>OZ038380.1:154853184-155453184 GCA_964036045.1 Eutreptiella sp. 'Long Island Sound 2002'
TCGTTTCCCTTGTTTTAGGCGGTAGCGAGGTTGATTTGTCACCTCTATCGCTAGAACTAAGCGACTTAGACCTTAGGAATATTTTACGTAATTGGCACAGAACAGTACGTCTGCTGCATACGGATGTAGTTCCCGATCGTGCGCTCTTCCCGGATTCTAGAACCCCTTCTTCAGTATCCACAATGCCTGCCCGTCGTGAGGAACAAGTGAAGATGGCAGAAGAGGAAGGTATGATATATCACTGTTGGGCGAGCGTTTCGCCGATGCATGCCAGCAGCAGTCCTCCCATCGTCGCCTACAGTGCCAAAGACGGAGGAGCCAAGAGAGCCGGAAGCAGGCAACGTGGAAGGTGTGGAGGCAGCGGAAGGAGGAGCAGCGGAGGAAGTCGCCGCTGCGGAAGAAGCGGGAGGAGAAGCGGCAGAAGGAGCACCAGCACCAGCCGGAGAGGAAGCAAGAGGAGAAGAGACGGAGCAGGAATTGCCACAAGAACTCCCTGCATGTGTGCCAGGAATTGCACGACACTACATTGTGACACTACATTACTACGCCTCACCATGGGAGCCTATCAAGTTCGTGCACCAGAGGCCCCCGGTAAATCAATAGTCAGGGGGTAGCCTATCAAGTTCGTGCATCAGAGGCCCTTGGTAAGTCAATAGTCAAGGGGTGGCCTATCAAGTTGGTGCATCAGAGGCCCTTGGTAAGTAAATGGTCAGGGGGTGGCCTATCAAGTTCGTGCATCAGAGGCCCCTGGCAAATCGATAGTCAAGGGCTAGCCTATCAAGTTCGTGCATCAGAGGCCGCTGGCAAATCAATAGTCAGGGGGTAGCCTATCAAGTTCGTGCATCAGAGGCCGCTGGCAAATCAATAGTCAGGGGGTAGCCTATCAAGTTCGTCCATCAGAGGCCCTGATTATTGGTTTACCCAGGGCCTCTGATGCACGAACTTGATAGGCTACCCCCTGACTATTGATTTACCGGGGGCCTTTGATGCACGAACTTGATAGGCTACCCCCTGACTATTGATTTACCGGGGGCCTCTGATGCACGAACCTGATAGGCTACCCCCTGACTATTGATTTACCGGGGGCCTCTGATGCACGAACTTGATAGGCTACCCCCTGACTATTGATTTGCCGGCGGCCTCTGATGCACTAACTTGATAGGCTACCCCCTGACTATTGATTTGCCAGGGGCCTCTGATGCACGAACTTGATAGGCTACCCCCTGACTATTGATTTGCCAGGGGCCTCTGATGCACGAACTTGATAGGCTACCCCCTGACTATTGGTTTACCCAGGGCCTCTGATGCACGAACTTGATAGGACTGCCCGTAACTATTTATTTACCGAGGGCCTCTGATGCACGAACTTGGTAGGCCACCCCCTGACTATTGGTTTACCAAGGGCCTCTGATGCACGAACTTGATAGGCTACCCCCTGACTATTGATTTACCGGGGGCCTTTGATGCACGAACTTGATAGGCAACCCCCTGACTATTGATTTACCAAGGGCCTCTGATGCACGAACTTGATAGGCTACCCCCGGACTATTGGTTTACCCTCTGCGTCGTATACTCCCCGACCCCCGTCCGCCCTCCTCCTCCGCTTGCTGTGCCATCACCCATGCAACCCCCTGTCCCATCCATCCGTTCCTCGTGCTACAGACAAGGCAACCAAGCTGGAGGCCGAGAAGAAAGCCGCTGCAGACAAGGCAGCCAAGCTGGAGGCCGAGAAGAAAGCCGCTGCAGACGAGGCAGCCAAGCTGGAGGCCGAAAAGAAAGCCGCTGCAGAGGAGGCAGCCAAGCTGGAGGCGGAGAAGAAAGCCGCTGCAAGTGCTTCACCCCTCGGGCGGCACAGGCCATTGCCCCATCAACACACCCCGACCCATCTTACCCCCTCTTGCACCCGCCATCTGACGAGTCCCACAGTCACCACCCATTACCACCACCGCGATCCTGGTCAACACATCAACAGTTCCAAAGGCACTTCTGATGCACGAACTTGATAGGCTACCCCCTGACTATTGACTTACCGGGGGCCTCTGATGCACGAACTTGATAGGCTACCCCCTGACTATTGATTTGCCGGCGGCCTCTGATGCACGAACTTGATAGGCTACCCCCTGACTATTGATTTGCCAGCGGCCTCTGATGCACGAATTTGATAGGCCACCCCCTGACTATTGGTTTACCCAGGGCCTCTGATGCACGAACTTGATAGGCTACCCCCTGACTATTGATTTACCGGGGGCCTCTGATGCACGAACTTGATAGGCTACCCCCTGACTATTGATTTACCAAGGGCCTCTGATGCACGAACTTGATAGGCTACCTCCTGACTATTGGTTTACCCTCTGCGTCGTATACTCCCCGACCCCCGTCCGCCCTCCTCCTCCGCTTGCTGTGCCATCACCCATGCAACCCCCTGCCCCATCCATCTGTTCCTCGTGCTGCAGACAAGGCAGCCAAGCTGGAGGCCGAGAAGAAAGCCGCTGCAGACAAGGCAGCCAAGCTGGAGGCCGAGAAGAAAGCCGCTGCAGACGAGGCAGCCAAGCTGGAGGCCGAGAAGAAAGCCGCTGCAGACGAGGCAGCCAAGCTGGAGGCGGAGAAGAAAGCCGCTGCAGGTGCTTCACCCCTCGGGCGGCACAGGCCATTGCCCAATCAACACCCCCCGACCCATCTTAGCCCCTCTCGCACCCGGCATCTGACGAGTCCCACAGTCACCACCCATTACCACCACCGCGATCCTGGTCAACACATCAACAGTTCCAAAGGCACTTGTGATGCAGGAACTTGATAGGCTACCCCCTGACTATTGACTTACCGGGGGCCTCTGATGCATGAACTTGATAGGCTACCCCCTGACTATTGATTTGCCAGCGGCCTCTGATGCACGAACTTGATAGGCTACCCCCTGATTATTGATTTACCGGGGGCCTCTGATGCACGAACTTGATAGACTACCCCCTGACTATTGATTTACCGCCCCTGATGCACGACATTGCTAGGCTGGTCCTTGCAATAGAACACACATCCTCTGATCCAGGTGCAGCTGAAGCCGAACTGGAGGAAGCAGCGGAGGAGGGCGAAGAAGGAGCAGAAGCCGAGGGTGAAGGGGCAGAAGCAGGTCTGCCACTGATTGCGCCACATCACTGATGATCAACCTTGATGGGCTACCCCCTAATTACTGATTCACAAAGACCCTCATAAACGAAACCATATGCCTGCACCTATAGGTCCTGCGAGTCCAGTGTCGGAGACGACGAAGGAGATGGCGGCCGAGCTGCTGGCCGCGTGGGAGTCGGACGAGGGGGAGGATTGGTGGAGGACGGCGGGGCACAGGGAGAAGCCGCAGCGGGAGAAGAAGAGGAGGGCGTCCTGGGACCTGCACTGAGGGGATGTGAGAGCCCTTGGTATGTAATTGCATGCGTAAGTGTTTTCTTCTGCTGCTGTGCTTCTTGACAATTTAACTCTGATCCTTGCTGTTTGTATTCAGTTCTCGGCAAGAGGGAAAGGGAAGAGGAGCCCGCGGGGAAGTGGGCTTATGAGAAGGAGCGAAGCCCAAGCCCAAGTCCTGAACGCCAGCTTCTTGGAGAAGGCTCGCCCAGCCCCGGGCCCCAGTCGCCGGTGGTCAGCCCAACCCCCACCGACGTGTTGATGGAGGAGGAGGAGGAGGAGGAGGAGGCAAAGAAAACGGAGGAGGAGAAGGGGAAGGAGAAGGACACCGAGACTGCGGAGGCGGAGGGTGGGCGGCAGGGGGCAGAAGCGGGGGGCGGGGGGGTTGCCAAGCAACTGGAGGGGGTCACAACGAGGAGCCGAAGCACAACGAAACGCCGAGTGAGGGACACAGGGGCGGCGGAGGCCAAGCAACCGGAGGGGGTAACAACGAGGGGTCAAAAACGCCGAGCCACGGACACGGGGGCGGGGGAGGAGGAGGGGCAACGGGCGGTGGTGGAGCGGCCGCATTTTGTTATGGGGAAGCACCTCCAGATCGTGGAGTCCACGATTGGGGAAAGCCGGGGGGTGAAAACGAAGGTGGATATTGCGGTGGACACCTGCCTGGGGGAGTACAAGGGGGAAAGGATTGAAGGGACGGCACCGGATTGCGTGACGGGTAGGGGGGATAAGGTTTTGTGCATCGAGGGCGGGGGGGCAGATTCAAAGACTGGGAGGGGGGTTTGCATGGACGGGGGTAAAAGGGGGAATATTCTGAGCCGTATCAACGCTCGCCCTCGCCTGGTGGATTGCGACGTGATCATCCACCTGGATGACAGTACCCCAAGGGTTTATACCCGGCGGGAGGTGAAGGCGAGTACCGAGCTGGCCATGTTCTATGGCGCAAATTACCCGTTGCCCCCTTCGCCTCCACCTGCTGATGCTGCTGACCCTGATGAACCTGCTGCAGAAGGTTCCAACCAGCCAGTTCTAACCAGCCAGAACATTCTTCCCAGAGCCTCTGCCCTGCCTGCAGGGCAACTGTATGCTGATGACGGGTCCCTGGTGGGTCGCCAGTATTTTTCTTCGAAGGTGACCTACCCCAGCCAGGCCACCGTGGCCCATGTTGATGGGGGACAGTTTATTGTCAGGAAGGGGGACAGGGTGCGTCTGCTGTGGTCCGAGATTGGGGGGGCCGAACTTGACACAGGTTGAAAGCCGGACCTGTTGTTTCAAGATGGACTGGCGGACGGGGAGATTCGTCAGGCCGTTGACCACGGTCTGGGGTGAGCAGAATTCTTTGGGGGGCGACTTCATCACGGCTGGGTCGCGACTTGCAGGCGTTTACCCTCCCTGGTTTTGTTACGAGTTCGAGGGGGCTGCTCCTGGGGGTGTCGTAGAAATGGTGTTTGTGGGTGGTAAGTGGGAGGTGATTTCGGTGCAGAATAGGAAGGACGTGTACGACCAGACGGGTCAGTGGCTGCAGGTCGGAATCGACCTCAGGGGGTATGATGCGGAATACCAAGCTGCAGCGCATGGTATCCGCCAGAAGACATTTTTTGTCCGGGCAGAGAGGGCTATAGTTGTCGACAGCCGGTGGGGGGCGACGCTGGATTGGGCTGAGTGGCGGGCGGAGCACCTGGTAGCTCCGCCTGGCAAAAAAACGATCAAGACCCAGGACAAGTCCGTGTACGAGAGGGTGAAGGACAGGGTGTATGGGCATGTCCTTTGCAGGGTTAATGGTCATGCCATTAAGCTCGTCGACGGCGGTGGAGGGACTGGGGGAGGGATGGGCCACTGCATCTGGGTCATTGCCGAGTGCAGCAAGGATTCCAGGGGCAAGTCCAGCTGGTTTCTGCTGGTCTGGGAAGCTGGAGGCTTGGATTCGCCGAGGATCAGGCGGATCTGTCAGGTGGTGGTGGACAGGGCGCTGGCTAAGATGCCTGATCTGCAGTCGCGGATCCAGCATTGGGGAAAGAGCTCGACCGTCAGCCCCCCCTGCGGCGTTGAGCCTGACGAGCCCAAGGCAAAGAGGGCTCGTGTCGATGGGGGTCCGTACCGTTGCACGTTTGCAACGGCAAATTTTTTTAAAGAGTTCATTCGTAGGGGGTCGTTGCCGGTGCAGGGAGCAGGTTTGGGGCAGCAGTTTGACATTCGGGATCCAAGTTTTTGTTGGACAACTCTGTCCAACTTTGTTGTTTGGGGGGGGAAATGGCAGATGAAGAGGTCTGTCCCCGTCAAGAAGGCGAAGGCTGAGGTGGAGGGGATGCTCAGCAAGGGCAATCCGACGCAGTGGCTCCTGCCACCAGAAAAGGCCGTCCCCTATCTCCCCCTCGCTCTGGTCGACTCTGACCGGTGCACCCCCCCTTTCACCTTCTGTCGGCCCGACTCCAAGGGCCGACTCAGCAGTTTTGAGGCCTTCTGGGTCCCGAACGTCAATCAGAAGCGGCTTGGAGGGGGTAGGAACTTTCGGCAGGTGGAGCGGGAAACCGAAAAGGGGGGAACCACCCAAGTTGCATGGGTGGTCTATCTCCCCGATGAGACCGCCATTGGGTTGGAGGATCAGTGGGGGGGCTCGCGCGAGGGTTCCGGTAACCCTAATTGGAAGCGCTAGAATTTTTTCTAGTGCTTGCATTGTGAAGCGGTTTGGGCAGTGAGATGATGGCGTGTGTAGTGGCAGAGCGCATCGCCGGACCAAGACTGAGATCTGAACCCACGCATTGCAGGCTCCGCGATTTTCTTCTACAGCGGGGGGGTCAGCAGACTGCTGTTTGCTTGGCAAATTTTACCCTTGATACCGGTTCCCGGACCCAGATATAATATTGAAAGGCCAGGCTCCATTGCATTCTGTTTCTTTCTCTGCGCGGTGAATTCTGTTTGACCTCCTACTGACCTCCTACCTGATACGCGCTTGTCTAGCCCTGTGACTTTCTCTTTGGCGCTATTGGGGTGTTTGTTCATTCTTTGGAGCCAGAGGGCACCCTATTTCGTCTCATTTGACCTGATGTTGACCAGATCCCGTTGCTCACTTTCTATCTGGTTTCACCAGGTGAGACAGATTGCAGGTACAGGTACTGGTTTCTGTTACGGCAGGTGTTGTTACAACACGCTATTTTTTAGCCTCAAGAGTATTATTCAGATCTACCCCATTTCGTCTGTTTTTACTGGTTTGACCGGACCGAACCCTTTTCCTTTGTCCAACCTTGAGAGTAATGGCTGATACAGGCTGCAAAGACACCACAGCTACAGTGCGTTTGCGTCGTTTGCTTCTTAGTTGCGTGGGTGCGGTTAAGGGAACTCGAATTTTGAACCCAAATGGGTTCAAGAGAATTATACAGACCCAACGCACGTTGTAAGTGGGCGTGAACCTTGTTCCTGACCTTAAAAACAGGTCAGAAGGGACCTGGGAAACGGCGCTGGCCAATTAGTGCAGGTAAGGCAGCTACCGAGGCCAGGGGAAGGTACGTGACGCCACAGATGTGCGGATCCTGTGTGGTCACACCCCGGGAACCTCGAGTGCCAGAGGGTCCCCCTACAGGGGGGCGATAACCAAGCTACGGCACCCTCTGGGCCGAATCCCAGCCAGCGAGTTTTGTTTCCAGGTTACCGGCCAGTTTTTATGGTTTACCCCCACGTGCTTATAAGTGTCAGTTGGCGTTGTCGTCATCAGCCTGATTCTGACTCCCCATATGTTTCTCCCGTGTAACCCAAGTGTGAACAAATGCTAGTGGATCCTTGAAAATGATGTACTGGATTCGCACATTTTACTTGCTCAATCCTTCTGCTATTGATTTGTTTCGTTCCCTTGCCCGTCGTGCGTGGGCCTGTGAATGATTCCTGATTCAATCACCAATTGAGTTGATGCCCGTCGTACATTAGACGCACCAGTGTTCCCCCCTTTTACCCCTTTACTCCCCCCTACGCTCCCCCCCCCGGGCCCTCCCAAACCTCCCCTCCAACCCCCCCAAGCCCCCCCACCCCTCTCCCCCCTACGCCCCTCCAGCTTTTCCAACATCCTCCTCCCCCGGCCCCCCCCCCCCGCACCCTCCTCCCATCCCAGGGCCCCCCCAATTCCCCCTCCAACCCCCCAAGCCCCCCAACCCTCCCCCCTCCCCTCCCTCTCCTCCCCCCCAGCTCAGCCCTCACCTCCCCCTCCACCCCCCTCATCCCCCCGCATCCTTCAAGGCTGGGGAGGGCAATGTCTTGCCATACATGAGTCAGACGGTAGCCTATCAAGTTCGTGCATTAGAGGCCCCGGCGAATCAATAGTCAGGGGGTAGCCTATCAAGTTCGTGCATCAGAGGCCCTTGTTGACTCAAAAATCAGGGGGTAGCCTATCAAGTTCGTGCATCAGAGGCCCCCGGTGAATCAATAATCAGGGGGTAGCCTATCAAGTTCGTGCATCAGAGGCCCCCGGTAAATCAATAGTCAGGGGGTAGCCTATCAGGTTCGTGCATCAGAGGGCCTGGGTAAACCAATAGTCAGGGGGTAGCCTATCACGTTCGTGCATCAGAGGCCCCCGGTAAATGAACAGTCAGGGGTAGCCTATCAAGTTCGTGCATCGGAGGCCCCTGGTAAGTCAATAGTCAGGGGGTGGCCTATCAAGTTCGTGCATCAGAGGCCCCTGGTAAATCAATAATCAGGGGGTAGCCTATCAAGTTCGTGCATCAGAGGCCCCAGGTAGATCAATAGTCAGGGGGTAGCCTATCAAGTTCGTGCATCAGAGGCCCTTGTTGACTCAATAATCAGGGGGTAGCCTATCAAGTTCGTGCATCAGAGGCCCGTGGTAAATCAACAGTCAGAGGGTAGCCTATCAAGTTCGTGCATCAGAGGCCCCAGGTAGATCAATAGTCAGGGGGTAGCCTATCAAGTTCGTGCATCAGAGGCCCCCGGTAAATCAATAATCAGGGGGTAGCCTATCAAGTTCGTGCATCAGAGGCCCGTGGTAAATCAACAGTCAGAGGTTAGCCTATTAGGTTCGTGCATCAGAGGCCCTGGTAAATCAATAGTCAGGGGGTGGCCTATCAAGTTCGTGCATCAGAGGCCCCCAGTAAATGAACAGTGAGGGGGTAGCCTATCAAGTTCGTGCATCAGAGGCCCCTGGTAAGTCAATAGTCAGGGGGTGGCCTATCAAGTTCGTGCACCAGAGGCCCCCAGTAAATGAACAGTCAGGGGGTAGCCTATCAAGTTCGTGCATCAGAGGCCCCTGGTAAGTCAATAGTCAGGGGGTGGCCTATCAAGTTCGTGCATCAGAGGCCCCCAGTAAATGAACAGTCAGGGGGTAGCCTATCAAGTTCGTGCATCAGAGGCCCCTGGTAAATCAATAGTCAGGGGGTGGCCTATCAAGTTCGTGCATCAGAGGCCCCCAGTAAATGAACAGTCAGGGGGTAGGCTATCAAGTTCGTGCATCACAGGCCCCTGGTAAGTCAATAGTCAGGGGGTGGCCTATCAAGTTCGTGCATCAGAGGCCCCCAGTAAATGAACAGTCAAGGGGTAGCCTATCAAGTTCGTGCATCAGAGGCCCCTCGTAAATCAATAGTCAGGGGGTGGCCTATCAAGTTCGTGCATCAGAGGCCCCTGGTACATCAATAATCAGGGGCTAGCCTATCAAGTTCGTGCATCAGAGGCCCCATGTAGATCAATAGTCACGGGGTAGCCTATCAAGTTCGTGCATCAGAGGCCCTTGTTGACTCCATAATCAGGGGGTAGCCTATCAAGTTCGTGCATCAGAGGCCCCCGGTAAATCAATAATCAGGGGGTGGCCTATCAAGTTCGTGCATCAGAGGCCCGTGGTAAATCAATAGTCAGAGGGTAGCCTATCAAGTTCCTGCATCAGAGGCCCCTGGTAAATCAATAGTCAGGGGGTGGCCTATCAAGTTCGTGCATCAGAGGCCCCCAGTAAATGAACAGTCAAGGGGTAGCCTATCAAGTTGGTGCATCAGAGGCCCCTGGTAAGTCAATAGTCAGGGGGTAGCCTATCAAGTTCGTGCATCACAGGCCCCCAGTAAATGAACAGTTAGGGGGTAGCCTATCAAATTCGTGCATCAGAGGCCCTTGGTAAACCAATAGTCAGGGGGTAGCCTATCGAGTTCGTGCATCAGAGGACCTTTGTGAATCAATAATGGGGGTTAGCCTCTCACGTGCATCTCTCGTTGTAGACATGTCCATCTTAATGCTTTTCCTCTGCGCAATCTGCGATGTCGGCTGGAGCCTTGTGGGGCTGATCATAGTCCTTTGTGGTCTCGTTTCGGCCGCTGTTGTTCTCTCCCTTCTCCATCGGAGGCATCGTAGACACCACCAACGGCGGCGAAGACGCTCAGCGTGTCAACTACTCCACAAGGGACGATGTGCGAGGAAGGAGATCCCCATTTTCGTGGCACTCCCCGACAGAACCCTCGTTCTGTGTGTGCCTAAGGATATCACTGAGGCTGCCATCTCAGATCTGGTGAGGATCATCACTGGTGTGCCCGTTCAGCGAATTTGTAGAGTTCCACGCAGAACCGGTGACTGGGTCCGTAACGAACGGGTTCTTGTCCTGTTTCGTCTCCGCGGTGGTGTTGCATGGAACTGCATCCCGCTGCAGGATCAAACCGCAGACTTCCTTCGAACCAACTTTTGGTCCCTCCACGCGTCCATGGGCCACCCTACCCCCGCCCAGATGACCTTGCTTTTTGAGGGTGTATATGACGATCCATTTTGTGCGACCTTGAGATCTGTTTCTTCATCAATGTTGGACAACGTCAAAACGGAACCCGCGGAAGTGGCAGTTTCATCCAGACCTCCCCCTGTAAGAAAACCCCCTGCCATCTTATCTCCAACCCCGGCATCTGACTCGGGACCCACGGAATCTACGGATCCGGCCCCCTTAATTAAGCATGAGTTTAGTGCCGCCCAGTCACCGCGTTCTGATCCTAAACCTCATCCCGACACCCCCCCCCCCGCAAACGCGTGAAACGCGAAGCCCATTGTCCCTCCGAGCACTTCCCCCGACGTGGAGACGAGGTTGGCTGCACCTTCCGGTCCCACACCGAAGCTGTTGCATACCTGAATAAGATTCGGGGGGAGTTGGCAATACATAACAGCGTTACCAGCAAGTCTGCAGGGGGGAGTAATCGGGCACGTATTGGTTGTCGCATTTGGGGACGCCTAAAACAACACGGGCCCCTAAAGGAGACCAGTAGAGCACGCCCAGAAAAGCATCCCCGGCCTCTCACGAAGTCTGATTTGTGTCCATATGGTGCAACGCTAACCCATGATCCTGGCACGGGCCTGTGGAAGCTAACCGAGTGTAATTGGGACCACTCTGACCGTTGGTGGCCTGACGAGGAGGAGGCCCCCCCACTGGACAAATGACCCCTCCCTGATGAGCTCTGGCACGACATTGAGCGGGCGTATGAGCACTGTGAAATGCTGGAGCAAATTCTTCTAAATTTGAGGAAGAAATATAGCGAGGACGCGTACCCAGCAATCAAAGGGTTTTCAACCCAGCACATAAGAAATTTTTTCAAGTCCATCGAACGCAAGATGGGCCCAAATGATCTTGCACGTTTGATTAACCACCTGAAAATGCTCAAACAGGCAGATCCTGCCTGGTATTTCAATCATGAAGCCCCTGACCCAGTCACTGGTGTTGTACGAAGATGGTTTTTTCTGACGCCAGAGCAAGTAAAAAACGCCAGAAAATATGCACAAGTCATTTTTGAAGATAACACGTACAAATCGAATCGGTACGGCGAGGCATTGGCCCTGTTTTGCGGTATCAACGAACATGGCCAAACCCTTCTCCTGTCTCAGGGCTGCTGAAGCAGTAGCGTGGGGGCCCGCCGCGTTGGCCCTTGAAGACCCTGAAAATGCAACATAGCACAAAAATCAGGCTTCAACCATGACTCCGGTCAGCGGTGTTATCTTCTCGATTTCGATCGCTTTGGGAGTCCATTTGACCACTTTTTATACAAATCTTTCCAGGATTTTTGCCGCATGGCAGGATTAGTCCTGGCTACATGGTCTCTGGAGAGGCGCAGAAGGAAAATTGATTAATTTATTGCGAAAATCTATAAAATTAACTATAAAAATAGCTATTTCCCAATCTGGGATTACGCCTCTGCTGAGGTCATTTTTACGCCTGCGGAGACTTCTGGGGTCGCGCTGGGGAGACGCTCCCGCTACCGCATCACCCCTCTCCTTAAAAGAGTTGCAACCCTCTAGGAGGCTTGCAACTCCGCACTGGAGTGCCCTGGAGGAAGTCTCCGCTGGGTGACCCTCCTTTATGGGATACAAAGAGGTTTGTTTATCCCCCAGGGAAAAACAAGTCCCAGGGGTGGCCCTGCCCTAGGTGTCCGGTGGGGAGCACCAATACTACCCTCAGGCAGAAATCTGCCTACTTTGACACCTTAGGAAAAAGAAAAAGGCCTTGGGTGGCCTGCCCCGTTTGTTTTGAAAACCTAGCAAAAGCTTTCAGTTCCCCGAAAACCTCCATGCTTTCAAAAACCAAACAACAGGACAGGCACGCACACAGCACTATAACGCAGCATCAAATCCATGGTGCTGTATCAGTTCGTGCCTTACCCAGGCACCGTGCACTGTACTGTACAAGTGCGGGTGCGTGTGCAAAGGGCTGAGCTGCCCCATATATACATGGGTTTAAAGTCCCACATATATACCCGGTCGGTGGAGCCTGCCAAGACTACGCTCAGCTATTAGTGCTCCACCAGAGAAGGAAAACTGCGAGCACTCAAATAGAATATAATAATAATTACGCAGGTTCGTCCTGCTCTTCCGATACCCCCTTTAAGAGGTGTCATCACGGCTCAACGCCGCCATCGGCGACTGCTCGGACTAGGCGATTGACTGCTCATGGTCATCTGTTGCTTGGATGCCCATGTCGTTGGTCCTCCCGTTTGTTCCGTTGAAGCTTGAGAACGCCCTTCAGGCGTTCGACCTCCGCCTCCAGTACGGGTACACGAAGGAGGACCATCTCCTCTAGTCTCTTGATTCGCTCTTCCATTGGCTGCGCTGCCTGTTCATTCGGTGCCGCTCGTGCTGTCAAAGGATCTCGCTGCTGGTTCGTTTGACTCCTCCACGACGCACTCCTGGTACTATCTTGGCGCCCGTCACCATGGTGAGGTCGGTAGCCTCGCTGCTGCCCGGCTGTGGATCCCCTTGCGGTCCTTTGCTCGAGTTGCGGTTGGTGTGCCGCTCTTCGCTGACCCTGGTGTCTGGCGCTCTCAAAGGCCAGTTGCCGCCTTGGTGAGTCTGCAGGCACTTGCCGCCGCGGACCCATGGTTGCATGTCTCTCCTTCTCCCGCGGATTCGCCTGCCTTGTTCGGGGCTCCTGCATTCCTCTGGTGGCACGCGGTTCTTCTTTTTGCTGCTGCCTCGGGTCACTTGGACTTGGATACGCCGGTTCGTACCACCGATCTTGCCCTCTGGCTGGCATCGTTGGGGTCTTGGCATTTGTCCATCGTTCACTCGTGACAGGGGTTGAGAACTTGCTTGAGCTCCATTTCGTGCCGTCGGGAAACTTGATGTCATGATGACCTTCAGGCTCGCTGCTGCCCGAACTCCACATCGAGTTTGCTTTTTGACTGATAGATCCCCAGTCTGACGAGCTGCTCATTGTAGCCTCTCTTCTTTTAACAAACGGTTGTTGACCGTCCTCTCACTCCTTCACTGCGGGCGGCTGACGGCCGTCCTTTGACTCCTCCAACAGAAACGGTTGATGGCCGTCCTCCTCGGCACAGACGGCTTGACGCTGTCTTGTCTTGAGCGGCGGGCGGCCGTCTCTTTCTCAACGGCTGGCGGCTGTCTCCACTTGAGCAGCTGGCGGCTGTCTCCTTTTAACGGCTGGCGGCCGTCTCCACTTGAGCAGCTGGCGGCTGTCTCGTTCTCAACGGCTGGAGGCCGTCAACTTCTCCACGGCTGGTGGCCGTCTCCTCTTGAGCGGCGGTTGGCCGTCTCCTTTTGAACGGCTAGCGGCCGTCTCCTCTTGAGCGGCTGGCGGCCGTTCTCCTTGTGAGCGGCTGGCGGCCGTTCTCCTCGTGAGCGGCTGACGGCCGTTCTCTGCTGCGCGGCGTGCGGCAGTATTGTGGAAAGATTTTGAAGCGGTAGCGTGGGGGCCCGCCGCGTTGGCCCTTGAAGACCCTGAAAATGCAACATAGCACAAAAATCAGGCTTCAACCATGACTCCGGTCAGCGGTGTTATCTTCTCGATTTCGATCGCTTTGGGAGTCCATTTGACCACTTTTTATACAAATCTTTCCAGGACTTTTGCCGCATGGCAGGATTAGTCCTGGCTACATGGTCTCTGGAGAGGCGCAGAAGGAAAATTGATTAATTTATTGCGAAAATCTATAAAATTAACTATGAAAATAGCTATTTCCCAATCTGGGATTACGCCTCTGCTGAGGTCATTTTTACGCCTGCGGAGACTGCTGCGGTCGCGCTGGGGAGACGCTCCCGCTACCGCATCAGGGGCACCTCTTTTTGAGAGGTCCTGGGTTCAATTCCTGGTCAGCCTAGCTAACTAGGAATATCCCATGTGACATGGCAGTGACCTCGTCGCCACATGCCATGCCACCTCACCACCTATGGGACCCAAAAACAAAGAGTGCACATCTCAAGATGGCACTGTGGAAGAGAGTGAGCCCTTGGGGCAGTTTTCCCATCAGTTTTTCTCAAACATGTAAAATATTTCATCCTGAGTTGCAATGTATGCTAATTGCTGTGGTCTATTGTTGATAGTTTTCTTTATCTAACTCTTTGTGACTGCAGCCCTTCATGCTTTGATCCTGAATTTCTTCTACTTGCTTATCTCTGGCTTGGGTTATCCTGGATTGGTTGTATTTCAGCAAATGAAACATTTTCTTCATCAAAAACAAGCAGCAGGAAACCTTACACCAGCAGCAAGCAGCAGGAGAGGCACAACAAACATACAGTGTTGAAATCACTAGAAGGCTTTCTGGTGGTGGTGCGGGGGTGGCACTGCTGGTGGTGGGGGGGGCGGGGGTGGGTGTTGTGCTGATTGGGAGTCTGGGCGTCCCGCCGGGTCGTGTGGGTTTTGCGTGTGGGTGCCGTGCGGTCTTTGTGGTCCCTGGCTGGTCAGATAGACAGGTCGTAGAACACATGTATATGCAAGTGTAAGAAGGAATGAGGTATAGTGGACATACATAATAGGCGGCCCAGGAGAGATACATAGAACACAGTCACATGTGTTATGAGTAATGTGGTAAACCTGAGACTATGAATACCTTGGGTGTTCAATGGTGTGCTGTTCTGGGAATTAGGGAACCCAATGCATAGTGTATGGTACCACACTGACTGGAGTGAGGTAGATATAGGATGAGTGGGAGAAGATAAGGCAAACCCATACATGCATAGTAAAATAAGCATACGCTGTGTGTGTATAGTACAGTGACCGGTGCGTCTTGAATAATGGTGAATATGTGTTTTACACAGTGGTACAGCATATCCAGACAGGTGCGCGTGCGCGTCAGTGCCATTGAAGTTTTGCAGAAATTGATTGAAAGTGCTGCCCTAGGTCGTGGGTGGTGCCGGAGGGCTCAGGGCCGGCAAGACCGGGGGGGCAGGCACGCGAGGAGTTGACCTGAACGCTGCTGTTGGGGGCAGAACCGGATACACGGACACCAACGGAGGCAAGAGCGGCGACAACGGAGGCAAGATCCATGCTGATTGTTATCCGGCAAAAAATCCCAGTCTATGAAGAAAATTGATGCGGATTATCCTAAGTACATCTGAGTGTCCATATCTGTCTGAAAAGATTTATATAAATCCGATTGTGAAAAAATATTTGGCCGATCTGGCTCGCGCACGCGCGTCAGCGGCAAATGGCGATTCCGGGTAAATGATCGGAACGCGGCGGATTGACGATGAATGGACCGCGGAATCAGATCCGGCACATCAGAAATATATAGGTCTGATCCTGAGACTGAGCTGCGGGGCGGCTATTCCGCCGAAGCAGAGAAAATGGCCAAAATGTAGCCAATCTGGGGCAGATCTGCGATAATCTGAGCAGATGGGGGTTAGCCGCACTTACACACCCCCTCCAAAAACACACTGGGGTGTGTCGCTACGTCAACGAAGAACATAGTGCGGGTAAGTCCCAGAAAAAAATAGAAATGTAGCCTCGATGGGGCGAAATCTGCTTGATCTGATCTGATTTGGGCTGAATTGGCACTGAATCAGGATGGATGAACCTGAAATGAGACAGAATGAGGAGTGACGAACAGTCCTCCGTGCAGTAAGACATTAGGTTAAGGGCTAAAAAGCAAGTAAACGTATCGAGAATCGATACCAAACCATGCCCTGGTTGAGAATGAGGTAGATTATTGGTGGATTGAGTGGGAGAATCAAGAAATGGAGTGACATCTCGGCGCTGTGGCACAGTTTAGCTGTCGCGGGCACGCTACGGTGTCCTCCACGTACTCTACATCGTGTTACTCCCGCTTTTCTCGTTCTGAAAAGTGCAGCATGTGCTTCAGATTTGGCGCATCTGGTGGATGATCACAAGATTCAGCAAGATTGAGAATCAATTTGAGCAGAGATGAAGGGGATGAAACAATCACAGAGAGGGAAAACAAATACAAATGTAGTCTGCAGGCCCTAAGTGAACAGAAAAACATCAGCGTCAACGAACTAACTTCGCCTAACTTGCCTAACTTCGTTGAATGAGAGGAGATGACAAGGAAATCAACCTAAAATGTCCTAAGATGAGGAAATTCCCTAAGATGGAGGTGAAATGAAGCGGAATGTCTAATACCGAAACTACTAACACCTTCGTTTAGACTAGAGTTAATATATATTGTCGTTTATTCAGCTGAATTGTGCTTTCCGGCACGTTGGTTCGCGAGCATCCAACAGATTCCATGAAAATGTGGATCATGTGATGATGCATCATGATGGGACATGATGGCCCTGGATCCTGGGCATGTAACGCGCCGAAGGTTCGCTGAAGGCGCTTTACTGACAGTATGTAACTGAGAGACACCGAATAGTCCTTTATTTACAGTGGCGGCGGTGTCAATCGACTTGGACAAGGCCCATCTTTCGATTGAGTCCCACAAGACACTTGGATTCACCATTTTCGACAGTTTCAGGTCGGATTGAGCTCACATTGGCGTGTGCCAAAAATACACGGAAGCTTCCGGAAGCTCTGAGGTCCGAGAGGTTGCTGTTAGAAGTCCCTGGAGCTCCTATATGAAGGTTGTCTGAACAATTGACGTCGGGGTTTTGAGCAACAGTGGCAGAATGATGGACAAACCTGAGGAATTCAAGGTAAATTCAAGGAATCTGGATCTGAATCTGGACTTTGGCTTCAGCATCACGGCAAATGAAGGTAAGATCTGAGTTCCTGGCGTCGCATCTAGTGCCGCCAGTACTACAGGGGGTGCCTGTAGGGGTGAATGTCGCTGTAGGGGCGACTGTCGCTGGCCAGCGTTTTTACTATGTACATTTGCTTCCATCTGCACGAGTAGCCAAATTCCAAAGATGCACAGACCAACAGAGACAAGATTACCCCGAACCTGCCTGAATTAAGCCTGAGTTTGGTTTTTTCTGAACACGGCAGCACACTCCGTGGCTTTCGGCAGAGTATCTACGCCTTGTCTGCCGAACGGAGACCAAAGAAAAGTTGATTGACGTCAAATTATCAAACATTCGCAGTTCTCCACATTATGTCGTAATCAGGAAGAATGAACAGTGGATTGAGCAGAATGTGGTTTTTTCAAGTCGTCAGAACACTCACATTGGAATAAGTGGTCGACGGGGCGAGGCTGGAGCTTTTGTAGGAGTTGGACATGCAAGGGTTTCGAACCTATACCCTTGAGCCCTAGCGACGAGTGCCATGACGCCCTGGACTAGACGACTGTTACCCAGATTATGGCGTCGGCGACTCAAGTCACGACGGGTCTCCCTCAATTCGGCCAAGCACGAATACATGTGACCACCAACCTGTCTGGTGGGGCCCTCGTACGGCTTGGGCGCTGCAAATCAGCGGCCGAACTCGAAGCTTGGTCCTCATTTGGCTCCTGGACTGGCCTGACCGCAGGAGGGGGGATCGACGGATCAGCCCTGGAATGTGGCTGCTGAGGGCCGTAAAAGGCTGGATCTCGATTCACCACAGGTCTTTTTCCGTCGCTCTCCACCTGTCTGTCTGGTTTCGACAGACAGTCTGTCAGGAGTACGCCAATTTCGGGGTGCTTCTTGAGGAAGTCGATGAACCCCTTGGTGTACCCATGGACAAAAGAATGGGCTGGTTCCCAGTTGTTGTGACTGGAATCAAAGCCCCTCCACTCACATAGAAATTCCCATTCGCCCTTTTTGTCACGTCTTGCTTCTAAAATCCTCTTGAGTTCGTACTTCCCCCCTTCGATGACCCGATCGGACAAAAATTTCGAAGTCCAAAAAAGGGGTTTAACCCGATCCTTGGGGGAGGGGATCTCTCTCTTGAGGCGATCGCCCGAAACGTCAATTTCCCTGCTGACATCCACACGAATCCTCCACCTGTTCTCACCTAGACGCGCTGTAACAGTGAATGGCCCCTCCCACAAGGGAAGAAGCTTATCATCTCCGTCCAGAGTGGTTTCGGATTTTCGAAGCCAAACTCGATCGTCGACTTCAAAATTGTGGGGGTTTTTTCGGCCTTGATTCTGGACCCAAAGCCAGTCAGCTTGATGCTCATCGATTAATTTCGAGACAGTTTTTTCTGCTCGTTGGATTTCGTCCAAAAACAACGAAGCATCTTTACAAGGGCGAGGATTATTCAACGGCATGTTCCACCAACACTTCTTTCGTCCAAAGACAATTTCATTTGGAGAAAGGCCATGGTACAAAGGCGTGTTGTGGTAACGGCGAAGCAATGCGAAGAGAACTTCAAGCCAATGGAAGTCTTTCTCACTGGCGAGCTCCTTACGAAGCATATTTATAATTGAGCGGCCGGCTCTTTCGCCAGGCAGCGCTCGATGTGAGTGGATTTCACATCTTAGGTGGTGGATTCCAAGGCGAGCACATAATTCCTTCCACCATTCGGAGGTGTACTCTTTGCCTGAGTCCGTAACCACCTCGGATGGGACGTCCCAACCTCCCATCCAGGTCTGCGCGCACCATTTGGCGGCAGCCTTGCCAGTCATCGACTCGATGTTACAAGGCAACACCTGAATGTAGCCGGAATGACGGCACTGAATAAGGAGCACACCATTGACTTTTTTATTCGTCCAATGGCACTCTTCGTCGTCGAGTTCACCAAGATGGAAAAAATCACTGGTGACTCTATTAAAGAGGCGCTCCGGAATAGGGTGTGGCCTCAGATGGCCGTGCTTCTTTGCGCTGGGGGGCGTCGAGACAGCACATTGGGCACATCCGGCGGCTACTTTCATACAATGAGTATATAGCCTTGAGCCAAACAACCTATGTTTAATCATCGACCATAATCTACGGCCATGTGCGTGGGGGGACTCCCATTTGTGCCACCAGTTTAACACTCGGGGGGCCAGGGCGTCTGGTACGCACAATTTACCCTCCATCCACAGCTTCCCCCCATCCAACGAATATTCAGAATAAATTCCATCTTTGTGAGCATCTTTGGATTTGAGATTCTCAAAGACCTCTTTAAACATGGAATCATGCAGATAATCATTCGTCCAGTCACGGATGATAAGGGAATCTTTCGGCAGGGGTGGAGTTTTGGCCGGATCTCGACGCTTAATGCCCTGAATCAACCGAAATCCACTTACAGGTCGGGTATACTCGAACCGTTTCACACTCCCTGAGGAGGGATCGGTGACTGTCTCCACGACTTTCAGTGATTTGGTGATGATTTCATGAGCATGCGCCGGATCTGGGAAGGCCGTGATGTCATGACACGGTAATGCATGCTGTTTAACAGCGCATTGCATGCATTCACGTCGAATGAGCTTTTTTTCTTCCTGATCCCACTCGATTACGACGTGGCGGTCCTGCTCCGTACCATGGATGTTGGTACTTTGCAGCCCCTCTGAAGCGGGGTAAGCGCATCGGCTCAGAGCATCCGCTACCGTGTTGTGTTTTCCAGGCAAATACGACACATGGAGGTCAAACAAACTGAGAAATTCATGCCATCTGGCCCGTCGACCAGCTGGGCTCGCGACAGTATCAATGTGTTCGGTGGCCCAATACTCCAGAGATCGATGATCCGTTAGGACCTCGACTCGATTGGTGCCAACCCACGATTGGTACTTCTTCAGAGCGCAGATTATGGCATAAGTCTCTTGCTCACGCGGTGACCATTGCATCTGGCGTGGAGCTAGCTTCCGAGACCAAAATGCAAGAGGGTAATGATCACCTGTGGCTTCATCAACCTGTTCAAGGACAGCTCCGATCGCGTACCTAGAAGCGTCGGTTCTTTTGTAGAAGGGTCGGTCGAATTTCGGCACATGCAACGTGGCGACTTCGCAGAGGGCCGCTTTCAAGTGATGGAAGGCCTCCTCGCACTCGTCAGTCCACTTGACACGAACCTTTGAACCTGCCTTGCCCGCATCTCTCCCTACCTTCAATAGTTCAGTGAGGGGGGCAGCAAATTTGGCATAATTCGGCACAAAAGTGTGGTAAAAATTGCAACAACCCAGGAATCCTCTCAATTCCGTGATCGTCTCAGGGCGCTTCCACTTCTGAATAGCGACGAGCTTCCCTGCACTGGGTCGTCGGGTGCCATTCTCAAGGAGAGAACCACAAAATTCGACTGATTTTAAAAATAGTTTTCCCTTCTTTGGCCCACAAATCAGCTGATTGGCATCAAGAATGTCCAAAACCTGGTTCAGCTGCTTTTCATGTAGGGCCACCAGCTCGGCTTCGGTCAGTCCCTCCCCCTCTGTCGCGATGATTATGTCATCTATGTACACACTCACGAAGGCACGAAGCTCAGGATGAGCTGTAAAAAGCACATCCTCCATCATTCTTTGAAAAAACGAAGGGGCGTTCTTCAGGCCCATGGGCATGACCGTCCACTGGACTGGGCCACATGGCGTGCACATACAGGTGAGAGGTCGGCTGTCCTTCCTCAACGGCATTTGGTGAAAGCCGTGACGGAGATCCAGCACAGAAAACAAACGACCTCTTGCCCTCTTGGCGATTTCCTCCTCAATGAGGGGCAGGGGGTGTGAATCCGCCTTGGTTTCGGCGTTGAGGTTGCGAAAATCAACAACCATTCGCCAACCATCAATAGTGTTCTGGTCTGCAGGCGGCGGCTTCGGGACTGTAAAGGGTGCACAGCACCACTCGCTGGTCATACAACCCTCAAGCCAACCAAATTCCCTGAGATTTCTCTCGATTATTTTTCTGAGTATCTCATGTTTCTGTCCATGGTTCTCATAAGGACGCTGTTTCTTCGCCTTGTACCCTTCACGAAGCTCGATGAAGGCTTCACCGAACTGCCCACGGACAGGGGGGTCTTTGATCAACTTCCCCGAAAGGGTTGTGTCCTTCTGTTCCTCAAAAATCTTGTCTCTTTTCTTGGAACACAACTCAGTGTCCACCTGATCGCCAGGAATTACTGTCGAAAAAACTTTGGCGATTTCTTCGGCCTTGGCAGGAAGAATCTTCTTACGGATGTCCCTAAAAAGGTCCGTATCAACTGCCTCTTGAAGATAGGTGGGTCGAGTGTCGACATTCCAGAGATTCTCTTCGTGATCCAGCTCCTCGAAAGGATCTATGAAAGCTTCCACACGGGGTTTTTCATAAAAAACTCTGAATTTGCGGCGCGAAGAAAATTTTTTTGTCGCCCGTGCACTGAAGATTCTTTTGGATGTAGATCGTATTGGGGAAGAGGGAGACGAGGCGGATCCATTTGACGTTGGATCACCTTGGGCATCTGACGGACAAAAATCAGAAAAAATAGATTCATCATCAGTACCACGCTCAATCTCAGATTCAGACCCAACACAGGAATCAGTACTAGAATCAGCAGAATCAGAGTCAGAAAGCTTTCCATCCACCAGGAATGCAAGCGAACTCCAGGGCCGCTGTGGCAGGGGACCTGTGTCGTCCCTGGCATACAGCTTAATCTTCCTGGGAAGTTCGATGTAATCTACACAAATGTCTTGCAATTCCTGAAACCAAGGCTTGTCGTCCCACAAGGGCACAACTAAAATCGCCTGGGTTTTATCTTGCTTGATTTTGTGGATGACCTGCTGGATTAAGTGAAACGGAGGATTAATCCATAACTTCTTGTCCCATTTATGGGTCCAAGCGTCACGAAAGTGCTTGTCAAAGCGCTTGTTCTCGCGGTTAGCAAAGGCATCATACTGTGGCCAAAAGGAATGGTGTTCATAAAAATATTCACAAATTGTATCGCGCCATTTGTCGACAACTCTGTAGGATGAAGAGTGCCAGCGCGAAGGGCCTCGTGGCTGGGAGTCCCTACGAAGACATTCTAACTCTCGGGAGTAATCGGCACTCCCATTCACCTCTGCAATGATGACATCTCCGCCAAACTTTGGTGTAACCTTTTGCTTCAAAAATTCTTCTGCACTTTTAAACCCTGCGTGCAAAAAACGAAATTCAGGACGCTCGAAGGGACCTGACTCCAGCAAAAAACAACGCCGATGACCTACGGGCGCCACCCTGTTCTTGCGAAGCCAAGGATGGCCCAAGTAAAGGTCATACTTTATGTCGGCACGATAGAAGTAGTCATCCTTAAGGATAACTTCCTCCACATTACCTTCTTCCCAAAGGTCTTGAGCGACCAAATGAGTTGATATATAACAACCGCGTTGCCCACCTGCGAGAGAATGTCCAGAAACTCCCTCGAGGGTAACAAGATGAGGCGAATCAAACACGCAGTCGTCAGGCAAAAAAGAATTGGATTGGAGATTTACCTCCGATCCATTGTCACACAAACAAGTGGCGAGGTGGAAATTGCCCTTGCAATCAGAGACCCACAGCTTTGTGACAAACTGACGGGCCCTGTGCTTGGACTGTACACCAACCTCGTCCACTACAACAGAAGGATCCGCTGCCGGATCCAGGGGAGAGGAGACAAGCGACCCTACATCAAGTAGTGGTCGAGAAAGAAATCTGGGGATCATGCCTGAAATCGCCTGGGGAGGGGCGATTTTCGTGGCTCCCCTAGGCGTTCTGACCTCCAGTGGCTGCGTTAACATTATGGACACACCCTGATTCGTCGACCCACTCATCTTGGAGCGGATCATCTGCTGAATTCAAGGCATTTTCAACGTAATCTCGATCCGCATCGGACACCTGATCTGCACCTGAGACCTGATTCACACGATGGTTGCCCTTTCCACGTCCACGGCCACGGCCGCTGGATGATGGACCTCCACCGTCGCCACGCCCTCTGCCCTTACCAGAGGAAGGGGTTCCCGAAGGATTTCCCTTACCTTTACCCTGGAATCCTAGAGCATTTCCCTTGTTTGCACCGGATTGAGGGGTTTGGCCTGTATTTCGATTTCCGCCTCCGGCGTTGCTATTGGGATTTTTCTGGCCGTTCGGCTGCCCACCGGAGCCGGATGGAGTCCGATTTCCTGTGCCTTGGGACCCGCCAGGGCCTCCAGGATTTTTGTTTCCACCGGAGGGGGTCGGATTCCCTTTTCCAGCCTTCCCACCATGCACCTGTCTGTCATTCCTGTCTGAATTCTGCGAATTACTGATATTTTCACCTATCACCTTATGATCGTAAGGAGACCATCGGTGATTATCAGTAGAATGCGTCTTAGCTCGGTTAGTAGAACCTAAAAGAAGGCAGATGCTACAGTGCTGCTGAACATTCCGGGTGTCATTCACCTTTTTGTTGCCCTTTTGGGCCCCATTTTGGGTGTTTTGCTGGGTATTCTTGTTTCCCCCAAGACCCTCATGGAAATTCTGATTGGCGGCGTCGGCGAGCCGCTCAACCTCCTCCCAGAGTTCCTTCGGGGTGTACGAAAACACCCAGTTTTTGGCCTTCAGGCGATGGCCATGGAAGCTTACTCCCCTGTTGAGGACTTGGACAAACAAGTCCCGATCCTCGTGTTCATGAAACTTGATTTTCCACGTCTCCTCAGTGAATTTCACCTTGGAGAAGGACGTGGGGGAGCACTTTTGAAGTGCCTCCCTGACGGAAAACTTGTTGGCGGAGGCATCGAAGCCTTCCACCTCCGCCCACCAGGTCTTGACCTTTTCTTCGGACTGTTTGTTCCGACGGGTGGCGGCAGTTTCTGAGGGGATCTTGTCAAAAATCAGACTTTTCAGCTCGGCACTAGAAAATTTTTCGCCTGAATGTTCAGCTTCCTCCACTAAATTCCAGAAGCCCTGTTTTTTGTCTTGCACTTCGTGCAAGATTAATCGGGAGAATGAAGGAAAATTCTTCAACATTTGGTGGTAGTGGTCCTCTGGCAGCCGGGATCCACGTACCTCCAACTGTTCCCACACCTCATCAAAGGTAAGGGGGGAACTTGTATCCTCGCGATCACTCCAAGTCCTGAGCCAAGTGTTGGCTGGCGCTCCCTCAAGGCAATCCAAGAGGGCCATCAGGAACAGATCATCTTGGAGTTTTTGAGTCTTAACCCACAGTTTAAATTCCCGTTGGAACTAAGGCCAACATCGGGGGTTCCCATTATACTTCGGTTGCTTGGCAACCTGACGAAGTCGTAAGGAAGTAGGATTAAGAAGCGAATCCAGCCCAACACCGGCCGTAATGGCAGACACCTTGGCGGCATCATTCGCCACACCAGCTCCGGCGAGGGTCTGGGCGAGCAACAGCTGGGCTAAGGTATTGGAATCAGCAGCAGGAGGGGCAGTACGGGAGGCAGTTCGCTTGGCATTCTGAGCCTCAGTCCTAGCCTTTGCCGTCCTACTCTCAGAACGAGAGATTTTAACCCTGTCCTTTAGCTTGGTCCTGCTGATCCTTGCATCGGTGGTCCTGGAGTCCACCGAAGGCGCAATTGAAAAAATTTCTGTCGCCTCCTCCGATGGCTCTGTGGCTTGTCCCACCGATGAGGCGCCCTCAGACCGCATGTGCGTCTTGAAAAGATCTTTTATTCCAAGCGTTTGAATGATGAGGTGCATTTGATCTTTGAGCAATTGGAGCTCAGCATCTCGCTGGAATCCGCAGGAGCAGTCGGCAGGACAGTACATGCCGTGTCCTGAAGGGCCTGAGCAGGCTGTCGGACCGCTGATCTCTGTGGTCCGCAGCCAGGAGTCCACTTGGGGAGCTCCTTCAGCCCTGATTTCCAGGCTTGCCTGCCTGGCCGCCTCTGAAATTCCCTCCTCAACCGCGGCGGCTAGATCGTCGCGGATGGAAACAGGGGGATGAGGGGCGGAGGGCCCGGGAACAGGTGCGCGGACCTTCTCCTTCGGGAAGGGGCTTGCCTCCCAGATCTGCAAAAAAATGGCAAAAGAGTCATCTTCTTGAGAACGCCACCACATCCTGGTATTAATTTCGTTCTGAAGGAGAAAAAATATTCCGTTAAAAAATCAGAGGCGATTCTTTCTTGTTCGATCAGCTTACACGTGGCTAGGTAACAAAGGGCCTCAAGGCTCTCAAGGTTACGGGTCACTTCTGGGGACAAATGGTCGCCCCATTGTGCCCAAGAGGCTGGTCGATTATAGCTAGGTACCTCACCTGGACCGACCATCTCAATGTCGCTCAGATCGGCGTCCCTGGTCTCAAATGTTTGACATGCGTAAGGAATGTTGGTACCTGTCAGCTCCGTAAGCTCCACCGGAGCGTTGCCATCGTCGTAGGCCGGCGGATTCCAGCTGCTCGATGGCCAGTTTCGACTGGGATTATGGTAATCTGGGTCCCCACAGCTGCTGATGTGCGCCCTTCTTGGGCAGCTTGGACTTGCGCAAGGCATTCCTCTCAAGGCCTCGTTCGCACAGCACCAAGGCAGTGTAATCGTTACTTCTCCAGAAGCGGCGGGGTCTACGGGGCCGTACTGGGGAGCGGGCTGTGGAAGGGGTGCCACAGGAACAGCATTCAGGTAGCCTCTGCTACCATGAAAGTGCTGCCCTGGGTCGTTGGTGGTGCCGGAGGGCTCAGGGCCGGCAAGACCGGGGGGGCAGGCACGCGAGGAGTCGACCTGAACGCTGCTGTTTCGGGGCAGAACCGGATACACGGACACCAACGGAGGCAAGAGCGGCGACAACGGAGGCAAGATCCATGCTGATTGTTATCCGGCAAAAAATCCCAGTCTATGAAGAAAATTGATGCGGATTATCCTAAGTACATCTGAGTGTCCATATCTGTCTGAAAAGATTTATATAAATCCGATTGTGAAAAAATATTTGGCCGATCTGGCTCGCGCACGCGCGTCAGCGGCAAATGGCGATTCCGGGTAAATGATCGGAACGCGGCGGATTTACGATGAATGGACCGCGGAATCAGATCCGGCACATCAGAAATATATAGGTCTGATCCTGAGACTGAGCTGCGGGGCGGCGATTCCGCCGAAGCAGAGAAAATGGCCAAAATGTAGCCAATCTGGGGCAGATCTGCGATAATCTGAGCAGATGGGGGTTAGCCGCACTTACATTGATATCAGCATATGCAAGGGACACTGTCGTTATGTGTTTCTGTGCTATACAGCCTTTGTTAAAAGAATGATCTTGCGATTGCTTTCTTGCCTACTCTGGTCATGGGTCCGGAGGGTATTGTTCATGTTTTGTTTTGAGTTAAAAATTTTTAAGGCATGATAAAGCAAATAGGGTCGTTAGAGCCCATAATCTAACTGGTAGCAGAAAGGTCAAAGGCGAAAAGAAATATTCACTTAGAGAGAGTCAGTGGTAGTGTCGTCGCAGTCGAAGATAACAGTGTCTGATACATCGTAAAATATGGCAAGACACAATAACAAGTTTTTGTCAGTCAGACGCAGGACTGAGGAACGATTGTAAGCCGCAAACCACAATGAAAAAAAACAGCCAGAAAAATTCGAGTTTTAGGGCACCTATAACAGTTCACTGTTGGTAACTGTTGGTAACAGTAGGTAGAGGTACCGGACTCGTGTCAGTGGGTAAGTTGGCAATTGCTTGGTTCATTCTGCAGCATGTATTTGGATTCTCTCGTGAAGATCTTAAGATGCGGTGCCCAACTTTCAAGGAAACTACAGAGAAGCAAGACGACCTTCTCACTTAGTTGGGTGACATAGATCTACTAGTACCTTGTCAGCATGACTTAGAAGTATGACCACCACGCTCATGGCGCGTATGGTTGGAGGGAGCGTCCGCACAAGTTCTGCACAGGCCTTGCAACGTTTTCACGAATTCTTACGGTGTTATTGGCTCTGACGCGTCGACCAACTCATTTGGTATTTCAAGTGATTCTTTTGACCCCAATGAGTCTTTCGATGACATTCCCAGCCAAATGAGGTCGTATAACGTCTGTGCCGCTATCTCCTGCAGTGTAAGCCCTGAGTGTTCGTATTACTCCACTAGGGAACAACTGTCTCTCCCCGCTGCCTGTTCCTCCGCTGGAGCTTCCGGTGATGCCGCCAATACTCTTGAGCCCGCCTACCATGGGAGTTTATAGGAGTTTCAGATGTGCACTCCGAAGGTGGTCCAAAAAGATCAAATGCAGTTACAGTGTGAGCTGTGTTAACCACAGTGTCGTTCCTAGCAAGACGGAGTACCAAGGGACACACGAACTCAAAGTGGCTCCAAGATCTTTGGATCCTATTGAGGAAACCGAGGACGCGGAAACTCTGTTAGAAGCTATCGAACCATCCTTTTGGCTTGTCTCAGTTTGCTTCAAGCATCTGAGCTATTGATGAAGTATGTGGTGTTTAGTTCGACAAGCTTATGCTTTTCGCACCCCACACTGAGATCTTCTTCGAGGCGGTTTGAACTACCTCAGCAACTTCGGCTTCGTGTATGTCCGTGTCATCTTAAGCAGTCGAGCATGCCTAGTTGTCGCACTGTGAACTGAAGTTTTTTCAAGGAGGATTCCAACCTGCCCTATCCTGGTGAAGCCCTCGATCCTCTTGGTTCTTATTGGTTGGTTCTCTCAATCACAAAAACACCTCAGATCAAAAATGATTGCTTGGCAGTACGCTCCATATTCAGCTACGACGTGCATACCATTGTGACTGGAAAGGATCTGTTGGAAACAAGGGTTGCTCAACTTCGAAGTGACAGTGACGAGCTACTTGACAGAGACTGAAGCACTTCGGAGAGTTGCTATGCATCGACCCTGACGACTCAGCCAGTGTTTGTTTGCTCAAGCCTTGCAACTGACAAACTGGCGGTTAGGTCCTGAGAACAAGGAAGAGTTCTGCCAATTCTCTAATGCTTCTACTCGTGGCCACTTCACCAGTGAAAACAGTTTGACATCGCTGGTCAGGCTGTTGTACCCATAAGTTTCGTCACTCTTAAGGTCAAGGCTGAGTTCTCTCATGCCCGTTGAGCTACGCTGGGCACTCTGGACGGCTGCAGGAAACCTGAGATGTTGGCCAAGAGCACGAGAGTTCAGCTTGAAAACCATTTGGCCTGAGCACCCGTGGAGAGATGCTGGTTTTGGTGAAGAAGTCATAAAAAGTCCAGAAATGAAGGCTAGACTTTTGGTGAAGACTCCCAGTCGTTCTCTCCTTCGTACCATACATTCTGGTTCAGGCTCGGTCATGGTGAGCGGAAACGAACTTTCGAGTGTGTGTACCCGTACGTACCCACTGTTTGGCTACGTTGGACCATGCTGAGGATGATGTCCTACCTCCATGGCAGCTATGGTTGAAGATGCGTTTGTCGAGAACTGGGCCTTTCACACCGCCTACCTGTCTTCACCTACTTCACGTCAGCCGTTCTGAAAATTGGGGAGTGACAGAAGTATCTCTCTTCCTCATCACGAACAAACTACCAAGGTGCTGGCGATGGTTTTGCGTTGGGAACGAAGTCTGCAGTTCTCCCTATTTTCTTGATTGCTGGTACAGTTTTCATGTCTTTGGAATCGGTTGGAACTGCCATTGGTTCTGCCGCTCCCGAATCTTTGGCACTATTCAGTGGTTTCATCGCCCGCGCCAGCGGAGACATCAGTGAAGACCAGGTGGTTCTCAATGTTGTTAAGTTGAAGCACTCGTGCCGGACTACGTTGGATACAGCCGGTTCACTGCTCGTCATAAGAGTTTCTCATTTCGTTGGCTTAGTACAAGAGTGCTCCATTTGTGGAGTAGGTGTTCTTTGGGGCTCAGAAGAACTTGGCCATCGTCAAGTACAACGTCGTGGAGTACATGCTCTGAAGCTGCAGATGCAGCCTGTCCCCAGTCTGGTGGAACTGAAGTCCTGCTGGTGCACTGCCTGCCCAAGTCCAAGCCCGAAGACCACTCAAGGTCTCCTCAATTACTCGCTGTGAGCCCTGAGCCAGCGGCTACACTGGGAGTAGGGCATGTGCTGTGTTGTACTGTGTGGGCGCAGTAGAGTACAAGGTATTCATCATTATGGTTAGTGAGTTTTGTGAGGTGACAAAAATTGCAGTCAAATCAGTTTGAGATGGTGGCGCCGTTTTCATCCTGTTGAAGAGTTTTTGAGGTAGGTGGAGAGTGGGGCGAAGGCGACGCTGAACCCACCGGGTAACACACGTTGCGTGTTGTCTGTTCATCAGTAATTGGTCAGTTCTGTGTAACTGGTTGGCGAGACATGAGTCCATGGTCCAGAGTATTTGGAGAGATGTACCAAATGGGTATTGAGAGAATGAGTGACAAAGATGGCTTCATCACCCTTTTCCTTCTCTTATTTTTGTTCCTTTCTCCTCAGGTTCATTTGCATGCAGCTCTTGCCAGGCAGCACATATCACCCGACAATGCAGACGACATACCCCTACCCCCCGCAACAGACTTCCAACCATGTCGTCAATTTTTTTGAATAGCCAAAAGGCTTTGGGAGGGTTGCGGAGTGGATGCTCGCTAAAGCATAGGTCGGTGTGCGCAAGTAGTATGGATTGCAGTGGAAAGTCATGGCTGCACGTGGATCTTGATCTGTTGGAGAGTGTGAAGACTGTTCATTGGTGTTGTTCAAAATGTCCACAATGAGTATATACCAAAGTGCCAGGTGCTCTGTAAATATGAGGAATGTCTGTCCGGGTCCAGTGAGTCTATCAGGCTGGCTGATATGGTAATCTTTGTGATTGGAGAAAAAGGTTTAACCTGCTTGCAGGGGCTAAACGTTGCTATTCCAATTAACTGTGCCCTTTGCTTTGTCCCCTGTGGCAATTCGTACCCACAGTCTGTACGCCATTGTCTGTTTCACTCCATGTCTGGCATGGCTAAAATACACAAAGGGGCAAGCCAGCAAAGTAAAAGGAGAGATGAGTAGTAGGTAAGAACACATGCGGCTGTGTTTCAGAAGCTGTCGTGATGACCACAGGGTTCCATCAGAACGGCGACCATTATCATGACTCGGTGCTTGTACGTTTAGGTTACCTGCAGTTAATCTTGAAACTACTGCAGACTCTTTGGCCCAGTGCTTTGCAACACTCGAAATCCCAGATTGTTGGTCACGGAGTGAGTGAAACGGTTGCGCTGAACAACGCCCAGATTTCCTTGTTTTGCCCTACTTGCACGTCAAGTTAGTTGTCTGTTTGTTAGTTGCGCTGGCTCCTGTTGCTTTCAGGCAGATGTTTTGAGTTGTGAAATTGTGTTTTAGCTCTTTCGCCCATGGTGCCTGTGCAATGATAGCCAATGCCTTGGGAATTTTGGCTGCGTGCTATGGGGTCTGGGACCTCAACAAGTTGTCTGCCTCGAAAAACAATGTTCCTGTTTGGCGAATAGAGGTGTAGGTATCTGTATTGGGCTTGCAACAAGGGCACGCAGGATCATTGAAAGTCTTGGTCACGCCGTTCTGCAGGAACTGTGTTGTGTTGAATGTCAGTCTTCCCGCTGGTGGCGTATTGCCAAGATTTTTGCTGGCATCTCAGCTGCACTTGTTTCCATATTGTTCGTCAGGCGGCACAACAACTCTCTTGGTGTCTCCGGCATTTTTGGCTCTTTTGTAGAAGCCTGTTGTGCTGTCCTGAGTGAGGAAGTTGTGTTGTGACGGCGGGATGGTTGAGTGTTTAGTAATCTTTGGCCATGGGCACAGGCACCTTGCTTTGTGGCGTTTCAGTGTGAGGGTAATTTTCTTTGTGTGATGTGCATTTTCTTCGCCACGGCCTTGAAGCCAAGCAAACAGATTCTGTGGTTGGGAAGGTGTGGAAGAACGGTTTTAGTTCATCCCGGAGCCATATCCATGGCGTTTCTCCTCACCATTTATGGCTCTTGGTACTCCGGTGTCGCGCACATGTCGAGCTGTTATGCACAACGAAGGAATCTCTTTTGCATTTGACTCAAACCATGCTCTGTTGATGGTTGCCACTGAGGCCTACCGTGCTAAGCACAGAGTCCATAGCTGTTGTGGGCAAGGCCGCAGGCCGTGTCTCTGACAAACTGGATGCAAGGTGTGCTCCTCAGCATAGTAAGTCGTTGGACCACTGTACGAACATGCAGCGCTTGCATATTGAAGGGTGAACTGCCTAGAGACTACACCTTTGTGCGGGCTTCAGAGCCAGTGACATTGGAGAAGTTCTTTGAGTTACTGTGCACACGTAGAGTGTATTATCCTGGGTGTGGCGAGAGATGTACACCTCTTTGGGGTTGGAGTGCCAGAGCAGCCCAGTCCACTGTTGCACAAACGGGGCTGATGCAGAGCTATGCTGTGCGTCCCCTGAGCTATGGTTGTTGCCATGGCAACCGCCATTGCGTGTCCCATACCGTATGCTTCAGTTTCCTGGTTTGTTGTGTGGTATGGCGAAGACAACCTGTGACAGCTCTGAGCCAGAAATGGGGGAAACGTGTGAATATTGTACCCCTATCACTCTCTTGCTCCGATTGCTATCTCACTCTCCACTCTTTGAAGTGCTCCAGGAACCTTGCGATTCCCACGTGTGTAGCAGTTCCTACTGCATTCTTCACCCTGGCTGTCATGTCATTTCTCTGTATCTTTAGGACAGCCCTGGCGACTGGCTGCGCCAAACATTGGGCTGCATCAGCGAAACAATTGCAATGTCAGCGGCATGGGAAGACGCAGCAAACAACGACACACCACGGGGGAGGGGGGGGGGGGGGGGGGCAGGGTGCCCGCAACAGAATGGGGGGGGGGGGGGGCAGCAAGAGCTCTGTTGCAGCCAGCCTACCCCGGCCCAGAACCTGGCCCCGCAAACACTGTGCCCTGGTTCCATCCTGAGCCAGCGAAACATGTGTTGCTCTGGCCCAGTCAATCTGCGTTTGTACCGAGTGACAGTACAGCCTCAATTCAGTACCATAACCTCTTTATTTGAGGTGGTAGGCATAGAAATATGCAGAGAAACATGAAGTTGTGTGTCTTTCTCTTTGTAACATATTGAACAGGGGATACAGGCCACTCAGTTTCAGTTTGAGTCCAACAGTGCAGTCCACTTTAGTGTACAACCTTTACCATGAGCTGTAACAGCAACTACAGCACTGACAGCTCAATGAACATCCCATACAGGACAGCACAACTTTTACCATGAGCTGTAACAGCAACTACAGCACTGACAGCTCCATGAACATCCCATACAGGACAGCACTGTTGCCAACCAAACAGGACAGTAAAATGGCACAGACCTGTTTCAGACAAGACCACAAGACTGCCAACGACAGATATCAGTGGACCCAGCGTCAGAAACAGGAAGAAGACACTCCTGATATGAAGAAAGCAAAACCGCAGTGAAACAGTGGCAGTGGTACATGGCCACAATTGCCAGAAAGGAGTCACAGCCCCACAGGACTGTACTCTTATGGACCAAATGTGGAGGGCAGTTAGCAGCACAGTGGGTGGTATATTCAGAGAGGTAACCATACTTCCTGAAGCAACCCCTCTGGGCGAAGTATGTTCATGTTGCTGAGAGCTGCTCACTTCCCCCAGCAGTCTGTTGCTTGCTGGGTGTTATATAGTAAGAGAGGTAACCACGTGTTGTAGGCTCTCTGAAGTGACACACCAGCTGCAGCGGCAAACTGTAAAGTGTCAATATTACAAAGTTTTGTTAGTCGACAACTAAGATTGGTACATGATTGAAGTACATGTGTTTACTGAACTCTGAAGTTTCTGGTGGTACACTAGATACTGAGAGTGCAGTGTACATTGATTTTACTGGTTCTATCTCTCTTCTGTTTCTTCCAAAGGTTGAACTTCGTTTCTACTTTGCCTATCCATGTCTACAGGTGTTAATGCTTCTGCCCTAAGCCTGTCAATAAGGTGTCTAGGCTCAGCCAGAGCTTAGTCAAGGGGAAGAGAGAAGAACCTAAGACAAGCCGAGTGAAACCTGAGCCATGCTTTTCTTTGAAGTTGACTGCTGTATTCCACACAGGGTAGTAAAAGAAATCCAGCTCAGGTGTTGTCATTGTTGTCATAGTGTGTGACTCCTCTCCTGCATAGAGCCCGCCAGCACTCACCACTCACAGTAGTTAGTGGGTTTGAGCGAGGGGGGGGGAGGGTGGGCACAGCACCACAAAGCCATGGCCTTGCGGTGACACCACAAGAGGCTCAAACACTCTGACGCTACGGCCTTGGGGTGATACCACATATGACACATAGTGATATCTCAGAGAGTATTGTATATTTTCAGAGCAGTTTCTGGTTAAATGGGTGTTATAGTAAGGCAGGTAACTTTTCAAGTATGCTCCCGAAGTGACACACCTATTGTACATACTGGTTAACTGTCTCACATCACAGTGAGTGATAAGTCCACACTACAGTAATACTCCTGTGAAAGCCTGCGCCCGAGTAGCAGGTATTACACCAGTGGTGGGGAGTATATATAATGAGTCCAAGGGTACCATATCCTGAGGTATGTTGACTATGTACCCTTCATGACTTGCATTACCTATGGATAGCAGCAATACTGCCCAGACAGAATAGAACCTCACCTGTGTGGGAGCAGGTAGGGTATTTCTGCAGGGCAGGGAACAGGGAGTGTCAGTGATAGCTTAAGGGTGCCATACCAGTTTTCAGAGCCAAACTGAATTCGTAAATATCCAGCTCAACAGAGCTTCAGAAACACCAAGACTCAGGCAGTATTTGTTTGTTTATATTGCACTTGAGTTGCCAGTTTTTGTTTCTTCTGGTGTGTATGTACCGTCTCACCTTCACTTTGTGGAGATATATATGCTTATGCTGACTTTCTGTGGAGCAGGCAAGCTCAGTGTTTGTTTGTAAGTAGGAACTCAAGTTATTCAGTCAGCTGTGATTGACAGAGCAGCTAACTGTCAGTCAGAACTCAGTTTTCAGCTATCTTCTTCTCGTTATCCATTGTCAGGACCTCCGTGCAGCAACAGCAGGATACCCCCTGACGATTTTAGTAAGCAGTGTGCAACCATGCAGTGTTGCTTTTTTTTACAGTTCCGAGAAGACCCTGAAGTGCACATGTTTGCAGGGTATCTCCTTTTGTGCCAATAGGTATATGTTTTTGAACGCTCATTCCTCTGACCTGTTTCAAGGTGACAGATCCCAGGAATTCCAAGAGTTCAGTCAAGGGGGGAGTCAGATAGACAGGTCGTAGAACACATGTATATGCAAGTGTAAGAAGGAATGAGGTATAGTGGAAATACATAATAGGCGGCCCAGGCGAGATACATAGAACACAGTCACATGTGTTATGAGTAATGTGGTAAACCTGAGACTATGAATACCTTGGGTGTTCAATGGTGTGCTTTTCTGGGAATCAGGGAACCCAATGCATAGTGTATGGTACCACACTGACTGGAGTGAGGTAAATATAGGATGAGTGGGACAAGATAAGGCAAGCCCATACATGCATAGTAAAATAAGCATACGCTGTGTGTGTATAGTACAGTGACCGGTGCGTCTTGAATAATGGTGAATATGTGTTGTACACAGTGGTACAGCATATCCAGACAGGTGCGCATGCGCGTCAGTGCCATTGAAGTGTTGCAGAAATTGATATCAGCATATGCAAGGGACACTGTTGTTATGTGTTTCTGTGCTACACAGCCTTTGCTAAAAGAATGATCTTGCGATTGCTTTCTTGCCTACTCTGGTCGTGGGTCCGGAGGGTATTGTTCATGTTTTGTTTTGAGTTTAAAATTTTTAAGGCATGATAAAGCAAATAGGGTCGTTAGAGCCCATAATCTAACTTGGCTGGTTGCGGTGCGGAGGTACGGGTGGAAGGCGGCCGCCTGGGCATCCGGGCGCGGCGGTGGTCCGTAGGTAGTGGGTGGCTGCCGCCGGATGGTGCTTGCTGGTATGGGGTGTGGGTCGGGGGGCTGCTGGTGTTGGTGGGGTGCTCCTACTAGGCCCTGGTGCTGCTGGTGCGCGTGCGCGACCCCCTGCGGGCCCATCCGGGTGTACGGTGGTCCGTATGTTGTGAGCCCGTGTAGTGGGGGCGGTAGGTGGTGCTGGATCGGGTGGTGGTGGTGTTGAGGGTGTGTTGGTTGTCTGTGGTACCACGGCGCTGGTGGGTGCGGTGGTAGGGGTTGATGGTGGTGGTACACGTCGTGGTGTGGTGCGGTGAGGTGTGCCGTGTGGGGTGGGTGGCCCGTGGGGCCCGGCTGCGCTGGGGCGTGGTGGTGATGCAGCTGGTGGGGGTCGCTGTAGTATTGGAGTATCGGGGGGTAGGGGTCCGGAGGGATAGGGGCGTGGTGGTGGTGTTGGTGGGGCCCTGTCCCCTGGCCCTGCGTGAATGGTGGTCCTGGCATGGCGTGGACATGTGTGGGCGGTGGTTGCTGGCTGAGCTGCCGGGTTGGGGTGCTGTGGTACGGTGGTGGTGGTGGGTGCTGGTGGGGGCGGCGCTGTTGGTGTGCCCTGGGGGTCTGGGCGTGGTAGGCGCGGCTTGGCTGGACCCGAGTCCTGGTCGGGGCGCTGCATCCTGCTGGCCGGCGCGCTGGCAGGCCCCCTGACCTGTCTTGGTCTTCTTGGCCTGGTGGGTGTCGGGGGCGGGTGAACCCTCCGGTCCCCGTGGCGGCGACGAAGAGCGGGCGTGCTAGCAATGCGCCTCTCTGAGGCGCGCCTTGAGGCCTCTGATGTAGGTGCGCTGGTCCGCGGGGTCCATCTGTGCGGCGCTGGTTTCGTCAGGGGCGGCCAGGTGGGCGCCCGAAAGGACGTCCAGCCCTCCGGGGGCCTCAGCCGCGTGGGTGGGGGGGGAGTGTGCCGGCTAGAGGAGTGCGCTGAGTGGGTAAGGTGCTCCTTTCCGTCGGCGGAGAGCGGTGTTCAACCGGCGGCGAGCGATTCAGAGGTAGGCTGCTATGTCCTCTGGTGCTGTGTCCGCCCACACTTCCGGCGCCGGGGCTGCTGCTTTGGGGGCCGGGAGCTGTGGGTCTGAGAGGTGGAGGTCACGATGGTGGAGGTATAGGGCGAGAAGGACGTGGCGGGCCGCCACGTTCAAGCCGCCCCCGCTGTGGCGCAAGGGTGGGCTGTCGGGGGGCAGGGGTGTGCTGCCCCCGGCCATGGCTATGGTCCACGCGTGGTCCGCCGCGTCCGCCACGTAATACCCTGCCAGGTGGTTCCGGGCGGGCGTCGGTGAGTGGCCCGAAGAAGCTGGGGTGGCTGGCAGGGGGGGGATGCGGCTGGGGCCGCGGGCTGCGCGTGGTGGTGGGGGTCCAGGTCTCCGCAGTGGGGGCAGTGGGTGAGGCGGTGTGCGGCTCCTAGGCAGACCCAGTGGTCTGGGTTGCAGGGCAGGGCCGTCTGTGGTAGCCGCTAGCGCACGCAGAGGGCGCATGCGGTGGCTGGCGGTTGGCGGTGCCTGTGGACGGACGGTGGCGTGGCGGAACGGGGACTTGTGGCGCGCCCATGCTCATGGGTGTGTGTGTGGTGCCTGTGGTGCTCCTTTGTGCCGTGCCGGTGTTGTGCCTGGTGGATGGTGTGTAGGCGTGGTGGCGGTCCGGTGTAGGGTGGTATGTCGTGGGGTAGAATCTCACGGTTGGTAGAACAGGAGTTTCAGGAGGTGGGCTTGGCCCGTTTGGGGTAGGGTGGCTGCATGCTGCAGGTATTCGTGGGTGGGTACGTGAGCTGCTTTGCTGTCTTGGCAAGGGCCGTCTGTTGCATGTGCGCCGCCGTGGCCTGAGGGTTTTCCGCGTGGGTGCGCAGCAAGGTGTAGACTGCAGTGGGGACGAGTCCCCTGCAGACCGCCTCGAGCACCTCCGTCTGCTTGAGAATGGTGGTGAGTTGTTGGGTTGCCGGGGACCGTGTCGGCCACCCGGCGTGCTGTGTGATGGTTTGCGTTGGGTTCCAGTCTGTGAGGGTGTCCAGTCCTCGGTAGGGGATACGTCTTGAAATGGTCCCAGGTTCCTTCTTCCGCGTGGCCACAGATGCATTCGGTGTATTGTGCGGGGACGTGGATTGAGCGGTGTGCGTCCCATCGGCGGTCTCTGGCAAGTCGCTTTGAGTTGTCGAAGTTCACCACATTTTTGAAACTTCTTGTTAACTCAAAATCCTTCAAAATCTTCACCAAACTCAATGAAATCAGGGCTCTAGGGGTCTTTTCGAAGTCTGCTGCAGCCTCTGGCGTCGCTCGTCGTCACTTCAGCGCGCCCGGAGCTGCGCTCTTGGAGTTTCGAATGTAGTTGAAGCTTCTTTTTGAGGTATAAGGAAGTATACCTCCAACTTCATAAACTTTCTTGAACTTTTTGATAAATTCAAGCAAGGAACTCACTTTACTTGAACAGCTTGGGCTGGCCCAGCTGCTGCTGGTCGTCCTCGTCGTCTTCGACCTGCTGGAACTCTGATTACTGGTGTATATTCAAATTACTAGACTGTATTGTGCTTTTACTTAGGGTGCACGTAAAAACCTTTTGTCCTTGTCTTGCACTTCAAAAGCAAATTGTTTTAAATCAATTTCTCCACTCAAATTTATTCCCTTGGCAAGCACAAAGTAGGCAACAGAAAGAAGACAAAATCGTGAACGAACATTGAGCTGGACCAACCGGATGGTCCAGTAATACGGGTTCACATGCCTAAATAACAAGAAAATTCATATAACAATAAATTCTCATTACAAAGGCAATAAAACCTATATTTTAGCAACTTTCTGAGTAGTCTATTGAGTCGCAGGCCTTGTCAATATTACGTAAATTGCTGTCGGCGGCAAAAGACGGCGACAGTGCCGACAGGCCATCTGAAGCTTCGAAATAGCTTCAAAATAGCTTCTAATACATTCGAACCTTCTAAAATAGCAGAAAACATGATTAAATCGCATTATAAGCATTTAAAATGCGATTATTCATGTATGGCTACTAATGTATCCTAGATCTCTGCTCTCTGTAGTGTACCTAAGAAATGTAGCCTCTAGCGGTAAGCTATAGGCTTGGAATATAAGCCAAAATATAAGCAAATATCCTAGTGTTCTAGGATCTTGAAGCTTGGAGAGGTCTAGTACAGATCCTCCAGAAAGCTTCTGAGAGGCCCTGATGCCCCAACTTATTACAAGGCTGCCACGGCCCAAAAAGCCGTACCCGCCCGCATGGCAGCTGTATCCGCATCCCCCAAAACCACCGCTTCCTCCTCGTCCTCATCCTCATCGACTTCCTCCACCTCCTCCTCCAACCCCCCCCTTCCCGCCGACCTCAGCCACAAAGCCGGGGCCAAAGCCAATGCTGCAGCCGCACGCCAAGCTACCGGAGGCCCCCCGACCCCCACACAGACAACCCAGGCACCCCGGCAGCACAACGAGAACCCCCCACCCAGTGCTAGTGCCCTGCCACCTCCGGAACGAGGTCCTCTCCAACCTCAAACCGGACCCCAACCCAAAACCCGACCCCAAACCAAAACCGGAACGCAAACGACAACATCGCCCGCAGCAGCAGCACCACCACCACCACCACCAACAACATCACCAACACCACCCCACACAGCCCCAAAAACCACAAAAGGTACGACGGCAGCAGAAGCGACCCCACCCTGACCCAAACCCTAACCCAAACCCAAGCCAGGACCCCGTACCGACCGCATCCCGAGCCCCTCTCCACCGAGCCGCAACCACAGAGGCAGCCAGCCAACACGACCCTGTCCAAACCCTCGTCAAGATCCCCATCTCCAAGCGCCCCGTCATCCACCCCCCCGCACACCACCACCGCCCCCGGCCAGACCGACCCGGGGACGTGGGACCCCTCGACCTCGGTCGCCGTTAAGCCCGGCCCCCGACCGGCCCCCACTACCCACCAAGCCATACGGCCCCAAGGGCTGCAAACGATGCCCGCCCCACAAGCCCCAACCGAACGCCAAGGGTTCGTGGGGGCATACCCGCAGCACCATCACCACCACCAGCGCCAGCGCCACCAGTGCCCCCAAAACACCACCACAACCACCACCACCACCACCACTACCACTGCCCACCACCCTACCCAACCGGGCCACAACCCCCCGTGCACGAACAGCACCAGCACATGGGATGGCTGCACCACCCATCGGGCGCTCCAAGCCGCTACCCCGCCTACCACCAAGCGCCGCCCCCCCTATACCAAGAACCGTATCCGCCCAGCCAGCACGTCCACGCCGAAGGGGCCCCCTGAGCCCACCCCTACCCGGGACAGCCCCTCGACCCGTACCACCAGCTGCCACCGCCGCCACAACCCTACGCGGCAGATCCATGAAGGATGAAGGACTTTACCCCCCCCCCCCCCAGTACCAGGCGGCACCATGCGAGGCCCCCCAGACCCCACTGACGCCTCTTGACTGGCCGGACTCGCCCCGCGAGGAGGCCCGGTCCCGCAAACGGCGGCGCTCCCGCTCTCCCCCCGGGCGGCGCACCCATCCCCCGCTGTCACGCTCCCAACAGCGCCACCGCGCCTCACCCGCTCACTCGCGTCGCTCCCACACCCCGAGGCGCCGCCATGACCCCCCGGGGCCCCGCTCCCGCCGCTCCCGCTCCTCCGAGCGCCGACACGCACGCCACCGCCGTCCCATGTCCACGTCCTCCTCCTCCCACAAACTGCGCTGCGCTTCATGTTCCCGCGCCGCCGGTACGCGTCCCCCAGCCCCAGCCCCCGCCACCGGCGCCCCCGCTCCCCCGAGCGCCGCCACACGCGCCACAGCCGTCCCATGTCCGCGTCCCCCTAGCCCCTCGAACAGCATCGCGCCTCTCTTTCCCCGTGCCACCAATACGTGTCCCCAACCCCCACCTGCCGCCACCGACACCCCCGCATCCCCCGAGCGCCGCCACACGCACCACCGCCGTCCCATGTCCCCATCCCCCTCCCCCGGCGAACAGCACCGAGCTTCCTGTTCCCCGCGCCGCCCATACGCATCCTCCACCCCCGCACCTACCAGCGCCGCTCCAGGACCTCGAGCTCGGAGCATTCCCCCCCCCAGGCCCCCGCCTACCTCGCCTGGTGGTCTGCCTGCGCCCTGCGGGACCTCCGCCGGTGGGTGAAGTGGGCCGGGGGAGCGGGCAGGCGAAAAGGGGTGCACATGGTGCACACCTTCGAGGAGGTCCGCACCCGCACCCCCGCCAACCCCAAAGAGGCCGCCTCGGAGACTGCCATGCCACAGGCGGCATGGGAAGCCCTCCTCCGGGACGCGGTGCAGAGCCTCCGCCCCCCCTACATCCCCAAAAATCCTCCGCCGGTGGCTCCAGACCACCCACCCCCAGGCATGGGCCATCGGCGCCCCACAGGCCCCCCCCCCCGCCGCACAACCACCACACCGGGAAGGGAAAGGGCAAAGGGAGGGCCCGCGGCAAGGGGGCGAGGAGAGGCGCAAGGTAGCAGGCAGGCGCCCACATGGACAGGGCACCGGGGGCGACACAGCACAGGGGCAAGAAACCACCAAAGGGCCACAAAAAGGAAGGGCACAGAGGGAGAGGGCGCAATGGCGGGCACCAGGGCGCACACACTGGAAGGGCACGCCACAACAGAAGGACCCCCACCGCCCAATCCCCAGCCGACACCCCGAGACCCCCGGAGGCGCACGCCAGCCAAGATGCGCTGCCACAGCACGGACCTTACGCCGCACGAGCCGCACCGGCTCCCGCCCACCGACCACCGGACCCCGCAGAAGTAACGGAGGGCACACGCACACGAGGAGAAGAGGCTACACCCACCGAGGGAGCCGCCCAGTACGCCGCGACGCAGCCCACCACCACACCCTCACCGCCCGGCGACGACTCCGGCCACAACAAGGGCCACCACACAAGCAAAGGCACAGGCACCCGAGGAGGAACAGAACACGGCCGTGACACCCAGGACAAGAGACGGCAAGGGGGCAGAATGACAGGACCGGAGGGGACCCAACACAGCCATGGAGGCAACGATACCCAACCCAACATAAGCCGACACACCCCTAGGGGCAAGGAACCCCAGAGGACATGGGACCAAGGCACGAGGCCCCAGGGAGGGCAACCCCGCGGACACCCACCTATCCCACCGGGCCGAACGGCCCACCCGGACCCCCGCAACACCGATCCAACGAGCCACACCGCACGCAACCGCGCCGGCTAGCCACCAGCGAGCCACATAAACTTCGCCCATGTCCCGCACCACGAAGCGGCTCAGTCTAACCAGCGCGGACCCCATCCCACGCTGGAGCGGCAGTGAAAAGGGCCCACCACACACCACGGCACAGCGAAACACGGCACAACACGAGGCAGCACGGCACACCGCACCGCAGCGCACCGCCGTGCAACGCACCACTACACAGCACAACACGACAGGGCGCGGCACGGCACAGCACGGCGCAGCCAGCCACACCACAGCAAGACACACCACGGCACGACAGGTCGCGGCACGGCGCGACAGAGCAGAGCGCACCGCAACACAGCACAGACCGGCACGGCGCAGCACGGCAAAGCACAGCACAACACAGCGCGACGCACCAAAGCACACCACAGCACCGAAGCAAGGGACACTAACTGAGGGTCTAACCCGAGCAAGCCGCCTCATGCCCAAGAAGGGAAGGAAACACGCCGACAACCCTCGGACAATGCCACACCAGCCCACTGCACACAGGCTAGGGGCCACTGCACACCTGGCAGCAACGGTGACGGCCCGCCCGCACAAGCCGCCACCAGAAAGTTAGAGCTGGCGCCACAAAGGCGGAGGGACACGGACAATGCCACCCCCTCTAATTCAAGGCCTCACGAAACCGCCTGGCGCAACCGCCCAGCCGGCAGAGCCGGAACCTAACCCGGCAGGATAGGCACCCAGGCCAAGCGTGTACATAACCCATCTGACCCATGGGGCCGGGGCACGGCCCAGCCAGGCGCACCACCAACAGCAACCCGGTTATCCACACCGAATGCCGACCAGTGCGTGCACCAGCCGAGGGAAGGCAGAGGGAGGAACATGCAAATCCCCCCCCCAAAAGAAAGGAACAAACAAACAGCAGAGCAGGGGGGGAATGCACGCCCAACCACGAGCGCGCGCCCGCCGGAAAAAAAAGGGGGGGGCAAGAGACAGTCATACAACCAAGAGGCCGCGCACCCACTCCACAAGAGGCGGGCAAACCCCCCAGCCAGGCAACACCAAAGGCCACACCCGCGGGGCCCCCCGAAAGAACACAGGGGGACTACCCAGCCAAATCTGGCGACACCTAGCCGAGAGTAGCGGCCCACCGGAGGAACGGAGACCCCGGACACGCCGGCACACTCCCCACCCGAGAAATAGCGCGCCACCGAGAAAAAGAAAAAAACATAGACGCAACGCAAACGAAAGGGGAAGGGGGGAGGGAGACCAAGAGGCCCAAGACCGGGACAGGCAACAGCGGGCACCACAAAGCCACGACACGACAGGGCCAAGAACCGAACCCCTCCCCCCGTAGCCTGAAAAGAAAAAGGAAGGGGCGGGGGACAAACCCCACCCACGGAAACCCCCGCACAACCCCACGCCACAGGCAGCCCCGCCAGAGGGTGGCTGGAAACGGACGGGGCGCACGCAAGAGGCCACACGTGCCAACACCCAAACCAGAAAAAGCGGAGTGCAGGAAAAACCCAAACCCACACACACACACCACCAACCCCAGCCAGGACAGGCGGAGCGCGGCCAAAACCCGTAACCAGGCACACACGCCCTAGACCCCAGCAAGGAATGGCAGGGTTACCGCCGAACCCAACCCAAGCGCGCGCACCACGAACCCCAGCCAGAAATGGCGGGGCAAAGCCGAAACCCGAGCCCAAGCACACACACCCTAGACCCCGGCCAGGAATGACGAAGTCACCGCGGAACCCAGATGCAAAGACAAACACCACACAGCAATAGGAAACCCGGTGTCCATAGCCCGGGCACTGAGGCAGCCCGTGCCATGCAGGTGACGCGGCCAAACGAGATGCGGAGACCGGGGGTAAGGCTGCATCCTAAGGCCAGCGCTGCTTTGAGACTCAAGGCAGACCGTGCGACATCCAAGCACCTCGGAACCCCAGTACCAACAACATGCATGCATGCCTTGGGAACGGCATACACCAGAAAGTCCGGTGAACCCCTAGAGTTCCGCCCAAAGGGGCGACGTGCGCAAGCACGGGGGCACACCCTCCCGACGAGACAAGTACGTCGGGCTGGCGGCGATCAGCCCTCCCGGTGTTGCCTGGGGCCGCTTTGTTGGGGGCCAATAGTCAGGTCTAGCGGGATGTAAGTTGCCTCCCCTCTTCAAGCGCGGAGCCTCTTCCTGTTCGTCGCAGCGGCAACGCCAGCGGGAACCGTGGGGCGCCTCTCCACGACCAAGAGCACCTACCTACCTCCCTACCCTGGTTCCTCGTGTCCTTGGCACATGGTGCAAAGGGATCATGCATGGGGTTAGAGGGCACATGGGGGCTGGTACTGCACCCCTCCCCCCCCTGGAATGGATTGAATATGGCCCCACTCATAGGCCAATGTCAAGGGGTGCGCTCCCACCGTGCCTCTTCCCCTTGGCACGTGGGTCGTTGGGATCATGCATGGGGTTAGAGGGCACATGGGGGTCCGTACTGAACCCATTCCCCCCCTCGATTGGATGGAATATGCCGCCACTTGGGGGCCAATGACAACGGGCGCGCTCCCACCGGTCGTCTTCCCCTTGGCACGTGCTGCAATGGGGTCATGCATGGGGTTAGAGGGCACATGGGGGTCTGTACTGCACCCATTCCCCCCCCGGATTGGATTAAATATGGCCCCGCTTGGGGGCCGATGACAGGGGGCGCGCTGCCACCGGGCATCCTCCCCTTGGGACGTGGTGCAATGGGGTCATGCATGGGGTTAGAGGCCACACGGGGGCCGGTACTGCACCCGTCCCCCCCCCCCCCGGATTGGATTGAATATGGCACCGCTTGGGGGCCAATGACAGGGCGCGCGCTCCCACGCGGCGTCTTCCCCTTGGCACGTGGTGCAATGGCGTCATGCATGGGGCTAGAGGGCACATGGAGGCCCGTACTGCACCTTTTCCCCCCCTGGTTTGGGTTGCGTATGGCCCCGCTTGCGGGCCAATGACAAGGGGCACGTGGCACGCATTCCCCTTATCCCACTGTCAACTTCCTTTTCGTACCCACACGCGCCTTTGGTTGCTGGTGTGCAACCCCCTTACGCCCCTCGCCCCCTGACGGCCATGGGGCCAAAGACACCCCTTGTTGCACCCTGCCGGTGTGCTTGGCCTGCGCACTAACCCTCTCCCACCTCCCCTCCGACACGAACCTTTGAATTTCTGCAAAACTCCCCCCCCAAGGATTAGGGCACAACGCACCCAAACGGCACGCGCAACGCCTCCGCACCCGCAAGCGCCAACGAAAGGTACCCCACCGAAGACAATGGCACGAGGGGAGGCTCATTTTTCCGGGCCTCCACCATGGCCGTCATCTCGCGACACACGGCTTCCAGCTTGGTGGCAGCCCGCTGACCTGGCCTACGTACCCCGCCCCCTCCCCATGCAGCCAACATGGCAACATCCTCCCACATCTCGGCCACGGTCGTGAACTCCACGCCCGCGCCTACTCCGGGGAGGTGCTCAAAGTGGACGTAGTGTCCCTCCTTGATCCAAAAGCAACGCACATCGCGCAACCTCACTGAAAACCTTGTCTCCCGCTTAGGCGGAGACACCCAAAAATGGACCGGGGGCATTTTGGTGCACCCCGAGACACCCTCAAACAGAGTGCCGAGGTGGGTATATATGTACTCCACCTCGGCATACCCCGCACCACCCGTCTCACACACGCGCCTGCGCATCGTGCCGTCCGGGCGGGCCTCAAAATACAGGGCATACAGGTGCCCCACACCCGAAGCGCCACGGGGGGCACCCCACCGCCGGAGGGGCAGGGGGTGTCACCGGTGCACCCACCTCCCTGGGATGTAATACACATCTGGGACCTCTCGGAGCGTGACATGGTAAAGAAGGTCCCTACCAGGACCGGCCCCTGCTGTACCCCTTCCACCATTTCCCGTCACTCCTATGGTCTTGCTTCTCACCAGGTGCTGCATGATCTTGCCCTATCCTGCACAATTTCCCACAAAAAATAGTAGAATATGGCTCCTTCACACAAATCCTGATCCCTTGCAATAAAGAACTCCCAAGTACAATGGCTCCAATCCAAATAATCCACACTGAGGGCTTGCAAGGGTGTTTGAGGTCCCGCGTTGACACTCAACAACTCCTTTCAACACGCCGGTCGTCTCACAGTGCACACGGAGACACGGGCGTTGGGCATGTACATAGAATTGCATCAATGGAATAATGGAAAAAGAAGCCCTGAAATTGGCATATGAACACAAATCAAGCAAGATTGGGGAAAGATGGAAACATACACAATCGCAGCCATAGACCCCTCATTCCCTGGACTCAGGACCTTCCCTTGACTCGCCAACATGATGCCCTGAACCAAGTCAAATAAGATGGCTAAATGCCATGCGTCAAAAGTCACTACACAAACCCCAAAAATGTGTTCCCTCCCAAGCCTCTAAATCCTAGCCCAATAGGGGAGGTGGCGTGTCATGGCCTAGAGTGGCACTCAGGACCATGCCCTACCCTGACATAACCTTGGTTGGACTTGGAGTTGATTGGGCTTGGAGAATTGCCCCATGAGGATGACCTCACAACATAGCAAAATTAGGCAAATCACACCATAGTGCCCAAAATTCAATTATATACTCAAAAGTGCATACGGCAAATGTTCAAAAGCTCCATGCATGTGTCAAACTGGATAGTAAGATACAAGGGTGATATAGACCAAGAATGCATGCCCAAGAATATCCCAACATTGGCTCCCAAACCCCTCCGGATATATACATGCCATGCTTCACAAGTCAACTCACGAATTTGAGACCTAATTTTGTGAGGCCTCGTGTGCCACGCCAAAGTGACCACGTGATCCGGCATATGGTGAGGTGCAACACTGAAGCATATGCCAACATATAAGCAACATACCATAGTTCACCGATTCTCTAGGCACTTTACTGTTAGCTGACCAGTTGAGCACATAAAATACAAAAATGAGCATACAATGAGGTCAAAAACATGCAAATGTTGCCAAAGCCAAGATAATCACAATAGTATATAACTTCGCTCACCCATGGTATCAACATATGGTTCGAAACAGAACTGCTTGGGACCTTTTGCAAACAATCCCCCCACTTGGATCCCCACATGGACACATAGGGACACCTTCGAACCTCCTCACGATACGCACCGTGAAAATGGGAAAATTGATAGTGGCGCTTGTGGATCGCTCTGTAAGCCTTCCCACATGCACTATATGTGCGGTAGACTTGGTCTACTGCTATGGAGCACACCATTAGGACATGGGCGAAGCCCTTGCCACCTATGACTCCACAAATCCCCCTACAAACGGAGATATATAGCATGGGCGTGAGCATAGCGAGGCACATACCATGCATATAACACATACCCTCAAAAAGTGGCTCCCACCATGGTATGCCATGCCCCTCCATGGACATAACTTCACGTTAAAAATACGTAGGAACCCAAGAAAAGTTTCTATGCAACCCCAACACTCATGCGATACACTCGAAAGTCGCATTAAAATATTCGGTTGCATGTTCCAAGAGTTATGAATCACTTTCTACCCTCTTGACCATTATCCCTTGCTACACCGGGCATATGTACACATCAAAGGCGTTTGACGCTTCCAAAATTAAGTTGAGACAAAGGCAATTTCAGCCCATACCCCAAAATTCAAATTCCTCGCAATGAGCCGGAGATATGATTCTTCAAAGTGGCCTCACGAATCAATTTTGTTTCGACTATATCTCCAAGAAAAATGAAGGAGACAACAAAAGGAAGGTTGATTCCTGATCGGGGAAAAATGTACAACCACTCGAAATTCATCATATCAAGTGCGGGGACCTCGAAGTCGAAAATCCGATTCTGAATGTCTGAAATAATCGGATTAATTTTGGGAGTGTATAACATGAAAATTGCGGAAGCAACGAACCCTTTTCTGATGAAATTTAACCCTTCATCGGGGTTTCCGCTAAAATATCTGGAAATAACAGTTAACCAAGCAGTTACCGCAAAATCGCGAGCCAACTGCCAGTCGCCGATACATTGACAATCAGAACGGATGGCTGAAAAATTACGGAAACATTATGATAAAAAAACCCTGTTGATTCCTGATATTCTGATATATAAATCTCAGCCGGCGGCGCCTCGGTATTGAATATGGCCGCTCATAGCTGGAACGGCCAAGCCTATCACACTATCACATCAGGTAAGGTCAGGTGGATGGGAGAGTATGATATCAGCCAATGGCGGCTTCCCGGCACATAGATACACAGCCCAAGTGACCCAAAGATGGCCACGGGGGTCCGAACCGGCTTCACCCCCCTTCTCGGAGCGTTGTATCCGCTCGGAAGTCATTGAAGAGAGGACGGGATGACCCCAATGGGCTCCAACCCCCCCCATGTCCGAAGGACACATGGAGGCCCCACATACGGCGTAGGCGTCCCCCATGCCCCAGGGGAGGGGTGAGGACACTCATAATCGGTGCCCTACGCCATATCTGGTCTCCTCTTGATCTACAACATGGACCAAGGGGATCAAAGATAGAGGAACGTCGTCGGTTGACCTAAAAAAGTATACCACAATGAAATATATATGTGGAGATCGAGTGAAGGGGGTATATGGCCAATCAAGGCCCAAAAATCCCCGGATGAACGCCCTCACCCGTCTCCCAAGCACAATGACAAACAAATTGCCAAGGTGGATCCATCACGGTGCTGCTGCAGCCACCAAATGGACCAACACGTCCTTGACATCCAAGGAAATGTTCTTTTTCCTTAAATAGTCCATCCAGACCGTGGTATACCTCGGCACAAAACTGCTCGGAGGCTCCCACGAATCTCTAGATGCGGCAAATCCCTTCCAACGGACTTTGTATAGCCTTCCCCCAGGCGTTCCCGGGTCTGGCTTGTCCGTCAGGATCCTCTCGGCGGTGAAGTCGTCGTCCTCACCCTCGTCATCCGAGTCCAGATCTCCGGCTGTGAACTCGGAGGTGACGGGACGTCAACTGGGGTCTGGTGCTCGGGGACGAAGCTGGGTGTGGTGGCGGTCAAGGATCTTGTTATCCCCCACACGAGTCGCATACACATCCTGCCCGACCTTCGGAACGATTACCCCCGGCACATACCAAGACGCCTGCCGATGCCGGGACAGGACATCCTTGAGGTGCCGCTCCACCCATACGGTATCCCTGAGGGCATATTTCTGGACTTTTCCCCGCTTGAAGTACGTGGCCCTCTTCTCATGCTCGTCCTGAAGTGCTTTGCACACCTTGGCCGCCGTGTCGTCCGCCTCAGCCATCATAGCACTCGCATCCCGGGCCACTTTGCCATGGTTCAACCACGGGAGAGTGCGTGACACTCGATCCTGTAGGAACAGGATACGATGGGGCGACAGTCCAGTGGGCCCCGGAAGGTCGTGGTGCGCCTGGAGTACTCTCCACAGCGAATTGTACCAATTCCAGCCCGGTTCGTCAATGTGCAGCTGGCGGAGCTTTTCGAACATCTGCCGCCCGGCCACGTCAGCCCGGCCATTCGACCCGCTGTGGTACGCCACGGTCTTGGCGTGCCGAATCCCCATGTGCTTGCACATCGTCTTGAACCACATCCCCACAAATTGACTGCCCCGATCGCTGCAGATGACAGCTGGGACATCAAAAATCGTCAGCCAATGCCTGATCATGGCATCAGCGACGGTCTTGGCCTGCAGACCCACTCCATGCTTGTCCTTCTTGTCCTTCTTCTTGGACTTCTTGCCAGGGACCGCCACGATATACCCGCTGTGCCTATCCACCGCCAGGATGACACAGTCGTAGGTCTCTCCTTCCACGGTGACCTCCGGCGTGGCGAATACATCCATGGCCACGGACCGCATAGGGGCCTCCGGTATAGCCGTATACATCGGGTTGCCAGCTGTGGAGTGGCTGGGGCTCTTCGTGGCCCGACACACGGCGCAGTCGCTGCAGTACTTGTCCAGGATGCCGTAGTACCCCGGTGGGAACTTGAAACGCCACTCCAAGTCCTGCTGCATCTTGTCCCGACCAGGATGCATGAGCTGGGCGTTATGCCAGTGGTCAATGAGCTCCTCCATTCGGTTCTCAGGGACCAAAAGTTTGTCCTTGAGGAATAACTTATCCCCATCCTCGGTCAGGCCCTCAGCCCATTAATCGTCCTACGGGGCGCTGACGGCATTCCAGTATCTGCTCCAGTGGTCGGATGCCGCATAGTCATCCGACCAGTCTTCTGTGAGCACCGACTTGACTAGCTCTACGGGGGCCACCATCCATTGCTCGAGGGTTTCCTCTCGAATAGCTTGGACTCGGGCGCCCCGGAACTTGGCCAGGTCTGTACGGTTTGCCATCACCACAAAGCACTTGACCACCTCTTGCTCCATGGCTCTCTCCATCTGGATGATGCGCTTGGCCTCCTCGGTGTCCTCGGCGTCCCCATGGCTGGGTATGTCCATCCATGCCTTGCCCGCGGGGTAGGCCCATCGACTGAGGCAATCTGCACAGTGTTGTCCTTCCCCGGGACATATACGACGCCGAGGTCGAGGTTGGCGAACGTCTCATGCCATCGGGCCCTCCTTGCCGCCGGTCCCGAGGGGGTGTCGACGTGCTCCTTGTGCCAGCTCTGTAAGGACTGATGGTCCGTACAAACCACCACCGGTTGTAATCCGATGTGGCCAGACCACTTCCTGAGCGCACAAACAATGGCGTACGTCTCCTTCTCCCTCGCGGTCCAGGTTCGACGTTGGCCCTCGGCCAGGATCCTGCTCCAAAACGCCATGGGTACGTGCGACCCGTCGTCCCGGACCTGCTCGAGGACTGCCCCTACAGCATAGTCCGAGGCGTCCGTCCGTAGCACGAATCCCTTGTCCGCGTCCACCAGGAATAGCCCCAGCTGCCCCAGGAGTCGCTCCTTCAGGCGGCTGAACGCATCTTCGGCCTCAGGGGTCCAGGCAAGCTTCTTCTTGCTCCCCTTCCGGCCATCGAACTTGCCCACCTGCAGCATCTTGTGCAGCGTCCCCGATAATTCTGCATACATCTGGACATAGCCCGAATAGTAATTGCAGAACCCCATGAAGGATCGGAGTTCGCTGATGGTCTGGGGCTTCTCCCAGTGGTGCAGGGACGCCAGCTTCCCAGGCATGCGACGGCGTTGCCCGTGAGCAACCACGTGACCCACGAACTCCACTTCCCTCACGAAGACTGAGGCTTTGGTGGGCTTGCACACCATGTTGTGCTTGTCCAGCTCGCTGAGCACTCGGCGCAGATCCTTCTCATGCGCTTCGATGAGCTCGTCCTCAGTCATGTCCTCTGTGCCGGTGTAACCGCTGCATAGTGGTTGATCTTTGTTGTGATTGCGAAGCCTGCAGCCTTGATGCCCCAGGGGTCGTAACGCCCGACACTGCCCCTGATATCTCCGAACCCAACTGACCCTCTTCAGACCCATATCCAGCCTCTTGGAGCGACATATGCGAAGCACTTGTAAGTCCTTTGAACTCCATGGTGAGATATGAAGAGTACGAAAACCCGGTCTACAAAAATGGAGCAGACTTAGAATCTCAATGCGCATTCATCGCACATAATGACACAACGTGAAATCATTCGAAATAATTTAAATAAATCCGATTGGGAAATCACGAAAGACAAATGCGACTCGACGCGCGCTCACAGGCGACATGTGGCGGCGAACGGAAAACGTGAAACTGAACGGAAAATTTACTGCACTAATGTACATCTGAGAATCATAGGAATTCTGATCACATCAGTGTATAATTGAGTGCTGTCACTGCTGCCGTTACACTCCCCCTCTGAAAACATACGTCAGTATGTCAGGCTGGGTCAAGCGAAGTGAACGAAACGGCGAAAGTGACCAAACACTGCCTAATCTAAGGCAAAATGTGTGAAATTGAGCTGAATTGAGCAAAATTGTGCTGAGATCTGTGCTTCGCGATGGCCATCGACTTGAATGAAACGCATAGGTACCTTAGGGCACACAGAAAAAGCTTCGTTCAAGCTCGAAAACTCGAAAATTGAAAGTCTGAGTGAAGAATGTACATGATGATCCATGATCCATGATTCATGATGAAATCAGGATCTGACATCCCACTGCCAGAAAACAGAAAACGAGCGTCGCCATGTCGTCGAGCGTCAAAAAAATAGGGTATCCCTTCATGGAGTCCAAGATATGTGAAACTGGCTGGTGTTATTTGCAGTCATGAGACCAGATGCCAGATTATGGTACAAAATGTGCCTGAATTGGGACCAAAATCAGTGAATCGCCCACGGATCGAGGGTGGCGAAGTTCACAGCAAGCCAAAATAGGTACAATTCAATGTCGATAGACACTGTGTGTAGTGTTGAACGGAAATCCAGTTCTCATTCATAGCCAATCCAGGTAAAATCCTCATGATCATGATGATCCCCATGATGGAAATCCAATCATTTAAAGTAATGATAGCCAAGAAAACCCAGTGGGGATTCCCCACACTGTCAGTATTGTTCCCAGGGCTTCATGTTTAATCCAGTATGAGCCAGAAGGGGTAATTGACTCGTTATAGTCCCAGAATGTATAAGCATCCAATGCTTGGTACTGGGAATTTGCCAAAATTGAGCTGATTCTGAGGGGGATTCGAACACAATCCACAGATGAACAGCGAGTCGACACAAGTAAGAACACCATCGTCGTCACTTGGTCTATATAAGCCCTTTGACAGCGGTCTATTGAAAAACGAACCAACCATCTCAATGTAAGAGCTGATGGAGATGGCATTCTGAGCAGATCCGTCAAACACATGAAATGGATCAGACTCAGTCATGTGCCAGAATGTCTGAAATGAGCACCAACTCGAACGAGTCCTTCCCAAGGCGAGTATAGGGGTCCAGTCGACAGCAAAAGGCGATAGTGTCGTCGTGGTTGAGGATAAAGGCCTCTCGGAAATTCCGATCGGAATCATCTGAGATGAAGCACATGATTCACATGATGGCCATGATGGGAATGATGGATGGAATGACCAGGATGACCCCAGAATGTCCCATCATCTGTTTGTCAAACCACATAGACGATGTGTCTGGACTGTTATGTCCCCATGCCAAGGGTATATGTCGACCGTAAACCTCTTCGAAAGTTTCGGCGACTCAAATTCTGATCAGATCTTGTCTGGGATGGATGATGCCACGATTCGAGCTTCTTCTTGTGCTTGTAAGTCTTCCTTGGTGACACAATCCTTGATCAGCGAGAGCTCTTTGTCAATCTCAGGGTGTTTCTTCAGGAACTTGATGAAAGTATCCGTATACCCATGGATAAAACCTGATGCTGGCTCCCATTTGTCTTCTTCTGGACCGAATCCCTTCCATCTGCACAGAAAGTACCACTTGCCTCGAGCATTCTTCTTGTACTCAAGAATCTTCTCCAACTCGAAACTGCTTGTGACCATCTTCCTGTCGCTCAGGTACTTCGAAGTCCAATAGAGAGGCTTGAACCTTCCTTTGGGGCAGGGTACTTCGGCCTTCAAACGATCTCGATGTACTTCTTGATGCCTGCCTGGCTCAATCTCAATGTTGAATGTAGTCTCACTTAGTTGACTTTTGACTTGGAATGGGCCATCCCATAAAGGTAACAATTTGTTGTCGTCTCTCAGGGTCTCGTCTGACTTACGAAGCCAAACTTGCTGGCCTTTCTCGAAGGGTTTTCCTTGCGTTCTTGACTTATTTTTGAAATTCAACCAATCTGCTTGACTTTCCACTTTGGCTTTGATCCACTTGGACCCTAGATCCTTGATCTTCTCAAACCATTGCGAGGCGTCGTAGCACTGCCTTGGATGATACATCACTGGTCCAGGACCCATCTTCTCACGACCAAAAACCAGCTCATTCGGACTTAATCCAGTGTAATTCTTGGTGCGCTGGTATCTTCTCAAGACACAGTAAATTGTCTCCAACCAATTGTAGTCTTTTTCAGTCGCCAGGAATTTCCTCAGAATGCTGATAAGAATCCTTCCAGCGCGTTCAGCAGGGGGAGCTGGATGGTCGTAGACTCGGGCACGAAGGTGATGAACTCCCAATAGGGCACACATGTTCTCCCACCAAGTCCCAATGAACTCTTTCCCACTGTCCGTCAGAATTTCACTGGGCACATCCCAGTTACTCATCCACTGACTTGCAGTCCACTTGGCAGCCATTTCAGAGGTGAGATGCTTCGTGTTGCAAGGAAGGACTTGGATGTAGCCACTGTGGCGGTCTTGAATTAACAAAACCCCATCGATAGGCTTCCTCGTGTAGAGACATTCCTCTTGGATTTGTCCCAACTCGAAGACATCCGCCGTCACCTTGTCGAACAGCCTCTCAGGAATTGGTAATCCCTTCAGTAGTCCTTCTGCCTTTTGATTCTTGGGGATGGTCGCCTGACATTGCTTGCATCCTTTGGCAACTCGTTCACAGGCACCCTTGAGGTCCCTTGTGTACACTCTGTGGCGTAGCTCCTGTTCCAGCACACGAGAATGTGTGTGGGCTGTCTCATTCCGATGCCAATGTTTGACATATTGGTCAATCAGAGAATCAGGAACACAAATCCGTCCTTGCCAAAATAGTTTGTCGCCTTGGATTTTGAAATCAGACGTCTCTTCAGAGTCGTAAGGCTTGTCCACTTTCAACTTGTGGTATACAGACCCAAAGAACTTGTCCTCCTTGTACATCTTCGTCCAATCCACATATAGGAAGGAAGTTTCCTTGTCCTTTTGTTGTGGAGGGAGCGTGGATTTCGCTTTGGATCTCGTAAGAGGAAACACATTCAGGAGTGGCAGCGACGACTCAGAGTCAGAGTTAACTCCTGCAGTCTGATCTGCCTTGGTAATCTCCTTGCATCTGACCAAATCCACCTTCATCCAATTTTTAATCGAACATTGGAGACAATGTTTCTTGATCAGTGCTTGTTCCTCCTTGTCGAACTCGATCACTTCAGCTTTATCCGTCGCTGTCCCATGAAAACTCACTTCAGAGTAAGCCTCTGAGGCTGGGTAGGCCCAGCGACTCAGGGCGTCCGCCACTGTATTGTAGCGACCCGGAATGTAAGTCACATGGAGGTCAAATCTGCTGAGAGTTTCATGCCAACGGCCCCTTCTCCCAGCTGGTCCACCAGGGGTATCCACATGTTCTGTCCTCCAGCTCTCCAGTGACTTGTGGTCAGTCAGTACCTCAACGCGATGGCCCAAGATCCAACCTTCATAGCGCCGTAAGGCACAAAGGATTGCGTAGGCTTCTTGTTCCCTTGAACTCCAATTTCGCTGTCTTGTAGTAAGTTTGCGAGACCAGAAAGCCAGAGGATGATGGTGACCTTCGTCGTCGACTTGTTCGATCGTAGCACCAATGGCGTAACGACTGGCGTCTGTAAGAATATAAAAAGGTCTTCCGTCCAACCACGGAGTCTTTAATGTAACCACATTTGCCAGTGCTTCCTTGAGACCATTAAATGCCTCTTCACATTCTGGCGTCCACTTGAGCTTGACTTGAGATCCCTTCTTTCCTTCTATTTTGCCAACCTTGAGTAACTCTGTCAAGGGACCAGAGAACTTGGCGTAGAGAGGAAGGAACTCGTGGTAGTAATTGCAGCAGCCTAAAAAGGCACGAAGCTGCGTGATGGTTTTAGGCCTTTCCCAGAGCTGCAGGGCAGCCATTTTTCCTGGGGCTGGTCTTCTTGTCCCATCTTCCAAGACAGAGCCACAAAATTCCACACTCTGGAGGAACATCTTGCCCTTCTTGGGTCCACACACGAGCTTCTCTTGTCGAAGGACTTCGAGAACTTTTCGAACTTGTTCTTCGTGCAATTTCAGGCACTCATCAAAGTTGTTTCCCAACGGCGTGGCAATCAGAAGGTCGTCAATGTAGATGCTGCAGAATTCTTGTAAATCCAGAGACTTGTGCTTCTGAAATAAAATAATCTCCATTATCTTCTAGAACATCGACGGCGCATTCTTCAGACCCATCGGCAGTACAGTCCACTGGACAGTGCCACAGGGTGTGCACATTGCCGTCAAATGCCTATCCTCCTTTCGAAGGGGCATCTGATGAAAGCCATGGCGCAAATCCAACACAGTAAAGAGCTTGCCTTTGGCTCTCGCTGCGATCTCTTTCTCGATTTCTCGATCGGGTGGTGGGGCCACGGCAGAGAAAGCAGGCCCCGACCGCCGCGAGATACACGAAAAAAAAAAAAAAATCCACAAAAGCGCAAAAGGTATGGGGCGGCCACGGACAAAGGGGAAACAATGAAAAGGCGAACAAGCGAAGCCCACCAACCACGAGGAAACAACGGTATGGCGAGCAAGTATGTTAACAATACGAGGGAGGGCGCCAAAGTGACGGACCACGCACACACGCACACACATAAACAAGACCGCAAGGAGCGAGAAGACGGAGACAAGAGCAAGGAAAAACAAGGTATGAACCCCACACCGCCCCGCCCGCAAACACACACACGCTCTCGCTATAGGGAATGACCACGTACCACGGGGAAACAATGGTATGGAGGTATGACGAACAAGTATGTTAAAAATGCGAGGGAAGGCGCCAAGGGGACGAAAACACAAACGCACACAAAGCCGCAAGATGCACGAAGACGGAGACGAGACAAAGGAAAGTCATGGTATGCAACCCCACCCCCGCCCCACCCACAAACAAACACACGCTTTCTCTATAGGGGACGGCAACAAGAAGCGGCACAAGGTACAACAAGTATGTTGAAAAAAAAAAAACACGAAACCGCCTTCCACGCCCTCTCTATAGGGGAAACGCAATGCGGAGAGGTATGTTATCGAAGACGCAGCGAGGAAAAAAAAAAAACACGAGGAAGGAGACACAAAACAGAACACGCAAAAAAAAAAAAAAAAAAAGGACCTGCGCACGCTCTTTCTCAACAGGGGAAGAAAACATGATGGGACGAAAGGAAAGGTACGTGCTACGCATCACACATGCCACGCATCTCTGCTACGCATCTACAGGACCTCTTCTTCTGCCTTTTGAAACATGCCGACGACCGACGACGAGAACCAGCCAAGGTATGACACACCCCACCCCACCAACCACACACCGCGAGCACACACACGCGCACGCACGACAGCCACACCGAGCGCGACCCCCCCCCCCCCCACGCCACCCACACCAACACGAAGGGCCACACAGCGCACACACACACACCAAGGCCAAGGGGAAGGGCACCCGGAAGACACGCCCACCGCACCACCACACCACACCACCACCGGCAGCGAAACCCAGCCAGGAGTGGCGGGGAGTAGCACACAGGAACCTCCGCCAGGAGTGGCGAGGGACCAACCACACCTGCCAGAAACCCACCACACACGCCACCGCCGCACGCCACACGCCACACACCACACACCGCACACCACACACCACCGCCGACAGCGAAACCCAGCCAGGAGTGGCGGGGAACGCCCACCACCGCCGGCAGCGAAACCCAGCCAGGAATGGCGGGGAGTAGCACACAGGAACCTCCGCCGGGAGTGGCGAGGAACCAACCACACCACACACCAGCCGCAACCCCACCAGCACACCACCACCGCACACCACACACCACACACCACACACCACACACCACAAACCACACACCACACACCACCGCTGCCAGCGGACCCCAGCCAGGAGAGGCGGGGGACCACACACCACCACCGGCACCAAAACCCAGCCAGGAGTGGCGGGGAGTAGCACGCAGGAACCTCCGCCAGGAGTGGCGAGGGACCGACCACGCCACACACCTCCGCCAACGGACCCCAGCCAGGAGTGGCGAGGACCGCCCACCACCACCGGCAGCGAAACCCAGCCAGGAGTGGCGGGGAGTAGCACACAGGAAACTCCGCCAGGAGTGGCGAGGGACCAACCACACCACACACCAACGACAACCCCACCACACACCGCCGCCGCCAGCGAACCCCAGCCAGGAGTGGCGGGGAACCGCGCCCAGGGCCCTCAGCCAGGAGTGGCGAGGACCGCCCACCGCCACCGGCATCGAAACCCAGCCAGGAGTGGCGGGGAGTAGAACACAGGAACCTCCGCCAGGAGTGGCGAGGGACCAACTACAGCCACAACCCCACCAACACACCACCGCCGCACACCACACACCACACACCACACACCACACGCCACGCACCACCACCGCCAGCAGGCCCCAGCCAGGAGTGGCGGGGAACCGCACACCACCACAGGCAGCGAAACCCAGCCAGGAGTGGCGGGGAGTAGCACACAGGAACCTCCGCCAGGAGTGGCGAGGGACCAAACACACCACACACCAGCCACAACCCCACCACACACCACCGCCGCCCGGAGACCTCAGCCAGGAGTGGCGAGGACCGCCCACCACCACCGGCAGCGAAACCCAACCAGGAGTGGCGGGGAGTAGCACACGGGAACCTCTGCCAGGAGTGGCGAGGGACCAACCGCACCACACACCAGCCAGAACCCCACCAACACACCGCCACCGCTCACCATACACCACACACCACACACCACACACCACACGCCACTGCCGGCGGCGGAACCCCAGCCAGGAGTGGCGGGGAGCCGCACAACACCACAGGCAACGAAACCCAGCCAGGAGTGGCGGGGAGTAGCACACAGGAACCTCCGCCAGGAGTGGCGAGGGGCCAACCACACCACACACCCGCCACAACCCCACCAACACACCACCACCGCACACCACACACCACAAACCACGCACCACACACCAACACAGACACCACGCGCGCACGCACCGCGCCACAAACACACACACCGGCGGCGAACCACGACCAGAGGAGGGGGCGACACGCCCGCAAGCAACACAGCCAGGAACAGCAAAACCCCCCCCCCCCCCCACCACCACCACCCCACCCCGGAGAGACGGGACACCAACAACCGCAAATCGCACAGCGAAGAGGGGGGCGGGACGAAAAGGGCCCACGGGGGGCGCAGGCGAGGGACCCAACCTCAGGGGTTTGGGGGCCCCCCCGGTGACCGTATCGGCCCCACCTGAGCACACACAATAAGGTGGGATACGCCCGGGACCGTTGGTCAGCGGCCCGCGGTGGCACCGGCCTGGGGGGGTGACCAATGGGCCTGACCAAGAGCACTCCCCACGGCACGTACTGCGGTTCGGGCCCAGCGAGGGGCTGCGGGTAGGGCACACCGTCCATCGGGGCAGGCAAGAGACGCGCCTGTCCCGCAAGGACTCCCCAGCGACCCACAGTGTACCCGACCCCGGTGTGGGGAACGGCTGGAGTACCTGGCTACGGAACAGGTCCATGGACGGCATCCGTACAACAGAGTTACACCCTGACGGGGAGTGCAAGCAACGGCCCCCCCACGGGGAAACACCAGGGGAAGGGACCCGAGCCGGCGACAAGGACCCCCCCCCACACACCACAACCGGGAAGGCCCGGGCACGACACCGCCCCAAGCCACACGGAAAAGAGACAGAAGGAGGAGGGCACGCAAAGGGGACAGCAAGGGGACACACCACCAACAGACCCCAGCCAAGGGGGGCGGGGAACCACACAGCTGAGACAGGGGGGGGGGCACGACACACAGCCCCCACACCAAACAGGGCCGCCAAACCACGCCCGCAAAGGCGAGGACAGGCACCCAAACGCACCACCAACACACCGCACACACGCCCGAGCGTGCACACAACACACACCCCGGCAACCGCCACCGACACGAGCCCCACAAGCGCACACCACACACCAAAGCGCAGGCGCCGCCCGCACCACACACGCAACACACACAAACCCAAACAACAGGAACCCAGCAACCCCCCCCCGCCAGGGGGGCTGCAGGGCCGCCAGAAACCGCTAGGACGCAAAGGAGGACCCCCCAAGCCCGCAGCCAGGAGTAGTGGCGAACAGCCACACCCAGTAACACCCGAAGGGCCACGCCCAACACCAGGACCGGGCACTACGACACCCACACCAGCACCGCCACCAACGCCCAAACCGGACGCCACGACACCCTCACCAGCGGACACACCCGAAACCAGCGGAGGCACCATCGGCAACACCAGCGACCCCAGCACCCACCAAAACACTAGGACATGGGACACCCTCACCAACAACAAACCAACACAAAGAGCCACCCAACACTGACCAACGACCGCACCCAGCCGATCCGGTCCCCCACCGGCTCGCACCCAGAACCACCACCACCGGCATCCACGCCATCGGAAACACCAACACCGCCAAAAATCAAGCCAGCACAACACCCTCACCAACACCGTCACCGCCGGCACCAACGCCTACGAAACCTACGCATGCCACCGCCGGTTCCAGCACCAACATCACCCAAGCCAACGGCATCAAGCACACCATCGCCGGCAACACCCCACCATCAGCGTCGCCACCAGCAACCTCTACCACCGGAGGACACCGAAACCACCACAGCCGGTGAGCCAACAAACCACCAAGCCCCGGCCAGGGGAAGCGAGGGCACGTGCCCGGAACCACCATGCAATCCCCGGCGACACCCACACCACCGGCGCCGCCAACACCACCCTCACCCACGACACCACCCGGAGCAACGCCTACGCCACCTACACCAACAGCAGCACCAGCAGGCCACACCACCTACTGCACACCCCCCCAGACAGAGCCACAGAAACGGACCACCGCCCTGAACGCAAGCCGCTGACCATCCACACACAGACCCACGCCAACCACCACCAGCATCAGCAACGTCCGAGACGCCAAGAACCATAGCGACGCCCACAACGACCTCACCACCGGCATCACCGACACCGACACCGGCAGTACGGCCTCAGCACCGACAAACCAGAGCGTCAACGGCAACCGCCACGGCAACACCGCCCGGTACAACACCATCGGCATCAACAACACCAAGGGAGCCAACACACAGGCCAGCGACACCCATGGGTACCTCCACCAGAAGTGGCGAGGTCCCACCCCCGCCGTCAGAACACCACCATCCACCAGGGCAACACCCGCAGCGCCCACAACGGCCACAGCTCCACCGGCGGCGCCCTCGCCAGCACCGTCACCAACACCGCGACGGCCAGCCACGAGTGGCACGCCCGGAACCGCCGACCACCCAAACACAGGCCGCGCCCAGCACCAACACCAACAACACCCACGCCAACAGACCACCACGACACACGCCAACCACCAAGTAACACATAAGGCACCCTCGCCTTCGGCAACACCAACGCCACCAACACCCACGGCACTATCCACACCACCACCAACCCCACCAACAACGGGCCGAAGTGCCGTCACCTACAACGCCCCCAACACCACCACCACGGCCCCGCCACCTAGGGCAACCCCACCAACGGCGTCACCAAGGACGCCAGCACGGCTGGCGAACGAACGCCACCGAGCCCTCAGCCAGGAGAGGCGAACGCCCACACCCAGCAACACCCAAACGGCCACGCCCAGACCCAGGGCCAGGAACTGCGACACCCACACCTGCACCGCCGCCAACACCCAAACCGAACACCACAACACCCTCACCAACGGAGACGCCCGGAACCAACAACGGACCAACACAAGAAACCACCCAGCGGCCAAGTTACACCCAAGGCGTTCCAACCGCACCACCCACCGGCCCGCACCCAGAACCACCACCAGCACCAGCAGCAGCCACTGACAACCCACACACAGACCCACACCAACCACCAGCAGCATCAACAACATCAGAGACACCGTGAACCATGGCAACGCCCGCAACGACCTCACCACCGGCATCACCGACGGCGCCACCGGCAGTGCGACCTCACCGACAGCAACCCGGAGCATCCCCCATCCCGCATCCCGGTGAGACACCATCGGCAGCAAGGACACCGAGGGGGCCAAGGCCAACCCACCAGCCAACGACGCACGTGGGAACCTCCGCCAGGAATGGCGAGGTTTCCCCTCCGCCGTCAGAACACCGCCAGGGCAGCACTTACAACACCCTACAACGCCAACACACACAGCTCCCCCGGCGGCACCCCCACCAACGCCAACACCGGCACCACCGACAGCGGCAACACGGCGACACCACCACCCAACCGCAGCAAGGTCACCCTAAACCGCAACCGCAGCAACACCTGTCACTACGGACCCACGGACAGCCGACACCACCAGGACCACAGACCGGCCAAACACCAGCCACGAATGGCACGCCCGGAACCACCGAACACCAGCACACAGGCCACCCGGCACCAACAACAAAAACACCCACGCCACCGGACCACCGCGAGACACACCACCGCCAACCCCACCAACGACGAACCGAGGTACCGTCACCCAGAACACCCCTAACACCACCACCACGACCCCGGCACAGAGTAACACCTAGGGCGCCCCCATCGACGACAACACCAAGGACGCCACCACGGCTGGCGAACAAACGCCACCAGCGCCGCCCACCAGGCCCCCAACCAAGGGTAGAAACAACAACGCCACACGCCATCGCACCCACCGCATCGAAATCACCCGGAGTAACGTCAACATCAACCAGGGGTCCCCACTACCCACCCAAGCAGCACAAAACACCACAGCAACACCACCACACCCTCGCCACCAGCGACACCACCGCCAGCGGCCTCCGCCAGGAATGGCGAGGAGAAGGCCCAACAGCGCGGACCCACCCAACGTCCCCGGCACCCTCACCATCGGACCGCCGGCACCGGCGCCAACCCCCAACACACCACCGTCACCAACGCCACCGACCCCGGACGCAAAAATCACACAGCCCGCACGCACGGCACCAGCCAGAGCAACGCCGACACCACTCCCGGCCAACTCACACGAACACCACCGGAAGCACCACCGTCGACCCAACGCCACGGCGACCCCAGGGTACGAGTCCCCCCCGACATCTGCACGGCCAGCGACACCGTCACCGGCACCAACCGGAACACCGACAACGACAGCCTCACCAACAACCGACACCCCCCTACCGCTGCCACCCACCAGTCACGCCACCCGCCGTCAAAGCCACCCACCAATGCCGCACCCCGAACCACACTTACACCCGAAACCGGCACCAGCACGCCCGGCCGAGCCATCAATGGCACCACCGCCCATGGCACCGCCTACGCAAACCACCGCCAACGGCCTCAACGAGCACCGACACCACCAACACCACCACCGCCGGACAGGGACTACCCACAAACCAGGAACATCTCCACCACCAACAACCAATACACCACCCGCGGCACCCCACCATCGCCGACACCACCACGGCACCCATCACACCTCCACCACCGGAGGCGACGTGGGCCACACCACCCGTCAACTACAGCACCCTCGCCACCACCGCCACATCCGGCCCACAAACGTTACCGCCGACAACACCACATACGCCCATACGTCACCCACGCCATGCTCACCGACCATCACCTCGTCATCAGAGACACCAACACCACCGGCGACGACCACAGCGACAACAGCTGACCCACCAACTAACCACCATCAACCATAGCCCAGCACCAGCTTCATCTACTCTAACGCCCATACCACCCTCGCCAACAGCGCCGCCACCGACACAATCATCCACTCCGGCGCCCACACCACCCTCACCACCAACATCACCAACACCACCACCCCCAAGGTCAGAGCAGAAACAGAACGGCAGAGCGAGCACGCCACCACCCGCACGCGTCGCCCACCCTGTCGTACACCGCTCCGCAACACGCCCCCCCCCGCTTCCCCTGACAGGGCCTGCGCTCCAGCCCACTGCTGGGAAGACGACTTGGACATCCTCCCGGCCATCCGACACCTACTGGCAGCCACGGCCCCACCAGCAACCCACGGAACCGCAAGAGCCCGACCACCCCATGCCACCACGCTCCACATCCCCCGCGTCCACCGCAGACCGGAACGCGGAACACCAGCGAGAGGAGCCCGACCCCGGCCGCGCCGCCACGCCCCCACCGCCCCCCCCCCCCAAAGGACATCTACACCACGCTGGCCAGCACCCTAGCCCCCAGTACTACCAGTCCGTCCAACGGGACCTCCCTGAGGACCACGCGACCCTCCAGGGATGGAAGCAGGAGAAAAGGTACGACAACGAGTGGGGCACAGAGGAAGACCTTCTCTGGGACGACACCTGGAAAGGCACCGCGGACGCCTTCCTGGAGGCAGCAGCCGAAACCTACCCCCGCCCGCCCGGGGACACCAGATACGGCCTCCACGCCCTCCTAGCGTTCCACAGCTGGAAACACCGCCACACCATCAGCCTCCACCCCCTTGACCACAATCCACACCGATGGACACCTGAAGACGACGCCACAGCCACCATCACCGTACAGCAAAGCCCCGAGAACCCGAAGGAATACCACATCACCTGGGACGATCCGGCACCCCACCCCCCCGCCTCCCCCACCCTCCCAGATGTCTTCGCCACCATCAGTGCAGAGCTCCAGGAAGCGAAAGCCCCCCAGCAACTGGACGAAGAGATGCCCCAGGCACCATCACCATCAACCACACAAGACCAACCCCGCACAGAGCCCCTCACCCACCCCATCACCACAATGGAGCTCCCCCCACAACACCGCACCACCCCAGACCGAAACGGGTTTCGAGACCTGCCGCGGGAATGGGCGGTCCACAACGGCACACTCCGGTGGGACGAAATCACACCGGGCCTCCAAGCCATCCGCCTCCACTCGATCACAGAGCCCACCACCACCTGGGCACTACCGACGGACCGCCACCACCTCTTCCTCACCGTCCAAGGCAATGCCACGATCACACCCACGGAAGGAGACCCCGTAACAGCAGCCCCCGCCCACGCCGTCCACATACCCCCGCAAGCATCGTCGGCACCTATGACGGTGCATCCAGGCCCCACCCCTTGGCAGGCCATCGTCATCACCTACCCCGCCCCCAATGACCACACACACACCTGGCAGCAACGATGGGAGGACATCCGAGGGGACCTCCTCCAAGAACACCTAGGGCTCACACGCACCCACCACACCCTACAACCGATGCGAGGAGTAGGCCAAGCGCCACACGGCATACACGCCCCGGGAGTATGGGCGTACGCCACACCCATAAACCCACAAGCAGCGGAGGACATCAAGACCGCCCTATCCATCCAGCAAGCTCAGACCCAAACCCCGCACCGCAACACCCAACGAGGCTACACAATTTGGTGGGCATACCAAGACCATGACACCCTCACCCCCCAACCGGAGGCCCCCCCTCTAGACACCAACACCACCGCCCTCCTCCAAGCCGCAGCAGCGGCAGCCACACAGGTAGGGGCCCCGGAAACCCGGGGCCCGCGATACCTGGTCGAAACCAAAGTGGCGCCCCACGCGAAGGGCCAAGACAAACCCCCAGCACCGAAGCCGCTTCACCCCCCGCTCAAGCTAGACCCGACGGAACACACCCCCCAGGATGAATGGGCGACCCACTACATCATCCCCCACACCACCACTCGCAAGAACGACGCCGCCAAGATCACCGTCACCCGCCACCTCCCCCACACCACACAGGTGTATGAGCTGACGGCCCCCAACGTCCTCGTCACCCGTCGCCGACACGACGAGCGATACACCATACAGGCGGAAGGGGCCGCCGCGACCACCCTGTACACATGGGCAACACGGGGGGAACTCCCACACCCCACCCTCCACCACGCCCCCTCCTGGCCCACCCCCTTCCACACAGCGGACCGCCCCAACAAGAAGCCCAAACACACGGGTGTGCACACCCACGCCCAGGAGGCCCAGCACCGACACGAAGCGAGGCGCAAGGCCCGCACCCTCCACGACGACCACACCATCCCCCGCATCGGCGCCCCCCCCGCCAGGGTATCAGATACCACCCACAACCGCACGATCACAGGCATCACCACGGACTGCCTGAACCCAGCGGCGTCGCGGGCAGACGCCGTGTGGATCAGCGAAGGGCGCTCCCACACACGGGCGGTGGCGCGCCTCCGCAACATCCAACCCCACAAACTCCAACGCGCCGTTGGACCCTTCGCCGTACACATCACCCCGTACGGCATCGACCAGCCCCGGTGTGAGCACCATGACCCGCCCTGCTCCACCCCATGCACCTCGCCCCTGCGCCAACCGCTGCCGGCCCCCACCATCACGGGCAACATGTACCTGGGCACCGTACCGGGAGACCCGGGCATATACATCCTGCCCAACAGGTCCAGGGAACACGCCATCCCCCTCCACGGTGTAGAGTCCCTCGCCCTGGGACCACCCCCACCAAAACACCAACACCAACACATCCCGGGGGACAAACGGACACAGGCCCCAGACGGGGGAAAAAAGGCCCACCAACGCGCCCTGGCCCACATCACCCTCCACCCCGCAGCCCACCTACCAAAGGACTTCGGCACGGAGCGCCACATCGTCCTGGAGGGGCAAGCCCACCACATCATTACCGCCGCCCTGTACACCCTCGCCGCCCACGAACGCCACTGGGACCCCACAACCATCCCAGCAATGCCCCCACCGCCCCAAGGCCCCAAAGATCCCGTCACCCCCTTCCACATCGATCAACTCCTAAGCCGCAAGGCCCGCCCACACCTCCACCCCTCCAGGATACCACTAGCCATCGCATCGTGGGACACCCTCGACACCCCCCCCCGACAACCCGCCATCCACATCCTCAAGGCGGACACCCAATGGTGGGTCCTCCACTGGGCACACGGAGTTCTCATGGCGGCCCAGGCCTATACCCCGGAAATGGACCCGGAAGACCCCCCACGGGGCCAGCAGCGACTCCTCCAAGCCACCACCCTCACAGGCCGCGAAGGCGCCCCCTGGGAAGCCCTTCACACAGCACTCTACTGGGCTCAAGGCTCCCCCAACGGCCCGGACACACCGGAACCCACAGAGGCCTGGGTCATGCAGGCCAAGACCATGAGGAACTACCACCTACACCACCCCTTCGACGACAGCCCCGCCGCACTGCCATGGCCAACAGATCCCCCGGAGACCGTGCGCAAGCTCGCCGACATCATACGCAGCCACGCGAAAGCGAAAATGCAAACACCGGCAGAACCCCCACTGAGGGATCCAGACCAGCAAGCAACGCACCCCTTCTTCAAACCCCATGCCCCGCTACCTCCAGTCCCACCCAAGCGAACGAGACGACAAAGGGGCGCACCCGCCCCCAGCCAAGCCCGAAAAGCAGCGACCTCCCGATCCCCCGCGAACCCAGACCAAGCATCCTCGTCATCCTCCCTCCCACCAATACCACCGCCCCACCCGGACCAAGCATCCTCGTCATCCTCCCTCCCACCAGTACCACCGCCCCACCCGGACCAGGCATCCTCATCATCCTCCCTCCCGCCACCAGCACAGCCCCCGCCCGAAGCGTACCCAGGGTTCGAAAAAGGTGCGAAGGTCCAACAGCCCTTCCGCAACGACCACACAGGCGACTGGATCTGGTGTGAGGGCACGATCCAGTACCGCCTCAAGGGACCGGGGGACAACGGGGGGCCACAAGTCCGGGTGATCTGGCACCGCCAAAAGGAGCTAGACCAAGGCAGCAGCGCCCCGGACAAACCACTCGGCGACACCCTGGAACTCACCAGCGCCCACCCCATCCGGCTCCGCACCGAAGAGAACAAGGCCCACACAGGCACCAAATACACTGGGGAGCTCCCCCCGGAGTGGAGCCAAGGCCTCCCCCCGCCGCGCCCACCCAAACGCCCACGAACCGGCAAAAAGTCCCCAAGCCCCAGTCCCCCTCCCTGACGGGGCAAGGGCCGAGGGCACAAGCCTCCACAGCCCCGGCCCGCCCCCACCGAGGCCACCGTCAACCTCCTCGACCTCAACCACCCGGCCGTCACATACTCCAAGGACGCCACAACCGCCCTCCAAGAGCTCCCGATGACACAGGGGCCGGGGTGGGTCCCCCACCTCCTCACCTTCCAGGAACAAGGCCTACAGCGCGACGACCCCCCAGAGACCACCCCCATATATACCCCGGACCAGAAAGCGTACAAATGCTACTGGCACAAGGGGACCCCCCTATACGCCCAAACCGGCATCCACGTCCACCTCGTCCACCACCTCAGCGTCCCAGGGAGGCTAGGTGTCTATGAGGTCGTCGGGGACGGATGGCAACTCAACGTCATCAACACCCACGTCCCCTTCGGCGAAGCCACGGAACCCTTCCTCCAAGCCCTGGCCGAGGCATACCGCCAAATGGCCATGCTCGCCCCCACAGTCATCATCGGCGACATGAACGCCGCCCCCACCCCAGCGGACCGAGGGGGACAGGCCACACCCCAGGACCAAGCAGTCCGAGACACCATCGAAATGCTGGGGCTCGTGGACCTGACGGCCAGCCTCGAAGGCCAACCATCCCACTTCCCCCACCAAACGGATGCCGCCCCATCCCGCATCGACGTATGCTATGGCGACCCCACCACCATCATCCGAGCGGAGGCCCGATATGGACCCCTCCCGCTGGGACCCACGGGCCATAGCCCCCTGCACATCCGCCTCACCATCCCCAACCTTCCCCCCAGCCCCCCAGAAGATGCGGACCAAGGCCTACCACCCCCCCTGAAGATGCCCCCGCTGCATGACAAGCATGCCTGGTCCCAATATCACAGGGCCATAGACCGCGCCCGGCGCATCCAACCGGACCCCACCGACCTACTCACAGCCATGCGCACGGCCGCCGTCGCCTGCGGCTTCCAGCAACAACCCCACACAGACGACGACCAACCACCCACAGCCCTGGGGGACATGCTCCATGACCTCTGGCATGCGAAGCAACAACTGGCCACCCTCCTCCACACCGACACCCCCCAAACCCGCCGCCAGATACACCACTGCAGGACACGGATAGCCCAAATCAGGGCGGACCTGCAGCGGTGGCACATCCACAGGCAACAGCGCATCGCCCAGGAACACGAACGGTATGCGCAACATGAACTCCCCTACAAGGCCATCCGCCACCTCAACGACGCCATGACCGATACCGGCCACCGCACCATCACCATGGTCCGGCAGGAGGACGGCTCCCTCACCAACGACCCAGCCACAGTGCTCCAAGCCACCCAAGACAGCTTCCTCCGGCAACACACCCCCACCCAAGACACACTGGACCCCGACACCCAGGCCAAAATCAACCGCCTCCCTCGGGTCTTCAACCACGCCCAGAGGAGGCACCTGGAAAAACGCCCCTTCACCATCCACGAAGTCCGGAAGGCCATCCACAGTCTCCGGCAACACAAAACCCCAGGCTACGACGGCCTCCCTGCAGAGGCATACTACCACCTCCCCGCCCACCTCCTCCGCGTCCTCGCCCACCGCCTCTGGGACATCGTCACGGGGCGAACCCCCCTGCCACCAGACTGGGCAAACGTTGTCCGCCCCCTCTACAAAAAAGGGGACTGGGCAAACCCGGACAACTGGCGCCCCATAGTCTGTGCGGTCACGGAGGTCAAAATCGTCTGGACCATCCTCCTGCGCCGCATCCGCCCCCACCTGGACCCCCACATACCAGCGAGCCTCTGGGGGGCCATCCCAGGCCGCTCCCCACACGAGGCCATCTTCCTCCAGGACACCGTCGCGGACATGGACCCGGTGGACCTCATCATCGCCTCCCTCGACGTCAAGGGAGCCTTCCCGAACACCCCCTGGCTCCTTCTAGAAGCGGTGTGGAAGCGCCTAGGCCTCCCCTTCTACAACTTCACCTCCGACTACATCCGCACCCGCAAATACACGGTCCGCACAGGAGCAGGCCTCACCCCCTTCCTGGAGCCAGGTAGCGGGGTCCCCCAAGGGGGAGCAGAGGGCCCCTTCCTGTACCTTCTAGTGACGCCCCCCTCTGGCCCTCGCAATCGAGCAGGACTACCCGGCCTACGCACCCTACCCCCTCCTCTCCCCCCTGGTCGGCTTCGCGGACGACACCAACCTCACCGTCGCGCACACCCCACACGACCCCCATGCCCCGGACCCCGGACCAAGGGTCACCCAACAGGCCAACGACTTACTGGACGTGACCGTCCCCTACCTCTCCCACAACAACCTCATCGTCCACCCCACAAAGTCAGTGGCCATGATCAAGGGGTCTGCCACACCTCCCACCCTAGGGCCACAAGGGCCCCCCATGCACGTCGTGACGACCACCACCCACCTGGGGGTAGTCCAGGCCGCCAACCCTGAGGACGCCACCCTCCCTCCCAAGTTGCAGTCGCACCTCGCCCATCTCCCCAGATATGCGTCCCCGACCACCAAGGCCCTCTCCCCGTCCCACCAGAGCCTGGCGTACTACCTCAGCGGGGTCTTGAACGCCTCCATAGGCTTCCAAGCACTCCACCTGACACACCCCACCACCGACCTCCAGCCGGCCACACGCGCCGTGACCAAGGCATGGGCAGCACACGGGGGCTGGCCCACCTCCATACCCACCCGCGCCATCCGAGCGGCATGGCCCCACTATGGAGACGCCATAGGGGACGAGGTGAAAGCAGCCTATACCAGACACACCGCCCTCCTCCTTCACCGCATGACCCACAACCACTCACCGGAGGTCCGCGAGGTCACCGCCATCCGCCTCCAAGCCGCACAACGGGCCCGCAACACATGCCCGCGCTGGGTACTCCACCAGACGGGCATGCCCACCAACATGAACACGCGCCTATGGAACCACCTGCAACTTCTCCTCCCATCCCCACACCACGCCATACTCACCAACCACACGTGCCCAGAGAAAGGGCCACTAGCGGTCCTCTGCGGGGGCCTCCACCATCACCCCAAGGGCACCATCCACACCATAGACCTTGTCGGGGCCTCCATCACCGTAGTATACGTCACCCTCTCCCAAATGCGAGTCCTGCACCACAGCGGGGCACACCACACCCCCTTTCTACAGCTTCCCGAATGGCCACAATACCGCCTCTTCCACCCGTACCTCACGCAGACGGCACGAACAGCGGGACACACTCTACCGGGCAGCAAAGACATGCGCACAGCCTACCGAGAATTCACAAAGCAACACCCGCGACCCATCCCAGCGACACCGCCCTACGCACCCACCGGATCGAAACACGAACCCGTCCCCCCGGTAACGGGCCCAGTCCCACCACTAACCCTGCTACTGGCCCCGAACGAAGCCAAACCCACGCAGACCACCGTCATCCACCACGGGGCAAAATGGCGCATACCGAATCACCACATGACCGCCCGAGACCTGCCAAAGGTCCCCCAAGATTCCCAGAGCATGCCACGCACATGTTGGGCCTGTGACCCCGAGGCACCAACCACACCATGGCCCGTACTACACCTCATAGCACGCCACCACACCCATCCCACAACCCACCTACCACCACAGGCCTACGCATGGATAGCCCCATGGTTCCACCGCACCGACACTAACCCCACGGTGGCATGGAACCCCGACCACGCGCCCAAATGGCTCTTCACCACTACACCCACATGCCCCCGCCCCGACCCGGCAGGGGTCGCCATCCGTTACAGCATGTACGAGCCAGGCAGAACGGGCAAGCACGAGCACCCCTACTATCCACTCCACCACTCCTGCCACACACCGGAGCACCAAACACAAACCGTCACATGCCACGACCTAAACCCCGACACAGCCTACATCCTCCACTACATCTACTCCTACCTCACACAAGGACAGCCGGAGCAGGGACTCATAGCCCTGTCCCCCCAAGCGAAGCACATCATCTCCAAAGGAATAGGGGTGTACGCCACCCCCATCCTGCAGCCCACAACCCCAGTAGCCCACCTCGCCACGGGCCTTGCCATATACGCCTACCTGCCCATGAACCCATGCCGCCTCCCACAACCATCACCGGCGGACCGGCTCTTCTTCACCGACGCCTCAGGCGAATCCTCCCTCACGCCCATCACCGGGGGGGCCACCCTGCAGCTAACCCACACCGGGGGACACTACCACATGGACCACCACACGGGCCACACCACCTATGGGGCCTCTTCCCACGGGGAGCTAGGGGCCATGGCCGACGCCATCACCGAGATGGCGGCCCACCTACCCGCCCACTCCCCGCACATCGTCCGGGTCTGGTTCGTGGTAGACGCCACTGTCGACACACACCTGCTCCTCCGCATAGCAAGGCAACCACTTCACAAAGCAACCGCGACGAGCCTCGGCACCCAGGCACTGCTACTCTGGAAAGCCCTACGCAGCCTTCCCCCCTACGTCCAGCTCCACATCGTGAAACAAGAGTCCCACAGGCACCAATACGGAAATGGTAAGGTCGACAACCAGGCAGTACACCAGCGCACAACACACCTACCAGCCCTCCAGATCCCAGACCTCGGCCGCAACCACACACACCTCCAACACGTGCCCCCTGTACCCGAGCCCCATCAGACCCCGGACTGGGTACCAGAGGACGCCCCCTATTCCTCCCACGACAGAGCGTACCACTACCCCAACCCCATTCAACATCTCGCCCGCGTGCTCGGCGACGCAGACAGCCGGGCGCACATCCAGGAGCTCCAGGACAAACTGCAAGTCCCCCTCTACCACTCAGCGCTCCGCCCAGCAAACGTCCCAGCCCACCTCCAGAAACGACGCATCCAGCTCCTCAGGGAGCAGCTGCCACTCCTCACCAGGGTCGCCAGATGGCTCGCCCGCAAGCACATCCACGTCCCCGACGAACACACCCGCTGCCCATGCGACCACACCACCCCGGAGGACTGGGAACACTTCAAGAAATGCCCCCTCCATACAGACAGGGACACCCTAGTGGGCTGGTCCCCGGCGGAAACCCTGCGACAACACGAAGGATGGCCAACCCACAGCCACGCACACGAGGCCACCGAACACCTCTTCCGGGACCCCCTGATCAAAGAAGCCACCATGAGAGGGGCAGTGACACAGGCCCTGCACCGACACCTCACCAAACACACGGAAAGCCCCATGGAGGCAGCAGCACACCTCCAGCTAGAAGCGGTCCGCAGAGCAGCGGCCCAAATGGTACACCGCAAACACCTCCTGCTAACACACGCGGAACAACTCACCGACCCCGCCGCCAGGGAACACATGCAGCGTCTCATCCATTACCATGCCGTGCATGACCCAGACGTCCACTAACCCGCTCCACGCCCCGCACGCGCCCCCCGTCTCCATCCACAGGTCTCCAAGGCACAACCACAGCGCCCCGAGACCCGTCTCGCACCCAAGAAGCCACCCGGCACCGCCCAGTCCGGCCGAGCCCAGCCAGGGCCAACCATACATCGACGTAGACACGCAAGACCCCGGCAGCCCATCCAGCCCACCCCCCCCGGACCCGGAGCACCCCCCCCTCACACCGGCCACCATCCGCGACCCTGACCTCCTCCGAGCGACCCTCCAAGACAGGGCCCCGGCCACCCCCCTGGGCTGGTACCGCCTACAAGAGGACTGGACCAAGCTCACCGTCAAAGCCCTCCGGGACCTGATCACCCCAGGCAGCGGCCTCCACGAGACCATAGTGGACCTCGTGCTCTGGCGAGCCCGCAAACACACCCGGGGCGGGCCCATCTGGATCCCCCCCATCGAGTGGGGCCAGGCCCTGACGCACGACACTGGCAGCAACGTCACGCGTCGAGGGACCGTACGCCTACGGCGGGCCCAAGCAGAGACGGACCACCCAGCGGACCCGAACCACCCGGAGCAGTGGGAACAGGCCACCGCGCCCAACCGCGACACCGCCCTCCGCGCCGCCGGCCTCCGCACCCCGGACGACGACCTCCCCCCCCCACCTACAGACAGTGGCCACCCCCCACCGGAGGTCTGGGTTACAGTCCTCGAGCGCAGCCACTACTACGTGATAGCCGCTACGGCTACGTCCCCCGGCCAGCAATGGATCATCCAGGGGACAGACACCATGTACGCCCCGGAAACCGCCCCACCGGGGGCAGTGGGGGACCCCACCACCCAGCACAGGATCCTCAGGGGTGTCCTCCAGCCAGGGGACACGCCCCCAGCCCGCGCCCTGGCCCAAATCACCTCAGGGAAGGCGGGCTACCACCTGGGATTGGCCATGCTCTGCCTAACCCACTGGATCCAGCGCCACTGGCCACCCACGGGGACCGTGCCCTGGGTTTGGGCCATCCCCACCGCCCACACACAAGTCGAGGCAGGCCCGGACACACGACCAAACCCCCCCCCCAGACCGCAACAGTCCCTCACCTGCGGGTACCACGCCATCCACAGGGTCCTCAACCGCGCGGGTCTTAGCCCAAAGCTAGCATGCCCCCTTCCCACCACTGACCGAGAGGTCCACCAGATACGAAAGCTCGTCTGCGAAATCCTTGCCGCGGCAGCAGAAGACGGCAAGCTTCTCCTCCAAACCGCCCGGCCTACAACTGCCCACGCAAGCGCGCGGCAAACGAACACATACACCGGCACAGCACACCCCCCCGCACAATCCCCGCCCATGCCCCCCCCCTCTCGCTGCCCAACCGGAGACCCACACACGCCCACCAACGCGCGCACCCCCGGGCCCCGCAACACGGGCCTCCCCCACCCACCCGAACACCAGCACACGCCCGCCACACACCCGCCCGCCGGCCACCCTTCACCGCCCCCCACACTCGACAACCCACACACACCCGCCAAGGGGAGCCCCGCGCCCCGCGGCACGCCCACCCCACCCAGTGGCCCGCCCACGCCCCCCACACACACCCCAGAGGACCCAGGCCCACCCCCCCCGGCCCCTGAATGCAGCCCACGCGAACTGTTCCCCCCCGCGGACACCAACCCACACGACCTGGCACATTGCAGGACCCGGGCCCAGCCGAGCCCAGAGCGAGAAGGCCGCAGCCCCGCGCCTCCCTCCCCCGCCGCTGCCGACCAGATCGGCCCGCCGGGCCGCCAGGTCACGACCGGGCCCCCCCTGCCGCCCGCCCCGGACCTACAACCCGGGGACATGCCCTCCATCCTCCCCGCCGTGGCCGCAGCAGAAGCCGCCGCCCGCAAGCCCGCCCGCATCACAGCCCAACCCGCGTCCACCACCTCCTCCTCGTCCTCAGCCTGCTCCACCTCCTCCACCTCATCCTCCGACCCCCCCCTCCCCGCCAAACTCATCCTCAAGGCCACGGCGAAAGCCAAAGCCGCGGCCGCACGCACCGGCCCCCCAACCCCCACACAGGCGACTCAGGCACCCCGGCAACCCACCGGGACGACCCCCGACCCGACATCGACGCCCTCACACCTCCGGACAGAGGTACTCCTCAACCTGGAACCGGACCCCAACCCCAAACCCGACCCCAAACCAAAACCGGACCCAAACCCCAAACCCAACCCCAAACCCAAGCCGGCGCCCACGCGAGCAAACACAACACCGCATACGCAACGACACAAAACCACCCGACACTACCCCCGCCCGGGCCCTCGCCCAAGCCAGGACCCCCCGCCCACAGCAACCCGCCCCCCCCTCCCGCCGGCACCCACCACCACCGCGGAGACGGCCACCCAGCACGACCCCGTCCAGACCCTCGTCCACATCCCTGTCACCAAGCGCCCCGTCATCCATCCCCCACAAACCACCACCACCGCCGGCCAAACCGACCCAGGGACGTGGGACCCCTCAACCATCGTCACCGTCAAGCCCGGCCCCCAACCCTTCCCCCATGCCCACCACATAGTGCAGCCCCGGGGACTGCCCACGATGGCCAACCCCCCACCCCCACAAGGGGGACCGGAAAACCCACAAGGACTCCATGGGCCATACCCACAACACCAACCCCACCACTACACACACCACCACCACCAGCGGCCCCACCACCACCACTACCAACACCACCCCCACCACTACCACTGCCCACCGCCCTACCCCACCGGGCCACAACCCCCCGTACACGAACAGCACCAGCGGACGGGATGGCAGCCACCGACCGCCCCACCCCGATACCCACCCCCCCCGTACCAGCCACCACCCCCGTACCAGCTGTACCCCCGCGGCCACCATCCGATGGCCGAAGGGGCCCCATGGACAACGGGGGACCTCCCCCCCCAGGCGGCACCGCGCGGGGCCCCGTACCCCCCCGGCCACCATCCGATGGCCGAAGGGGCCCCCAGGACGACGGGGGACCTCCCCCCCCAAGCGGCACCGCGCGAGGCCCCCCAGAGGCCGCCGACGCTTCCGGACTGGCCCGACTCGAGCGACGGGGGCCGGTCCCGCAAACGGCGGCGCTCCCGCTCCCCCCCCGCACGACACACTCGCCCACGGCGCCCACACTCCCACCGCGCCTCAACCACCCACTCGCGCCGCTCCCACTCCCCCAGATACCACCACGACCCCCAGGGACCCCGCTCCCGTTGCTCCCGCTCCCCCGGGCGCCACCACGAGCGCCACCGCCGCCCCATGTCCCCCTCCCCCTCCCCCCACCGGCCACCCAGCCCCCGCCACCACCACTCCCGCTCCCCCCGCCGCCCCACGTCCACCTCCCCCTCCCCCCACACGCCCCGCCGGGCTCCCCGTTCCCCCCGCCACCCGTACCCATCCACCACCCCCAGCCCCCGCCACCGACACTCCCGCTCCCCCGGACGCCACCGAGCGCGCCACCGCCGCCCCATGTCCACCTCCCCCTCCCGCTCCCCCCTCCGCCCGTACCCGTCCTCCACCCCCAGCCCCCGCCGCCGCCGCTCCCGCTCCCCCAGGCACCGCCACCCCCGCCACCACCGCAGGTCCACGTCTTCCCCCCGCCGCTCCAGGACCCCGGACACGGACCCCTCCCCCCCCCCCCGGGCCCCCGCCTACCTCGCCTGGTGGTCTCCCCCCGCTCTGCAGGAGCTCCGCCGCTGGGTGAAATGGGCCGGGGGAGCGGGAAGGCACGAAGGGGTGCACATGGTGCATACCTTCGAGGAGGTGCGCACCCGCACCCCCGCAAACCCCAACGAGGCCGCCCCGGAGGCCGTCATGCCGCAAGCGGCATGGGAGGCCCTCCTCCGCGATGCGGTCCAGGGCCTCCGCCCCCCCTACACCCCCCAAGCCCTCCGCCGGTGGCTCCAGGCCACCCACCCCCAAGCCTGGGCCACCGGCGCCCCCTCCCCACCCCGCCCCTCCCGCCACCACCACACCAGGAAGGGGCAGGACAAGGGCAAGGGAAGGGCAAGGGGCACCAAGGAGCACACAGACAAGAGGGCACGGAAGGGCCCCAAGTGAGGGCAGCCACACGCAGGGACAGGGCGCCGGCAGCGACACCACATGGGGGCAGGAAACCACCCAAGAACCAGGACGGGGCGGGAACGGGGACCAAGACACGGAGGACAAGAGCACCACGGCGGGCACCACGACCCACACCCAGGAAGGGCACACCACAACGGGGAGACCAGCGCCGCCCCAGCCCCACCAAACACCCCAACACACACCACCGAAGCAAACATCGGACGCCATACGGGACACACCAGCGCACGCCCAACGGCCACCGGAAACCACACGGAGAACGGAGGGCACACCTACACGGGGAGTACGGGCCACACCCACAGAGGAAGCCGCAGGGAACGCCGCCGCACGGCGCACCACCACGCCCTCACCACCAGGCGACGACCCCAACCAGGCACCGGAAGAGGACGAAACCACGGCCGCGGCACCCACGGCTACGGACCCCCAGAGGACACGGGACCAAGGCACAGGCCCCCAGGGAGGGCAACCCCACGGACCGTCACGCGACCACACCATGGGCTATAAGGGCCGGGCTGCGTTACCGTCGCGGTTTGACGCAGAGTACTGCTCTGCACTTGGATTGACGGCCGGGGGCTTGATCTCAGCTGGCCTCACGTCCGTGAGGGCGTCCGTCACCAACCTGTTGCGTCCAGTGGAGGAATGGCACTGCGGCGGCACGCCGATCCCGTCCATGATGAATTTCGAGCGCCGCAAGGGGAAGTGAAAGGCTGTGATCGATCGCGAAGGCCTTGGTGCTGCTGGACGGTGCCCCCTTCAAGGCCATCTCCGAGCGCCGTGACGACTGGAAGAGCCAAGATTACTACCGGTGCCCCGGACCCCTGCAGTTCAGCACCGGAGATATGGACATCCCCCTGACCCTGAAGTATGAGCTCATCCCCCGGCGGCACCGACCCGGACCCTCATGTCCCTGCCAGCGCAGCCGAGCTGCAGTGCAAGCCTTTCGCCACTGAAACAGCGTTCGGAAGCCACCTCCACCGTCCGACTCCTGATTTCTGTTTGTCTGCCTTCGAGAAGGAACGTCTTCCTACACCCCGAGTACGCCTGCCTGTCAGCGGGGCCCGGTGAAGATTGAGTCCATGGGTGAGAGTCAGCGTGCACGCCCCAAGGACACCGTGATCATTCAGCAGAACTTCCCGAAGACCTACCCGATCCACACAGGCCAGGCTGACCTCCACTGACCCACCGCGGCACCACGCGAGACCACGGCACACCGCACCACAGCGCGCCACAGAGAAACGCACCACAGCACGACGCGACGCGACGCGGCACAGAGCGGCACAGCACGACACAACTGACCCTAACCTGAGGGACTAACCGAAGCCAGCCACCGCACACCCAGGAAGGCGCCGCGCCACCACGCCACACACCAGCACCGCAAGCCACACACGGGGCCACAACGCGCCAGGCGACAACGGTGACGGACCACCCAGAAGAATACAGCCGGCACCGCAGAGGGGTAAGGACACGAACAGCCCCAGCCCCCTAACCCAAAACCACAAGCAGCCGCCTGGCGCAGCCGCCCAGCCGGCAGAGCCAGGACCTAACCCAGCAAGAAAGGGCGCCGAGCCCACCGTGTACAAAGCCCACCCGACCCATGGGGCCGGAACGTGACCACACAGAACGCAACTGAAGACAGCAGCCCGGAAGACAACACTGAATGCAGGCCAGTGCGTGCGCCAGCCCAGGGCAGGCAGAGGGAGGAACAGGCAAGCCCCCCCCCCCCCAAAAAAAAAAAAGAGGGGGGGGAAGGGGAAAAGGCACGAAAACAGCCCACAGCCGCCAAACCGCCCGCCAACACTACCACAGGCGGCCAAGCCCCCCCCGAGAAGGCAACGAAAAAAAAAAAAGGACCCCCACAGAGGCACAGGGGGACCACCCACCCAAAACCGGCAACACCAAGCCAGTAACAGCGGACCACGGGGAAAAGGGACACGGAAAATAGAAAAAAAAAAAAACAGAGAGCCACCAGCCCAGCCCGAAAGAAAGGGGATGGAGGGACAGGGACCACAAAGCAAAAAAAAAAAAAAAAGAAAAGAAAAAACCAAAGCGAAAAAAAAAAAACACACCCCGACAACCCAGCCAAGAAGGGCTGGGCGCAGGCGAGACCCAGGCCCAGCACACACGCCCACACCGCGCGCCGGAACCGGAAACGGCGGGGGGCAAGCGGGGCGCCCACGAAACCACACACGTCCCAAAAGCAGGCCAAAACCGAAGCCCAACCACGAACACCACAAACAGCCGACACTAGAGGGACAACACCACAAACCGTGCCCACACACACCCACCCAAGACCCCAGCCAGGACTGGCGGGGTAAACAAAACCCGCACCCAACCGCAAACCGGACCCAAACACAAACGCCACACGACAGTAGGAAACCCAGTGCCCACAGCCCGGGCACTGAGGCAGCCCGTGCCATGCAGGTGACCCGGCCGAACGAGATCCGGAGACCGGGGGTAAGGCTGCATCCTAAGGCCTGCCCTGCTTTGGGACTCGAGGCGGAGCGTGCGACACCCAAGCGCCTCGGAACCCTAGTACCAAGAACGTGCATGCACGCCTTGGGAACGGGATACGCCAGGAAGTCCGGTGAACCCCTAGGGTTCCGCCCAAAGGAGGGGACGTGCGCAAGCACGGGGGCACACCCTCCCGGCGAGACAAGCATGTCACGCTGGCGGCGATCAGCCCTCCCGGCGTAGCCCGGGGCCGCTTTGTTGGGGGCCAACAGTCAGGTCTAGCGGGAAGTAAGCCGCCTCCCCTCTACACGCGCGAAGCCTCTTCCTGCTCGTCACAGCGGCGACGCCAGGGGGAACCATGGGGCGCCTCTCCACGACCGAGTGCACCTACCTACCTACCTCTTTCTCGATTAAAGGTAGAGGATGCGCGTCTGGTACTGTGGTGGCGTTCAGGGCTCTGTAATCCACCACTAGACGCCAAGCATCTATGCTGCATTGGTCAGCAGGTGGGGGTTTTGGCACAGTAAATGGTGCTGAACACCACTCAGAACTCATGCAGCCCTCCAACCAACCGAACTCATAGAGATTGCGCTCAATAATCTTTCGCAGGGCATCTGCTTTGGTGCCGTGGAGATAGAATGGACGTTTTTTGTGCACCTTCGAGCCTTCGATTATGTCAATCTTGGCTTCCCCATTTTCACATCGAATTGGGGGGTTTTTCCACAACTTCCCACTCAGCACGTCATCTTGATAATCTTCAAACACTGCGTCCCTTCTTGCAGATATCTTGTCTCCGTCGACCTGATTCCCACATTTAATCACCGACATCATGTCCACCAATTTGCGAATTGTTGGTCGTGGTCTCATGTTCTTGGCCACTTCATTCCAAACTTCTTCGTCGCATTGTTGGCGGATGAAGCTCACCTGAGCTCGCTTCTCTGTGGGATCCCACCACTGAAAGGGGTCCACGAATGTCTTGAAGGGATGGTCGGACGAATTCAGCTTCATTCCTGTCAATTCAGGCGAGATTCTTGGAGATTGGTCATCATTCTTGCTTGAAATCTTGACTTTTTTGGCTTGATTCTTGTTTGATGGGGACAAATTGTAATGGATGGAGGCGTTCTCCTGAGGGACGCCAATTGTCCTTCCCTCCTTCCGCGACGATACGTCGGGATTCCGCTCTCGATCGTCTTCATCCACCCCAATTTCGTCGATTCTTGAGGAATTTGAGATAACCTCTTCTGTTCCCATTTCACTGCCATCTTGCCAATAATCTCCCAGATTCCCGTCAACTAAGCACGCCAACGTGCTCCACGAACGCTGTGGCAAAGGCTTGCCATTGTCTTCGCAATACAGCTTCACGCCCTTGTGAGGTAGCTCGACAATGTCGATTGAAATGTCCAAAGTGTCCTTGAACCACTCTTGTCTTGGCCAATTGGGGACAATTAAAATCGCCTTTGCGCCGGATTGCTTCAGCTTCTGCACTACACGAGGGAAAGCGTCGAAGGGCGGATTGATCCAAAGAGGTTCAGACCAGTCCTCACTCCAGGCATCGTCGTAGAACTTCGGAAATCTTTTTTTCTTTTTGTTTGCAAAAGCATCAACTTCAGGACGAAAATTGTGGTTCTTTTCGAAATAATCCACCAGAATGTCCCGCCATTTGTCGACTACACGATAGCAAACTGACTTCCACTTCTTGCTGTTCAACGAATCCACCTTTCCTTCGTCGAAATCATCTTGATTCCTTGTCCATTCCTGCCCATCTTGCTGAAAATGTAGCTTATTTCTCTCCTTGAATTGGTGGATACTCTTGGTATATGGGTGCAGATAATACAGTTCGGACGCGTCGTTGGTCGACGGATCTTGGAGGAAGCACGTCCTGTGTCCCATGGGCGACACACGGTGAGCGTGAAGCCATGGTTGACCCAAGAATAAATCGTACTTTATGCTGGCTTCATAGAATTTTCCAGCAAACCACTCCTCAGTGACCGTCTCTTCCACACTCCAGACTGATTGTTTCACCAATCTGACCGCCAATTCTGCTTCTCTGTCGCCACCGTCAAGGCGATGTCCGCTGACTCCCTCCAGCTGGACAGGGGTGGAGGACATCTTCGTCTCATCCTCCTGCAGAAAGCCTTTCCTCACCAGATTGACCTCTGAACCATTGTCAATCAGACATCTGGCAAGTTTAACCTTACCATCCGTCGATCTGACCTGGATCCAGCAGACAAACTGGCGCTGCTTGCCTCGCCGGACAGCGCTGAGGACCCGGGCAGGGTACAGGAGGCCGGAGGAGCGCGCCAGCCGGTCCCAGCAGCGTCCATCCACCGCCCCAACTACCCTGATGGGTTTTGTCTCCTGCCACTCAACCCCAGTGTTGGGATTTGGGTCAAGTTGGCTTCCCTATTGCCATTCTTCTTCTTCGTTCGGCTGTACGTCCTGTACTTGTCCTTCGTCAACCCATTCTTCTCCTGCTTCGACAGCATTCACTCCTTTTCCACGTCCACGACCACCAAATGATTTTCCACCACCACCTTTCTTGCCACCTTGACCTTTGTTGTTGGGGGTGTTGGAATTGGGGTTGGATTCGTTGGATCTGCCCTTGCCTCGACCTCCAGTATCCTTGTTGTTGCCGAAGGTCTTGTTCGCTGGCGTCTCCGCGTACAGGGGGTTGCCATTCACTTTGGAATCATCTTGATTCCCGGACTTTCCCTTGCCATTTCCACCTTTTTGGCCATTTTTTCCACCATTTTTTCCACCAGCATCGGTCCATCTTGAGTCGCTTGGATCTCCGCCTTGCTGCGAGTAATCTTTTGGTGTCCAGTCTCTCTCTTTCCTTTGGACTGCCCTTTACCCTTTCCCCGTCCATGCTGGTCAGCACCTCGTGCTCCATCCTGCTGGGGATTTTTGGGATAATTTCCCTTTCCATCCATTTTGGACTGAATTGTTTTGATATCTGAGGGCGTCCACCTGTGATCTGCGGTCGTGTGAGTTGCCGCTCGACCTTCTTTTCCAAGGGCAATGCACACAGAGCATCCCTTCTCACCAACGGCGTTGACCTTGCCTCCGAAGCCATGTGCATCCTGGGACTTCTGGCGTTCTAAGTTTGCATACTTTTCAAGTTGGTCCCAGATCTGCTCGACTCCATATGAGAAGATCCACGGTCGTACCTTCAAAACTGTTCCCTTATACTTCACCTTTCCATCCACCATGCTGCAGAAAAACTCCGACTGTTCAGAATCGTGGAAACCAACTCTCCATCTGCCCTCACGAATAGTGATATCCTTCAATCCAGTAGCACTGATAGAGTGTAGTAACTCACGAACAGCCACCTTTCCCATAGTTTCTGGCAATCCTCGGACTTCAACCCAGTTGCCCAGGACTTTTTGGTCCGCCTGAGAGTCCCTGATCTTCTGCTTGGTCTCCGGCGTGAGCTTGCTCAGGAGGATCTTCTTCATTTCGCCTTCAGAAAGTCCTTCTCCAGAGTTCTCCGCCTCTTGCACCAAAAACTCCCAATCTTGCCTTGCAATTTGAATTTCTTCCAGAAATAATTTCTTGATCGCCCTGAAGTTCTCCAGACGGTTCCTGTAATGATCTTCAGGGAGTCGAGAGCCTTTCTTCCTCAGACTGCGGTACAGCTCCTCATACGTCAGGGGATTCCCCTGATTTTGCCTCTCCACATACAGATTGTATGTGCTTTCTCGGAGCTTGCCAGTCAAGCAATCCATCAACCCAAGGATCCAGAGTTCCTTGTCCAGCTTCTCCGTCTGCAGCCACACCATGAACTGCCGTTCGAAGGACGCCCAGTAATTTGGGTGCCCAGAGAACTTCGGCTGCTTCATTACTGAACCACGAAGCCTCATGTGCAACGGGTTCAGCAAGTGGTTCAGGTTGAAATTTGTGGCTGTTCCAACCGGATTGACGAAAACTGGATTGACTGCGGCGCCTCCCATGGCCTGTGCCTGCGCAATTGCGGCCGCCAGCAACGCCTGGTCCACAGTAGGCTGAACGAACGGCGTTGGTTGAGCTTGATGCAGCCTCATCTCCTTCAATTTCGTCTGCTTTTCCTTGATCTTGGCCTCGTTTTCTTTTTGCTGCCGGTCCTTCTTCTTCAAGGCCATTGATGGCTCCTTCACGGTGGTCCTTGCTTCTCCATCAATATCAGCAACAGTACCCACTGACAGTACAGACCTCTCCGACGAAGATTCTCCTCCTTCGGTACCCAGATTGAACCCAATAGGACTTCCAAATCCAGTAGGGGGGATACCAGAAATTCCAGTAAAAGCTGGATGGTGGCCAGTAAAAGCTGGGGGTGCTGGAGAATGTGAAACGCCGTAAGGCGTGGATGTGGGTGCAGCTGAGGAGGTAGGTGCTGGGTGGCTTGCCATTGTAGGTGCTGGTCCAGAGAGCCCAGTAGTGCTCAGATTTTGTACCAGATTTGTAAGCTTCTCCAACTTCTGTTCCATCTCCTTCCACTTGCTGTCATCATCCCTCTTTTTCTCCTTGGCGGCGTTCTTCAGCTCCTTCACCTTGTTCTCCAGCGACGAAATCTGTCTTCGACAGGAGCAGTCCTTGGCGCACTCCCCACAGGAAGGGCATCTCGTCCCTTTTCCCTTGCTTCTTACCTCGTCGACCCAAGTGTCAACACTGGAGGCAGAGCTGGGGAGTTTGGACAACTGCTCCCTGGAGAGGTGCGAATGTGTCGAATCACACCTCATTTCGTCGACCTCGTCGTCGTTCCGACCCCAGACGCCTGACGGACCAGCGTGCGGATGCACATTTTGGCGTCTCTCCTCGGCGATGATGGCCATCTGCACCATCACGGCGGCCTGGTGGTCGAACTGGTCCATCAGCTCTTCCCAATCCTCTTGCTCCTGGAACTGGGCGTCGAATCTCGACCGGCCGCTGTCCCTGAGGAACTGGCACGACGCCCTGAACCAGTCCCTCAGGCGGCCACGATAGCCCGCCTCAGCCAGCAGCCAATTCTGCCTGTGCAGGAATTCCTCATTCCAGATCTGCTGAAAGTGGTTTTCCCAGTAATCACCACTAATTTCAGCTTCAGACTGCTCTCCTTCGCTGCTGCTGTCTTCCAGATCAGGCAAAGCGTGAGAGGAGGAACCAGATTCACTCGAGGAGGGAGATTCCCGACCGGGCTTAAGGTTGGGTGGGGCGTTCATGCAACACTCAGCACAAGTGTGAACACCAGGCCAATGTTTATGGCCACAGTAAGGGCACTCTGACGGATGATCCTCGGTTTGTTGGGGAGATGCTACGAAGGTAACCTCAGGGGGAACACGCAGCGACCCAGAAGGAGTAATAGCCCCGCTAAAGTCCGACGATCTCAGAGTATCAGTGGAGATTACAGAAGCAGAGTCATGATTTCCTCTGCTACCATGTAACCGCTGCATAGTGGTTGATCTTTGTTGTGATTGCGAAGCCTGCAGCCTTGATGCCCCAGGGGTCGTAACGCCCGACACTGCCCCTGATATCTCCGAACCCAACTGACCCTCTTCAGACCCATATCCAGCCTCTTGGAGCGACATATGCGAAGCACTTGTAAGTCCTTTGAACTCCATGGTGAGATATGAAGAGTACGAAAACCCGGTCTACAAAAATGGAGCAGACATAGAATCTCAATGCGCATTCATCGCACATAATGACACAACGTGAAATCATTCGAAATAATTTCAATAAATCCGATTGGGAAATCACGAAAGACAAATGCGACTCGACGCGCGCTCACAGGCGACATCTGGCGGCGAACGGAAAACGTGAAACTGAACGGAAAATTTACTGCACTAATGTACATCTGAGAATCATAGGAATTCTGATCACATCAGTGTATAATTGAGTGCTGTCACTGCTGCCGTTACAGCCGGACCCGATGATGATGTCTTCCACAAGGGGGTCAGCACAGTACCGGACAGGACCGAGTAGCTCCTTTATCATGCGCCCGAAAGCGGTATTGCCATTCTTGGCGCCCATAGGCACCACTTTCCACTGCATGGACCCCAGCAGAGTCGACATCGCTGTGCAGGGCCTGGAGTCCGGGTGTAGCAGCATCTGGTGATAGCCGTGTTTCAGGTCTAACACCGTGAAGATCCGCTTTTTTTGTTGTTTTTGGAGGATGGTGTCGATCAGAGGAAGGGAGTACGACACGTGCTCGGTTTGCTCGTTCAAACCTCTGTAATCCACCACCAACCTCCACTGGCCCTTCTCTTTCTTGGGCACGATAAAGGCTGGGCTGGCCCACTCACTGTCCGAGGGTTCGATCCAGCCCCGCTCAATAAACTCGGCCAACAACTTCTTCATGGCCTCGGCCCGATCGCCCTGAAGTTGGTACTCCCGATGACGATAGATCTTGGGGTTTGGCTTCAGCTTGATCCTCGCTGTGCCAAACCTCCCACGATCTGGAGGGTTCTTGTTGGCGACGCCACTGAATAGCCGCGGATAGGCATTTATCAGCTTCTCCTTCAGCTCGGTGACCTTCGGGTTCTCCTGGGCCTCTTCAGCCGCTTGCTTCGATATCGATACAACCGACCGCACTGCGGTATAGGCCTCTTCCGGGTCCGAGTCCAACTTCTCCTCGTCCGATATGCCGTCTTCATCGTCGTGGGGCATGCTTCCCACCAGGAGAATCTTCGGAAATTTGCGGCATCAGCCGAGTTCTTGTCGCTACCGGCCCCCATTCTTGGAAAATCCCACGTCGGCGGGTCCGACCCAACCGGACCATCATATTCGTCCGCGATGTGATCCATGATCCTCGCCACGAACTCATCCTTCTCGTACTTGCCGGTCACCAACATCTTGTCATCCCACCAATGCGGAGATGTGACCATGGCCCGCCCCTTCTTGGCTGCCACCCGGTCGTGCATCCCCATCCGCATGTAGTTGACGACGTGGTCCATCTCGGCGTGGGACAGGACGTCAATGCCATCCATTGGCTGATCAGTCCCCTCCTTGGGCTCAAACATGACCCGCATGGGCACCGCCTCAACCCTACGGATGAATGCTTCATCACCTGTGGGCTGGGCTTGCGCCCCATCCACCAGGAAAGCCTTGGTACCCCACGCTTGACCCGGGGAGGGCATTGATAAACCCATGGCGTCGATGAACAACTTCTCCTCTGGCCCGAATGACATCTCGTTTGGGGTGATGGAATCCAGCGTCGACTTGAGACTTTCCAGCGGACATGGGGTGGATCCTATGCCGGTTATGACCAAGATGCCCTTCGCCCTATCCGCGACCATCTTCTCCTCCGTACGTCTGGTATTTTCCAGGGAGCCATGCCAATACATGGGCCCCCACTCCTTCAAACCCCAATGCCTGTGCCAGGCTGAGTCTCCTCGATGCCAATGCCTTCTACACTTCCTCAAACGTGGGGCATCCCGGGAAGCGAACACGTCCGTCTCGGGCGCTTCGGCTCCCAGCGTCTGGATCATCCTGGCATACACCTGCGGCGCCATTCCATACTCCGTGAGCTGAACTCCGCGGTCTCCTCTGGACTTGGCACCCACAGCTTGCACCGCTTGGACGATCTGATCCTCTTCCTCAGCATTCCATTGGGATGATCCGCATGCATAGTCCGTGGACAGCCATGTAAGGCATTCATTATCCTCCCGGACCAGCGTTGCACAATGGGGAAGGGCTCCTATGGCGTTTCCCACCATGAAGTCATACCCCATGATCATATCCGAATCTGTAATGTCGGCCACATAGAAGTTCCCGGATAGAGTGCTTCTCTTCGCCAAATCAGGGCGGTTCAAGCGCTCATGCTCCCAGAATTCCATACTGATAGTGGCCTCATGGGTGCCACCACCCATAATCCCTCCATTGGCCACCTTCAGGCGTACCGGTCTACGGCTGGGCTGCAGGGATTCCTCCCTGAACAACCCTCTCCGGACCAGGCTCAACTGGGCACCCGTATCCACCAAAACATCCACCACCAACTCCTCTTGTCTGCACCGTACACGCACCTTCATGTGCAACTGCCGCTCGTCACCCTGCGGTGTATGGACGACTCTCACGGCATGCAACTCTAGCACATCCGGGTGCATCAGGACTTCAAGGGTATGGTCACGGATGGTGTAGATCTTGGGCTGGTCCTGCCCGTCCACGGGGCTCTCCGTGGTCGCCTCTTCTTTCTTGCCACGTCCCTTGCCCACATACACTTCCCTTGGCAGGGCGCTCCAGGGGTTGGGAGTGGCAAAACTCAGTGGTTTTGGCTCTTCTGGAGCCTTCTTCGGCACCCGATGTGCCTTCGCTTTCTCTAGGATTCCACTGATTTTGGGAGGGAAGGCCTCCCGGGTCCCACTCCCATGGGGGCTCCTCTAGACGCGGCCTGCCGCAGCTCCCTCCTGCTGCGATCAGCTCAGACTTTGTCCACCACGTTGCTGTGCTTTGAGTTCCTCCAACGTCCTCAACATGTCTTCAGCAACCTCCTTGATCGACCTCACCCGTCGGTCTGGGCTGGGTCCTCCGCCATAGCCTTTTCCTCCGCCTTTCCCTTGGCCCTTTCCTTCGCCTTTTCCACCGTCTCGCCCTTTGCCTTCCAATCAGCAATTCGTTGCTCCTTGGGCTTCTTGTCGGGATGGGCGGCGAAGTAGGTCTTCTTGTCTTCCTCATATACCTTGCAATGCCGGTGGTCATGTGCATGGTTGTTCTCCCTGCCGTAGCAGACGCAGCAACTGTCGTGCTGTGATCTGTACTCGCGGAACGAGAGCGGCGGGTTCGCGATCCTCCGCGGTTCCTTGCGGTTCTTGGTCCTTGGGTCCAGGCGCCTCCACCTGGACCTGTCCTGCCCATGCTCCTTCATATTGTGCGCTACGAACGCGAAGAAGTGGGCTTCTTCCTGATCCTCTCGGGTGGTCGCGGTCCAGAGATTTTGGCTGCTTCCACTCCCTTCCTCCGCGGTGCCGACCGTGTCCTCCTTGACCTCTCGGTGTTGGCGATCTTCCCGATGACCTCAATGTCCATGGCCCTGTCGATCCTGCACGTGGGCCTCGTTCTGGGCGTTGAGCTTCAGCTCCACCGTGATGTACTTCACGATCTCGTCCGGGCCCATGCGGGCGAAGATGACCTGCATCCTCAGCGGCTCTCCGCGCCTCCACTCCGCGTTGTTGAGGCGCATCAGCCTTTGCCCAATGGTATCGCCAAATACCTCCACGTAGACGGCGTTCTTCAACCCCAACATTCGGCTGGGCTCGCCGAGGTTTCGCCGGAAAAACTCCATTATTCCGGCCTGGGTGTCCTCCGATGTCATGATCCGTACGGCCACGCGCTTCTTTGCTCTCTTCTTCTCCTCGTCCTCCACCCGCCTCTTCCAGTGGCCGGGGAGCACGTCCTTCAGCAGGTGTCGGATTTCGCTGGACTCGTTCCAGTCCTCCACCAGCTTGAGGCTTCTTCGGTACTTGCGGATGTACCGATTCCATTCCCGGACCCTCAATTCCCCGCGCTCCAGCGGCAGCGGAATGGACCACAAATCCTCAAATTTCTGGTTGGGGGCGTCCACTCGCTCCTCGTCCTCCAGCCTCTGGAGGCAGGCCTGCTCGGTCTGGATCAATCCCTCGCGGATCTGATCCCTGAGCTCCTCCTTCAGGTCCTGCGCCAGCCTGTGTGGGAATATCCGACATACCCACTTGTCCCTTGGCGCTCCCTTCATCTCGCCGACGACCTCCTCGGCGAAGTCCTCCCGATCCAGGATGCAGTCTTCCAGGTTGGAGGGGTTGTAATCGTAGTAGGGGATTTTGATTCCCCTGAGGTCGTCAATCCTGATGGCGTCTCCGACGTCCGCAGCCACCACTCCACCGAGACGGATACCACCTGTGGCCAGGGGGTGTGAGTACACTCCCCGTACATCCCTCTCCTTAATGGAGTGCGGTCCAGTTGGGCCTGAACCCATGGGGTTTGGGATGCGGGAAGGACTTGCTCCACCGGCTGTCCATATCCCCGTAGTGGGGTCCTTCACCCACAGGTTTCTGCCTGGATGGCCTCGACCATGTCCGTCGGCCCTTCCCATGGCTCGCCCCTGCATGGTCTGGATCTCCTCTTCCGCATAAAGTGCATGGGCAGTCATAGCGATCGGTGGATCCTGGGCGGCATGGGACATCTGTACCGTCAGGCTCCTCGGGTCCGTGGTTGAGTGCTCTTCCCGCATGGACCCAGCCGGTGCCGTATGCTCCCTGAGCATTATGGATTCGCTGAACATGGGAACAAACGGCAGCGCACCCGGGTCAACACGCGGAGGCGCGTATGGTGCCTCTGCAGGGCCGCCCATGGGTTTCTTCATGGCGCTCCTGAGGGTCTTAACCCGCTCCACCAGCTCTGCTGTTGCCGGCCTTGCCGGGAGCTCCGGACCCAAGATGAGAGGTTGTAACTCCTCTAGCCTTTTCAGGCGTCCCGACATGTCCTCCACCAGGTGGATCGGGCTGTCCACCACTCGCTGCTGCTTCTGCAGGGCCATCTCCAGCTTCTCTCGATACCAGTCCTGCTCCGCTCGCAGCTCGGCAATGTCTCTCTCCGCTGCTGACTGGTCATCCAGGATCCCCGCGATGTCTTCCTCTAAGCCATCCTTCTGATTGTCCAGGCGGTCAAGGTGCTGCACGATGGCGTCCATCCCAATCTTTGGGTACTTGCCGATGAGGAAGGATGCGTGCTCGCAGTGGCACTCAACGTGCTTTCCACCTGATCCGGCGCATCCCACAGTTCCCGGCGCCTCGGACTCCTCCGCCATGGGTGTGTCGCCCATGTTATCCCGCGTTGGCTCCGTGTGCCGGGCCACAGGCGCCGTTCTGGCTCTGGCACGCCTCTCCAATGCCTTGGCGTCATGCTCCAGGCTGGGTTCGGGGGCCGTGTGCGCCCTTGTGGGCGGTATGGCCATCTCCTCTGACTCCGAAGGGAAAGCGGTCTGATAGCCATCGGAATGCCCCTCGGAATCTGCAGCTGACCACAGCCTGACCGGGCTGGGATCCGTCTCCATCGCCCTGGCTTCCGCCGCGGGTTTTGGGGACCCACGCTTCCGGTAGCGCCGGGCCCTGCTGTTGCTGCCAGTCTCCTCCAACTCCTCCGCAGCAGAGCGGAGATTGCAAGCCTTGCGGCATTGCCTTTCACACATGGAGGCCAGGTTCTCCATGTCTAGCCCATGTTCTACAAGGGCTCTCCGTCCTGAGCATCTTCGCTCTTCTCCGGCTTCCAAGTCCGGCGTAGACTCCACGGACTCAATGATCTGCACCCGGGGCGTCCTTGGGCAGGGCTCATGAGGGCCCAAGTCCCCGGTGCGGCGGTAGGGGGCAGGTACTCCTCTGCTACCATAAAGAAGGTCCCTACCAGGACCGGCCCCTGCTGTACCCCTTGCACCATTTCCCGTCACTCCTATGGTCTTGCTTCTCACCAGGTGCTGCATGATCTTGCCCTATCCTGCACAATTTCCCACAAAAAATAGTAAAATATGGGTCCTTCACACAAATCCTGATCCCTTGCAATGACCAACTCCCAAATACCATGGCTCCAATCCAAATAATCCACACTGAGAACTTCCAAGGGTGTTTGAGGTCCCGCGTTGACACTCAACAACTCCTTTCAACACGCCGGTCGTCTCACGGTGCACACGGAGACACGGGCGTTGGGCATGTACATAGAATTGCACCAATGGGCTAATGGAAAAAGAAGCCCTGAAATTGGCATATGAACACAAATCAAGCAAGATTGGGGAAAGATGGAAACATACACAATCACAGCCATAGACCCCTCATTCTCTGGACTCAGGACCTTCCCTTGACTCGCCAACATGATGCCCTGAACCAAGTCAAATAAGATGGCTAAATGCCATGTGTCAAAAGTCACTACACAAACCCCAAAAATGTGTTCCCTCCCAAGCCTCTAAATCCTAGCCCAATAGGGGAGGTGGCGTGTCATGGCGTAGAGTGGCAATCAGGACCATGCTCTACCCTGACATAACCTTGGTTGGACTTGGAGTTGATTGGGCTTGGAGAATTGCCCCATGAAGATGACCTCACAACATAGCAAAATTAGGCAAATCACACCATAGTGGCCAAAATTCAATTATATACTCAAAAATGCATACGGCAAATGTTCAAATGCTCCATGCATGTGTCATACCGGAAAGTAATATACAAGGGTGATATAGACCAAGAATCCATGCCCAAGAATATCTCAACATTGGCTCCCAAACCAATCCAGATATATACATGCCATGCTTCACAAGTCAACACACGAATTAGAGATCTAATTTTGTGAGGCCTCGTGTGCCACGCCATAGTGACCACTTGATCTGGCATATGGTGAGATGCAACACCGAAGCATATGCCAACATATAAGCAACATACCATAGTTCACAGATCTCTAGGCACTTTACTGTTAGGCGACCAGTTGAGCACATAAAATACAAAAATGAGCATACAATGAGGTCAAAAACATGCAAATGTTGCCAAATTCAAGATAATCACAATAGTATATAACTTCGCTCACCCATGGTATCAATATATCGTTCAAAACACAACTGCTTGGGACCATTTGCGAACAATCCCTCAACTTGGATCCCCACATGGACGCATAGGGACACCTTCGAACCTCCTCACGATACACACCATGAAAATGGGGAAATGGATAGTGGCGCTTGTGGGTCGCTCCGTAAGCCTTCCCACATGCACTATATGTGCCGTAGACTTGGTCTAACGCTATGGAGCACACCATTAGGACATGGGCAAAGCCCTTGCCCCGTATGACTCGACATATCCTCCTACAAACGGAGATATATAACATGCGCGCGAGCATAGCGAAGCACATACCATGCATATAACACATACCCTCAAAAAGTGGCTCCCACCATGGTATGCCATGCCGCTCCATGGACATAACTTCACGTTAAAAATACGTAGGCACCCAAGAAAAGTTTCTATGCAACCCCAACACTCATGCAGTACACTCGAAAGTCACATTCAAATATTCAGTTGCATGTTCCAAGAGTTATGAATCACTTTCTACCCTCTGAAACCATTATCCCTTGCTACACCGGGCATATGTACACATCAAAGGCGTTTGACGCTTTGTAAATTAAGTTGAGACCAAGGCAATACCAGCCCATATATCAAAATTGAAATTCCCCGCAATGAGCCGGAGATATGATTCTTCAAAGTGGCCTCACGAATCAATTTTGTTTCGACTATATCTCCAAGAAAAATGAGGGAGACAACAAAAGGAAGGTTGATTCGTGATCGGGGAAAAATGTAGGACCACTCGAAATTCATCATATCAAGTGCAGCGACCTCGACGTCGAGAATCCGATTCTGAATGTATGGAAAAATTGGATTAATTTTGGGAGTGTATAACATGAAAATTGCGGAAGCAACGAACCCTTTTCTGATGAAATTTAACCCTTCATCGGGGTTTTTGCTAAAATATCTGGAAATAACAGTTAATCAATCGGTTACCACAAAATCGCGAGCCAACTGCCAGTAGCCGATACATTGACAATCAGAACGGATGGCTGAAAAATTACGGAAACATTATGATAAAAAAACCCTGTTGATTCCTGATATTCTGATATATAAATCTCAGCCGGCGGCGCCTCGGTATTGAATATGGCCGCTCATAGCTGGAATGGCCAAGCCTATCACACTTTCACATCAGGTTAGGTCAGGTGGATGAGAGAGTATGATATCAGCCAATGGCGGCTTCCCGGCACATAGATACACAGCCCAGGTGACCCAAAGATGGCCACGGGGGTCCAAACCGGCTTCAATGGCTCGCACTCTCCACCAACTCCTTCTTCCCCCCATACTTGTACGCCTGCTGAGGCTTCCGGCGTACGGCACCCATGGCGGGAGGATCGGGGGGGGCAGCCATGGCGGGAGGTCGGGGGGGTGCATCGAAGAGAGCACCGGGAGACAGGGCACGGCCGTGCTTGGGGGCTGGTTTTGGGGGGGGGACGGCCCCCGCGCCCTTCGGGCTTAGTTTGGGCCGGGGGGCGGGGGGCTGGGGGGGTGGGTCGACGTCCACCGGAACACTCAATTCCGTTTCAATGTCCACCGGGGCCTTCTGCAGCTCCTCTTTGCCCCCCCCCCCCTCCTCGTCTTCGGCCTCCTCCCCCTCCTCCTCTTCTGTCTCCTCCACCTCCTCCTCTTCGGCGTCTTCCCCTTCCTCATCTTCTGCCTCCTCCCCCTCCTCCTCTTCGGTCCCCTTCACCCCCTCCCCCACCACAACAGCATGCACGCCCTCAAATTCCCGCAGGCGCTCCTCGTAGTCGATGACGTCGTCGGCCGACCACGCACGGAGGCGGAGATGTTCCCCCCGTTGGTACACCTCCTTTGCATGTTGCTGCGCCCGCACCCTCACGTCCCCCAAGTCCCCCTTGTCCCAAATTTTTTTGCGCACTGCCCAGCCCTATGGGTGCGCAAGGGGCAGGATGAGCTCGCAGGGCACCTCCCACTCGACCTCTTCGTTTGCCCATGCGGGCAAACCCCGCTCTTCTCTGTCCTCAGCGACCTTTGACGGTCGCGAAGTCAGAAATCACGAACAAAAGATGTTTCGGGTCGGCCCCCCTCTCCCACCCTCGGAACGTCGCGTAGTGTTCCTCCCTCTTTTTGGTGTTCTTTTTGGCGTCCCAAAAAGAAGTAATGCTGACTTGAGGGCAATACCATTCCCCGATGACGGTATTGCTCTCCTCGTCACCCACAACCACCGCTGGGGGGTCCCCTGTGGGGGGCAATGGGACCCCGGGGTGCCTCCTCGTGAAGGGGGGTCCCTGGCAGACCCGGCGCACAATGTACGTGTCACGCGGGCCCATGCTTTGAAGGCGGGGGACCACGGCCTTCAAGACCTGGACGTTGGCGTCGAAGGTCTCCCCCACACTGAACCGGACGAGCTCGTGGTCCTTGGGGTTGGCGATGGCCAGCACCTCCTCATCCTTCATGGTGCTGACCAATGCTGCAAAAGGGATACATGCAGTAAAGTGTGCCAACGACAAGAGGCGCGCTCCCCAACCCAACTTCAAGCTCGTGTCACCTGACCCAAACAACACCCGAACCCACTCCTAAAGATATATGGGCCCTTAATGGGCCATTGCTACGACGTCAGAGACAAGAGGCGCGCTGCCAAACCCTACTCCAAGCTCGTGTCACCTAACCCAAACAACACCCAAACCCACTCCTAAACATATATGGGCCCGTAATGGGCCATTGCTAAGACCTCAAAGACAAGAGGCACGCTCCCAAACCCCACTCCAAGCTCGTGTTACGTAACCCAAACAACACCCGAACCTACTCCTAAACATATATGGGCCTATAGTGGGCCATGGCTAAGACTTCAAAGACAAGAGGCGCGCTCCCGAACGCCACTCCAAGCTCTTGTCTGCTAACCCAAACAACACGCAAATCCACTCCTGAGCACATATGGGCCCGTAATGGGCCATTGCTAAGACCTCAACGACAACAGGCGCGCTTTCAAACGCCACCCCAAGCTCGTGTCACCTAACCCAAACAACACCAAAACCCGCTTCTATACATATATGGGCCCGTAATGGGCCATTGTCACGGCACGGCAAAGAGGTTGGGAAAGGTACATACCTGACTCCTTGCGTTTCGCCGCTTCCTCACGGTCCTTGGCTTGCCGGCGCACCTTCATCTTCCGAAGGAGCTCCTCCGCACCCTTTCTCGCTAAACAAACCAACAGACAAATGTACAATGTGCGGAAAAAAAAAGGGGCAAACAAGAAAAAATGCACAATTGACACAAAAAAGACAAGCAAACAAGTGACGCCACCACGGGGATACCTCACTCGCTTGGTGGCGCACCCACCGGCCGGGCCTTGGGTGCACCCTCGGCGCGTGGCTCCGGCGAACGGCGTCTCTCCTCCCAGTCCTTCCTCCTCTGCGCCATTGTTGCTGTAAACAAGGGTTGACGGTGAACGAACGGAAACATGTAACACCTGCCATGGTGCAATGGTGCGTAGCGGTGCATACCACGTTCCGCCTCGGTTTGTGGTTGCGGGAAGTGCTTTGGCGTGCCTGGTCGAGTCGAGTTTGGACGGGGAGTGCCAACAATGTCAGCGAAGTGCTCAATAGTGATGTCCTTTTGACATTGCGCGTAGACGTTGTGTGGTTGTGGTTGAGGTTGTTCTTCGAGCCAACCCAAATTCCATGGGTCTTCGTCTTCGTCTTCGTCTTTTGTCTTCATTTCTTCTTGCGCTTCTTCTCCTTCTTCCTTTCGTTGCGCTTGGTGTTGGAGTTGGTGGCGTTGTTGTACATCAATGCCGGCATACCAATTGATATTCCAGGGCTGGGGCCCGTCAAAGGCGATCTCATCCTCTTCTGCAACACAAAGAATAGGTAGGATGCGTGGGAAAGCATGCATTTTGCATGAAAATGACATGAAACGCACAACCGAATCGAAATGTTTGCAACCACATACCATTCGGGTGGGCCCACCAATATTCCGTGGGAGTCTCCGCGTCATCCTTGTACGCCTCGGCAGGCAACGTGATTTTTTTGCCTCCGTTACCAAAATTTCCCTTCCATGGAGCCTTATATCCAACGGGGGGTAACATATGAGGGTCGTGGGGCGGCGATGGGGGTACTTGGTAGGGTGCGCTGATTGGGTAGGGACCCGGAGCCTGGTCTTCGGCCTCGGAGTCCTTCCAGTCCCAAGCAGCAGTGGCAGTGGTTTTGGCAGACATAGTTTTGCGAACTGAAGAGCTACAGAGCGCCAGGAAACGCACATCCCTTAACATGGCCCGCAATGCATCTGTCCCCCCTATCAGAAATGTACTGTGATAAAAGGAACAGGTTTTCAGTTCTGTCAAAATTTCAACGGCGGATGCGCGTGCGCAATGTGGGCAGATCCTTTAGTCTTACCCGTAGTCCTAAGCCGTACTAGCAATCGGCCCGCGCAAATGAGCGGGTTGCAAACAAACGTTATAGAGAGATAGGGCCGCGTCATCACAGTTGGGTATCCAGCCTACGCGGTGATCCCATCAGGGTTCGCACTGGTCTCATTGGTAGGGATGGCAGAGGCTCCGCTTTGATCTTGTTGTTTGTCGGCCCATCACCGGATGAGACGTTGAAGTTGGATGGCATGTACATTGTAAGCTGTTGAAGATCTCAGTCCAATATTTTTGGTCAAACAATGTTTTCAATGACTTCACAGTTGTTTGCGTCAACCTGCAAGTCCGCTGTCCATGCTTTGATAGCGCTTGAATTTCCGCGATAGAGCAACATAAACTTGACCATGTGAAAATCGTCGGGTTTCCAATAAGAGACCCAATTTGGAAAACGTTAGACCTTGGCTTTTGTTAATGGTCATACAGAAGGCTAACTTCACAGGAAATTGGCGGCGAATGAATTTGATAGGGAGATCATCATCATCAGATACAGTGAGATTGATACGGGGTATTGACGCGTTCCCGTGGGGGGCCTGGCCGCGGGCCGCTGCGGTGGACACGCACAAGTGAGCAGGCAGGCAAGGCACTACGCTCACAGGGGCATCATTGCGCTCGTGTCATGTGACAAAGCGTTTCAGGATCCTTGCCACTCTGAAACAAGGGAACAAAAGTATGTACAGCAACACATCAGGATATGTACACATGGGGTTAAGACTGGACTGGGGTAAGGGCATCACAGGACAATAGACACTCAGTCCCGACCTATATCCCAATCCCAGGTCCGACCCTCTCAGTGGCTGGTGGGGGCGGGGGCTCAAACACAACCCATGCCCTGCTCAGTCCGAACCCTGAAATCCTGCCAATAGGGGAGGTCTCCCGCCCAGCCATAGGCGAGTTCCTGGTAACCAAGCGGCTCCAAGGCCAACCAACGGTGGTTCCCCATGCTCCCTTAGTGGCAGGTCCCAACTCCACTCTGAGCCAGAGATATGGCCCCGCCATTATTCCGTAGGAGTTGGTAGCTGAAAATGGGCTGTTTCAGCCCAAACTGAAATTAGCTCAAAAATCTCCAAAATTGGCCCCTCGTCTGGACCCGCCAGAGGTAGGGACGAGCCAACTGACCCTATGCCCTTCGAGTACGAACTCTTCGGAGCCCTCACGCAACCTGGTTCCCTCTGAGGTCCCGGCATCAGGGCACCACGGGTTCGTCAAGTGGGGTCATGATGCCGAAATCACCAAAATTGGCCTCATTCCCACGCGTGGCTCGCCCGGCCAGGGCAAGGCCAATGGCTCACAGGATAGGAGGCAGGACCTGGGACTCATATCTGAGTGTTCAACCTCAAATTGGGTCCGCGCTCCCCGTGGGCATAGAGATATGGGGCCGCCAATTGACCACACGGGGGGGTGAAATTTGGGTCCCAAAAGGGGGTCATTTTGGCTGCTCGAAATGAGCAAAAATTTGGGGGTGCTCCCAATAGTATATCTCCACGCCGGCTTGGAGATCCAATCCGCCATTCCATACGCAATCCACCAGGAGTCTAACGGAGACTCTCATGCCCTTGGCTCCCGAACATCTCCATGCCACTTGGCGTGGTGACAATCCCAATTGGGTCCACAAATGCCAAAATGGCAAAAGGGTCCACACTCACTTTGGGCTAGCACCCTAACGAAGGTTGCTCCGCTTCGCCCACGTGCTGTGTGAACCATGGGGACCAATGTCCATAACACCCATGTCATATATGGTCCATTGGTCCATGGGTCCGGCGTGCACGAGGTGGCTGAACATGGTGCACGGCGGGCAGAAAATGTGGAAAATTGCTCAAAATGGCCGAAAATGCGCACACTCATGGTTGGGGCAAATGAGGCACATGCCCGACTCGGACCGGAGTGTGCCATAGGATTGGTATCAAGTCATGTGTGTCCAACATATCTTTTGGGCGTCGCCCAACTCCTCCGGTTTTGGGAATGGCAGGGTCGCCAAGTGAGCCCATGATTTGGGATAGTCCCAAATCGCCAACATGGCGGCCACGGTCTGCCAAGCCCAAGAGGAGTTATTCGCCGGGTCCAAGATATGTTGGGCACCAAAGTATGTACCCTCAAAACATACTTGGGTCATGATGTCAATTGAGCGCAACGTTGAGATACACGGTCGCCACTTGACATCATGACGGGCAAAAAAAAGCAATATTGGCGAAAAAAAAACCCAAAAGCGCCTTGAAAGGCGCACAAATATATTATAATATCTTCGTCTTGGATTGAGTAATCGATCAATCCTTCTAACACAATGACTTGACACCAATGACCTTCCGCTCCACATATGTGCTCCACTTGGGGCGCTTTGAAAGGTCACGAGCGCTACTTCCCAAGTCGGCACATGAAAATATGGAAAATTGCAAAACACACACCTTGCTCCCAACGCATCGCTTTGGGATCGCCACACAAGCTTCCCTGCACGAAGGTTAGGCTTGCAATTGATCGTGGGGAGTATAAGGAAGGGCCTCGTGCAATATAAGGTCCATTGGTGGGTGTATCGCTCTTAGCCAAACCCACCAAATGGGCACGCAATACAACACATGGCACATACCACATATTGCCCAAAAAGGTAGCTCCCCCCACGATATGTCATGCCCCTCCAAGGGCATAACTTTGTGTCAATCGCTCATAGGAACTCAAGGAAAGTTCCTATGCAACACCAACACTCGCGCGCTACATTCGAAAGTTATCTTAACGCACGCAATATCATGGCCAAAGAGTTATAACGCAAACTCTACCCCCTTGACCATGATCCATTACACTAGCGCGCATGTGTGGAGACGCAAGGCGTATAAAGCTTCCTAAATTACGTCGGGGGTATTGTGAATACATCCCATGCTTCTTTATTGTCAATCCTCGCAAGCAGCACGAGATATGGCCCTCACAAGTGGCCTCACGAATCAACTTTGTTTTGCCCATATCTCTAAGACAAATGGAGGGCAAGACAAAAGGAAAGTTGATTCGTGCATAGGGAAGCACGTAGGTCCACTCGAAAGAGGTCAAATCAAGTGCGGGGATGTCGAAGTCGAAAATCCGATTTCTACATCCTGAAAAATTCGGATTAAGGTTGCGAGTGTACAATGTGAAAATTGCAGATGCATCAATGCAATTCCCGAAGACTTTAGAGTCTTCGTCACGGATTGCGCTAAAAGTCTGTAAATAACAGTTAAACTGGCGGTTACGCTAAAGTCGCGAGCCAACCGCCAGCAGTCAAAACATTGATTACCAGAACGGAAGCGTGAAGATTTACGGAAACAGTATGAAAATAAAACTCTGTTGATTCCTGATATTCTGATGTGTAAATCTCAGCGGGCGACGCATCGGTTGCCGATGCGGCCGCTAATAGCTGAAATGCCCAGATCTCTCACACAAACACGTCTTACCTACATCTGTTGTTAGGGTTAGGTTGCCGAATCGACAGCCGAAGGCGGTGCGGGGCAGATTGGCGTGAAATAGTAAGATACCGGCAAATGGCAGTTTGCCGGTGCAAGGTAACATGCCCCAAGTGGCTGGGATGCCGTCACGGCAAGGGACACGCTCCCGCCGGGCTCTCACCGGGCTTCACCGGGCGTCTTCCCCTCCGTACATGGGGTTAGTGGGCACACGGAGACCGGTTGTATACCCCACCATGGTCATGGGGTTCTGGGTACCGCTTCACCCCCCTCCTTAGAGCAAACCTTGGGGGGGGCTCGATAACACCACGCATGGCAGCGGGTACCCAGGACCATCCGCTGAAGGGGGGGGGTGTCACATCCTCACTTCAGGCTGATTCGCAGGTTAGGCTGCCCAAATCCCACAGTAAGACAGGTACGGTGCTGTAGCTGTTAGTAACTGCAAGTACAGTATCAAGTATCGAGTCCCGGGTCCTGGCGGCGATTGTTCGGCATCCAAAGGACCCGTTAACCCATACCAGGCGCACCGGGTGCCGGCTGCGACGGTCACTGCCACAGTGGCAGTGGCATACACGGCCAACATAGGCGTCACACGACGACCGAGGTGGTCCCACAGGTCAAAAGCGACCAGAAAGATCCATCAGGCTACCCCAAGCCTCCAAAGGCCCGCCGGCTGGGGGAGAGTCCCCACAGGTCCTTCCTCGGGCGCACCATGTTCATATCCACGACGCGAGTCCACAGTGGTACAGCCGAACGAGCTCCTCCTTAAGGGATCGGGCATCAAGGCCGTCTTTTCCCTCGCCCTATTACCACGAAGGCCATACATGAGGGAGACCCCATGCAGTGTGGGCGGAGGCGTCGACTTCTCAAACCACCAGTTTTCCAGGCAGACTGACCGAGGTCAGGAGCACCGGAGGACGCCACCCGACTGCAAGTGCGTCTGCGAGTCGGTAGGCTCACACTGGGACTGACAGTGGCGGACCGCTGGGAGTGCATTCAGGCAACTGGGCTTCCCGGCTGGCGCCATCAGGATCTCAGCACATCACACCACATCACAGGGCACTCAAACAGAAGAATCTGTACTTAGCTACTGGTCCAGGCTGGACCTCATGTAAGAACATGTAAACGGCGACTCACGGCGCCTTCGTAGTCCGGTTCGCAAAAAAAAAAAACAGTCCACATCTGGGTAATGAGCTGACAACACTCGACATACAGATGCACATATCCTGGGGAACAGAAAACAAGCAATAAGCGGGGTAATAGGCGTGTAAACACACTCTGGACAGAGTGCCGAACCACGCCCCGGTCAGGATAAGGCATATGCAGGAGGGTGGACAGGAAAACGCCTGAGTTCAGGCCATATATAGTCTGCAGACACACGTCGACTGGTCTGGACCCCGCAAGTGCCATGGGACCAGACCACACACTCAAAAATCGTAATGCCGATGACAGCGGCATCCGTTGCGCAACATCGTATGCGCGTTAAGGCCCCAAGAGCTCAGAAAATATCAAGGTCAGTCGCCCTACCTGGTTTCCAAAGGATTCAGCAGGGGGAGAGTAACGAATGGAAGTAGAAGAGAGGGGCCATCCTCCTCTGGATTCAGCAGGGGGGGGTATATGGCCACTCTGATGGCAGGTCACCGGAAGATGGAAGAGAGCAAGCAAGTAAGGGACGATCCGTCGACCTCACAAGCGCTGAAAACACATCAGGGGAGAGCTCAGGGCGGCGATCAGGCGCCCCTGGCTGCAATCGCCCGGGTGAGCGCTGCCAAGTCCGAGACATGGATCTTGGTCTTGTGCTTGCGGATGTACTCCATGAAGGGAGTATTGACCCGCGGCACGAACGAGGAGACGGGTTCCCAGGTGTCGTGGGATGGCCCATAGCCTTGCCAACGAACCTTGAACTCCAGGCCTCCGGGTGCCGAGGCGTTCGGACGCTGGGCCAGGATTTTCTGGACGGTATAGTCGTCCTGCTCAGCATAGTCGTCGTCCGAATCAGCCTCATGTGCGTCATAGCTCAGGGACACATGTTGGCCACGGAGGTCGGGTTCCCGCACACGGAGTTGACTCTCGTGGCGTTCCCGGAACTGTCCGTGACCCACCTTGATGCGGTAGGTGTCCTCAGCAATCCTGCGGACCACCTCTCCGGGTGTGAACCAGGTTTTGGTGCGGTGGGTGCCCATAGAACTTCTGCGCTGTCGAGCTCGGGGCGGACTTCTGACGCTCAGCATGCTCCTTCTCGAGCTGCTGGCGGATGTCACGCGCCGTTGCCTCTTGCCGCGCGAAGAATTCCTTAGCGTCCATAGCCATGCCATCACCAGACAAGGGAAGTCCCCGACCCAGGAGGTCCCTGCCGAACAGAATCTGGTGAGGGGACAAACCACCCGGAGTGGGGGTGTCATGATGGGCCTTTAGAGCGGGCCACATCTCCTCAAATCAGTTCCGACGTGGATTGGTGATGTGAATCTTGCGCAGCTTCGCGAACAGCTGCCGTCCAGCCACTTCAGCACGGCCGTTAGACCGGCTGAGATAGGCGACGCTCTTGGCATGACGTATTCCCATGAGGGAGCACATAGCCTTGAACCAGCCACCAGTAAACTGGGGCCCTCGGTCACTGCAAATGGTGCGGGGGATGTCAAAGACGGTCAGCCAATGACGAATCATCATGACTGCCACTTCCTTGGCAAGCAACCCCTTTTTGCGTGCCGGAGCGGCTACTACGTAGCCACTCTGGCGATCCACACAGAGAACCACACAGTCAAAGGTCTCCTTGCCAATATGAACTTCGGGCATGGAGAAGACGTCCATGGCCACGCTCTCAATGGGCTGGTCAGGAACCGGGGTCCATTGGGCTTCCCCCTTGACGTTCCGGTTATCGGGATTGCAGGCCTGACAGACCGAGCAACCCTTCCTGACCTTCTTGATGGCGGTGTAGAGATTGATCTGGTCGATCTCGAACCGGCGCTGCATGTCAAGGGCTTGCTTCTTGACCCCTGGGTGCAGCATGTGGTGGTGCCAAGCTTCACATAGCTCGAGCACTCGGGACGCTGGTACTAGCAGCTTACCGTTCCGGTAGAGCTTGCCAAATTCCTCAGTCAGCCCCTTTGGCCACTTCTGCCCGTCCTCAGGGTCGGTCACAGCCCTATACTCGGCCGCAAAGGCCTCAGACTTGGCGTAGTCGTCGGTCCAGTCGTCCTGGAGGCAAGACTCAGGGAAGAGGTGCTTGTCGGACTCAGCTCCCTCAGTAGCGAGTACTCTGACCGCTCTGCCCATCCTCGTTCCGAGGGGGGCATCCGCAGCCATGAGGACGAAGCATTTAACACCCGCCTCCTCCATCAGGCGCTCCATTTCGATGATCTTCTTGGCTTCAGCGGTCTCAGCCTCATCGCCATGGGCAGAGATATCCGTCATGCCCTTGCTGGCGGGATAGGCCCACCTGCTGAGACAGTCCGCCACGGTGTTGTCCTTTCCAGGAACATAAACAACCGTAAGGTCGAACTTGGCCAAGGTCTCATGCCATCTTGCCCGTCGGGAGGCGGGACCAGAGGGGGTGTCCACGTGCTCCTTGTGCCACGACTGCAGACTCTGATGGTCGGTGCAGATGGTGACGGGATGGAGGGCTATGTACCCAGCCCATTTCCTGAGAGCCATGACGATGGCATACGCCTCCTTTTCTCGGGGCGTCCACGTCTGTCTCTGGCCTTCCGCCAGGACTCGGCTCCAGAAGGCCACGGGCACGTGCCTCCTATCGTCAAGCACTTGTTCCACCACAGCGCCAACGGCGTAGTTGGAAGCGTCGGTGCGCAGGACGAACCCTCGGTCGGGATCCACGAGGTGCAGACCCACTGCGGATAGCAGCGCCTGCTTCATCCCCTCAAAGGCACGGTCGGACTCAGAATCCCAGACCAGAGCTTTCTTGGACCCATTCTTGGTCTCCTCTCGGTTGCCCTTGAGCATGGTCGTCATGGGGGCTGCATACTCGGCATACATCTTGATATACCCCAAGTAGTAGTTGCAGAACCCCAGATACGGCCGTAGCTCAGAGACCGTTTTGGGCTTTCCCCAGTGCTCAATCGCAGCCACCTTGCCAGGTATGGGCTTTCACTGCCCGTTCCCAACTACGTGGCCAGCGAGGACCACCTCGCTTACCGCAATGGTGGCCTTGTCACTGCTGCCCGTGAGTTTGTGCCGAACCAGAAGGTCCAGCACTCAAGTGACGTCCCTCTCATGTGCCTCCAGGAGCTCCTCGTAGCTCATACTGGGGTCCCCGGACGCGATGATCACGTCGTCCACGAAGGGGTCCGCACAGCCACGCACCGGGTCAAGCAGGTTCTCCAGCATCCGCTGAAAAGCCGCATTGCCATTGGTAACGCCCATGGGCATCACCTTCCACTGGAGAGGTCCAAGTGGGGTGCTCATGGCTGTGCAGGCACGGGACTCCTCGGCGAGAGGCATCTGATGATAACCATGTTTCAGGTCAATCACCGTGAAGATCCTCCGCCGGTGTTGTTTTTGCAGCATGTCCTCAATGAGGGGCAGCGTATAGCTGTCGTGCTGCGTTTGGGCGTTTAGGCCGCGGTAGTCGACCACGAGCCGCCACTCACCGGCCACCTTCTTGGGGACGACGAAGCACGGAGAGGCCCATTCCGAGTGGCACGGCTCGAGCCAGCCTCTCTCGATGAAGTCACGGAGGATCTTCTCCATGGCCGCTTTCCTCTCGCCCCTCAGGGCAAACTCCCGGTGCCGATACACACGGGGGTCCTGCTGCAGTCGTATCTTGGCCTCGCCATACGGTCCACGCACCGGTGGGGGAAACACAGGCTTTCCGCTGAAGAAGGTATCACCATACTTCTGCTTCAGCCTGGCCCTCAGTGCCTGGATCTTGGGGCAATCATCGGACTCCGCCTTGGCTTTTCCGGGCACCTGGACCACTGAGCTTACTTGAGGGGTAGCGACCCCGCTCGGCTTCGGCTTAGGTGGTCTTCCCAGGTGGCCCAAAGGGCCATCTCTGGTCTTGCCTCGGAATAAGTCGCCGTAGGTGGGTGGGTTCCCCCCGATTGGCTCGTCCTGGCTGGACAAGTGGTCCAGCACCCTCTGCACCAAGGTGTTCCCATCATAGGAACCAGAGACGATCGAGTCCACTTCCCACCAGGCTTTGTCCTGGCCCTTGCCCTCACGCTGGCTTCCCCAGTCGTGAAAGGGCTGATCCATATACTGACGCGTTCCCGTGGGGGGCCGGCCACGGGACGCTGCGGTGACACGCACAGGTGAGCAGGCAGGCAAAGCACTACGCTCACAAGGGCATCAATACGCTCGTGTCATGTGACAAAGCGTTCCAGGATCCTTGCCACTCTGCAACAAGGGAACGAAAGTATGTACAGCAACACATCAGGATATGTACACATGGGGTCAAGACTGGACTGGGGTAAGGGCATCACAGGACTATAGACACTCAGTCCCAATTCATATCCCAATCCCAGGTCCGACCCTCTCAGTGGCTGGTGGGGGCGGGGGCTCAAACACAACCCATGCCCTGCTCAGTCCGGACCCTGAAACCCTGCCATTAGGGGGGGGTGTCCCGCCCAGCCACCGACTGTGGCCCCCTATGCTCCCTTAGTGGCAGGTCCGAACTCCTCTCTGAGACAGAGATATGGCCCCGCCATTATCACTCAGGAGTTGGTAGCTGAAAATGGGCTGTTTCAGCCCAAACTGAAATCAACTCAAAAATCCCCAAAATTGACCTCTCGTTTGGACCCGCCAGAGGTAGGGACGAGGCAACTGACCCTATCCCTTTCCAGTACGAACTCCCTGGAGCCCTCACCCAACTTGGTTCCCTCTGAGGTCCCGGCATCAGGGCAACACGGATTCGTCAAGTGGGGTCATGATGCCAAAATCACCAAAATTGGCCTCATCCCCACGCGTGGCTCGCCCGGCCAGGGCAAGGCCAATGGCTCACAGGATAGGAGGCAGGACCTGGGACTCATATCTGAGTGTACAACTTCGAATTAGGTCCGAGCTCCCTGTGGGCATAGAGAAATGGGGCCGCCAATTGACCACACGGAAGGGGGAAATTGGGGTCCCAAAATGGGGTCATTTTGGCTGCTCAAAATGAGCCAAAATTCGGGGTGCTCCCAATAGTATATCTCCACGCCAGCCTGGAGATCGAATCTGGCATTCCATACGCGATCCACCGGGAGTCCAACGGAGACTCCCATGCCCTTGGCTTTTGAAGATCTCCATGCCACTTGGCGTGGTGACGATCCCAATTGGGTCCACAAATGCAAGAATAGCAAAATTGTCCACACTCACTTTGGGCTGGCGCCTTAACGAAGGATGCTCCGCTTCGCCCACGTGGTGTGTGAACCATGGGGACCATTATGCATAACACCCATGTCATATATGGTCCATTGGTCCATGCGTCCGGCGTGCACGAGGTGGCTGAACATAGTGCACGGCGGGCAGCAAAAGTGGAAAATTGCTCAAAATGAGCAAAGATGCGCACACTCATGGTTAGGGCAAATGAGGCACATGCCCGACCCGGACCGGAGTGTGCCATAGGATTGGTATCAAGTCATGTGTGTCCAACATATCTTTTGGGCGTCGCCCAACTCCTCCGGTTTTGGGAATGGCAGGGTCGCCAAGTGAGCCCATGATTTGGGATAGTCCCAAATCGCCAACATGGCGGCCACGGTATGCCAAGTCCAAGAGGAGTTATTCGCCGGGTCCAAGATATGTTGGGCACCAAAGTATGTACCCTCATAACATACTTGGGTCATGATGTCAATTGAGCGCAACGTTGAGATACACGGTCGCCACTTGACATCATGACGGGCCAAAAACGGCAAAATTGGCACAAAGATACACAAGAGTGCCTTGAAAGGTGCACAATTATATTACAATATCTTCTGCTTGGATCATGCAATCAACTAATCCTTCTAAACATAATGACTTTACACCAATGACCTTCGATTCCACCTATGTGCTCCACTTGGGGCGCCTTGAAAGGTTACGAGCGCTGCTTCCCAAGTGGGCACATGAAAATATGGAAAATTGCAAAACACACACCTTGCTCCCAACGCATCGCTTCGGGATCGCCACACAAGCTTCCCTTCAGGAAGGTTAGGCTTGCAACTGATTGTGGGGAGTATGGAGAAGGGGCTTGCACAATATGAGGTCCATTGGCGGGCTTGGCTTGGAGCGATGGACCCGCCAAATGGGCACGCAACACAACACAAGGCACATACTCCATATTGCCCAAAAAGGTAGCTCCCCCCACGATATGTCATGCCCCTCCAAGGGCATAACTTTGTGTCAATCGCTCATAGGAACTCACAGAGAGTTCCTATGCAACACCAACACTCGCGCGCTACACTCGAAAGTTATCTTAACGCACGCAATATCATGGCCATACAGTTACAACGCAAACTCTACCCTCTTGACCATGATCCATTACACTAGCGCGCACCTGTAGAGACGCAAGGCATATAATGCTTCCTAAATTACGTCGGGAGTATTGTGAATACATCCCACGTTTTCTTTATTGTCATTCCTCGCAAGCAACACGAGATATGACCTTCACAAGTGGCCTCACGAATCAACTTTGTTTTGCCCTTATCTTTAAGACAAATGGAGGGCAGGATAAAAGGAAAGTTGATTCGTGCATAGGGAAGCACGTAGGTCCACTCGAAAGAGGTCAAATCAAGTGCGGGGATGTCGAAGTCGAAAATCCGATTTCGACATCCTGAAAAATTCGGATTAAGGTTGCGAGTGTAGAATGTGAAAATTGCGGAGGCATCAACGCAATTCCTGAAGACTTTAGAGCCTTCGTCACGGATAGCGTTAAAATTTCCATTATAAACAGTTAAACTGGCGGTTACGGTAAAGTCGCGATCCAACCGCCAGCAGTCAAAACAGTGAGTATCAGAACGGAAGCGTAAAAATTGACGGAAACAATACGAAAATAAAACCCTGTTGATTCCTGATATTCTGATATATAAATCTCCGCTGGCGGTGCATCGGTTGCCGATGCGGGGCTTTACGGCACGGAACACGCTCCCGCTGGGCTCGCACCGGGCGTCAACGGGCGCCTTCCGTACATGGGGTTAGTGGACCGGAGACCGGTCTTCCCTTCCGTACTTGGGGTTAGTGGACCGGAGACCGGTTGTATGCCGTAACCTAGCCATGGGGTTCTGGGTACCGCTTCACCCCCCTCCTTAGAGCAAACCCTGGGGGGGGCTCGATAACACCCACGCATGGCAGCGGGTACCCAGGACCATCCGCTGAAGGGGGGGGGTGTCAATCCTCACTTCAGGCTGACTCAGGGTAGGCTGCCCAAATCCCACAGTAAGATAGGTATGATGCCGTAAAAGCTCGTAGCACATGTATAGTATCAAGTATCAAGTCCCGGGTCCTGGCGGCGATTGTTTGGCATCCAAAGGACCCGTTAACCCATACCAGGCGCACCGGGTGCCGGCTGCTACGGTCACCACCACAGTGGCAGTGGCATACACAGCCAACATAGGCGTCACGCGACGACCGAGGTGGTCCCACAGGTCGAGAGCGACCAGAAAGATCCATCAGGCTACCCCAAGCTTCCCAAGGCCCGCCGACTGGGGAGAGTCCCCACGGGTCCTTCCTCGGGCGCACCATGTCCATATCCATACGACGCGAGTCCAGAGTGATACAGCCGAACTCCTTAAGGGATCTTAAGGGAGCTCCTCCTTAAGGGATCGGGCATCAAGGCCGTCTTTTCCCTCGCCCTATTACCACGAAGGCCATACATGAGGGAGTCCTCATGCAGTGTGGGCGGAGGCGTCGACTCCTCAAACCACCAGTTTCCCAGGCAGACTGACCGAGGTCAGGAGCACCGGAGGCCGCCATCCGACTGCAGGTGCGTCTGCGAATCGGTAGGCTCACACTGGGACTGACAGTGGCGGACCGCTGGGAGTGTAGTCAGGCAACTAGGCTTCCCGCCTGGCGCCATCAGGATCTCCACATCACAGCGAATAGGGCACACGGTATCACGGGCACTCAAACAGAAGAATATGTACGTCTGTACTGGTCCAGGCTGGACCATATGTAAGCACATGTAAACGGCGACTCAGGGCGCCTGCGTATCCGATTCCGTGAAAAACAGTCCACACTCAGTGATGGGCTAACATACAGGTGCACATACCCTGGGGGACAGAGAAAGCAAGCAATAATCAGGTGAATAGGCGTGTAAAAACACTCTGGACAGAGTGCCAAACCACGCCACGGTCAGGATAAGGCAAATGCAGGAGAGTGGACAGGATAACGCCTGAGTGCAGGCCATATATAGTCTCGAGACACACGTCGACTGGTCTGGATTCCGCAAGTGCCATGGAACCAGACCACACTCTCAAAAATCGCAATGCCGATGACAGCGGCATCCGTTGGGCAACAACGTATGGGCTTCAAGGCCTTAAGAGCTCAGAAAAGTGAAGGTCAGTCGCCCTACCTGGTTTCCCAAGGATTCAGCAGGGGGGGGGAGTGACGAATAGAAGAAGAGAGGGGCCATCCTCCTCTGGATTCAGCAGGGGGGGGTATATGGCCACTCTGATGGCAGGTCACCGAAAGATGGAAGAGAGCAAGCAAGTAAGGGACGATCCGTCGACCTCACAAGTGCTGAAAACACATCAGGGGAGAGCTCAGGGCGCTGATCAGGCACCCCTGGCTGCAATCGCCCGGGTGAGTGCTGCCAAGTCCGAAAGGTGGATCTTGGTCTTGTGCTTGCGGATGTACTCAATGAAGGGAGTATTGACCCGCGGCACGAACGAGGAGACTTGAACTCCAGGCCTCCGGGTGCCGAGGCGTTTGGACGCTGAGCCAGGATTTTCTCGACTGTATAGTCGTCCTGCTCAGCATAGTCGTCGTCCGAATCAGCCTCATGTGCGGCATAGCTCAGGGCCACATGTTGGCCACGGAGGTCGGGTTCCCGCACACGGAGTTGACTCTCGTGGCGCTCCCGGAACTGTCCGTGACCTACCTTGATGCGGTAGGTGTCCTCACCAATCCTGCGGGCCACCTCTCCGGGTGTGAACCAGGTCTTGGTGCGGTGGGTGCCCATAGGGCGGGGTCTGATCACCCACACCGGGTCTCCCACCCTGAACTTCTGCGCTGTCGAGCTCGGGGCGGACTTCTGACGCTCAGCATGCTCCTTCTCGAGCCGCTGGCGGATGTCCCGCGCCGTTTGCTCTTGCCGCGCGAAGAATTCCTTGGCATCCATGGCCATGCCATCACCAGACAAGGGAAGTCCCCTACCCAGGGGGTCCCTGCCGAACAGAATCTGGTGAGGGGACAAACTGCCCGGAGTGGGGGTTTCATGATGGGCCTTCAGAGCAGGCCACATCTCCTCAAACCAGTTCCGACGTGGATGGGCGATGTGGATCTTGCGCAGCTTCTCGAACAGCTGCCGTCCAGCCACTTCAGCACGGCCGTTAGACCGGCTGAGATAGGCGACGCTCTTGGCATGACGTATTCCCATGAGGGAGCACATAGCCTTGAACCAGCCACCAGTAAACTCGGGCCCTCGGTCACTGCAAATGGTGCGGGGGATGTCAAAGACGGTCAGCCAATGACGAATCATCATGACTGCCACTTCCTTGGCAAGCAACCCCTTTTTGCGTGCCGGAACGGCTACTACGTAGCCACTGTGGCGATCCACGCAAAGAACCACACAGTCAAAGGTCTCCTTGCCAATGTGCACTTCGGGCATGGAGAAGACGTCCATGGCCACGCTCTCCATGGGCTGGTCAGGAACCGGGGTCCATCGGGCTTCACCCTTGACGTTCCGGTTATCGTGATTGCAGGCCTGACAGACCGAGCAACCCTTCCTGACCTTCTTGATGGCGGTGTAGAGAACGATATGGTCGATCTCGAACCGACGCTGCATGTCAAGAGCTTGCTTCTTCACCCCTGGGTGCAGCATGTGGTGGTGCCAAGCTTCACACAGCTCGAGCACCCGGGACACTGGTACTAGCAGCTTACCATTCCGGTAGAGCTTGCCATCTTCCTCAGTCAGCCCCTTTGGCCACTTCTGCCCGTCATCAGGGTCGGTCACAGCTCTATACTCGGCCGCAAAGGCCTCAGACTTGGCGTAGTCGTCGGTCCAGTCGTCCTGGAGGCAAGACTCCGGGAAGAGGTGCTTGTCGGACTCAGCTCCATCAGGGGCGAGTACTCTGACCGCTCTGCTCATCCTCGACGCGAGGGGGGCATCCGCAGCCATGACGACGAAGCATTTGGCACCCTCCTCCTCCATCAGGCGCTCCATTTCGATGATCCTCTTGGCTTCAGCGGTCTCAGCCTCATCGCCATGGGCAGAGATATCCGTCATGCCCTTGCTGGCGGGATAGGCCCACCTACTGAGACAGTCCGCCACGGTGTTATCCTTTCCAGCAATATACACAACCGTGAGGTCGAACTTGGCCAAGGTCTCATGCCATCTTGCCCGTCGGGAGGCGGGACCTGAGGGGGTGTCCACGTGCTCCTTGTGCCACGACTGCAGACTCTGATGGTCGGTGCAGACGGTGACGGGATGGAGGGCTATGTACCCAGCCCATTTCCTGAGAGCCATGATGAGCACGGTCGGACTCAGCTGTCCAGACCAGAGCCTTCTTGGACCCCTTCTTGGTCTCCTCTCGGATGCCTTTGAGCATGGTCGTCATGGGGGCTGCATACTCGGCATACATTTTGATATACCCCGAGTAGTAGTTGCAGAACCCCAGATACGCCCGTAGCTCAGAGACCGTCTTGGGCTTTTTCCAGTGCTCAATCGCAGCCACCTTGCCAGGTATGGGCTTTCGCTGCCCGTTCCCGACCACGTGGCCAGCGAAGACCACCTCGCTTACCGCAATGGTCGCCTTGTCACTGCTGCCCGTGAGTTTGTGCCGAACCAGAAGGTCCAGCACTCGAGTGACGTCCCTCTCGTGTGCCTCCAGGAGCTCCTCGTAGCTCATACTGGGGTCCCCGGACGCGATGATCACGTCGTCCACGAAGGGGTCCGCACAGTCGCGCACCGGCTCGTTGGTAACGCCCATGGGCATCACCTTCCACTGGAGAGGTCCAAGTGGGGTGCTCATGGCTGTGCAGGCACGGGACTCCTGGGCGAGAGGCATCTGATGATAGCCATGTTTCAGGTCAATCACCGTGAAGATCCTCCGCCGGTGTTGTTTTTGCAGCATGTCCTCAATGAGGGGCAGCGTATAGCTGTCGTGCTGCGTTTTGGCGTTCAGGCCGCGGTAGTCGACCACGAGCCGCCATTCACTGGCCACCTTCTTGGGGACGACGAAGCACGGAGAGGCCCATTCGGAGTGGCACGGCTCGAGCCAGCCTCTCTGGATGAAGTCACGGAGGATCTTCTCCATGGCTTCTTTCCTCTCGCCCCTCAGGGCAAACTCCCGGTGCCGATACACACGGGGGTCCTGCTTCAGTCATATCTTGGCCTCGCCATACGGTCCACGCACCGGTGGGGGAAACACAGGCTTACCGCTGAGGAAGGTATCACCATACTTCTGCTTCAGCCTGGCCCTCAACGCCTGGATCTTGGGGCAATCATCGGACTCCGCCTTGGCTTTTGCGGGCACCTGGACCACGGAGCTTACTTGAGGGGTAGCGACCCCGCTCGTCTTCGGCTCAGGCGGTCTTCCCAGGTGGCCCAAAGGGCCATCTCTGGTCTTGCCTCGGAATAGATCGCCGTAGGTGGGTGGGTTACCCCCGATTGGCTCGTCCTGGCTGAATAGGTGGTCCAGCACCCTCTGCACGAAGGTGTTCCCGTCATAGGAACCAGAGACGATCGAGTCCACTTCCCAACAGGCTTTGTCCTGGCCTTTGCCCTCACGCTGGGTTCCCCGGTCGTGAAAGGGCTGATCCATATACCCCTGAACCAGATCCCACTCCTCTTCAGTGAGGGGGTCTTCCGATTCCGATTCTTCGATGTCAACAGGGGGAACCGCAAAGCATTGCCTCCATGGCTCTGCTATGATGCGGTTGACAGAGACGAAGTCCGTGGTGTCGGCCTGATCAAGGCCCCCATCCACATAGTGGAATTCTGTTTGCCATCTGGGGTGGCATGGGCTGTCCCTTAGCGTATTGATAGACACTCTCTCCAGCCGGTAGGACGACCTTGTTTAAGGTCATGTTGGTCAATGAGGCTACCCAATGTCGGGTACTTTCCTCCTCGGTGCATCCCATAGGAACAACCAGCACTGCCTTCAAGCGGTCCTTGCGAATCTTCGCTATCGCTCTTGGAATGTCCCAACGGGGGCAATGGATCCACATCAATCCCTGATGCGGACCCCAGTGCTTCTTCCACGCGGAGTCCTGTGCGCTCCAGTACTTCTCACATACCCGAAGATGGGCGGAGGTTCCTTAAGAGAACGCATCCAGGGCCAGATCCGACGCTCCCAGGTCCGCGACCAATCGGTTCGCCACTTCCGGCATTACGCCGTACTCCTGGTTTGCTGGCCCAGTGGGCTCAGTGTCCAGCGCGGCCACTTCGAGCTGATTGCGTTCCGGGTGGATCCATTGGCATTCCACATGGTGCTCAGGTGACGAGAGCCACGAGAGCTGGTCGTCCTGGTACAGGGTCATGGAGGCCTGGGCCGGGAGAAAGCCGGAGTCCGTCTCCATCATGAAGTCGTACCCAACGATCATGTCCCAGTCCATCTCGGCCTCGTAGAAGCGACCGTGCAGGAGGATTTCCTTGCCGAGGTCTGGGCGGCTCAGCTCACGATGGTTCACGAACTGCAGCCCGATGGCCGCTTCCTTCGTGCCTCCCACCATGTACTGGCCGTTCGCCACCTTCAGCCTGAGAGGTTTCCGACTGTCGGTCAGACACTCTGGTGGAATTAGGCCAGCCTTGACCAAGCTGACTTGAGCTCCCGTGTCGACCAACACGTCGAAAACCTTTTCCACTTCCCCGCATAAGGCACGGACCTTAAGATGCAACTGCCGCTCGCGACCGACACGGCGCACGGCGTGCAAACTCAGGATCTCCGGCCGTACCAGAAGCTCAACAAGCGACTGGTGCAGGTCGTGGCAATGGGCTCAGGCTGCCCATCTGCAGCATCCAGCTGCGGTCCGGGTGATCCTCTGATACTCTCGGAAAGATCTTGTAGTACATCAAACACATTCTTGGTCGCGAGGGATGGACGGGTGCAAGGGTTCGTGCCTTCACTTGCCCTCACCCCGCCTCCGCGACTGGGTGCCGGACTGGGCCTTCTGCCCGCGGCAGTCCCTTTGTGCTTATCGACTCCCGACTGGGATGGTTCGGCGCTTCCCAGGTCACCATCCTGCGACCGCCCTAGCTGGGGCCCTTGGCTGCAGGGGCTCCGCTAGGGGGCGTCGGTTGTGGAAGAAGGGGTGTTCTCCTCCGCATCAACCTCGTTGACGCCCTTCTTCCTTCTTTCGCTGCGAGTAGGCTTCTTGTCCTTGTCCTTGTTCTGTTTGTTCTGGTTGTTCTCCTTGTTCTTGTTGTCCGACCTGGGGACCCAGTTCCTCTTGATCTCCTGGATCTCCTTGGCCAACTCGGTCCCCTGCGACACCAGCTTGGAGAGCTCGTCCCTGTCCACCTCCACCTTGGCTTCCCGGATACCCGCGGGCGCACGCTTCTTCGACCCGTGCGCCTTCTTGTAAGCCTCCGTGTCGGCCTTGTGGATGGGGCATGTTCGGTGGTCATTTTTGAAGCCTCGCTTCCTCCCATAACACACGAAACAGCCCTGAGGGTGAGCTCGTATGAACTCCCCAAATGACAGCGGAGGGTCGCCAATGCGGCGAGGGTCCCTCTTCTCCTGCTTCCTCCGACCCTGCTGCAGGGGCTTCCAGTTTCCCGGCTTGCTCCCCGCGCTCAGGTTCTTGGCCACGAAGGCACACACGGCCACTTCGGCGGGCTCATCGTCGTCGTCATCGTCGACGAGAGTCGCATCGCCGCCGGCTCCCGCTGGGTCCATGGCATCTTCCCTGCCAAACCCCTCGCCAACGTAGTTGACGTCGCTGTCGCCGGGCCTCAACCCGCGGGTGTGGTGGAGGTTTCGGTACTCCTTGAGTACTTCCTCGCCAACCCACTCCAGGATCTCGTCGCAGCTCATCCGCGCCGGGATGGGCTGCAGACGGATGGTCTGGCCGCTCACGTCACACTCGTCAAGGCGCCACATCGCGGTCTTCTCGCGATCGCCCGAGACGGTGATGAGGAGAGCGTTCCGCAGGGAGTGCCGTTTGACATCCCGGGCCACGTTCTTCTTCGTCCAAGCCACCACGTTCGTATGATACTCTTTGGGGAGCATCATCTTGACCGTGTGTTTGGACTTGGCCCTCTTGGATTCCTCCTTGGTGACCCTCTTGATCCATGCTTCCGGCAGCATGGAGAGCAGGCGAGCCTGCTCGTCACCCTCGTTCCAATCCTCCACGTTGCGGCGGAAGAGGGTGTATTTCCCTCGGAAGTCACGCCAGTCCCGTAGGCGGATCTCCCGTCCATCAGGCTCAAGCTTGATGGACTTCCACCGCTTGGCAGCCACCTGCGGAGCGTCCACCCGCTCCTGCTCGTTGAGCCACTTCTTGGCTTCCTTGAGGGTCTTGATTCTCCCCTCCTTGGTCGCCACGAAGTATAGCTCTCCGAGCACTTCGGGCAGGCGGTACCTGAACCGTCTGAAGACATATCTCTCCGCATCCGCCGGAGGCAGGTCTTCAGTGACGGTCAGCCCCCAATCGTCCAGCTTCTCCAAGAAGCGGTCGAGGTTGAGGGGGTTGCCGTCGTACATGGGGGGCTTGATGTCCTTCAAGTCTTCCCACACGGCGGCATCCGCGGCCTTAGAGACCATGAACGCCGGCCGCGAGGTCGACCGAGGTTCCCATCAGCCTCGCCCACGGACTCCCACGGCCGCCACGTCCATCTCCTCCATGAAATCCCTGTGGCTACGCCGCGGTTCCTCCATGTACGCTGAACCTAGATGTTCACGCCGTACTCCTTCCATGTACGCATCCTCATCACGGCGCAAGCGGCTGCGTTCAGCGGCCTCCCGTCGTACGCCACGCGGCGGGCTGATGTCGAACTCCTCCAGGTCCAGATCCAGGTCCTCACCTTCACCGACATCCCATTCCACGTGTCCTCTGGGGACCTCATCCCTGAGTCCAGAAAAACGTCCGCCAGCCATTGGGATTGGCTCCAGGGCTGGTGCGGGGCGCCGGGGGCGTACCGGTGTCCGCGGTGGGGCACGGCGGCTGCGGTACTCCGCGCTGAGCCACTCATCACGCCAGTCCTCACTGCCACTGCCGGGCGGCACGCGCTCGTTGCGGCGGCCCGCGCTGTGGTGAGAGGGGGCGGTGAGAGAGAGGGCACTGGCGCTGGGGCGACTCCTGGGGGCTCCGCCGGGGGCGTGGGGTCTGCCTGGACCTGGTCCGGGTCCCCAGCCGTCGTCCGACGAGCCAGACTCCAGGGGTGGGTGGTCGCTGCCGACGCTCCCACGGGCTTCCAGCGCGTCCAGCCTCTGCTGCAGGCCGCTGATGACCGTGTTCAGCTGCCTGGTCTCGGCCCTGGCGATGTCCAGCTCTTTCTGCGCGCGCGCGGCGACCTTGGAGATGCGAGCCATCTCGCCCTTGCCCGTGTCTACCTCGCACTCAAGGGAAAAGACCCTCCTGCGGAGGTAGACAATCCACCGCCAGGTGGTATCCGGGTCGCCGTTCCCTGGTGGGTTGTCGGGGTCCCCAGGGGGTCCTCCAGGAGGGCCTCCGCCGGGTCCGCCCGGTCCAGGGGGTCCTCCCCCGCCCGGTGGTCCCCCTCCAGGGGGTCCACTTGGTGGGCGTCCTCCAGGGGGTCCTGATGGTCCTCCGCCAGGGGGTTCCGGTGGGTCTCCGCCGGGTCGCCTCGGTGGGTCCGAGGATGGGCGCTTCTTCGTGATGCCGAAGTCCATGTCGTCATCCTCGTCCATGTCGCCCCACCTGGGCGTCTCGGTCTCGGAAGACTTCGAGCTCCGGTAGGGAGGAGGGAGATCCTCATCCTCACCTTCCGGTTCCATGGGGACGTCTCCGCCTCCTCCGCCCGTCCAAGCCACCACTTGGCGATGTCGGCGGCCTCGTTCATCCCCGTCACTGGCGGTGAAGAAGGGGTCACTGTCGTGGGGGTGTCCACCCGCTGGCCTCCGCGGCCTCTCGGGGGTCTTCCCCTTGCCCTTCCTCCGTCGATGGGCGGTGGGGCCACTGCTCCCACTGCTGCCCGTGTCGGCCTTGTCCAGCGTCATCTTGGAGGAGGCGTCCCCTTCGAAAAGTTTTCGAAGGGTCTCCACTCGTGATCCTCCCGGGGGAGTCTCGCGGCGAAGTTTGGCCTGTGCCTCCTCCATTGCGGCGGCGGTGGCTGCGGCAGCCCGCACTTCGGCTTCCTCCCGAGCACGAGCCGCCTCGGCTTCCCGGGCCTGCTAGAGCCGCGCCTTCTGCGCTTCCAACGCCGCCAGCTCCGCCTCCGTCTTGGCCTTCTCCTCAGCGACCTTCCGTCGCGCGGCCTCGATGGCGTCCTTCTTGGCGGCGTCCGCCTGGGCCTTGGCCGTCGCTTCGGCGTGGGCCCTTTCCTCCGCCTCCTTCTTTGCCCTCTCTTGGGCAAGCGCCTCTTCCAGCGCCCTCACCTCGGCCTCCCTGCAGGCAATGGCCTCCTGCGTCAGGCGGCCTTCCTCGTCGGCTGCCGCCAACTCACCGTTGACCTGGGTAGTCGCTGCCCCATGGGCAGCTATGGCCGTGAGTCCGGCCGCAATGGCCGCCACGGTCTGGGTGTGGATGGCCATGCCATGCGCCCACTCTGCAGCCTCCTCCTGGGCGATGCCGACGGCGCCCTCCATGGCAGCGCTGTGCTGCCTGGCCCGTTGCCGGGCAACCCGAAGGTTGCAGGGCACCCCACAGGCGCGCTCACAGGCGCGCGCCACGTCCCTGTCGGGAGCGACGCTGCTGCTGGAGCTGGCCTGGTCGGCCGGCATCCTCCCGCGGTGGGCCGACTCCACGTCGCTGCTGGGGCCTGCTGGGGCCTGCTGGGGCCTCAGGAGCAGCGGACGGGGCTTGGCCTTGGTCTGCCTGGCGACTTGGATGAAGTCGCCGAGGGTGGCGTGGCCGGGGTGATGACCACCATTGGCCCGTTGGGGACTGGGGGCTGGGGTTCCGCCCTTGGCGCCTTGGGCGGCTCCGGCGGCCAGGGACTCCTGGTACTCCCGCCACTTCCGGTCCCGCTTCCTGTCCCCGGCGGACCGCTTCTCCTTCCCCGGAGAGGCGCTGCTGCTGCCCTGCAGCCTGCGCTCGCTCCCCGGTTCCGGGAAGTTCTTTTCGATCATGTCCCACATGGAGACATTGATCGAGTCGCCCGACGGGTACTCGTTGGAGTCCTCGTCCTCCTCAATCCCGTCGGGGCGCAGCCCTTCGCCGGGCCTGTCCGGCCGGGTCCAGGTCCTCCAGCGCTTGCGGCGGAAGGGGTACTCGTACCCTTCCGCCCGCAGCCACTCCTCCACTGCCCGCAGGCAGTCCTCCCCCATGTCCTCGCGGAGCTCGAAGCTCCCGGGCATGCCGCCTTCGCACTGGGGGTGGCTGTGGCGGTAGTGCTGGTCCCAAACCAACCCACGCAGCAGGCGTGCCGCATGGGGGTGGGGCCGCGGCCACATCCTGCCCGCTTCCTGCCAGTTTACCATGGCAGCGGGGGGCGTACTTGGTCTTGAGGACCTTGGTGTGCACTCGTTCCACTCAACGAACTGGTGGTGGTTGTTGAGGCGGGTGCTGCAGCACTGGATTGGGAGTGCGGCTGGTGCTGGTCAGCTGGTGGTTGTGGAGGTGGTTGACGCGGCCTTGCTGGTCGGCCGAAGGGACTCGCTGATGAAGGAGTCCTGGTCTGTCCACTTCCTTCACGGTCGCGGCGCGGTCAGGGTGATGCTCTGGACGGCGCTGCGGGCTCCGTGACGAACTCGGCGCTGTCGCTGGGCGGCGCTTCGAGCCGCTGCGCTGCGCTGCGAGGTGCTGCGCTGCGCTGCGAGCTGCGAGCTGCGAGCTGCTGCGCCACGCTGCTCGGGGTTGGTGGCCCCGAGTGGCACGCGAGGGCTGGGTAACCCCGCGGCGGTGAAACGCTTTTGACGCGTTCCCGTGGGGGGCCGGCCACGGGACGCTGCGGTGACACGCACAGGTGAGCAGGCAGGCAAAGCACTACGCTCACAAGGGCATCAATACGCTCGGGTCATGTGACAAAGCGTTTCAGGATCCTTCCAACTCTGCAACAAGGGAACGAAAGTATGTACAGCAACACATCAGGATATGTACACATGGGGTCAAGACTGGACTGGGGTAAGGGCATCACAGGACTATAGACACTCAGTCCCAATTCATATCCCAATCCCAGGTCAGACCCTCTCAGTGGCTGGTGGGGGCGGGGGCTCAAACACAACCCATGCCCTGCTCAGTCCGGACCCTGAAACCCTGCCATTAGGGGGGGGTGTCCCGCCCAGCCACAGGCGAGTTTCTGGGAGCCAAGAGGCCCCAAAACCAACTGACAGTGACTCCCCATGCTCCCTTAGTGGCAGGTCCGAACTCCACTCTGTGCCAGAGATATGGCCCCGCCATTATCACTCAGGAGTTGGTAGCTGAAAATGGGCTGTTTCAGCCCAAACTGAAATCAACTCAAAAATCCCCAAAATTGACCTCTCGTTCGGACCCGCCAGAGGTAGGGACGAGGCAACTGACCCTATGCCCTTCCAGTACGAACTCCCTGGAGCCCTCACCCAACTTGGTTCCCTCTGAGGTCCCGGCATCAGGGCAACACGGATTCGTCAAGTGGGGTCATGATGCCGAAATCACCAAAATGGGCCTCATTCCCACGCGTGGCTTGCCCGGCCAGGGCAAGGCCAATGGCTCACAGGATAGGAGGCAGGACCTGGGACTCATATCTGAGTGTACAACTTCCAATTAGGTCCGAGCTCCCTGTGGGCGTAGAGACATGGGGCCGCCAATTGACCACACGGAAGGGGGAAATTGGGGTCCCAAAATGGGGTCATTTTGGCTGCTCGAAATGAGCCAAAATTCGGGGTGCTCCCAATAGTATATCTCCACGCCGGCTTGGAGATCGAATCCGGCATTCCATACGCAATCCACTGGGAGTCCAACAGAGACTCCCATGCCCTTGGCTCTCAAAGATCTCCATGCCACTTGGCGTGGTGACGATCCCAATTGGGTCCACAAATGCAAAAATGGCAAAATTGTCCACACTCACTTTGGGCTAGCGCCTTAACGAAAGATGCTCCGCTTCGCCCACGTGGTGTGTGAACCATGGGGACCAATGTCCGTAACACCCATGTCATATATGGTCCATTGGTCCATGCGTCCGGCGTGCACGGGTGGGCTCAACATAGTGCACGGCGGGCAGCAAAAGTGGAAAATTGCTCAAAGTGACCAAAGATGCGCACGCTCATGGTTAGGGCAAATGAGGCACATGCCCGACTCGGACCAGAGTGTGCCATAGGATTGGTATCAAGTCATGTGTGTCCAACATATCTTTTGGGCGTCGCCCAACTCCTCCGGTTTTGGGAATGGCAGGGTCGCCAAGTGAGCCCATGATTTGGGATAGTCCCAACTCGCCAACATGGCGGCCACGGTATGCCAAGTCCAAGAGGAGTTATTCGCCGGGTCCAAGATATGTTGGGCACCAAAGTATGTACCCTCAAAACATACTTGGGTCATGATGTCAATTGAGCGCAACGTTGAGATACACGGTCGCCACATGACATCATGACGGGCCAAAAACGGCAAAATTGGCACAAAGATACACAAGAGTGCCTTGAAAGGTGCACAATTACATTACAATATCTTCGGCTTGGATCATGCAATCAACTGATCCTTCTAAACATAATGACTTGACACCAATGACCTTCGATTCCACCTATGTGCTCCACTTGGGGCGCCTTGAAAGGTTACGAGCGCTGCTTCCCAAGTGGGCACATGAAAATATGGAAAATTGCAAAACACACACCTTGCTCCCAACGCATCGCTTCGGGATCGCCACACAAGCTTCCCTTCACGAAGGTTAGGCTCGCAATTGATCGTAGGGAGTATGGAGAAGGGGCTTGCACAATATGAGGTCCATTGGCGGGCTTGGCTTGGAGCGATGGACCCGCCAAATGGGCACGCAACACAACACAAGGCACATACTCCATATTGCCCAAAAAGGTAGCTCCCCCCACGATATGTCATGCCCCTCCAAGGGCATAACTTTGTGTCAATCGCTCATAGGAACTCACAGAGAGTTCCTATGCAACACCAACACTCGCGCGCTACACTCGAAAGTTATCTTAACGCACGCAATATCATGGCCATAGAATTACAACGCAAACTCTACCCTCTTGACCATGATCCATTACGCTAGCGCGCACGTGTGGAGATGCAAGGCATATAATGCTTCCTAAATTACGTCGGGAGTATTGTGAATACATCCCACGTTTTCTTTATTGTCATTCCTCGCAAGCAACACGAGATATGACCTTCACAAGTGGCCTCACGAATCAACTTTGTTTTGCCCATATCTTTAAGACAAATGGAGGGCAGGATAAAAGGAAAGTTGATTCGTGCATAGGGAAGCCTGTAGGTCCACTCGAAAGAGGTCAAATCAAGTGCGGGGATGTCGAAGTCGAAAATCCGATTTCGACATCCTGAAAAATTTGGATTAAGGTTGCGAGTGTAGAATGTGAAAATTGCGGAGGCATCAACGCAATTCCTGAAGACTTTAGAGCCTTCGTCACGTATAGCGTTAAAATTTCCATTATAAACAGTTAAACTGGCGGTTACGGTAAAGTCGCGATCCAACCGCCAGCAGTCAAAACAGTGAGTATCAGAACGGAAGCGTAAAAATTGACGGAAACAATATGAAAATAAAACCCTGTTGATTCCTGATATTCTGATATATAAATCTCCGCTGGCGGTGCATCGGTTGCCGATGCGGGGCTTTACGGCACGGAACACGCTCCCGCCGGGCTCGCACCGGGCGTCAACGGGCGCCTTCCGTACATGGGGTTAGTGGACCGGAGACCGGTCTTCCCTTCCGTACTTGGGGTTAGTGGACCGGAGACCGGTTGTATGCCGTAACCTAGCCATGGGGTTCTGGGTACCGCTTCAATACCCCTGAACCAGATCCAACTCCTCTTCTGTGAGGGGGTCTTCCGATTCTCCGATGTCAACAGGGGGAACCGCGAAGCATTGCCGCCATGGCCCCGCTACGATGCGGTTGACACACACGAAATCCGTGGTGTCGGCCTGCTCAAGGCCCCCATCCACATAGTGGAATTCCGTTGGCCATCTCTGAGGTGGCATGAGCTGTCCCTTAGCGTCCTGATAGACACTCTCTCCAGCCGGTAGGACGACCTTGTTTAAGGTCATGTTGGTCAATGAGACTACCCAATGTCGGGTACTTTCCTCCTCGGTGCATCCCATAGGAACGACCAGCACTGCCTTGGAGCGATCTTTGCGGATCTTCGCTACCGCCCTTGGAATGTCCCATCGAGGGCAATGGATCCACATCAATCCCTGATGCGGACCCCAGTGCTTCTTCCACGCGGAGTCCTGGGCGCTCCAGTACTTCTCACAAACCCGAAGATGGGCGGAGGTTGCTGAAGAGAATGCATCCAGGGCCAGATCAGAAGCTCCCAGGTCCGCAACCACTCGGCTCGCCACTTCCGGCATTACGCCGTACTCCTGGTTTGCTGGCCCAGTTGGCTCAGTGTCCAGCGCGGCCACTTCGAGCTGATTGCGTTCCGGGTGGATCCATTGGCATTCCACATGGTGCTCAGGTGACGAAAGCCACGAGAGCTGGTCGTCCTGGTACAGGGTCATGGAGGCCTGGGCCGGGAGGATGCCGGAGTCCGTCTCCATCATGAAGTCGTACCGAACGATCATGTCCCAGTCGATCTCGGCCTCGTAGAAGCGACCGTGCAGGAGGATCTCCTTGCCGAGGTCCGGGCGGCTCAGCTCACGATGGTTCACGAACTGCAGCCCAATGGCCCCTTCCTTCGTGCCTCCCACCATGTACTGGCTGTTTGCCACCTTCAGCCTGACAGGTTTCCGACTGTCGGTCAAACACTCTGGTGGAAGCAGGCCAGCCTTGACCAAGCTGACCTGAGCTCCTGTGTCGACCAACACGTCGAAGACCTTTTCCACTTCCCCGCATAAGGCACGGACCTTAAGATGCAACTGCCGCTCACGCCCAACTCGGCGCGCGGCGTGCAAGCTCAGGATCTCCCGCCTGTCCAGAAGCTCAACAAGCGACTGGTGCAGGTCGTGGACAATGGGCTCAGGCTGCCCATCTGCAGCATCCAGCTGCGGTCCGGGTGATCCTCTGATACTCTCGGATAGATCTTGAAGTACATCAAACACATTCTTGGTCGCGAAGGATGGACGGGTGCAAGGGTTCGTGCCTTCACTTGCCCTCATCCCGCCACCGCGACTGGGTGCCGGACCGGGCCTTCTGCCCGCGGCAAACCCTTTGTGCTTACCGACTCTTGATTGGGATGGTGTGGCGCTTCCCGGGACACCATCTTGCGACCGCCCTAGCTGGGGCCCTTGGCTGCAGGGGCTCCGCTAGGGGGCGTCGGTTGTGGAAGTAGGGGTATTCTCCTCCGCATCAACCTCGTTGACACCCTTCTTCCTCCTATTCCTAGGCTTCTTGTCCTTGTCCTTTTTTTGGTCGTTCTGGTTGTTCTCCCAGTTCTTGTTGTCCGACCGGGGGACCCAGTTCCTCTTGATCCCCTGGATCTCCTTGGCCAGCTCGGTCCCCACCGACATCAGCTTGGAGAGCTCGTCCTTGTCCACCTCCACTTTGGCCTCCCGGATACCCGCAGGTGCACGCTTCTTCGGCCCGTGCGCCTTCTTGTAGGCCTCCGTGTCAGCCTGGTGGGTGGGGCATGTTCGGTGGTCATGGTTGAAGCCTTCCTTCCTCCCATAACAAACGAAACAGCCCTGAGGGTGAGCTCGTATGAACTCCCCAAAGGACAGCGGAGGGTCGCCAATGCGGCGGGGGTCCCTCTTCTCCTTCTTCTTCCAACCCGGCTGCAGGGGCTTCCAGCTTCCCCGGTTGCTCCCCGCGCTGTTGTGGGCCACGAAGGCACAAACGGCCATCTCGGCGGGCTCATCGTCGTCGTCATCGTCGACGAGAGCTTCATCGCCATCGGCTCCCGCTGGGTCCATGGCAGCTTCCCCGCCAGGTCCCTCGCCAACGTAGTTGACGTCGCGGTCGCCGGGCCTTAACCCGCGGGTGTGGTGGAGGTTCCGGTACTCCTTGAGTACTTCCTCTCCAACCCACTCCAGGATCTCGTCGCAGCTCATCCGCGCCGGGATGGCCTGCAGACGGATGGTCTGGCCGCTCACGTCACCCTCGTCAAGGCGCCACATCGCGGTCTTCTCGCGATCGCCCGAGACGGTGAAGAGGAGAGCGTTCCGCAGGGAGTGCCGTTTGACATCCCGGGCCACGTTCTTCCTCGTCCAAGCCGCCACGTTCGTATGATACTCTTTGGGGAGCATCATCTTGACCGTGTGGTTGGACTTGGCCCTCTTGGCTTCCTCCTTGGTGACCCTCTTGATCCATGCTTCTGGCAGCATGGAGAGCAGGCGAGCCTGCTCGTCACCCTCGTTCCAGTCCTCCACGTTGCGGCGGAAGAGGGTGTATTGCCCTCGGAAGTCCCGCCAGTCCCGTAGGTGGATCTCCCGTCCATCATGCTGAAGCTTGATGGACTTCTACCGCTTGGCAGCCACCTGCGGAGCGTCCACCCGCTCCTGCTCGTTGAGCCACTTCCTGGCTTCCTTGAGGGTTTTGATTTTCCCCTCCTTGGTCGCCACGAAGTATAGCTCTTGGAGCACTTCCGGCAGGCGGTACCTGAACCGTCTGAAGACATATTTCTCCGCATCTGCGGGATCCATGTCTCCAGTGACGGTCAGCCCCCAATCGTCTAGCTTCTCCAAGAAGCGGTCGAGGTTGAGGGGGTTGCCATCATACATGGGGGGCTTGATGTCCTTCAAGTCTTCCCACACGGCGGCATCCGCGGCCTTAGAGACCATGAACGCCGGCCGCGAGGTTGACCGAGGTTCCCATCGTCCTCTCCCACGGACTCCCACGGCTGCCACTTCCATCTCCTCCCCGGAATCCCTGTGGCTACGCCGCGGTTCCTCCATGTACGCTGAACCTAGATGTTCACGCCGTACACCTTCCATGTATGCCTCCTCATCACGGCGCCGGCGGCTGCGTTCAGCGGCCTCCCGTCGTACACCACGCGGCGGGCTGATGTCGAACTCCTCCAGGTCCAGATGCAGGTCCTCACCTTCACCGACATCCCATTCCACGTCTCCTCTGGGGACCTCATCCCTGAGTCCAGAATAACGTCCACCAGCCATGGGTGCGGGGCGTCGGGGGCGTACCGGTGTCCGCGGTGGAGCACGGCAGTTGTGGTACTCCGCGCTGAGCCACTCATCACGCCAATCCTCACTGCCACTGCCGGGCGGCACGCGCTCGTTGCGGCGGCCCGCGCTGTGGTGAGAGGGGGCGGTGAGAGAGGGGGCACTGGCGCTGGGGCGACTCCTGGGGGCTCCGCCGGGGGCGTGGGGTCTGCCTGGACCTGGTCCGGGTCCCCAACCGTCGTCCGACGAGCCAGACTCCAGGGGTGGGTGGTCGCTGCCGACGCTCCCACGGGCTTCCAGCGCGTCCAGCCTCCGCTGCAGGCCGCTGATGACCTTGTTCAGCGACCTGGTCTCGCCCCTGGCGATGTCCAACAGCTTCTGGGTGGCGGTGGCGACCTGGGCGCTCTTGACCATCTCGATCTTGGCGATGTCCCGCTCCCTCTGAGCGCGCGCGGCGACCCTGGCGATGCGAGTCATCTCGCCCTTGCCCGTGTCTACCTCGCGCTCGAGGGACTGGACCCTCCTGCGGAGGTAGACAGTCCACCGCCGGGTGGCATCCGAGTCGCCGTCCCTTGGTGGGTCGTCGGGGTCCCCAGGGGGTCCTCCAGGAGGGCCTCTGCCGGGTCCGCCCGGTCCAGGGGGTCCTCCCCCGCCCGGTGGTCCGCCTCCAGGGGGTCCACTGGGTGGGCGTCCTCCAGGGGGTCCTGATGGTCCTCCGCCAGGGGGTCCCGGTGGGTCTCCGCCAGGTCGCCTCGGTGGGTCCGAGGATGGGGGCTTCTTCGTGTAGTCGAAGTCCATGTCGTCATCCTCGTCCATGTCGCCCCACCTGGGCGTCTCGGTCTCGGAAGACTCCGAGCTCCGGTAGGGAGGAGGGGGATCCTCATCCTCACCTTCCGGCTCCATGGGGACGTCTCCGCCTCCTCTGCCAGCCACTCCTCGGCGATGTCGGCGGCCTCGTTCATCCCCGTCGCTGGCGGTGAAGAAGGGGTCACTGTCCTGGGGGTGTCCACCCGCTGGCCTCCGTGGCCTCTCGGGGGTCTTCCCCTTGCCATTCCTCCGTCGGTAGGCAGTGGGGCCACTGCTCCCACTGCTGCCCGTGTCCACCTCCTCCGGATCCAGCGCCATCTTGGAGGAGGCGTCCCCTTCGAAGAGCCTTCGAAGGGTCTCCACTCGTGATCCTCCCGGGGGAGTCCCGCGGCGGAGCTTGGCCTCTGCCTCCTCCATTGCGGCGGCGGTGGCTGCGGCGGCTCGCCTTTCGGCTTCCTCCCGGGCACGAGCCGCTTCGGCTTCCCGGGCCTGCTGCAGCCGAGCCTTCTCCGCTTCCAACGCCGCCAGCTCCGCCTCCGTCTTGGCCCTCTCCTCAGTGACCTTCCGTCGCGCGGCCTCGATGGCGTCCTTCTTGGCGGCGTCCGCCTGGGCCTTAGCCGTTGCCTCGCCGTGGGCCCTTTCCTCCGCCTCCTTCTTTGCCCTCTCTTGGGCAAGCGCCTCTTCCAGCGCCTTCACCTCGGCCTCCTTGCAGGCAATGGCCTCCTGGGTCTGGCGGGCTTCCTCGGCGGTTGCCGCCACCTCACCCCTAATCCGGGCAGCCACTGCCTCATGGGCGGCCGCAGCCGTAAGACCGCCCGCGATGGCTGCCACGGTCGAGGCGTGGTAGTCCATGCCTCTGCCCCACTTGGTGGCCTCCTCATGGGCGATGCCGACGGCGCCATCCACGGCAGCGTTCTGCTGCGTAGCCCGTTGCCTGGCAACCCGAAGGTTGCAGGGCACCCCACAGGTGCGCTCGCAGGCGTGCGCCACATCCCTTTGGTCGGGAGCGACGCTGCCGCTGGAGCTGGCCTGGTCGGCCGGCATCCTCCCGCGGTGGGCCGACTCCACGTCGCTGCTGGGGCCTGACTTCCTCAGGAGCAGCGGACGGGGCTTGGCCTTGGTCTGCTTGGCAACTTCCAGGAAGTCACCAAGGGTGGTGTGGCCGGGGTGGTGACTGCCATTGGCCCGTTGGGGACTTTGGGCTGGGGTTCCGCCCCTGGCGCCTTGGGCAGCTTCGGCGGCCAGGGATTCCTGGTACTCCCGCCACTTCCTGTCCCGCCTCCTGTCCCCGGCGGAACGCTTCTCCTTCCCAGGAGACGCGCTGCTGCCGCTGCCCTGCAGCCTGCGCTCGTTCCCCAGCTCTGGGAACTCCTTCTCGATCATGTCCCACATGGAGACGTTGATCGAGGCGCCCGACGGGTACTCGTTGGGCTTCTCGTCCTCCTCAATCCCGTCCGGGCGCAGCCCTTCGCCGGGCCTGTCCGGGCGGGTCCAGGTCCTCCAGCGCTTGCGGCGGAAGCGGTACTCATACCCTTCCGCCCGCAGCCACTCCTCCACTGCCCGCAGGCGGTCCTCGCCCATGTCCTCGCGGAGCTCGAAGCTCCCGGGCATGCCGCCTTCGCACTGGGGATTGCTGTGGCGGTACTGCTGCCCCCACAGCAACCCACGCAGTAGGCGCGCCGCATGGGGGTGGGGCTGCGGCCAGGTCTTGCCCGCCTCGTCCCAGTTCACCTTCGGTGCTCTCGATGGAGTGGTCCTGGGGTGGTTGTTGAGGTGGGTGATGTAGCACTGGACTGGGAATGCGGCCGGTGCTGGTCGGCCGGTGGTTGTGGAGGTGGTTGCTGTAGCTGGGTGTGCGGCCTTGCTGGTCGGCCGATGGGACTCGCTGATGAGGGAGTCCTGGTCAGTCCACCTCCTTCACGGTCGCGGCGCTTCCGTGGTCCTCAGGGCGATGCTCTGGGCGGCGCTGCGGACCGCTGCGCTGCGCTGCGAGCTGCGAGCTGCGAGCTGCTGCGCCGCGCTGCTCGGGGTTGGTGGCCCCGAGTGGCACGCGAGGGATGGGTAACCCCGCGGCGGTGAAACGCTTTTGACGCGTTCCCGTGGGGGGCCTGGCCACGGGACGCTGCGGTGGACACGCACAAGTGAGCAGGCAGGCAAGGCACTACGCTCACAGGGGCATCATTGCGCTCGTGTCATGTGACAAAGCGTTTCAGGATCCTTGCCACTCTGGAACAAGGGAACAAAAGTATGTACAGCAACACATCAGGATATGTACACATGGGGTTAAGACTGGACTGGGGTAAATGCATCACAGGACAATAGACACTCAGTCCCAACCTATATCCCAATCCCAGGTCCGACCCTCTCAGTGGCTGGTGAGGGCGGGGGCTCAAACACAACCCATGCCCTGCTCAGTCCGGACCCTGAAACCCTGCCAATAGGGGAGGTGTCCCGCCCAGCCACAGACGAGTTTCTGGGAACCAAGGTACTCCAAGGCCAACCGACAGTGGTTCCCCATGCTTCCTCAACGGCAGGTCCCAACTCCTCTCTGAGCCAGAGAGATGGCCTCGCCATTATCCCCTAGGAGTTCGTAGCTGAAAATGGGCTGTTTCAGCCCAAACTCAAATTAGCTCAAAAATCTCCGAAATTGACCCCTCGTCTGAACCCGCCAGAGGTAGGGACGAGGCAACTGACCCTATGCCCTTGGAGTACGAACTCCCTGGAGCCCTCACCCAACCTGGTTCCCTCTGAGGTCCCGGCATCAGGGCACCACGGGTTCGTCAAGTGGGGTCATGATGCGGAAAATTTCAAAATTGGCGTCATTCCCACGCGTGGCTCGCCCGGCCAGTGCAAGGCCAATGGCTCACAGGATAGGAGGCAGGACCTGGGACTCATATCTGAGTGTACAACTTGGAGTTAGGTCCAGGCTCCCCGTGGGCATAGAGACATGGGGCCGCCAATTGACCACACGGGGGGGTGAAATTGGGGTCCCAAAAGGGGGTCATTTTTGGCTGCTCGAAATGAGCCAAAATTTGGGGGTGCTCCTAATAGTATATCTCCACGCCGGCTTGGAGATCCGATCCGCCATTCCATACGCAATCCACCAGAAGTCTAACGGAGACTCCCATGCACTTGGCTCCCGGAGAACTCCATGCCACTTGGCGTGGTGACAATTCCAATTGGGTCCACAAATGCCAAAATGGCAAAATTGTCCACACTCACTTTGGGCTAGCACCCTAAAGGAGGTTGCTCCGCTTCGCCCACGTGGTGTGTGAACCATGGGGACCAATGTCCGTAACACCCATGTCATATATGGTCCATTGGTCCATGAGTCCGGCGTGCACGAGGTGGCTGAACATGGTGCACGGCGGGCAGAAAATGTGGAAAATTGCTCAAAATGGCCGAAAATGCGCACACTCATGGTTGGGGCAAATGAGGCACATGCCCGACTCGGACCGCAGTGTGCCATAGGATTGGTATCAAGTCATATGTGTCCAACATATCTTTTGGGCGTCGCCCAACTCCTCCGGTTTTGGGAATGGCAGGGTCGCCAAGTGAGCCCATGATTTGGGATAGTCCCAAATCGCCAACATGGCGGCCACGGTATGCCAAGCCCAAGAGGAGTTATTCGCCGGATCCAAGATATGTTGGGCACCGAAGTATGTACCCTCATAACATACTTGGGTCATGATGTTAATTGAGCGCAACGTTGAGATACACGGTCGCCACTTGACATCATGACGGGCAAAAAACAGCAATATTGGCGAAAAAAACACCCAAAAGGGCCTTGAAAGGCGCACAAATATATTATAATATCTTCGGCTTGGATTGAGTAATCGACCAATCCTTCTAACACAATGACTTGACACCAATGACCTTCGATTCCACATATGTGCTCCACTTGGGGCGCTTTGAAAGGTCACGAGCGCTACTTCCCAAGTGGGCACATGAAAATATGGAAAATTGCAAAACACACACCTGGCTCCCAATGCATCGCTTTGGGATCGCCACACAAGCTTCCCTCCACGAAGGTTAGGCTTGCAATTGATCGTGGGGAGTATAAGGAAGGGCCTCGTGCAATATAAGGTCCATTGGTGGGTGTATCGCTCTTAGCCGAACCCGCCAAATGGGCACGCAATACAACACATGGCACATACCACATATTGCCCAAAAAGGTAGCTCCCCCCACGATATGTCATGCCCCTCTAAGGGCGTAACTTTGTGCCAATCGCTCATAGGAACTCAAAGAAAGTTCCTATGCAACACCAACACACGCGCGCTACACTCGAAAGTTATCTTAACGCACGCAATATCATGGCCAAAGAGTTATAACGCAAACTCTACCCTCTTGACCATGATCCATTACGCTAGCGCGCACGTGTGGAGATGCAAGGCGTATAAAGCTTCCTAAATTACGTCGGGAGTATTGTGAATATATCCCATGCTTCTTTATTGTCATTCCTCGCAAGCAGCACGAGATATGACCCTCACAAGTGGCCTCACGAATCAACTTTGTTTTGCCCATATCTCTAAGACAAATGGAGGGCAAGACGAAAGGAAAGTTGATTCGTGCATTGGGAAGCACGTAGGTCCACTCGAAAGAGGTCAAATCAAGTGCGGGGATGTCGAAGTCGAAAATCTGATTTCGACATCCTGAAAAATTCGGATTAAGGTTGCGAGTGTACAATGTGAAAATTGCAGATGCATCAATGCAATTCCTGAAGACTTTAGAGTCTTCGTCACGGAGTGCGCTAAAATGTCTGTAAAAAACAGTTAAACTGGCGGTTACGCTAAAGTCGCGAGCCAACCGCCAACAGTCAAAACATTGATTACCAGAACGGAAGCGTGAAAATTTACGGAAACAATATGAAAAAAAAACCCTGTTGATTCCTGATATTCTGATGTGTAAATCTCAGCGGGCGACGCATCGGTTGCCGATGCGGCCGCTAATAGCTGAAATGCCCAGATCTCTCACACAAACACGTCCTACCTACATCTGTTGTTAGGGTTAGGTTGCCGAATCGACGGCCGAAGGCGGTGCGGGGCAGATTGGCGTGAAATAGTAAGATACCGGCAAATGGCAGTTTGCCGGTACAAGGTAACATGCCCCAAGTGGCCGGAATGCCGTCACGGCAAGGGACACGCTCCTGCCGGGCTCTCACCGGGCTTCACCGGGCGTCTTCCCCTCCATACATGGGGTTAGTAGGCACACCGGGACCGGTTGTATACCCCACCATGGTCATGGGGTTCTGGGTACCGCTTCAGTATGCAAACGGAGTTTCCTTTTTGTGTTCCCGTTAGCACTGTTGCTTGGATTATGTAGCGAAGGCACGAAGTAACTCTCAATCCGGTGCCATTCATAAGGCCAGCAGCACGATTCAAGTTGACGATGAGTATTAATAGTGCTCAAACCTTGAGATTGATAAGATGTTGTGGGATTCCCGATGGGAGTAACGTGTTTAAGAACTCGTTTGGGTAAATGTTGGATTGCGCTTCAGAATCTTCACCAAAAAAATCAGATGACTCATAATCATGTAGATCACCGGGCAATGATTCAAGAATCACGGCATCAATTGTGTCCGCCGTTTCGTTTTTGGGTGTCAGGATACAACGGTCATGAGAGGCTTGTCCCGCTGAAAAGAGAGCATCAACCGAACTGCGACAATTATCGCCACTTTGCACCATGTGGGGAGGTAAAGGGAGTGGATTGGGAGTGGTGCCATCACCAACTTGTAGAAGCCAATTGGCAAATTGGGCCTATTCGTGGGCATCTTCGTTCACCATTGCTTGTTGTACGCGAACGTTCTCAGTCAACACAAATTGTTGAAACTCTTTCGACAAATGTGGCATTGATAATAGCGGCTTACAACAGGCAACATTTGTCGCCAGTCACCAGTCGCCTGAGGCCACAAAGAGCTTATCGGCAAATGATATAGTAAGTTCATCCATGACATCTTGAATACGTTCGTCAACCACTGGCGCCCCCCATAACATCCACAGATAGCGGTAACAGGTGGTGCTAGCAGTAGTTAAAGGCGGTTAGCGCCCGCGTCGCCAACTGGACAGCCAGAATTCACGGAAATGCAACCGTACTGCACACCGCTCGATGCACCTCAAAAATGCACATCCATCTGTGCAATCAGAAGAAAAAATCTCCCCTTGCAGCATAAATTGGTTTCTGCGATGCGCACAGGTGCGCCGCCGGGCGGCCCGCACCTTTCCACGACGACGAGTCTGAAAAAAATAGAAACTAGAGGAGACGCCTGCGTAAACGCGGGCATACCGACCGTGGCTGAATCTACAGCTCGTTGGGAATCCGGCCAACAAACTTAACGAAGTAGCATATTGCACCCAACCGTCACTGATTGCATTCTACTTGGACATGGGACCAAATGCTCAGTGATGCGCTACAAAGTCTCGTGGAAAGCAAAAACTTTTTTTTTACTATGCAAACACGTAGCTTTTGCTGTGTGTGGTGCCGCTGCACCAAATTAAGGTTTGGAACCTGATAGTTTTGAAAATAACCGTTTTGAAACGATTATTTTTGCAGAAATAACCGGTTTTGCCAATTAATAGTTTTCAAAATAACCCGTTTTTCCGATTAATTGCCCTTCACTCACCTAAATCTTGCCATCGGAAGAAGAGGGCCCATACAAGTCGGAGCGCATTGATCAAAACTACGTTCAAGGGCCCCCCCCACCCCCCCCCCCTCCCCCTCACGCCCAAGAGCGGACAGAGGCATAACAAAGAGACGCCGGCCCCTCACCTTCCCCGAAGAGGCCGCTGCACCCGGGCTGAGGGGGCACCACGGCCGCGGCAAGCGCCCCCGCTGCCGACGGATGGCGGACCGGCAGCGCCCAGGACGGCGCAAACGGAGCGGCCCCTTCAGAGGCCGGCCTGAGGAAGGCGGGGGCGTGAACCAGGGCGGGGGGGGTTCCCCCCCCCCCCCCCCCCGCCGCACTGACCCGTTGGCGGTCGACCGGGCCGCGCCCGACGCCCGCGGCCGCCCGGCAACCCCCACGGCACGAGTATACCCCGGGGGGGCACGCCGGAGACAAAGGATGGCAGGCCGACGCCCGACGGGACGGGGGGGCAGGGGGCGGCGGAGCGGCCCCCCCACCCCCCCCCCTCCCCGCTCTGCCCCCCCAGCCTGAGGGCCACGGGAGCGACCCTCCGCCCCCCCCGAGCCAAGGGAACGCCCCCCCTCCCCCAGAAGGGACCGCGACGTGGGGGAGGGGGATGCGGCTGGACCTGCACACCGCGCGCCACAGCGCCCCCAGCCGCCTGCTCCCGCGGGGGTCGTTTCTGACGGGCGAGTCCACACCAGCGCGCCGGAGCGGCGCGCGGACCAAGCCTGGGGGCGGCGCACGGCGGCCGACCAGAACAGTATGGAGGCCGCGTCCCCCATGACACCCCCCATGACCATTGCCCACTCGGGGGGGGGAGAGAGGGGGGGTTCAGGTCCGAAGGGGCCCCCGGGGGAGCGGTCCACGGGTCGCCCCTCATCCCCCCCCCCCCGGGGCGGCCCCGCGACCCCGACAGAACGCGCACGCCGGGAGGGAGTGCGCCGGAGGGGGGCCAGGGTAGGGAACGGCGGGCCGCCCCCCAGAGGGGGAGCAGGGAGGCCGCGGCGCGACCTCCTCCCCCCCCCCACCCCCCCCACCGGCCCGCAAGCCGCGGGGGCGCCGGCCCCCACCCGCCGAGGCAGGGGGGATGGTCCCCCCTCCCCCCGCCCGAGAGAGGAGCCAGAGCACGGCCCTCCCCCCCGCCCCAGCCGCCGGCTCCCACAGGAACTGCTGGGAACAAGCGAGCCCGCGCCAACGCGCCAGGACGCCGCACAGATCGCGCCCCGAGAAGGCGGGCGAGCACGAGCTGGAGTGGTATGGGGACCACGCCCCCCATGACCAGAACGACGCCAGTGACATCCGCTATGTCGCCCGCCCAGGGAAGGCAGAGGGACGGAACGAGGCAGAGCGACCCCCCGCCCTACTGGCCCCCCCGGCCGCACAAACGGGGGGCACGGCGCAAGGGCCGCCCCCCACCCCCCCCAAACCCGCCCCCCGGCACACGAACGCCACGGACCCGCCCCGCGGGGGGCGCACAGCCCCAAGCCAGGTAGGGGGGAACCGGGACCGGACCGCCCCCCCCGAAGCACGCCAGACGGAGCAAGGGACCGGGGCAGGACACGCGGAGGGGCACGGACCACGTGGAACGGCCCTACCAGTGCCCAGTGCTGGGACCGCGCGAGGTGCGCACGCCACACAACCCAGGAGTGGGGGGAGCGGACGCCGCGGGAGCGCGAGCGCACACACACGCAAAGGGCAGGCGGGGACTACCAGAAGGGCAACCGGACCGAGCTCGCGGAACGCACAGACCGCGTGGAATGGCGTACCAGCGAGCGAGGGTAAGGGACACCCGGACAGGACGACCCGCCACACGCAGCGCGGGACACGTGGGGCGGGAAGGGGGAAACGGGAGAAACACAACACGAGGTACCGGCCCGAGCCCCCCGAACCGGCCGCGAGCGCCGCGCACACACGGACGGGGCACTGCATCCGCCAAGGCAGTAGTGGCGCACTGCACCACGCCCCAACCCCTAGGCTAGGCAGCCTCCGCGCCAGCCCAAGGGGGTCCCACTGGCAACAAGCCAGTAGCACGGGCCCGGCGGCGCCGGCGCCCCGGGCGACCACGCATTAGGGGGGCGACGCGGTGGGTAAGCGCCCGCAGCCACGGCTGCGAATTGATGCACTAACCGGGGAGTGGCGAAACGGGGAATCCGAGGAAGGACGGGGCTCCGAGCCCTGTGAACCCGGGGGACTCCGCCACCAGGCAGGAGGTGCGTCTTGGAGGGCCCCCCACTAGGACCCGGTGGGGAGGATATCACCTGGCCCGACCAGGTGACCCCCCGGGGCCGAAGGGCGTCTAGTACCCGCAAAATCAAACCTCAAACCTCAAACCTCGTTTTTCCGATTAATTGCCCTTCACTCACCTAAATCTTGCCATCGGCAGAAGAGGGCCCATACAAGTCAGAGCACATTGATCAAAACTACGTTCAAAGTTGTAATTTAGCATCGGCCATCGTTTGTTACTACCAAAAGCCGGTGTTTAGTGCAAAAATTGGACAAAATGTACCGCCCAAAAGAACGCGAAAAATTTGGAACCATTCCGATTCACTGGTCTCAATCAGTTTTCAAAATAACCGGTTGTGCCAATTTTCTTCAAAATAACCTCGGATTATTGCCGATAACCGGTTTTTCCGATTGATTGGTAAAACCGGTTCCGAACCCTACACCAAATATCGCTGTTCTGTCGCCGTTATTGACCTACGAGTACTGAAGTAGTGATCAGGCGCGCAATACTTAGTTTGTTTTACTAAATTTCAATGCCTTACATGACAGATGCCAGGCAGCAGGTGGCAGCCGCCAGGCAGCGCGAATCACTGCACGAGGGACCACGTTTGAAACGACGACGACAATGAATACACCAGACAATCAAATGTAAGGTAAAATGACCAGTTTTCAGTCCAATGACCAGTTGTGGCCCCAATTGTCCCAATTTTCAAAATAGGCAGAAAAACAACACAAAAACCTTGCCTTTTTGTTTGCAAAATGTTTCTTGCCCCTGCAAAATGTTTTCTTTCCATTTTGATACAATAAGGTTGCTTTTTTTTTGTTTTTGAAATATGTTTCTTGGCCCTGCATGATGTTTTCATTGCCTTTCTAACCTTGCTCGGAAGAGTAAGAAAAAGTGCTTTTCCATTGCTTTGAGGCATATTCTAGTTGTATTAGAGATGCACTGAGCATCCATGCCTTTTTATCTTAGTATTGGTCCCACCAAAAGTGGTGATAACACATTTTGACCTATGGAACCAAACACCCAATCAGGATATGGAGTGGACCCCTTAATCCCCTTTCAATGTGAAGCTATTCATCTTTTCCTGAGTTGACTGAGCACTGACATACCCAAAGTAGAGCCTATGAATTTATCTATGTTTTTCCATGAATTCTTAGCTATCCTAGTGGTATGCACCCTAGGGGGCTGGGCACCTCTTTTTGAGAGGTCCTGGGTTCAATTCCTGGTCAGCCTAGCTAAGTAGGAAGATCCCATGTGACATGGCAGTGACCTCATCGCCACATACCATGCCAGCTCAGCACATATGGGACCCAAAACAAAGAGTGCACATCTCCTAAGATGGCACTATGGAGAGAGAGTGATCCTGAGGCAGTTTCTAACTCTTTTCCAAAAACATTTCAGCTATCTTTGTGAATATGCATTCATTTGTGACCTGAGTTGCAGTTGCTGTGAATATCCAATCATCTTTCACTGTTTACACTGCAGCCCTTCATGCTTTGATCCTGAATTACCTTCTCCTTGCACACTTCTGGCTTGTGCTATCCTGGATTGACTTGGACTTACTGTATTTCAATAAACAAAAGCTTTTCATCTACCTAAACAAGCAGCAGGACACCCTACAGCAACAGCAAGCAGCAGGAGAAGCAAAAACACAGTGCTGAAAACACTATAAGCTTTTCTGGTAGCAAGAGGCAGCCTGTCTCTGCGCACCGGCAGCAACCCCGTGCCGTACATCCAGTGCGCCGAGTACGGGCAAACATAAGCAGAAGGGCGGATTAAGATGGATCCAAGAAAGGAGGACGCTGACGTGAAGACAGCGCCAGCGCCTGAGGCACCGGCAAGGCCGGCACCTGGCGCTGTACCTTCGGCGGAGCCCTTACATGGGCCAGTGGACGCGGCTGAGGACTCCCTGGATGGGCTTCAGACGGCCTTCGGGGCCCTGTCTGTCGAAGAAGTGGTCTCTCAGCCTCAGCCTGTGAAGAGGAAGAGAGAGAACGAGAGCGAGAAGGATGCTGGAGGAGGAGCAGACGAAGGAGAGGAGCAAGGGCAAGACCCGACGGATGTCCCTACCTTCGAAGGCGCACCAAGCGCTTCTGGCCTCCACGCATCACCCTCTCCTTTAACCACCACACTCCAAGCCGCTGCAACATCCACTTCCACAACCAACCCGCCTATGGCAGAGGGCACAGGCTTTACTGGCATGCCTCACTACCCCGCCTATGGTATGGGCCCACCAACCACTGCGTTCCATGAGGCAACTACTGCCAGTGAGCATGTGGCTTCCAGCTCTGCGCCGCGATGGTATGCGGCCGACTATCCCCATCCACTACACGCCACTGGAACCTATGTGGATGTTCCTGGGTATGCTCCTGGGTATGCACCTGGGTATGCACCCTTGAGTGGGTTGAGGAGAGGACCAGAGTCTCTTGGTGGCAGGAGTAGAGGATCGGGAAGATCCTCCAACAGGTCCCTGACGCGGTCGGAGATCAACGAGGTGCTCCGAGGAGCCACTTCAAAAATCGTGGGCGACCTCACGCAAGAGATCAGGGAGAAACTGGAGCCCCTGATGATCCCGTCCCATGCGTCACCTACGACGGTGGGAATGTCACCCCACCGAGTACAGGCTAACCACCTGGCGGCAGGGTTGACAAATACCCTGGGGAGCCTGAGGAGCCGACCGATGCCGACTCCTGCAGCAGTACCGAGAAGTCCATTCGTCCCGAGAACGGCCCAGCCGCCCTACAGCCACGTGACGAACTCGACGAGGGACGAGCTGGACCAGCTGGGGCTGACAGCCTTAAGGGCTATGGTGGACGTAGAGCCTTATGGCTCTAGTGATCTTGGCGGAGACCCCTCCGATGACGAGCCGCCGTCGATGGATTCTTCTTCGCCCTCAGATGACGAGGACCCTGAGGACCCCTGAAAGTGCTGCCCTGGGTCGTTGAGGGTGCCGGAGGGCTCAGGGCCGGCAAGACCAGTGGGGCAGGCACGCGAGGAGTCTCCCTGGATGTTGTTATTGGGGGTAGAACCGGATACTCGAACACCAACCGAGGCGAGAGCAGCGACAACAGAAGCAAGGTCCATGCTGATTGTGGTCCGGCAGAAAATCCCAGTCTATGAAGAAAATTGATGCGGATTATTCTAAATACATCTGAGTGTCCAAAACTGTCTGAAAAGATTTAAATAATCCAATTATGTAAAAATGTTTGGCCGATCTGGCCCGCGAGCGCGCGTCAGCGACAAATGGCGATTCCAGCTAAAATAGCGGAACGCGGCGGATTTACGGGGAATGGACCGCGGAATCAAATCCGGCATATCAGAAATATATAGGAAATATCCTGAGACTGAGCTGCAAGGCGGCGATTCCGCCGAAGCAAAGAAAATGACCAAAATGTAGCCAATCTGGGCAGAATGTCTGAAAATCTGAGCAGATGGGGCTAGCCGCACTTACACTCCCCCTCCAAAAACACACTGGGGTGTGTCGCTACGTCAACGAAGAACGTAGTGCGGGTAAGTCCCAGAAAAAAATAGAAATGTAGCCTCGACGGGGCGAAATCTGCTTGATCTGACCTGATTTGGGCTGAATTGGCACTGAATCAGGATGGATGAACCTGAAATGAGACAGAATGAGAAGTGACGAACAGTCCTCCGTGCAGTAAAATATTAGGTCAAGGGCTAAAAAGCATGTAAACGTATCGAGAATCGATACCAAACCATGCATTGGTTGAGAATGAGGTAGATTATTGTTGGATTGAGTGGGGGGATCAAGAAATGGAGTGACATCTCAGCGCTCTGGCACAGTTTCGCTGTCGCGGGCACGCTACGGTGTCCTCGCCGAACTCTACATCGTGTTATTCCCGCTTTTCTCGTTCTGACAAGTGCAGCATGTGCTTCAGATTTGGCGCATCTGGTGGATGATCACAAGATTCAGCATTCATTTGGAGCAAGGATGAAGGAGATTAACCAATCACAGAGAGGGAAAACAAATACAGATGTAGTCTACAGACCCTAAGTGAACCACCGAAGGTGTGGAAGTTTTTCTGTGCACTTAGATCTAAACAGATCTTCGGGGAATGTGGGGAGATGACAAGGAAATCAAGTTGGCTAGGTTGAATTTAGGTTGATTTCCTAAGATGGAGGTGAAATGAAGCGGAATGTCTGGAACTGAAACTACTAACACTTTCGTTTAGACTAAAGTTAATATATATTGTCGTTTATTCAGCTCAATTGTGCTTTCCGGCACGTTGGTTCGCGAGCATCTAACAGATTCTATGAAAATGTGGATCATGTGATGATGCATCATGATGGGACATGCTGGCCCTGGATCCTTGGCATGTAACGCGCCGAAGGTTCGCTGAAGGCGCTTTACTGACAGTATATAACTGAGAGACACCGAATTTACAGTGGCGGAGGTGTCAATCGACTTGGACAAGACCAATCCTTCGATGGAGTCCCACAAGACACTTGGATTCACCATTTTCGACAGTTTCAGGTCGGATTGAGCTCACATTGGCGTGTGCCAAAAATACAACGAAGCTTACGGACTTCAGAGGTGGCTGTTAGAAGTCCCTAGAGCTCCTATGTGAAGGTTGTCTGAACAATTGACGTCTGGCTTTTGCACAACAGTGGCAGAATGATGGACAAACCTGAGAAATTCAAAGCAAGTTTGAGGATCCTGGATCTGAATCTGGACTTTGGCGTCAGCATCACAGCAAATGAAGGTAAGATCTGAGTTCCTGGCGTCGCATCTGGTGCAGCCAGTACTACAGGGGGTGCCTGTAGGGGTGAATGTCGCTGGCCAGCGTTTTGATTATGTACATTTGCTTCCATCTGCACGAGTAGCCAAATTCCAAAGATGCACAGACCAACAGAGACAAGATTACCCCGAATCTGCCTGAATTAAGCCTGAGTTTGGTTTTTTCTGAACACGGCAGCACACTCCGTGGCTTTCGGTTTTCGACTTTCGATACGCTACCGAACGGAGACCAAAGAAAAGTTGATTGATTGACGTCAAATTATCAAACATTCACAGTTCTCCACATCATGACATAAACAGAAAGACTGAACAGTGGATTGAGCAGAATGTGGTAGGATGGCTTCCTCAATTCGGCCAAGCACGAATGCATGTGACCACCAACCTGTCTGGCCTGGCCCTCGTACGGCTTGGGCGCTGCAAATCAGCGGCCGAACTTGAAGCTTGGTCCTCATTTGGCTCCTGGGCTGGCCTGACCGCAGGAGGGGGGATCGACGGATCAGCCCTGGAATGTGGCTGCTGAGGGCCATAAAAGGCTGGATCTCGATTCACCACAGGTCGTTTTCCGTCGCTCTCCACCTGTCTGTCTGGTTTCGACAAACAGTCTGTCAGGAGTACACCAATTTCGGGGTGCTTCTTGAGGAAGTCGATGAACCCCTTGGTGTATCCATGGACAAAAGATTGGGCTGGTTCCCAGTTGTTGTGACTGGAATCAAAGCCCCTCCACTCACACAGAAATTCCCATTCGCCCTTGGCGTCACGTCTTGCTTCAACAATCCTCTTGAGTTCGTACTTCCCCCCTTCGATGACGCGATCAGACAAAAATTTCGAAGTCCAAAAAAGGGGTTTAACCCGATCCTTGGGGGAGGGGATCTCTCTCTTGAGGCGATCGCCCGAAACGTCAATTTCCCTGCTGACATCCACACGAATCCTCCACCTGTTCTCACCAAGACGCGCTGTAACAGCGAATGGCCCCTCCCACAAGGGAAGAAGCTTGTCATCTCCGTCCAGGGTGGTTTCGGATTTTCGAAGCCAAACTCGATCATCGACTTCAAAATTGTGGGGGTTTTTTCGGCCTTGATTCTGGACCCAAAGCCAGTCAGCTTGATGCTTCTCGATTAATTTCGACACAGTTTTATCTGCTCGTTGGACTTCGTCCAAAAACAGCGAAGCATCCTTACAGGGGCGAGGATTATTCAACGGCATGTTCCACCAACACTTCTTTCGTCCAAAGACAATTTCATTTGGAGAAAGGCCATGATACAAAGGCGTGTTGTGGTAACGGCGAAGCAATGCGAAGAGAACTTCCATCCAATGGAAATCCTTTTCACTCGCGAGCTCCTTACGAGGCATATTTATAATTGAGCGGCCGGCTCTTTCACCAGGCAGCGCTCGATGCGAGTGGATTTCACATCGGAGGTGGTGGATTCCAAGGCGAGCACATAATTCTCTCCACCATTCGGAGGTGTACTCTTTGCCTGAATCCGTCACCACCTCGGATGGGACGTCCCAACCTCCCATCCAGGTCTGCGCGCACCATTTGGCGGCAGCCTTGCCAGTCATCGACTCAATGTTGCAAGGCAACACTTGAATGTAGCCGGAATGACGGCACTGAATAAGGAGCACACCATTGACTTTTTTAATAGTCCAATGGCACTCTTCGTCGTCGAGTTCACCGAGATAGAAGAAATCACTGGTGACTCTGTTAAAGAGGCGCTCCGGAATAGGATGAGGCCTCAGATGGCCGTGCTTCTTCGCGCTGGGGGGCGTCGAGACAGCACATTGGGCACATCCGGCGGCTACTTTCATGCAGTGAGTATATAGCCGTGAGCCAAACAACCTATGTTTAATCATCGACCACAGTCGACGGCCATGTGCGTGGGGGGACTCCCATTTGTGCCACCAGTTTAACACTCGGGGGGCTAGGGCGTCTGGCACACACAATTTACCCTCCATCCACAGCTTCCCCCCATCCAACGAATACTCAGGAAAAATCCCATCCTTGTGAGCATCTTTGGATTTGAGATTTCCAAAGACCTCTTTAAACATGGGATCCTGCAGGTAATCGGACGTCCAGTCACGGATTATCAGGGAATCTTTAGGCAGGGGTGGAGTTTTGGCCGGATCTCGACGCTTAATGCCCTGGATCAACCGAAATCGACTTACTCGTCGGGTATAGTCAAACCGTTTCACACTCCCTGAGGAGGGATCGGTGACTTTCTCCACGACTTTCAGTGTTTTGGTACAGATCTCATGAGCATGCGCCGGATCTGAGATGGCCGTGATGTCGTGACACGGCAATGCGTGCTGTTTAACAGCGCACTGCATGCATGCACGTCGAATGAGTTTCTTTTCTTCCTCATCCCATTCGATGATGACATGGCGGTCCTGCTCCGTACCATGGATGTTGGTACTTTGCAGCCCCTCTGAGGCGGGGTAAGCCCATCGGCTCAGAGCATCCGCTACCGTGTTGTGTTTTCCAGGCAAATACGACACATGGAGGTCAAACAGACTGAGAAATTCGTGCCATCTGGCCCGTCGACCAGCTGGGCTCGCGACAGTATCAATGTGTTCGGTGGCCCAATACTCCAGAGATCGATGATCCGTCAGGACCTCGACTCGATTGGTGCCAACCCACGATTGGTACTTTTTTAAAGCACAGATTATGGCGTAGGTTTCTTGCTCACGCGGCGACCATTGCATTTGGCGTGGGGCTAGCTTCCGAGACCAAAATGCAAGAGGGTAATGATCACCTGTGGCTTCATCAACCTGTTCAAGGACAGCTCCGATCGCGTACCTAGAAGCGTCGGTTCTAATGTAGAAGGGTCGGTCAAATTGGGGCACATGCAACGTGGCGACTTCACAGAGGGCCGCCTTCAAGTGATGGAAGGCCTCCTCGCACTCGTCAGTCCAATTGACACGAACCTTTGAACCTGCCTTGCCTGCATCTCTCCCTACCTTCAATAATTCAGTGAGGGGGGCAGCAAATTTGGCATAATTCGGCACAAAAGTGTGGTAAAAATTGCAACAACCCAGGAATCCTCTCAATTCCGTGATCGTCTCAGGGCGCTTCCACTTCTGAATAGCGACGAGCTTCCCTGGACTGGGTCGTCGGGTGCCATTCTCTAGGAGAGAACCACAAAATTCAACTGATTTTAAAAATAATTTTCCCTTCTTTGGCCCACAAATCAGCTGATTGGCGTCAAGAATGTCCAAAACTTGGTTCAGATGCTTCTCATGTAGGGCCACCAGCTCGGCTTCGGTCAGTCCCTCCCCTTCCGTCGCGATGATTATGTCATCTATGTACACGCTCACGAAGGCACGAAGCTCAGGATGGGCTGAAAAAAGCACATCCTCCATCATTCTTTGAAAAAATGAGGGGGCGTTCTTCAGGCCCATGGGCATGACCGTCCATCGGACTGGGCCACATGGCGTGCACATACAGGTGAGAGGTCGGCTGTCCTTCCTCAACGGCATTTGATGAAAGCCGTGACGGAGATCCAGCACAGAAAACAAACGACCTCTTGCCCTCTTGGCGATTTCTTCCTCAATGAGAGGCAGGGGGTGCGAATCCGCCTTGGTTTCGGCGTTAAGATTGCGAAAATCAACCACCATTCGCCAACCATCAATGGTGTTCTGGTCTGCAGGCGGTGGCTTCGGGACTGTGAAAGGTGCACAGCACCATTCGCTGGTCATACAACCCTCAAGCCAACCAAATTCCCTGAGATTTCTCTGGATGATTTTTCTGAGTATCTCATGTTTGTGTCCATGATTTTCATAAGGGCGCTGTTTTTTTGCCTTGTACCCTTCACGAAGCTCGATGAAGGCTTCACCGAACTGTCCACGGACATGGGGATCTTTGATCAACTTCCCTGAAAGGGTTGTGTCCTTCCGTTCCTCAAAAATCTTTTCTCTTGACTTGGAACAGAATTCAGTGTCCACCTGATCGCCAGGAATTACTGTCGAAAAAACTTTGGCGACTTCTTCGGCTTTGGCAGGAAGAATCTTCTTACGGATGTCCCTAAACAGGTCCGTATCAACTGCCTCTTGAAGATAGGTGGGTCGTGTGTCGAAATCCCAGAGATTCTCTTCGTGATCCAGCTCCTCGAAAGGATCCATGAAAGCTTCCACAGGGGGTTTTTCATAAAAAACTCTGAATTTGCGGCGCGATTTGGAATTTTTCTTCGCCCGTGCACTGAAGATTCTTTTCGATGTCGATCGTATTGGGGAAGAGGGAGACGAGGCGGATCCATTGGACGTTGGATCACCTTGGGTATCTGACGGACAAAAATCAGAAAAAATAGATTCATCATCAGTACCACGCTCAACCTCAGATTCAGACCCAACACAAGAATCAGTACCAGAATCAGCAGAATTAGAGTCAGAAAGCTTTCCATCCACCAGGAATGCAAGCGAACTCCAGGACCGCTGTGGCAGGGGACCTGTGTCTTCCCTGGCATACAGCTTAATCTTCCTGGGAAGTTCGATGTAATCTACACAAATGTCTTGTAATTCCTGAAACCAAGGCTTGTCGTCCCACAAGGGCACAACTAAAATTGCCTGGGTTTTATCTTGCTTGATTTTGTGGATGACCTGCTGGATTAAGTGAAACGGAGGATTAATCCACAACTTCTTGTCCCATTTATGGGTCCAAGCGTCGCTAAAGTGCTTGTCAAAGCGCTTGTTCATACGGTTAGCAAAGGCATCATACTGTGGCCAAAAGGAATGGTGTTCATGAAAATATTCACAAATTGCATCGCGCCATTTGTCGACAACTCTGTAGGATGAAGAGTGCCAGCGCGAAGGGCGTCGTGGCTGGGAGTCCCTACGAAGACATTCTAACTCTTGGGAGTAATCGGCACTCCCATTCACCTCTGCAATGGTGACATCTTCACCAAATTTTGGTGTCACATTTTGCTTCAAAAATTCTTCTGCACTTTTAAACCCTGCGTGCAAAAAACGAAATTCAGGACGCTCCAAGGGACCTGACTCCAGCAAAAAACAACGACGATGACCTACGGGCGCTACCCTGTTCTTGCGAAGCCAAGGATGGCCCAAATAAAGGTCATACTTTATGTCGGCACGATAGAAGTAATCATCATTAAGGACAACTTCTTCCACATTACCTTCTTCCCAACGTCTTGAGCGACCAAATGAGTCGATATATAACAACCGCGTTGCCCACCTGCGAGAGAATGTCCAGAAACTCCCTCGAGGGTAACAGGATGAGGCGATTCAAACACGCAGTCGTCGGGTAAGAATGAATTGGATTGGAGATTTACCTCTGATCCATTGTCACACAAACAAGTGGCGAGGTGGAAATTTCCCTTGCAATCAGAGACCCACAGCTTTGTGACAAACTGACGGGCCCTGTGCTTGGACTGTACACCAACCTCGTCCACTACAACAGAAGGATCCGCTGCCGGATCCAGGGGAGAGGAGACAAGCGACCCTACATCAAGTAATGGTCGATCAGGAATCTGGGGATCATGCCTGAAATCGCCTGGGGAGGGGCGATTTTCGTGGCTCCCCTAGGCGTTCTGACCTCCAGTGGCTGCGTTAACATTGTGAACACAGCCTGATTCGTCGATCCACTCATCTTGGAACGGATCATCTGCTGGATTCAGGGCATTTTCGACATAATCTCGATCCGCATCGGACACCTGATCTGCACCTGAGACCTGATCCACACGATGGTTGCCCTTTCCACGTCCACGGCCACGGCCGCCGGATGATGGACCACCACCGTCGCCACGCCCTCTGCCCTTACCACAGAAAGGGGTTCCTGAAGGATTTCCCTTACCTTTACCCTGTGATCCTGGAGCATTTCCTTTGTTTGTACCGGATTGAGGGGTTTGGCCTGGATTTCGATTTCCGCCTCCGGCGTTGCCATTGGGACTTGTCTGGCCATTTGGCTGCCCACCGGAGCCGGATGGAGTCCGATTTCCTTTGCCTTGGGACCCGCCAGGGCCTCCGGTATTTTTGTTTCCACCGGAGGGGGTCGAATTCCCTTTTCCCCCTTTTCCACCATGCACCTGTCTGTCATTCCTGTCTGAATTCTGCGAATTACTGACATTTTCACCAATCACCTTGTGATCGTAAGCAGACCATCGGTGATTACCAGTAGAATGCGTCTTAGCTCGGTTCGTAGAACCTAAAAGAAGGCAGATGCTACAATGATCCTAAACATTCCGGGTGTCATTCACCTTTTTGTTGCCCTTTTGGGCCCCATTTTGGGTGTTTTGTTGGGTATTCTTGTTTCCCCCAAGACCCTCATGGAAATTTTGATTGGCGGCGTCAGCGAGCCGCTCAACCTCTTCCCACAGTTCCTGCGGGGTGAACGAAAACACCCAGTTCCTGGCCTTCAGGCGATGGCCATGGAAGCTTACTCCCCTATTGAGGACTTGGACAAACAAGTCCCGATCCTCGTGTTCATTAAACTTGATTTTCCACGTGTTTTCAGTGAATTTCACCTTGGTAAACGACGTGGGGGAACACTTTTGAAGTGATTCCCTGACGGAAAACCTGTTGGCCGAGGCATCGAAGCCATCAACCTCCGCCCACCAGGTCTTGACCTTTTCTTCGGACTGTTTATTCCGAAGGGTGGCGGCGGTTTCTGAGGGGATCTTGTCAAAAATCAGATTTTTCAGCTCGGCACTGGAAAATTTTTCGCCTGAATGTTCAGATTCTTCCACTAGATTCCAGAAGCGCTGTCTCTTGTCTTGCACTTCGTGCAAGATTCATCGCGAGAACGAAGGAAAATTCTTCAACATCTGGTGGTAATGGTCCTCTGGCAGCCGAGATCCACGTACCTCCAACTGTTCCCACACCTCATCAAAGGTAAGGGGGGAACTTGAATCCTCACGATCACTCCAGGTCCTGAGCCAAGTGTTGGCCGGCGCTCCCTCAAGGCAGTCCAAGAGGGCCATCAGGAACTGATCATCCTGGAGCTTTTGAGTCTTAACCCACAATTTGAATTCCCGTTGGAACTGAGGCCAACGTCTGGGGTTTCCATTATACTTCGGTTGCTTGGCAACCTGACGAAGTCGCAATGAAGTAGGATTTAGAAGTGAATCCAGCCCAACACCGGCCGTAATGGCAGACACCTTGGCGGCATCATTAGCCACACCAGCTCCGGCGAGGGTCTGGGCGAGCAACATCTGGGCTAATGCATTGGAATCAGCAGCAGGAAGGGCAGTACGGGAGGCAGTTCGCTTGGCATTCTGAGCCTCAGTCCTAGCCTTCGCCGACCTACTCTGAGATCGAGAGATTGTAACCCTTTCCTTTAGCTTAGTCCTGCTGATCCTTGCATCGGTGGTCTTAGAGTCCACCGAAGGAGCAATCGAAAAAATTTCTGTCGCCTCCTCCGACGGTTCTGTTGTTTGTTCTACCGATGATGCGCCCTCAGACCGCATGTGGGTCTTGAAAAGATCTTTAATTCCCAGCGTCTGAATGATGAGTTGCATTTGATCTTTGAGCAATTGGAGCTCAGTATCTCGCTGTAATCTGCAAGAGCAGTCGGCAGGACAGTACATACCGTGTCCTGAAGGGCCTGAGCAGGCTGTCGGACCGCTAATCTCAGTGGTTCGCACCCAGGAGTCCACTTGGGGAGCTCCTTCAGCCCTAATTTCCAGGCTTGCCTGCCTGGCTGCCTCTAAAATTCCTTCCTCAACCGCGGCGGCTAGATCGTCGCGGATGGAAACAGAGGGATGAGGGGCGGAGGGCCCGGCAACAGGTGCCTTGGTCTTCTCCTTCGGAAAAGGGCTTGCCTCCCAGATCTGCAAAAAAATGGCAAAAGAGTCATCTTCTTGAGAACGCCACCACATCCTGGTATTAATTTCTTCTTGAAGGAGGAAAAAATATTCGAATAAAAAATCAGAGGCGATTCTTTCTTGTCCTATCAGCTTAGACGTGGCCAATAGACAAAGGGCCTCAAGCGCCTCAAGGTTACGGGTCACTTCTGAAGACAAATGGTTGTCCCATTGTGCCCAATTGGCTGGTCGATTATAGGTAGGTACCTCAGGTGGACCACCCATCTCAATGTCGTCAATGTCGGCGTCGATGGTCTCAAAATGTGGACATTGGTAGGGAGTATTGGTACCTGCCAGGTCCGTAAGCTCCACCGGAGCGTTGCCATCGGCGTAGGCTGGGAGATTCCAGCTACTTGATGGCCAATTTCGACTGGGATCTTGATGGTAATCTGGGCCTCCAGAGCTGCTGATTTGTGCCCTTCTTGGGCAATTTGGGCTTGCGCAAGGCATTCCTCTCAAGGCCTCGTTCGCACAGCACCACGGCAGCGTAATCGTTACGTCTCCGGAGGTGGCGGAGTCTACGGGGCCGTACTGGGGAGCTAACTGTGGTTGGGACACCAAAGGAACAACATTCAGGTAGCCTCTGCTACCATGAAAGTGCTGCCCTGGGTCGTTGAGGGTGCCGGAGGGCTCGGGGCCGGCAAGACCAGTGGGGCAGGCAGGCGAGGAGTCTCCCTGGATGTTGTTATTGGGGGTAGAACCGGATACTCGAACACCAACCGAGGCGAGAGCAGCGACAACAGAAGCAAGGTCCATGCTGATTGTGGTCCGGCAGAAAATCCCAGTCTATGAAGAAAATTGATGCGGATTATTCTAAATACATCTGAGTGTCCAAAACTGTCTGAAAAGATTTAAATAATCCAATTATGTAAAAATGTTTGGCCGATCTGGCCCGCGAGCGCGCGTCAGCGACAAATGGCAATTCCAGCTAAAATAGCGGAACGCGGCGGATTTACGGGGAATGGACCGCGGAATCAAATCCGGCATATCAGAAATATATAGGAAATATCCTGAGACTGAGCTGCAAGGCGGCGATTCCGCCGAAGCAAAGAAAATGACCAAAATGTAGCCAATCTGGGCAGAATGTCTGAAAATCTGAGCAGATGGGGCTAGCCGCACTTACAACCCCGAGGACCCCAAGGGTAAGAAGAAGAAGAAGAAGAAGAAGAAGACCCGACGCCCTGAAGGACGCCGAGCTGAGGAGGCGAAGGCTATTGCCACCTCCAAGATAGTGGTCAACCTGCCTGAGTTCACAGGCAAGGACCTCAGCGAGTTCGCTGAGAACTTTGGCCGGTTCCTACGACTGACCGGCGGAACCCACGCGAGTGGGCGAGTGAAGTGCGATCTGCTCCTGCAGTGCTGCAAGACCAAGTACCTGGAGAAGCAGGTCAGGTAGATCGTGACTAACTCCGCCACCTTTGCCGATGTGTTGGTTGCCCTGGAGAGGCAGTACCCGACCTACGAGACCGACCTCTCCATCAGGGCCGAGATCCAGAACCTGCCCGTGCTGCCAAACAACCCCAAACCTGGCAGGGTCTCCGAGCTGTTGGCTGACCTGGATCACTGGGCTGGACGACTGACGCCCGGTTCCTACAGCAGCGACGACCTGCTGTTCTGGTTGTGCGCCAAGCTCCCCCGAGAGCTATGGGACGAGTGCCGTTTGACGGCTGAGCGCAAGGCTAGATCCCTCCGCTACGAGGATCTATGCGTGCTGCTCCTGGAGATGGCGCTGGAGAAGGAGAGGGACCAGCACTTGAACAACTACCGTCCTGGTGGTGGAGGTTCTGGAGGCAAAGGGTACCAAGGGTCCCGACCTGGGCAGGGGACTACCCCCAAACACGCCCACGCCCGTCTAATGGAGAACGTGAAGGAGCTATTCTGGTGTGATGCCAGAGATGAGCAGGGCCACCTGCAGCACGCCTCTGACTGCGAGCAGCGAGACTGCTTCGTCGTCCAGGGGAAGCAGCAGGAGAAGAACACCGGCGCCAAAGCGAAGCTGCCGGATCATTACCGCTGCACCATCACGTGTGCATTCTGCGGTAAGCGGAAGCACTACGAGGATGAGTGCTACCATAAGCAAAGCCTATCGGCGAAGCTTAAGGGGGAAGATCCTGGCAAAGGCTCAGGCAAAGGTGGAGGCAAGGCCAAAGGCAACGACTCCGGCAAGGGCAAATCGAAAGGACGTGGTCAAGGTGGTCAAGACAAGGGTCAAGGTGGACGAGGAGGAGGCGCTAACCGCCAGACCGACAACAAGAACAAGGACAAGAACGGAGGCAACCCCAACCCTAATCCAGGGGGGAACTCCGAGCCCTCTGGAGGGCAGTCTGGACCTACCACACGCTCACAAACGCAGGCCCAGCAAGAACAAGGAGCCAAGCGTGAGCATGAAGGTGGTGATGACGGCAACGCCAAGAAGAGGAGCCGTTTCATGAGGATGGCCCGCAAATCGCGGAACAAGGGGTTCGAGGTGACCTGTCCCGCGGAGTTCTGACGGGGACGCTCTGGTGGCACCCAAGACCTGGTGTTTTGGGTACGTATCCGACTAGGGGGACGTGAATACCTGGGGGTACTGGATACTGGCGCCACAATATCTATAGTGGCCAAGAAAATTTTACCTTGTGGGAGCCTGAAGAACACCATGACCACCGCCGCTATACGCATGGGGGATGGACATGTGGTGCACAGCTGCGGGGACTGTGAAGTGGAGGTACCTATGGGCTCCAGGACTATCACCCATCGGTTCTATGTGATGGACACTGAGGCCTTCGACTTTGTACTGGGTACTGACTTCTTCGTACAGCACTCCCAGATACAATCCCTGACGCTGCAAGCGCCCTACCTCCTCTACGTGGACCACGGCAGTGGCAGAGAGTCTGTGCCACTGGAGCAGTCGGAACATACCTCGAGTTACCTGAGACTATCGAAGGAGGAGCCCTCGAACATGATGGCGGCCTCCAAAACTGAGGACTATCAACTATTGGGGGAAGTCCTAGACCAAGGTCTGAACGAGTTGGGTTACTCTCGAGAAGACCTAAGTGTGGAGCTGTTCGCCAGCGACAAGCAGCATGTACTGGACCTATACTGCAGCAAGGGGAAGAACTGCAGCTACAAATTTTACTGGCCCTCTTTCGGGATGGCCTACGGGAACCCCAGGTTCAGTGAACTGGGGAAGGTGCTGACCAAGGTGGCCTTGGAACGTTCCCGTATGGTCCTGTGTTCCCCCGATTGGGGAGCCCATGGGGGCAATGAGTACTGGCGAAACCTCCTGGACAGGCTTACTATCAGCTCTGTTCGTTTGCCTGATGAGGCCATCTACGTGCCTCCGGGACGCAAGACGCCTATTGGGAAGCCCGGATGGGAGAGTATGCTCAGCGTGGTGGACGGAAGTCTTACCACCATCCCCTGGGAGGACCTGGACCCGACTCTGGTCCAGGCTATACAGCGAGAAAGCGATGGACTCGCCTTGGGTGACTTGAAGGATCGCCTACGACCTCAAGATGCTGTTGAGACTACACCCGGAGGAGATGAGTACGTCGTGACTGACACCAACGCCCCCAACTCTCCCTGTCATGTACCTGTTCCTGATGGAGTCTCTGAGTGTGGACTATCTGAGCTACCTAGCTCTATCCACTCAGATGACGATACTGAGCACGACGCCTTCTTCGTGCAGACCTGTGTGGAGGAAGTGGAGAACGCCGAGTACGTCGCCCCACTAAAACCCGTACTCTCCATGAGGGTGGAAGACCCCGTGGATGAGGAGCTGGACCCTCGATCCAGGCTCAGGGAGTATGTGGATTCCAAGAGGAAGTTGGTGGCGAAAAAGCTATGCTACGCGAAGTCTACCCGCAGCTCGTGGCCACTGAAGCAAGGACGTATGGGAGACCTATCCCAATTGAAGGAGGACCTTGAACAGAAGATCACCACCTGGCAAAGGGAGGTAGATCTCAAGCTCATGAAGAGCGTGTGGGGCGCCCATGTGAGGACCCCAGAGGAGGACGACCTCTCGGAGGAATGTGTATGTGAACCCCCTCGAGCGTGCCTATGTTGCCATCGTCCACCGGAGATGGTTGAACAAGACCTTCTATATGCCTACCAAGGGCTGAAGGATACTACCGCGGGCGAAGAGTCGGTGGAGGACCACCTCCCGACGTCTATTCAAGGGGCAAGCAACTTACACTCCGACGAGGACATGGAGGACAAGATCAAGGTTTTGGACCCGCGGGTACAGAAGCTTATAAAGACCTATCTGGAGGTGTTCGGAGAACTACCCCCTCCAGCCTCATGCGACAAGCTGGTGCAGATGGACCTCAAGCTGAAACCCGAGTTCGTGGGTCACAAGATCCGGAGGAGACCCTATCCGGCTCCTAAACAGCAGGCCGACGAGATTGAGAGACAGATACAAGAATGTATCGACGCTGGCCTAGTCCTGGAGTACAAGGACGGGGACTACCCCCTACACTGCAGCCCCTGTTTCCTGGTGGCTAAACCTGGGTCTACAGCCAAACGGCTGGTAGTGGACTATGGAGAGCTGAACAAGAAGACGCTGAACCACTCAGGGTCCATTCCCAATATGGAGTCTACCCTGGAGAAGATAGCCTCCTGTCGCTACAAGACCAAAATGGACAAGCGAAGCGGATTGTGGCAAGTGGACCTGACGCCCAACGCACAGGAACTACTGGCCTTCATCACCCCTCAGGGGAGGGTATTCAGGTGGAAGGTCATGCCGTTTGGCGTGGCTAACGCACCCGCTCTATTCCAAGAGCTGATGAACAAGATCTTGTCCATCCTACGAAGGAGACCTAAGGTGCAGGAGCTCATATCCCGTGGTGCCCAGATGGAGGCTCACATCGACGATGTATGCCTCGGGACCAATACCCAGGAGGACCACCTAATCCTCTTGGGTGAGTTCTTTGCGGTCTGCCAGGGGAACCACACTCGACTCAAGCTGGAGAAGTGTGAGTTCATGCAGGAGACCATGCAGTACCTGGGGTTTGACGTTGGCTATGGGTGGTGGACCCCAGCGGCCTCTAAGGCCAAACCCCTGATGGATGCCAAGGTACGACACGAAGACCCCAAGAAAGGACTTCATGATGTACGCAGTTTCATTGGGGCGTGCAACTTCTATCGCCGCCACATCAAAAACTTCACCTATACCAGCGCCGTACTGACGGACTTGATCAAGAAGAGTACTACTTGGCGCTGGGGCCCACAAGAGCAACAAGCGTTTGACGAGCTCAAAGACAAGGTAGCCAACGCTAAATGCTTGGGCGTGCCTAGGGCACAAGGGGAGATTTTCCTGGTGACCGACGCCAGCAATGTGGGCGGTGGTGGAACGTTGTTCCAATGGCAAGCACTAGAGAAGGAGGAGTTCGACTCGGCCATTTCCCAATGGGGGACGGAAGGTCTCAACCGAGATGGAACCCTCAAGCACAGCTACCCTGACGACAAGTGGGTCCTAGTACCTCTGGGCCACTGGAACTGGAAGTGGAACCAGGCCAGGGGGAACTACTCCACCTATGAGCAGGAATTGCTCGCGGGTATGCTGGTGCTATCCTCACAAGCACGACTGTTCGGGAGTAACCCTGTGGTCTGGCTGTGCGACCAAGAACCCGTCCGCAGTTTCCAGAAGGGTCCCCCACCTGAGAAGGCCAAGCTACGACGCTGGTGGACCTACCTCAGTCAACTACGGCTGACGGTACACCATATCCAGGGAGTGAAGAACGAGTGTGCCGACTACATCAGCCGCAACAACTTCGACGCCCTGATTTGTGCCCGGTCTGAAGCGCTGGCAAAGGAGGCGTTCAGCCGTATGGACGTACACCTGGACCTGAACATGACCATGATACGCCCCCTGGATGGACTCCAACAATCGGAGTACCTACAGGAGTTTGGGGATATCTACCGGCGCCTGGAGAAACGCCTTGAACCCCTCCTGGTCAACCAAGACCAGTGGAAGCGGGACAAGAGCTACCTCTGGCACGAGGACCGCATCGTGGTGCCTAGTGACCGAGTCCCAGCGCTGCTGAAGTGGACCCATGAGTCCAGTGGTCATGTGGGTGCTGACCGTACCCTGAGGCTGTTCAAGCAGTGGTTCCACACTACGTGGACTGACGACCAACTGCGGAAAACCCTCCAGCCTATCGTGGACAAGTGCCCTTGCAGGTCCTGTAAACCAGGGGATATCAGGGACAGAGGTCTCTACTCGACCCTGCCCATCCCACACTGTGCCAACAGTGTTCTATATGTGGACTACACGGAGATGCCGAAGTTCGGGGGCTATGACTTCGCCCTCGTGGTAACCTGTGGTTTGACCAGGTTTACCAGGGTGTTCCCATGTACCAAGCGTATTACCGGGGAGGAGACTATCAAGATACTCCTGGAGGAGTAGTTTTGTGTCTATGGGGCGCCCAAGGAGATCAACTCCGATGAGGACGTACGAGTACGCTCAGATACTGGCTGGTACAAGAGGGTCCTGAGATCCCTCAATGTCCAGGTGTCTACGGGGATTCCCTACTCTCACACGAGCAACCCCCTATGTGAGCGACAGATTCGTGTCCCGAAGGAGAACGTCAGGATATGGTGCAAAACTGAACGCACCAGAGACTGGGTGAGACTACTCCCCGTCATATCCTTGATGATGAACTCCCAAGAGAGTTCTGCTACTGGCTACTCGCCCCATGAGCTATTCCTAGGGCGCCCGGCATGGTTCCTACATGCCCCCTATCCACAGGACACCCATTCTTCTGTGGGTGAATGGGTCCAAGAGCAACAAGCGAAGGTGGACAAGGCCAAGGCTATGCTCAAGAGAGTGAGGGAGCGTCAGTGGAACAAGAAGAACAAGCACCGAGTACCGGCCACCTACCAAGAGGGGGACTGGGTGCTGGTGCACCACAGTCGACTACCCGCCTGGCCACGCTCTACCAGCGATGACCCATACTTCGGGCCGTACAAGATTCTATCTGTGGATGGACACCGTATCACCGTTCGGTGTTCTGCCCGACTAGGGGGGATCCTGGTGTGCGCTGCTCAACACCTGAAGCGCTACTATGATCCTGAAGACCTCTGTGGGGAGGAGTGGGAGCTGAACGACGAGGAAATCGCCGCTCTGGACCTACAAGGGGCTGCGAGCCCTATGGAAGTTGAAGGTGAACTCCCCGACATGAACGCCGAGGAGATGGCTAAGGAGGGCTTCTACCTGGTGAAGTCTGTCCTACGCCACCGCTATCGCCAGGGTTGGCGCTTCCTCACCCTCTGGGAAGGGTTTGGAGTCGAAGAGGCCACCTGGGAGCCCTTCTCTGCATTTGTTCTACCGGAGGGACGCCTAAACTCAGTTCTGGTTGACTACTTGTCCCCGAACAACCTTGGTGAGTTGCTGAGGCTCGCTGAGACGCTTGCCTCCAAGACTAAAGCTAGGGACTGAACCTTACCCTTACCTGCCAAAGCGTATGTGTGAGTGTGCTATTCCTAAGGTCCTGAGAGCAAGCCGCAGAAGTGGTGTCCTAATTATACCCAAGTCTGCGCCCTTGCTAAACCTGGAGGGTTGGCTTATTGATGCCACGGGGTACGCCCCGGGTCTCCCCTCCCCTATGCGCCCCATTTCTGTGCTGGCGCAAAACCTTGGGGGAATACCCAGCGTGCTTATCCTGGTATTGTTTTCCCTACCTATCTGTCTACTACAGGGAGGGGTGGCCAAAAGCTATGAAGGCATGAAAACACCGTTTTGCTTTGTGGCCAAAACACTGACCTAACCACTGCCACAGCCCACCAACCCTGCTAAAATTGCAGCAAACGGGTGGGACAGTGACACACGCACTACAGGTCCTACACACCCTACAGTGGCACCATCCTGGTGGGCGAGCACTGGGGCAACTGGCTGAAGCCCCCACTCAGGACTACCACTCCTACACGCACACTCTACTGGGCGTTGCGAAGTCAAAGGTGTCGTGGGTCCTAGCGACCCTCCTGTGAAATGGCAAGAGAACACAGCGCTGCTAAGCAACTGTGGCCTAACAGGGGACGCCACAACGCGTTTCCCCTGCTAGGGCTTGGAGGGAAGGAGTGCTCTCGCGTGCAAGGCGCAGATGTCGATGAAGTCGGACTCCCTGCTCTGCCACAGGCGGAGCGGAGTTACTTGTTTGTGTGATCTGCGCCCTTGTTTAGCAGGGCATAAAAAAATGCTGCTGCACCAATCACCCTACCTGCCCACCTGTAAAACAAAGGCAAATGAAAGGGCGTTTGCGGCGGAGGAACCAAGCCACACTCCAGGTATTATACCCTTCTCAGTGTGACCTATAATACACTGTCCGCAAACACGCTGCAGAAGCAGCTACCCTTGTCAAGCAAGCAAGCGTTAAGGGACTCCTCAGGTTCTCTTAAAGAACGTACCGAGGAGCCCCTGGGTAGCCTAAACAAGGTTTACCGTGCGCACTTCGCGTGGCCTACCCTTTAATGCGTGTGTGCATGCACGAGTATGCGCGAAGGAGTAGGGCAAACCTGCCCATCTCAACCACAATCTCGAACTCCACCAGGGGGTGGCCCCGCCTGGGCTTACTCACCTTACCTACCGCTGGGAGAGAGAGCAAGTGAGGGGCGCACGCGAAGGACGTTGCTATGCACTGGTGTGTATGTCTAATCACCCTGATCTGACCGCTAATCATCTGCAATCTTTCTGATCAATCCCTCTATCGCGTCCTATCGTTGTTAGCGCTGCTACAAGGCTCGTTCACGGAGACACGAGACGAGCAATGTGTATGCGGCGTACGAGACAAGCATACCTGTAGTTTATACCTGATTCATTGAAGTCTTTTTCGTTGATTGTCGAATTCTTGAATTTTCGAATCTTCTATTACTGTGGGTGGAATCTGTATGTTTGTTTATTAATGTGTGTCTCGTCATTTTCAAGACTACGTGACACATACGTTTATAATTCCATTATTTCTCCATTTTCCGGCGCTTCGCTAGGAGCCGCTCCTGCGCGCCGCCATTTTATGCGTATGAATTTCTGGATTTAAAAAATCCAGAGATGACTATAATTTCTATAAAAATGTGGTTCTGATGCACAATTGGATTCTGCTCAGGTGTGTCGTTTCGGAAAAATTCTACGCCGTCATTTGACGGATTTTGATGTCGTCGCTTCGTTTTTGCGTGGATTCGTCCATAATTCTCCCATTCCTGCCTCTGCAGATACCCACGCGCAGCCTCGCTGAGTAGGCCGTGTTCGGGCCGAAACGCAGGTGCCTGGAGAGACTGAGCAGAACCAAGACCCCACCAAGGGGCAAATTAATTTCTTTCTCGACTCCCTTCGCCCTAAGACAGGTCACAGGTCGCCAGCAGGTTTACGAGAACCCATGCGAGTGTGTATATTGTGTCTTGCGTTTGGGTTGTGTCGACGCTGCGTCTTGGAGGGAGGGATGCATATGCACATGTTTGGCATGCTCCCATACTAACCCAACCAAGCCACAGGAGCCCCGGCAGCGCCATGAGCGCTGAGTCTTCTGTAGGATATGATACAATCAGAGCAGCAAAAGAGCGCCAGCCATGGTGAGCGCCCATTTTTCTGTGTGAGGGAAGCTATAGGTATTTTAAAGTAGATGTGGAAACCAAGGAAAGGCCAAGAAAAATTCCCTTTTTCCTAAAATGCGACAGTGGTGGCCACCACAGCACAAGGGGGGAGTAAGAAAAAGTGCTTTTCCATTGCTTTGAGGCATATTCTAGTTGTATTAGAGATGCACTGAGCATCCATGCCTTTTTATCTTAGTATTGGTCCCACCAAAAGTGGTGATAACACATTTTGACCTATGGAACCAAACACCCAATCAGGATATGGAGTGGACCCCTTAATCCCCTTTCAATGTGAAGCTATTCATCTTTTCCTGAGTTGACTGAGCACTGACATACCCAAAGTAGAGCCTATGAATTTATCTATGTTTTTCCATGAATTCTTAGCTATCCTAGTGGTATGCACCCTAGGGGGCTGGGCACCTCTTTTTGAGAGGTCCTGGGTTCAATTCCTGGTCAGCCTAGCTAAGTAGGAAGATCCCATGTGACATGGCAGTGACCTCATCGCCACATACCATGCCACCTCAGCACATATGGGACCCAAAACAAAGAGTGCACATCTCCTAAGATGGCACTATGGAAAGAGAGTGATCCTGAGGCAGTTTTCTAACTCTTTTCCAAAAACATTTCAGCTATCTTTGTGAATATGCATTCATTTGTGACCTGAGTTGCAGTTGCTGTGAATATCCAATCATCTTTCACTGTTTACACTGCAGCCCTTCATGCTTTGATCCTGAATTACCTTCTCCTTGCACACTTCTGGCTTGGGCTATCCTGGATTGACTTGGACTTACTGTATTTCAATAAACAAAAGCTTTTCATCTACCTAAACAAGCAGCAGGACACCCTACAGCAACAGCAAGCAGCAGGAGAAGCAAAAACACAGTGCTGAAAACACTATAAACTTTTCTGGAAGCACCCACGCACTGACACAAGCTGCAAGGCTGCAAAACTGTGTCGCAGTTTTTTTGTTTCTCTGGGATTGTCGTGTTGAGGAACACACTTCCCTTACACTTGTCCTTAAGAGCTTGAGCAATATGACACATAGACTGTGGGGACAAAGTCTCCATCAGAGTCGGAACTGTGTTCCACGTCCTCCCTCAGCCACTCCAGAAAATTGTCCTCTGAGGACTCATCTGTTTTAGTGGCTTTCACTGAGATAGGGCAAGCCTCATGCTGAAACAGGTCTCCTCTGGTGAGCGCACTAGGCCACAACAGAGCAGGACGAACATAAAAGCCATCAGCGCATACACATGCCACCAGGGTCACGTGTCGTCTTTCGTAGCCTCTCCTCCTAGCGCCAGTTTTAGTACCTCTTAGGACATACACTTTAAGGCTGCCTGTGTCGAAGTCAATGAACATGCCTGACTCGTCTTCATTGAACACATACTGTGGGTTGTACCCCACTTTGGCGAGCGATGGACTCAGGGACTCATTGAACCATGTCGTCCACTCATCCTTCGTCAGCTTCTTGTCCAGGAACACACTCTCAGCATGCTGCGCAAGGCGACCAGACACCTCAGGGTGGCGACGAAGGAAGAGGCGCCACCACTTCTTCATGCTCTCGAGCGCCAGCGTCGTCGACGGCCTGTCATCTGTTCGCACGCTGTCATTGTACATCCTGGATGCCTCGCTGATGATGTTGTCCCTTGTGCGTGGCTTTCCTTGCTCGCGCTCTCGCTCCAACCATTCAACCAGCGCGCTCTCGTCCACCAAAGGCTTGGGCCCTCTGCGCTTGGGCTGCAAGGTGTCTCCCACACTGCAGAGACAGAAGATGAAGATGGCGGACAGCAATGCAAGGTTAGATCCCAGATGACGAACAGGGCAGAGACAAGTCCGTGGTCCGTGCTGTGGTGTACCTGTGGCGATCAACAGCGCGCTGTACATCTGAGCGGCTGACGGCGTGCTCCCTTGATGCTTGTCGCTGGCTCATCTGTCCAGCAATGGCAGCGGCGGCGGCCTTGGTAACCTCACAGGAGTCCTTGGGAAGCGGGTAGATGCAGCACGGGGCGGCTTTGGGGCGTGGCGGCTTCCGGTGCTTCTGCTGAGGCCTTCGAGACCTCCTTCGCTCCCTTGAGGTGACCTTCATGAGCCAGGCCTTGGCACCACGCTTCGCCGCCCGCATCTAAATATTTAAATGAAAGGAATCCAATTCAAAAACAAACAAAAAGGCACTAATTGTTAATAAAAGCGTGCAAATCAGCGTAAGGTAGAGTAGCCAATTACTGTACCAAATCAATGGTAGAAAAATTATAGGGCGCAATTAAAGCTGGCAGCTATAAATTGACAATGTTTTAGGTCAAATCCTGAAGTTTCAAAATGTTTTTGGTTCAATATGCAAAATCCAACTGGTACCGGAGAAATCGGTGCCAGATGGGGCCGCGCAGAGATCACGGGATAGCGGTCGCGCTTGTTTCTGTGCCAACAAAGAAGAGAGAAGATCTCAGGTATTTTACGACAAAATTCATAATAAATTAGACAGAAATTTGCGAAATTAATTTTTCTGTTGATGGATGTGTTCACATGCGCGACAGCAAAAGAAGGGCGCGCCAGTGGATGGCGGAGGTAACAGAAACGAAAACACGAAGCACATGAAGCACGCGCCAGAAGACCGCGGTCCAGAAGCCTCCCTCCCAGGTCCTATACATCCTTCCCCTATGGGAAAAGCCGTCAGACATGGAACGCGTCGCCGTCGACTGCCTTATCAAAGCCAAGAGCGTTCGCAAGGGTGCGACTGAGTTGGGAGTCCACCGCCAGACCCTAACTGACGCGATGGGGCGAATGAGGTGTGGTGCGTTACCTGTAAGGCAGTCTGAAAGGGCGCCGCAAATCCAACAGGACGCGACGCGCAAGAGAAAACAAGCTGGCGCGCGTCGCGCTTTTTACTTTGTCCTCTTTGCTGCAGTCGCTACCAGGCGTGTGAGGTGAAGAGGGGCCCAAAGCCCTATCTGGTGGAGTTGCCCTTGACAACCTGGATGGATGAGTGTGCGGATCAAATGGTGTGCCCTACGCTGAGTGAGATCAAAGATGAAGCTTAAGCCATGGCAGAAAAGAAAACGAGTGTGCAGAACCCAGCTCTGCCTTGTAAGTTTGGTAAGACATGGTGGAAACTATTTAAGCGTCGCAACAGTGACTTTGTTTCAAGACTTGCTCAAAATGTTGAATCGCAGCGTGCCTCTGCCCGTTTGAGCCCCCAGCAGTGGACAGGGTTTTTCAATAATCATTTTAAGCCAGGTTTAGAAAAAGTTGCCTATAACCCCTGCCATATCTGGAACGAGGATGAGTCAGGGTTTTTTCGACAGTTCACCACCGTGGGACAGCGTGTGTGGGTGAGGGAGGGGAGAAAAACTGTGGCGCGACGCCGTGGCGGGCAGCGGCAGCACATCACCGCCATAGTTGCTGTCAATGCACAAGGCCAGGCCACAAAACCAGCACTCCTATGGAACACAAAAAAAATAAGAGGCGACATGTTCCTCCGTGCACAGTGCCCCGTGACACTGAAAGGAATGCCTGATGGGTGGTCCTCTGAAGAGGTCTTCTTGGAGTGGGTGGAAACGGTTCTCGTGAAAGAAACACAACCACTCAGCAACCCACAGAAATGCATTTTGTTACTGGTGGATGGCAGCAAAACGCACCTCACACTGCAGGGTCTGCAAAAAATGAAGTCCTGGGATGTAGAGGTGGTTATGTTCCCCCCCCATCGGACAGATGTCATCCAGCCACTGGACAAAGCCGTTTTCAAGGCACTGAAGGCCTCGTTTCGCAAAAAGGAAGAACACTGGAAAAGGAAAAACCATCACAGAGCCCCGTCCCCTGCAGACTTTGTGCAACTGTGGACAGATGCATATGTTGATGCAGTCACGCCACGACATATTCTGTCAGGCTTTAGGTCCTGTGGCATCAGCCCGTTTGATCCCCAATATTTTTTGGAACATTGTCCGGCCACGCGGGACGATCCTTGGTCGCTGCGCCTCGGGGGCTTTGTGACAGCCCAGGATTTTTTAGATAAGGTCAGTGAAAAAGAGAATGGTGTTGCCGCAAAACTAGCACCCAAACGGAGGGCACGGCGAGTGGGAGAGCCTCTGAGACGGGTTGACAGGCCTGCAGCAAAACGTCCCGCCAAACCAGCCCCAAAACCCAGAGCTGAGAAACGCCGAAGGGTTGATGACCCTGCCCCAGCAGCAGCCCCTGGTCCTGACGAAGCACAGTCTTCCTCCGACGAAGGGGATGGTGCAGGAGATCCGTTTGATTTGTATGTTACCTACCAAAGTAGTTGTTAGTGTCTTTTGGGGTGGAAAGTGTTTGTCAACGCGGACCACCGAAACAAAATGAACCCGGATCGGCCTGATAAATGGTGCAACAACAGTGCATTGGCAGTGCTGTGAGAGGGATTGACAGCGCAAAGGAAAAGGTACCACCTTGCCCGACGGCAGTAAGGCTAGCGGAACTTTTCACAAAAAAAAGTTTTGAAAAAAGAAATTTTGGAAAAAAAAATTTTTTCCAAATTTTTGGTGCATGAAAAACGGGACGTATACGCAGAAAAAACACATTGCGAGGCAAGGAAACATGGTTTTCCTTTGGGCATGGGATACAAATAGGTGATGCAAAGGCGTTGGCACTATGAAAAGGAGTTTCACGGGCCTAGTAGACCTCATTTCCAAAAAGCATCAAAATTTTGCCTGATTTCTTGGTGGGAGCAAAAAAAGGGAAAAGTGTTATAGGGGCCCCCTAGGAGCTTGCTTGACCCAAACTTGTGTTAGAAAATCAGATTTAGGTGCAACTAGGCATACCCCAATGGTAAGGTACCCTTTAGTATTGCTAAATCGTACAATAAACACTAAGTTTTCATGTGGAAAGTGTGAAAAACTTATGGTGGTACAACAACTAGTTCCTGTTACAAAAACTGCCTCCTTTAACTTAACACATCTCTTCTTGCCTGGCCCTGCTTCGGTCACCACCCCAAATCCGGTGCGATTCCGGTGCTCGGCAGAAGTTAGATTTTCCAAGCCACTAATGAAATGCAAGTGAGGATGGATTCAAAATCAACACTTTCATTGTTGATCTTCCTACATGTCCAAATTTACCATCCGACAGTAATCGCAGCCGCCAGGCCCAACGCTAAATATTTGACCTTATAACTGGTCATTTTACCTTAGTAGGGAGTCCTACATAGCCATTCCCCTCACAGCCCTTGTCCTCCCCTAATTTGGCGCAGCGGCACCGAGCGGAACTGAAGGTATGTGGCATGGTTGGTTGCTGGTTAGGTAAAATGCCCCTATAGAGGACCATCTATGGTCCGGCAAGATCTGGCCGATTTCTGCAGACCTGAAGGGCCGGTTTTTTTCCCATTACAGGTGCCGGCTGGGGCCACTGATTGCCGTTTACAGAACCGTTTTTGGTCGCAGGACCGTGGAGAACAATTTAAATGGGACTACCTCTGCGAGCTTCGGCCCCACGCCGTACGGCGCCGTACGGCATACCCGGTGCCGCACCTTACTAACTCGTATAGAGTGTGTAAGCGATGTCGCGCAAAAATCGATCCCCTGCAGCCTCGAATTAGGGTTATGGGCCCCCGGGAACCCAGCGTTAGCTGGTTGGGGGGCCGTAACCCTAATTGGAGGCTACAGGGGATCTATTTCTGCGCAACCCTAACCCTGTTACCTTCTGATTGGCATCTCGGTAGGATTCTGCTACACCTACCCCACCTTCGGCCAGGCCGAAGATGGCAGAGTCCATGCCATTTAAATAGAAATCGCCCTTTTTTAGGTACTCCAGACCCTCCTGCTCCTATCGAGGCCGGCCTGCATCGTGGGATTTTTTCCAGCGCTTTTAATTTCCTGCAGATTTCCTTCCATATCCTACATTGTTGAGGTAGAACTTTGCCCGAAATCACAAGACATCCATAAAAGCATACAAAATTTTTAGCCCCTTTTTATTTTTTGGATCATGGATGTAGTGGCATGGGGAACACCAAAGAAAACGGTGTAGGGCCCCACAGATCCGCAACAAAGCCTGGTCTTTTTTCTCATCCTTTAAACAAGGACGCTATCAATATGGAAAGGCCCCCACCCAGCTAACGCTGGGTCTCCGGGGGCCCGTAACCCTAATTGTAGGCTGCAGGGGATCTGTTTCTGCGCAACCCTAACCCCGTTACCTTCTGATTGGCATCTCGGTAGGATTCTGCTAGACCTACCCCTTAGGCCAGGCCGAAGATGGCAGAGGCCATGCCATTTTATATCCAATATCCGCGGCCTGTGGTAGATTGCGCGCCCAATGTGACGGCCGATAGGCCGGCACATTGGAGCGCGCAATCTATCACAGGCTGCGGATATTGCCTAAATGTGATAGGGGTTTTACTGCACAAATGAAATCTAGTCCACAGCGCTTTTATTTTTGCCATTTGAGGCTTTGTGCCGCAAATTGTGGCATGTCAAAGGCGCAAAATCAAGATACTGAAGTTATTTTTCGCGTTGAAATATGGATACTCCCAATAAAAGCCTTTTAGCCTCTTTTGATGCGAAATGGAATTCCTCAGTTATTAGGGTCCATTTTTTTTTTCGGAACGTGGACAAGTTCTCACCGGCACCCTCGAGTGAGAATGAGGGAGTGTTGCCCAAATTACCTTTTAAGTTGTTGATGTCGTCCAACGCACCACGCAAGCGAACGCTTCTGAGTCTTGCTTATCACATTGGCGCAACTCATGGAATACGCCACCAATTGCTGATTGCTTGCTGGATCGCTGCTTGCTTGCTGGATCGGGATTTAGCCATTTGATGCATTGCCGACTTTGTGTGCGCCCTGCTTCCATAACCGTTGTACCACGAATGTACATGTGCACACATACACACACCATACACACACCGTGAACCGCAGGTTACATAGGTCCATAGACGTAGCGATGGACGGCAACACTGTGCCGAAACAAATTGTAGAAACCAGTAGCTAGCAACCAAGGATAGTGAAACAGTGAGCACTCGGCCCTGTAAGCTATTCGCGCTTGCAGGTCATGATCAGATTGCTGGTTGTCCCATCCCTCTGCCCTTGCCTCCACCTCCACGTGCCCTGATTAGGTTCAATTGGTCAGAATTGGTTTCATTTGGTTGCACTTGTCCCTCCCTCCCTCCAGCAGGCCATCATTCAAGTGGAATTCCTTCAAATGGTTTGATGTGGTCCATCCCTCCCTCCACCATGCTTACTTTTGCCATCCTTGAAATGGAACCGGTTCAAATGGTTGATTTGAATGATTGATCAGATTGGTGTCACATTGGGCGGTACATTTGGAAGGCAATGTACCGGTACATTTAGGACCCCTATCACATTTAAATAGAAATCGCCCTTTTTGAGGCGCTCCAGACCCTCCTGCTCCTATCGAGGCCACCCTGCATCGTGGGATTTTTTCCAGCGCTTTTAATTTCCTGCAGATTTCTTTCCATATCCTACATTGTTGAGGTAGAACTTTGCCCCAAATCACAAGACATCCATAAAAACATGCAAAATTTTCAGGCCCTTTTTAATTGTTGGATCATGGATGTAGTGGCATGGGGAACACCAAAGAAAACGGTGTAGGGCCCCACAGATCCGCAACAAAGCCTGGTCTTTTTTCTTATCCTTTAAACAAGGATGCTATCAATATGGAAAGGGTGTTTTGGCAATGGTTTTTCGCAAACGAGTGAGATGAGGGTGGCAAAGGCGTTGGGAGGTGTTGTCAAATCGGAGGGAGTTGTCGTCAAATGCATTGAGTTTGGGTGCAATAGTAACAAGCAATGGACCACAATCCACCGCATCCCTTGATCCGAACAATAAACAAAAGGAAAAGGTAGAGAAACAACATGTGAGAAGGATATGGAAGAAGAAAGATAAGAAGACACAAGACCCCTACAACGGTGTTTTTCAAAACCACAACAAATTTCACTTCACATGGCATGCTTGGGTTTGGTGGTCCGCCGAATGAAGTATGTGCCCCATTTCCAAGTGAATTCATGGTCTTTTATGTGTTTCCTTGCCAGGAGGGACAATTGGAACATTGCTAGGGCCATTGGTACCAAGTTTCAAAGCTTTTCCCATAAAAAGTCAATATCAGCCCACAGTGGCCCTCGATTAGAGCAGCGGCCTCGATTAGGGCGTTTTACCTTACATGCACAGAAGTTGAAATTTCTTCAAAAATCTCCTGTTCTGCTTTGTAGTCCACCATTGAGCATTTGGTACCATGTTGAAGTGGTTGAAGCAAGTGAATCATGAAGAGGCAAATGTTCCCACCCACAAGCCATTGGTCCCAGTTAAGTACACTTAGCACTCTTCGGCACATTGATTCGGCAATCAGATGGGACCATGTTTTGTTGTGCTCGTGACTTTCTGCTTGTATGTGTCATATTAAGTAAGGGACGAGCGGGAGCATTAAAAAATAAGTAAGAAGTAAGGACGCCTCGGGATGAATTAAAAAAAAAGTAATAGGTATTAAGTAAAGCTTTTCGGGAAACCACTAATATACTGTTTTAACTTTATTTCCACAGTACTTTACATGACCTACCGCAACAAAAAATACACGCATTTACCGCTAAAATAAATTACACGACTTGACGATTTTTTCTACACAAGTTACATGTTGCACACCCCATTGGGGACAGGCATCACCTGCACATAAACTCTGGGATGAATGCATGTGTGCAGAGGTTGGGTGTGTTTCATGCCTATCACCATCTTGCGCAGCAACCCCCTCCACCCAGCAAAAAAGAACCTGCCCAAGGACAACAATTCCAGATGCTTGTTGATGTGCCGATTACCGGATGCTTATGTTTTCCATTGTCGTTGTTTGATGTCAGATCTGTATCACACAAGCATGGTACGAACCCGTCTTGCTTTTTTGTTGTTGCTGTGCACATCGCTGTGTTGCGTGGTATGTGAGAACATGCACAGCGAAAGTGTGGGTATTGTGGACATTGATGTCGACGATGAGGTTGACATTGATGGACTGCTTGACCCACAAGCCTCAGCAGAAGCCCCTCCACTGGAGATAACAATGTTTGGCATTTCTCCAAACACCATGTGCTATGCCAAAGTCTTGCATGACCCCTTTGAATTCGAAACATGCGCCCGAAGATACTGTTTCTGCTTGGGTAACATTTGGATGGAAGCTGATGCGCTTGATGAGGAAGACGAAGACCCTATTCCTGAGGACGTGGTGTGTGCTACGATGGTTTTCTTCGTGTGTCCCACTTGTCATTCCCCGACCCCTGAACCCCTCACTGCATGTAAGCTGCTCAATTTACACCCAGGGCCCAACAGGTCATTAAGACAAGATGTTAGGCGCACAGCTTCAGACAGTGGCACAATTGCCGCTTCCGTATGTAGATAGGGTCACCACATCCCCTCTCTCTTTTGATGAGGCGATGGGAAGGCCAAAGTGCTCCTAACCAGTGGGGATGGCTTTACCAAAAAGACCCCTCGGGCTATGGGGTTCCATTGTTGCAGCCACAACATGGCCGCTGTTCTCCCCCCTTTTGGGGGATGCAGACGTGGTTGTTGTGGGATGCAACAGTTCCTATGCCTCATGGGAATTTCCGATGACATCCCAGCAGAGCGGCACATCCTGGGCAATCGGGCACATGGGGTGCTACGCGTGCAACTTAGCTTGGAGTGATACAGTGAAGGTGCTTAGAGACCACGGAGGAATGTGTAAACCAGGGGCAGCAGGGTTGGTACGTCACATTGTGAATGGGGCTCGGAAGGTGGCCTGCACTGCGGTTTAGGAAGATGGGCTGCAGAGAAAGCGAATCGGAAAGAGCAAGTGTGCATAGAGTTGCCTGGTGCCTTACATTTTGCCAAAGGCTTCGGGCGCCTTTGTTGCAGCAGGTTGGGAGGAAGGTTGGGGTGCACCAAGTGGTGGGGGTTGGCATGGACAGATGTATGTAATGAGTGGTGGGAGGCGTTTGCCACGGGGTGTAAGGGAGCTTGGAAAGAGGTTTCTTGATTGGTTACGCGCTACTGGGTTTGCCATGGAGCTGCCGAGAGGGCCACACGTGGCTCAAGAGGATGCTACGGAAAAGTCGCGGGTAAGCCTCTTGAACAATATGCCGTGCTATGGCAATTGGCATGAGGAGGAGTAGAAAGTGGTGAGTAAGTCCGCGACAATACAAAGAGGGTATCGGAGGCGTTGTAGGGACTGGGCATGACCCCGACAGGAAAGAAAAGTTCGTGCAACCATGGTGGACGAGATTGTGCGACATGCAATGCAAAAGAGGGCCCAAAAGTTGCGGACGAAAATTGTGGAAAACTGACTCAGTGCAACGTGAGTGCACATTTAGTGAACCTTTGAAACATGCAGCGACCCTTCAGGGAATGTGCACTAAAGGTTCCCTGAACCATTGTTGAACCTTTACTGAGCCTTTCTAGCAAAGGCAAATTGCTGATGCAGGATGGCAACACCAAAGTCAAGGCGACCCGTTCACCATTCCTAGAAAATTATCATCTTTCTTGAGGCACTTGATAGTTTTGATAGCACTCATGTTGGCAACATTTAAAACCTCCACCCCACCCACCACAGGTTTGGCAAACGGGTTCCATAGGGGCTTTATCAAGACCGGGCGAAAGGATGGATAGAAGGGTGTCTATCCCTATAGGAAGTGCGAACACCGCCCACCATCGGTCTTTTGGAGGTAGCCGCACCATCGTGGCACATTGGGGGCTGTGCGCATGGGCGTCCTCGCCAAGTTGCATCGTGTCCTGCAAGAGATGTGTGGCATGTTGTGGCCCCTACACAGACGATGCTCGCATCACAAGTCGCACTTCAGACCATCAGGGACCTGCCAACTACAATCGACACCGACCACCACACGCCGTGTATCTTCTAGGCGAGGAACTCCACTCCGCAGTTAGCCAATTGGACAAGCTCCACAAGTTCCACGACGTGGTCATGCAACATGCTAGCAACTTTTGGACCCCCTTCCCACACCATACACATGTGGGGAGGGCAATCTTCTTCCCCCCCACGGAAGATACATGGTTGTGAGGGGTATGCATGGCTGGTGACCTTTTGTTTCGGCAATCGCATGGTCCGCATCACTGGGAGCCTACCGTCCGGTGTGCACAGCGCATTGCAATGCGTAGGACCATGATGCGCCAAGTGGAGGGGGGCCACTCCAGTGGCAGCGAGTCCTGGCGCAAGGGACAAGGCACAAGCAAATACACCCCCCCTAGAGTCGAATCTCCCCTCTCACACTACTTGCAAGGCTTTCATCGACGGGTCATGCGGCGCTAGCCCCCCAATCTCGTTAGGCACCGGAACCATCGCATGCGGTTAGATACATGGCAACAACATGAGCCTGTTCCCGCACCTCAAGGGGCTCTACCTCCAATTGAGAACTATGCTAGCTCACCCACTTGTACAGCCTGTCCAACGTCCGTGGGAGCGTGCTTGGCCCCTCCACAAATTTAGCGATGTCTGATTCTCAAAGTGGGAAATCGGCCCGTTAATCCCACAGCATGGGGCTTCGTGTGCCCGCCGAAGGTGCGCGTTGATGATGATGGCATCCACCACGTGCATGGATCGAGAACTCACTCAATGGCATGTGGCACAGCAACATCACTGCCCCAAGCCTCTCCGCCTCCGGCATGGTGATGTGGATGACTTCACTCGACGTGTTGCTACCATGCCTAGCCATAGCAACATTCGTGATGCTGGCGGTTGGAGGCAATGCATCTGATGTGGTGAACGACACCTCCGCCGGAACCCATGCACCAGGGAGAGGATTGTTGTACAGCGGGCAGCAAGACCAACATATCCCGACACCGGAGTTGTAGGCAGCGTTCCGAAAGCGATGGAGAAGCCCATCTCTGGTGAATCGCTAGCCCACCGTAACCACACAACCACAATAGCCCTTGTGCCCGAATGGCGCGCGACAGGTTTTTCGGCCTTTTTACCTTGTAGGGGCATCCTTTGGTACCTCGTGTTCGTTCGTACGTTGCCGGATTAGGTGGGGGCAATGATCATAGTTGTTGCTACACCCACGATCCTCCACGCGACCGCAAATCACTTGCCATCAGGCCGAAGCCACCTCTCACATCACAATGGCCATCACATCGTGGCCATAGACGTCGCATGGTACCTCAATTGCCGCACCATCCGCGCTATGTTTCCCCCCACGGCATCTTGGTCTTGTCTATTTTCCCATGTGTACTCCACATCGTACTGGGCATGCAACCTGTACACGTCTTGGTACCCATAGGTACAACCCTCACTGAAGTACACACTTGACCTTGACCAGGGGAAGGCGGGGTTTCAAGAGGGGGGGGAGGTCAATAGAGCCCCCAAAAACTGGGTGAGCCCACCGCCTGCGACCGCCTGCGACCGCCTGCGACCGCTTAAGAAAATTTTCGTACACGTCTATTACAGATGGCATAACCCATACACTCACTCCCCCAATCCCTCCAACCCGCCCGGCCTGTGTCCCTCCATCCCTCCAAGTGTGCCATGCATTAACTCATTGAAGGAAAGACATATCACAATTGTCTCTTGCACTAAATAGTAGCCTTGCAAATGGCTTGTTGCCTGCCTCATTGTCAACCCAAGTGGTTGGATGCAGGGAGCCTTGGCCTTTTGCCACTTGGCACGATGAATACGCACCTTGTTAGCTTCCATTGGATCTGTCGCTTGCCCCTTTTGCTTGGCGGCCTTTTGTAGGGCATTGCGCGTGCGCTCATTCCTATCTTTTCGAACATTCAAGATGCCTTGCAACGCCGGCAACCTTGAGACGGCCTAGTGGTCATTGTATCCCTCTTCCTCGGGTGCTAGACGATGGCTATCAAAAGAACGCAACAAGCAACCACCGGTGGCACATCAAATTGTGAAGCCAATGGAGGATACCCATTTTTGCACTCAGCTTTTGCATGAAGGTCACAAAATAATTTTTGGGCCTCACGTGCACGAGAACGGACATCAATAATGAGAATAGGAACCGATTTGCCACGGCAGCAAAATTTGGTCCTTTAGACCCCATCGTCACTTTTTTTCACAGTCATGACGTCATCTACCTATGCAATTGTTACTTTCGGGTACATAACCGTTTTTTTCGTTTAAAATAAAAATGTGGTGAAAACTACTTTCATGGCAAAGAGCACAAGAAAATATGTGCGTAGACGGGTCACAAGCCGTAGTACAACTGCGTGGAGCCCTCAAAAGGGGGTTTTTGGCCAAAAAAGGGCATCTCAAGCGCTTGCGACCGCCTGCGACCGCCTGCGACCGCTTGCGACCGTGGGCACCCCCGTCGCATGGTACCTCAATTGCCGCACCATCCGCGCTATGTTTCCCCCCACGGCATCTTGGTCTTGTCTATTTTCCCATGTGTACTCCACATCGTACTGGGCGTGCAACCTGTACACGTCTTGGTACCCATAGGTACAACCCTCACTGAAGTACACACTTGACCTTGACCAGGGGAAGGCGGGGTTTCAAGAGGGGGGGGAGGTCAATAGAGCCCCCAAAAACTGGGTGGGGGGGGGGGGTTGGGAAAAGGGTTCAATTGACAGGCACCATGAATCAGTTATTATGAGCTCTGGCGCCAAATGCGCCGAAACTTTTTTTGAGCATCAAAAATGATCAATTTTTTTTTCACAAAATCTTTGGCAAATGATGACTTTTCTGAACCCCCTCGACGCGCTGATTCCAAAAATCCCATTTTCATTTTTTGCTGATTTTTGGGTTTGGGTCACCTCCGAGGCCTAGGGGGTCAATCTCGTTAGGATTTTGGGGGTCCCGTGAGTTGAGCCCCTTTGGGGGGGGTCTAGCCCTGGGGCTCCATGAACCCCCCCCCCTCAATTGAAAGCCCGCCCACCCCTAGCCGTGCACCTACACATGGGCCCACTAACCACACAAGCAGATGTGCGGGCATGTCGTTTCAACTGCTAGCTGTACTACATGAGCAAACTCCAGCCACTTTGCGTGAACTAGCCTCTATGTCTCATCGCATGGCAGGCTGCGGGCCAGCCACGCTGTGCAAGGGAGCGACAAGCATCCTACAATGGCATCGATTGACACCAATGAATCCGAACCCGTACTCATGCTCAACTACCACACCCTTGGTGGATGTGCAGTGGCACCGAGATCTTTGGTGGCACCCGTCTAGACAGTTTTGCGGCCAAAGCTACTTTTAAACGCTTGACAAGCATCATGGTGCAACTAGAGCACCTACTGCATGGCACACGTTGCGAATGTATATTGCAATTGGTCCTTGGGCTGTCGCCATGACATCGTGGGTGTCAAGATGACCGCTTGCTCCTCCGGTCGTTGTCCGTCAACAACGCCTACCAACCTACACTATGGTGAGGCGCTCAAGCTAGGTGTAGAATTCCCTTCCAACATCCAAAACCTCCGAGCCGAGCGCATGAGTAGTTGCAAGGGCCAACTTGCTTCCTCATGCCTGGGGCTGCGACACTACAGTGCCATGGGCCGGGGGTTGAGCGTGAAGCGATTCTCCGCAACAAACCCTGCTATGGGATTCTCCCTATCGACAAGCACCATAGGGTACTCCCCCGGTAGCCTGTCGTCCTACACAAGGCTTAGCTACGTTAGCGCCACTAGGACTACCATCCTGGTAGCCCCCCCACCTAGGGGTGAGGTTTTGAGGAGGGACGCTTCCTGCATCTTCGGCGCGTCCACTCCCTGCACGTGCACTACGGTAAAGACTGGCACGGAGAAGAGGGGTGGTACGCCACATGCCACTGAGTGAGTTATCCGTGCACCTCGTGGATGCCATCATCATCACCGCGCACCTTAGTCAGACACACGAAGCCCTATGCCGAAGGATTACCGGCGTATTCCCCACTTTGAGAATTCGGTAGTGCTAAATTGGTGGAGGGGCTGCGCATTCCCGCGGACACTAGACAGGCCGCACAAGTGGGTGAGCCAGCATAGTTCTCAATTGGAGGTAGAGCCCCTTGAGGTGCCAGACTATGAGCAGGCTGCTGCTGTTGCACCCGCGATGCACTTGATCTGCCGCGCGAGCATGCGATGGTTCCAGTGCCTCACGAGGATGGGGAGCTAGTGCCGCATGACCCATTGATGCACACCTTGCAGGCAGTGTGAGAGGGGAGATGGGACTCTTGGGCGGTATGTCTTGCCCATGCACCGCTAGCTGATGCCTTTGGAATGGTCCCCCTCTGCTTTTGCATCATGGTCCTACACATTGTACTGCGCTACGCACGCGGCACGGCAAGCTCCCGGGAATGTAGACTATGCTGAAGAATTGGTGAGCGCACAAGATCATGAACACTGTCAAATAGCGATTTTTTTCAGAAAGCACGGAAAGGAGCCGGGTCCATGCAAACATTATTGTCAACAGTTAAAGCAAGGAAGGTGTAATACACTGCCTGCGGAGGTGCAAATAATTACAGCGGTTCTGCACAACCCAATCCCTGAACAATCATAAAAAGTGTCCGGTCTGGACAATCATGCAGCCAAACATGGCCAAAAAAGTCACCATGCAAATAAAATGAAACAAACACAGGGATTCAAACTGAGTTCAAACAAAAAGCACACTGCAACGCACGACTGAACACAAAGTGCAAGGCAAGCACAACATTTTAGCAAGCCACAACAAATTCTCATCATGTGCTCATAAGGGACAGGTGTGCTGGATAGAGAGAGGGGGGGGGGGGTCAAAAAGACTGAATTTCAACCAAAAGTGCACCACAGCCCGTTATTTTTCAAAAACGTGGGTGTTTAAGGCGTCTCAAAGCATGTTATAATCCAATTATTTTACACCGAGCTTGCTGTAGTGCGCTGTTTGTTCAAAAGTGGCAGTCTTGTGTGGGATTGGTTGGATTGCATCAGGGATATTCAAAAAAGAGGCTTCTACGGGTTTCCTCTTGGTACCCTCGCCATCACCCCATCTAAATGCTGTTGCCACCGCTGTGCCCTGGGAGGGCGGGGGGTTGGGGGGGGGGGGGCAGCCGGGCCCGGTCCTTGTATCCCCCCCCCCGCCCCCGTCCTCCCGGTGGTGTGGCGGGTAGGATCATATGGGGTTTTGCCTTTTCACTGCTCCTTGCGCCATTCTGCCCCTTGCTTCACTTCCATGCAACGTTCAAGCAAAGTTCTAGTGAGCAATGTGGCACAATGTGCCCTGGCCATCCTGAGGCAACGTGGTGCAGTGTGTTGCTTTTGCCCTGCACTGTCTCAATGGTGCCACACGGCAGTAGTGGGTCCCCCCTCCCCCGCCGCTGCGCCCCCTACCAACCCCCCCCCCCCCCGCCCTGGGGACCCCAACCCCCCCCTGTCGTACCGCCAATCCCCCTTCCCTAGATTTTGACAGATAGCTGGGCGGTGGGTTGCATTCAGAGAGGTTTTGTAGCTGCCCCTCCGGGCGCTGTGCGGCAACTGATGGGTAACAGTTGGCGATCCAGAATCTTCCTGTGTTGCAGTTGCCATATCATTGGTGGTGAGCAGCCCGCAAAGTTCAGTGTCATGGGAGGGGTGTGAAGAATGTGCTGCTCTTCGCAGCACCTTTCAGCGGAAGGACAACTGTCCCACTGTCACCTACAAACCAAGTTCCTCCCCAGCAGTGTGGCACAACCAATGTAGATAAGTTCCTGCTGAAGTCTCGAACCAAGCAATGAGCCATATGCCCAGAAGCACCAGCCTGCACACTTAGTCGACCTCTATTGCAAGCCCCCACTGTGAAGATGTCTGTTTGTTGTGCTTTGTTTGCTCCAATTGCACATGTTGCGAAAGGTAGTTCTCACCCAGCGTACATGCCTTTGCTCTTCATCTTCTGTTCTGCACAGGTGACCGATCTGCATCCCAGATGTGTCGCGGACACCACAAAGCCACCAATAGATAACTGTGAGGTGGAGAAGAATTGTTTTTGGAAGTATCAAAAGTGCATCACAAGAGATGTTTCCCCCTTGTGCGACAGGTTTCTGTGTTCCCCCACCCTTCTCCTGCCTAACCAACTGCGTGCCCCAAGTTCTTCAACACCTGGAAGAGGGTGGGGTTAACATACCTTTGGAAGGCTCATGGTCTTGGCTAGATGGGTCTAGCAGCCAGTATGTGGCTCCCTATGGGTGGTAAAGCTGACAAAATGAAAAGCTGACAAAATGAATAAATTATCATTCCCACTCTGCTGCTGTCCCCACTGTTGAAAACAAGACAAGAATAGGCCAACGTCATAGCCGCAATGCATGCGGAACACCATGGCCCATGTCTCTAAACAGCCCCGCTGGGCTAGAAAGGTGTAGATCTGGTAAAAAAAAAAGACGCCCCAAGTAATTCACTAGCGTTTTCATGCAGCCAACACAGCAATGCCCTTTATTTTGCCAACCCCAGGCATACTGTACTTGTATGGTGGCTCGCCTGCCCTTGAGATATTGGTGCATGTTGGCTCTGCAAGCACTCATTAGGCAAAGAGCAGCCATTGGGAGCAAAACACTGTGGAATGTGAGAGTTCTCACCCTGAGAGCTCTACTTTTACACTACGAATTGCAACCTGGCACCCGACTGGAAAGGGACAGTGTATCCAATCCAAGTCAAAGAGCATCTCTTGCATCCAAGCGCACGGGCGCCACTTGGCATTTACCCAAAGCGTTGGAGGCAAAGGAAAATGGTGCATATTGATTTCCTCACCACCTTGAGGTAAGATGAACAACCTTCCAGTGCACCAGCTCCTAGGAAAGGAAACCCCCCCCCCTGCGCCTCATGGCTTAATGGGGTGAAAAAACACATGAAGAGAGTCTACACCATGCTTTACATGGGATCGTTGATCATTGTGGGTGGGGTTCTTAATTTTAGGTTTTAGTTGAGGCTGAAAACAGCATCAGCAGGTGATGCACCAATCAATTGGAAATGATCCTAGCCCAGCATCCAAAGGTGACAAACACACAAAGAAGGCACATCTCCTTTTAATGTCCGCACGCCTATGTACACTGGTCAAGGGCCCGGGGTGGCGGGCCGATCAAGAGTTCAGGTGCCCGCCTCCCTGTGGGGACCCCTGGAGTACGGCGGCCAAAAGGCACCAGCTGGTTGGTACTATGTCTCTTCCATACTGCTCTCACCCGTTGCCGTTGAGGCAGTGCATGGGCTCCCTGTGAGGGTGCAGTGGGCGCCCCGCTAGATCCACTTGCGGGGGGGGGGGGGTGCATCAGGCCCATTGCAATCAGGGTCACCCACTAGCCCACATTGAGAAATGCGGGCTACTGTGGCGTAGCGGGCGCCGCTTTGGGTTCGCTCTCTCCCCGTTTGGGGGGAGGGGGTGTGAGGGGCTGCCATGCCCCTGGGCCTTGCTCTGGCCTCCTTGGGTTTAGCGTCCGTGCTTGCAGCTTGCGGCTGGCATGCAAGGCGCCGAAGATGCACCTCACAACGTCCGGGATAAAATGTGTTGTAGAGGCAGCACAAGAGCTCATCCACATGCCCAATCCACCCCACTCCCGGAGGCGTACAGGCAACAAACCCGGCTGGCACTAGCAAGCCAGCCAATGGCCTAGGGACGTCAATTGCGGGAATTCCGCCGCCGTGTGAAGCACGCGGGACGTCCATTCCGCCCGTGTCTTGCACCACTTTAGGCAGTCCTAATCCATCCTCGTACGGGGCGTTGTAGCTGGTGCTTCTGTACCCTTGGTGTTGTCCACGGGGCCCCCGCCACGGGGCCGCTTAGTAGGGAGGCCTTCTCTGTGGCCACCCCAGCGGAGTGCCCTTTAGCCGGAATTCTTGTCGGCTTCATCTTCTAGGCGCTTAAACGTTGCAGACCGGCCTACTTTCCGCCCTGGCGCTACGTGACAACACAAGCCCTTGCGCACCCAGTGCTGGATTTCCTTCACAACATTGTGGATGAAGTGCAAGGGCTCCGTTTGGCCCGACATGCACCAGGCCCACGAGCCCCCTTGTGGCTGCCACTTGAACAGGCGATGGTGTGCCGTGCGTGCACCATAGGCCCCGAGGCGGGCGGTGCTTGATGTGTCCCAAATGGCTTGCATCAGCACCAAGGTGAACTCATCTAAGGAGAAGTAGGGTTTATTCCTGAGATTGGGCTAGGATGAGGCTGAAGTGAGCTGGAAGAGAGTAGATGCACATTAGTTGTACACACGTCCAACACCTAACCTGCACACGAAATACCTTTATAGCAGGTATGCACATAGAGGGAAGGAGTATTCGTGTCTCCAACAGCGCAAATGCGGACCATCTAGATCTCATGTTTGTAGTGGGTGTGCATGACCAAGGACCTGCGGTGCCCAAGAGTAAGCATCAAGAAATCAATCACATTGTTCCGAGACAGCCGGTGGACCCTCACCCTCACATCGCCTGAAGCACCACAACCCAAGCCGTTCCGCTCTATGTTGGAGAATGGAGCGGCGGCGACCCGGTCAAGGGTGAGTGGCGTCGCCAGTATGACAACGGCTCGCACTCACCGGTAGATAGCTGGGAGGTGCGCCAGCTGCTGCAATGTTTTTTATTGTACTATTAAGTGCTTGGCCAACTTCGTGCCCCACACGCTACCAATGGGAATGTCCACGCCAAGTTGGCGGAAGCTGCCCGTAGTGGGGATCGGCTGGCTAGCCCCATAGGAGCGCTGCCGGGGCATTGTTCCCCCTGTACGCCCATGAGCAGGATTCCTCCACCTAGACGACCTACACCATGATTTGCAACCACTCCGCTATGTTGTATGCTTGAGAGCCGCCATCTCTAGGGCCACCATTTGGATCTCACCGGCGTACCCAGAGGACCCCATGGAACGAAAACCAGCTACTTGCTCTTTTAGCGCAAATACCTTTGCTGGCCCTAGGTCATCCCGGTCAATCGCCGCCAACGCCAATGGTTGCGCTGCGTTGCTGCACACACCTTTTGTGGCAGAGATTCGACACTCACTTCCGGATCGTGTTGCCACCATTCATTGGGATCAACGATCGTGGGCAACCGTGCAAGCTTCACTTGGTCGTCCAAACCCAAGAGCCTAAGCTGCCCGCCACCTTGCGGGCGTGAAAGAGTTGCCCATACATTGCCATCACGGCCCCGCCCATCCCAGGGTTTATGCCTAGCCCCAACACCAGGGCCCAGATTACTTGCCATTATGAGGTCGAAGCACTTGACGTAGTTCATGCTCATCCCCGCAAGGGCCCACCACTCTAGCTGGCGGAGTTCCGCTGTGCCGTCTAGAATGGAGAGGGCTGCTACAAGCCATGTATTTAGCGGCCTCACTGGTCCCTCATTGGGGAAAAACACATTGTAAGCCTTGGCCATCCGGGCGTGGCATCAACCCATGTGCTTGATCCCCTAGAACTGGGCCTCCACGCCATCCAGAGACACTCTAGGAGGAAGTGACAATTCGTAAAACTTCAAGCATACTGGCCAAGCAATGACGGTTGCAAGGGGGGTTGCTCCCAACGCACCCGGTGCCCGGTCATTGGGCTTGCTAGCATTGGTAGGCGCCGCACATGGCCTCCTTAACGTTGCGTGAAGGTTGTAGGTGCAAGCTCCAAGTCCACCGCGTGTTTGTACTAGATGGGTCGCCATGCATCCTATAGGAGGCCACCAATCTCCCGCAAGCTGGCCATAGGCGTGCCATGGAGCCGGACTAGGAAGGTCACTGGCAGGGCGAAGGACTCATCTTCCAGCCACCGGCAAACAGCCCCCATGCTTGGTTGACCAGGCCTCCACCAGCTAGTTGTGCCAAGCCCGCACCGTTGTTTGCTTGCGACTGCAGTGCGCCTGCCTTGCCGCGCAGGGTGCTATGTAAACGGCGTAGGGTCTCAATCAAGGCCCATAAGTTCTCTGTACCGTCATGCCTCATGTTGGAACACTTTGGGCAGATGTCACTGTGCTGCTAGCGGCACTTGGGCCTTGTGCGCAACGCGTGCAGCACTGCCCGTGGCCTCTCCCAATCAAAGGTCAAGCGTCATCAGCCAGCACAGCCCCTCCCGAAGGGACCCTTGGGCCGCAAACAAGTGCGCTAGCAAGCACATTAGCGGGCCGTCAGGGCCCACCGCTGCAAGGACCACAACCAAATCTCCTAAAGTACCTTGTTGGTGCCACGGCCTGCAGCAAGTGCGATGTCTTTGCCGGCACTGGGGCCGTCACAAAAATGCCACACCGAGCCCGGGGCACATGAGCGCTAACCCCACCTCTGCGTAGCCAAATCCACAAGCCCTGGGGGCCCTCGGCATCACCCCCTGCTATTGCCATTGATGTGCTCGGCGGGGTCCACCCAGCCAGAGACCAAAATTACTTGCTCATCATCCTCCCCCTTGGGGTGGGGGGTTAGCAGGACAAGTTTGGCCGCACGTTCTCAATGACTTCTTGGACTGCTCTCTTCAGGCGAAGGCCGAAGTAGACCGGCCATTCGCTCGGCTCACCTCCCGGCCGAGTAGCTGCTCCACCTTGTTGTTGGTGGGGAAAGGTCATTTTGCCGGGTTTTCTTCTAGGAACCGGCCCGCTTAGTCAATATCTACGGCATGGGTCTGCCCTTTGACGCCTCTTTGAAAAAACAAATGTGGATCCAAGAATTCCCTAATGACCCAAATTAAAAGCAAATTGTTATTTTTCAATTTTTCATGCATGAAAGGGCTCATAAATTAACCTCCCAAAAATTAACACATTAACCCCAGGTTTGGTAAGTTGCACCCCTATTTGCCCGCGCATACCACGTCCTCTAGGTGGTCTGAGGTGGTACATTGTTGCACCACAGGGGGGTAGAGGGGTTCCATTGCTATGTTGATGGGTGCGTAGGACATCCCCCCTCCCCGGCTCCCCCATCTACCTCGCTCCAAACCTCTCTTTTCCCCTGCGTAGCTCTTGCTATGCCTTTCCCTTTAAACATCCTTCTCAAGCAGGCATGACGCTTACACGTTTGAGTGGCCCACGAGTTTGCCCTAGTGACCTAGATTAAACCCAATATAGTTAATATCTGGCCAAGAATTACTGCGTTAATCTCAAGTTTCAATTATTTTAAGGGGGGTTACGGGGTTTGCCGTGAAAATTATGACCCCCATGGGTTGCCTTACGGGATCGGGTGTCATTTTCCCCCGGGGGTTGGTGGGGGGGTCCTACCCATGTGGTTGCTACAAAATGTTAAAACGGCTCTCGCCTTTAATTTTTTGTTTTTAATTTTTGGATTAATATTTGAAAAGTTAAAAATTAAGGAGTCACCGGCATTAATATCAATGTCACAAATATTAACCCTATTCTCCAAATATTGACCCTCCATAAAAATGCACAACAACAAGCCAAACATGCTAGGGGGCATGCATAATTGTTGTGCCTTACCAAAAGTGATATCCTCCCTTCCCCTTTTTCTACACACACACACACACATACACACACACACACACATACACACACACACACACACACACACACACACACACACACACACGGGCACACAATGATATTGGCACCCCACACACCCAACCTCTGCCTCACACATCCCTCCTTGCTCCTTCCTCTCTCCTCCCGTTGCCCTTGTGCCAAAGGTTTGGGAGGGTATGCCCTTTCTTTCGACGGGTTATGTTTTTGAAGAAAAGATTTCGTTGAAAATTGAGCTAGGAGAAAAAGGTTGTAGGTGTGTGTGTGTGTGTGTGTGCATGTGTGTCCATTGTGGCTAGTTTCTAGGTTGTAGAATGCCCCAAAGGACATAAAGGGGCTAGTTCAGGTTCCATTGGCAATGCCAACCTCCCCCCCCTTGGTATTGTGGTGCGTGATGTTTGGGGCTATGTCGTCTAGGGTTATGGTTCCTAGGGCTGTGGTGTGTGGGTGTGTGGGTGTGTGGGTTCATGGGGCTGTGGTGTGTGGACCTATGGTACGTCTCGGTGTGGTTTCTAGGGCTGTGGTGTGTGGGGGTGTGATGTTTGGGACTATGCTGTGTGGGGGAGTGGTTTCTAGGATTCTGGTGTGTGGGGCTGAGGTTTCTAGGTTTGTGGTCTGTGGGGCTGTGTTGTGGGGTTGTGGTGAATACGGCTGTGGTATGTTGGTGTGTGGTGGACATGTGTTGAGTTTGGTGTTAGGTGCTGTGGTGTGTGGGGCTGTTGCATGGGGGGGGGGGGGTGCTGTGGGGTGCATTGCAGCCCTGTGGTGGGTTGTGGTGCATTGTGGGTGAACAAAATCAGTGCACGAGGGACTGGGGGGCATAATTAATTTTTGGGACGACTTTTAAATTTCTGGTAGGTTAATATTATCGGTCAATTTTTGATATTTGGAACGCCGGTCCAAAAATTAAATATTAATCTCAAGAAATTAACACCGGCGGTCTAAAAATTGAACGGAAACAATGGGGGCAATGTGGGGCATGCGTACTTGTTGGGCCTCACCATATCCAGCACCCGTTGGGGGGTGGGGATTTCCGGGGGGGGGGGCTTTAGGGGTGTGGGGGGGTTGCATACTGTGGGGCTTCGACACAAATTTGATTTTGCTTTTCGGGGGGGGGGGGCACAGCCCCACACCCCACAGCCCCAAACATCACACCTCCACACACCACAGCCCTAAACCCCACACCCCCACACCCCACAACCCCACACACCACACCTCCACACACCACAGCCCTAAAACCCACACCCCCACACCCAACAACCCCACACACCACACCTCCACACACTATAGCCCACCCCCACACACCACAATACCAAGAGGAGGGAGGGTGGCATTGCCAATGAAACCTGAAGCAGCCCCTTTATCTGCTTTGGGGCATTCTACAACCTGCAACCTACCCACAATGAACACACACACACACACACACACACATACCTACAACCTTTTTCTCTTTGTTCAATGTCCACTGCTCGATGTTGAAGCTGAAGTTTGTGGAAACAAAGGGAAAACCCCCTCAAACTTTAAGCGCAAGGGCAAAGGGAGGAGAGAGGAAGGAGCAAGGAGGGATGTGTGTGGGAGGGGTTGGGTGTGTGGGGGGTGCCGACCTCATTGTTTGTGTGTGTGTGTGTGTGTGTGCGTGTTTCTTCCCATTCCATACAAGAAAAGGTGCATTGAAGTTGTATACTTTGTATGTAGAGCCCTCTATGGGCCATCTAGAGTCGCCAATGAAGCGGTGCACTAGGGGGTTGTCATCCCAAATGGCTAGCTCACCAGTCACCCTAGGTGTTGCCCACTAGAACCCCTTGCGGTCATCAATACACTGCAACACCTCCAAAAAAAACCATGTGTTGATATTTACATTAATTTCCCGAGATTAATATTCAGTTAATTTTTCGGTCGGCGTTAGTCTTAACCGAAATCTAGATATTCATCTCGAGAAATTAACGCAAAAATTACCAAACAAGGAATGGGCCACAAAGCTTCAAGTTAGCGGCCCATATCGTTGCTGTCGCCGCCATGTCCTTGTCCCCGCACACGGCCATCCCTATCACCCACAAGTACGCGGGTGTGCGGCCCCTTGTGCCGTGGTTGAGGAGCCCAATGGAGAGTTGGGTTCAACTACCATCGGCGCACGGGTACGCATCCCCACGCACAATGAAGGTGAGGGGCCTTGTCCAATCGATGGTGTCCACTAGCGATGGGCGTGATTGAACGTACCGGGCCCATGAGGGTAGCGGCCAAGCTTGGGGACGTTCAAGTCCATGAGGAGGCCAATGAGGTCTGGGGCCGGGAAGAGGTGGGAGGCATATTGCTTCACCGCCTCCTTTTGCTTGTCGCGAATAAGGGAGGGGTAGCCAACCTCCGTGGCCTCAAACCATCGGGCCCGGGCCAAGGGAGATGAAGCCACCCACTCACCAAGGAGTTGGGAGACCAAAGGGTCCCGCAAACTCTCGGCCGCACTGAAACGCACGAGCGTCATGTTAAGCTTGGTAAGGGTGTCCCGAGAGAAAGGCAGAACAAGGGCTATACAAGGGAACATGGTGGTGTGGAGTGGGGGGGAATGCGGGCAACCTGAGGGGGGGTGTCCAAGACACCCACCAACACAACATTGGAACCTCTCTACTATACCGTTGTGCACCAATATACCACGTAACACCCCTTATGGGTCCTCATAGGTGCATGGAAAAATGGGTACAAATGACGAAAGCAAAAAAATTGAGCTTTAACCTCTTAATATTTGCGAGATTAATATATCGACGGTTTCATATATTAGAAATTCAAATTAACCATATTGACTTTAATCTCGGTCACCGGGGTGTGCGACTCTCGCAATCCCTTGGGGAGTGGGTGTCTTCCTCACCTTTAGCTCGGGCCTGATGGGCCGAGGCCACCGAGGTTGCCAAGCTCCCCGTGAGGCAATATGCCTCCCTCCACTTCATCGGGGTCCTCATAGAGTTGATTTTCCACATGTTTCGGAGTATGTGACCCGCCAGTGGGCCGCCTACATGGCACCGATGGGGTGCCGGTTTCCCCAGTCCATCCCCACTCGGGAACAATTTCTGGACACATGGAAAGAGATGCCCAAGGCCCTTGAAATGGGGCCACCGGTGTCTGTTGCCAACCCCGCAAGCAGTGGCCTCCGTTGGCCACTACAATCTTGGTTTCGCTACATCCAATCGAGTCCCTCACTAGTGGACAACATTGGTTGGATTAGGCCCCTCACCTTCATTGTTTTTGGGGGTTCCTACCCCTGTTTCAGTGGTAGTTGGGCCCAACTCTCCGTTGGGCTCCTCAACCATGGCACACGGGGCCACACAGCCACGTACTTGCGGGCGATAGGGATGGTAGTTTGCTGGCACAAGGACAAGGCCACACTAGCAACAATATTAGCCCAATGTTTGGCCGATTTGTGGTTGGTTGATTTTGGCATTATTAGTTCGACATTATTTTAACATCCGACAATGCGTTAATATCAAGAGCAATTGACATATTAAGTTAAGACTGACCCCGACTCATACAAATATTAACCCACATTTTTTTGTAGGTGTTGCAGTCTATCCATGAATGCCACAAGTTCTTTTGGTCAATGGCATGGATCCCCCGCGAGGTGGTCATCACGGCCGTCCAACCCTTGGTGCGCTACCTAGCATCGCCTAAAGTGTGCTCTATATACAAAGTATTGTTTCAAGGCCTCTATTTGCTTGTGGCGGATAAGCGGGAGTTGGGCAACCTTGGTGGCCTCGTACCAACGGGTCTTGGCCAAAGGGGATGAGGCCACCCACCCATCAAGCAGTTGGAAGAGCAAAGGGTCCCACAAAGTGTGGGCCCCACTCAAACGCACAAGTGTCATACTAAGCTCGAGAAGGGTGTCCCAATAGAAAGGCATAACAAGAGCTACACAAGGGAAAAAGGAGGTTGGGAGTGGGGTGAGTGGGGGGACCGAAGAGGGATATGTGTGGCTAAATAACCACCTATAGGACTAAGCAACCCCTGTAGCAACCCGTTGGGCACCATTTGACCACCCAAAGACTTCAAGTGGGCATGGTACGCGCACAAGAAAGCAGTGCAAACGAGCCAAAATTGGGTGAATGTGGTAATATTTGCGAGGTTACATTTTACCCCCGTTTCTTTAAAATTTTGTTACAATTAACCATGTTGGTTTTAACGTAGGTGTCCAGGGCAAGCCCATGTCCGTCCCTGCGCCTCCATCCTCCCAAGGTTCAACGTTCAACGCCCCCCAGTAATGGCACAGCAAGCAGCAATCGGTTCGCCTGCCTTCTTCACGTCCGCAGTGAAGACATTAAATTGCGCGAGCCAAAACATCGTCACTCCCGCCTCTCATGGACAGCCCACCTTACCATTTCGGGGCCACCACGGGCATTCCCCCACCGCCCCCCCCAAACGGCAGCGGCTTGTCTGCTCGGACCCCCCTTCCCCCCTGGCAAACACTGTTGGATCCGGTGCAAAATAAACCGCAAAGTCCAAATTCAATTTCCGGGGTCAAGGGCACGGGGGTGACCAACCCAGGGAGATGGAGGCCTTAGAGGAACCTCGGGGATCCAGGCGGGTCCAAGGTGGCCGCCGCATCTTGGTGCGCCCAAAACTCCCACAACTAGTCCGTGACCGTGTACTTGCCCCCCCCCCCCCCTCAACCTCCTCTTTCTCCTCTTGCTCGTCCTCCACCTCTTCCTTCACCCCCTACTCCTAGACCTACAAGCCCCCCTTCCTCCTCTACTCCCCCAACCAACCCTACAACCTCCCCACCGTCCCGTTTAAGTCCGCCACTACCTTCTCCTTCTCCTCCGGCTTCTCACTGGCCTTAGACTGCTCCACGGTTGTTTCTGCCCATTGTACTCTCTTCGTCTCTCCCTGTCCCTTTAGGTTCACCACCTTCGCCTCGTAGTCCCTCACCTTCGTCGCCACCTTAGTCCTTGCCCCCCTCTGGGCCCCCAAGTTTGCGGAGAGCCGGCGGGGGTCGGACTTTGAGTCCGCGAGCTCCACTTGTTCTTGACAGGACTACCCCCTCCCCTGCCGCCCCCTTCCTCTTTATCCGGCTGCACCCCAATCTCCCCCACCCACTCCAGCCGCTCCACTGTCAGCGTGGGGGGGTCCTTGCGGGCTACGCGGGTTGCAATTGGGGTGCAAGAAGTGGGGTTTGGGGTTGCGAGTTGGCGGCTGGACCACCGTGGGGTGGTGGGAGCTCGAGCTGCTGCGGCTGGCGTTGGCGTTGCCGCGGTTGGCGCTCGGGTTGCTACAGTCGTGACCGGGCCCCGGCCAATTGCGCCAGCAACTCGCTTAGTTGCACTTGCTTGGCACACGGGGATGGTTGCAGTAGCGACGATCTAGCGAATTTCTAGCGACGGATCACACTCGCTAGATCAACCTTAGAACGTCTGGCTAGGTCAATGCTAGAACACACGATACGTGCTATGGCAGCTTGGTCAGCAAGGCGGGGACGAACGGGGCCATCATGAACAAGAGTTGTTTCTGCGTCAAGGGAAGACCACGTGTCCTTCTAAGCGCTCCTCACCTCCATGACATCCGAACCCCCCATACCCACCGCGTGGATACACATGGACAATCCAAGGCACACCACAATATGCAAACAGCTAGGTCATGCAGTGCGTTTGCACACTGGCCATCCCATGGATAGTGGACGACACATTCCCTTGCACTCAGTCAACTCCATTGCCCTGAAGGTAACCCCCCGAGCGCGGTTCTCCATTGCCCAAAAGCCCCCCCCCCCCCCATGCGCGTGGTTGCTATGCTCGCTGTGCCCATGGTTCAAAAAACGGTGGATGCTCTGGGAAACGTCCTCACAAAACATGGCCACGTTCAATGCCAAGTGTTTTGGAACATGGCATCTACGTCGGAGTCAGGGCTCAATAGATAACATGATGTAGTGCCAACGCCGTAGTGACGGCGGAAATCGTCTGCTGCTGCTACACGCTTCAAGGGTTCGATGCTTTCGTATGTACAAGCTGGCCAAGCCCCGCCTAACGCCAAGGCAGCCAACAACACCCTGCCACACCTCGTAAAAATTGGCCGTTTCTTCCGCATCCGGAGAAGCCACCACATAGACGCCCCACCCCGCCCCTCTCTCCAAAAGGAGAACCTGCAGATCCCGACGAGCCGAACGCGGCAACCTCCCTAGCCTACAGGTCAACAAACTCCCCTACCAAACGGCCCATTGCCATGGTCAAGTGCGAATGCACAAGACAATGGGGGGACGGGGCAACTGCAAGGATGGAAGGCGTCCCACGGAGGAAGGCCGTACAATGAGCCTCATCGCGCTCCCTAGTTTGTGGGTTATCACTACGCTCCCGAGCCTTCATTTGGGCGTTCCATATCCCTTCTTTGAACATGGAGCCCACATGAGAGCATGTGGACACCACAATTGCCCTTCTTTTCCATGGTTGGTTCCTCCCAAGGATCCCCTTGGCCTCCTCCTTGCCGGCCCCCCATTGGACGAGGCCGGTGTTGATGATATCTTGAAGCACCCAAGCAACAGACGATGGTGGTGGTTACTTTTGTTCTAGTCTCGGCTAGCGTATCTTCCAGCGAATGATGTCCGAGGCTAACTAGAACGAAACTACAACGAGTGATGAGCACTAGGTGAAATGAAGACCTCCCAAATAGCTCTTCAACAAAGTCCCAAGAGCGGGAGGGGGGGGGGGGGGGTCACCGGCAGCGATGAGGTCACGCGGCCCAGCGAAAGGCGCGGGGACGGCGGCGGTTCGTACCGCGTGATCCAACAGCGTGTTTGCTGCCCCCATGTGTTCCATCGCCCGCGGGGTACCAGCAGTAGCAGATGCCGGCATCTCTAGAACAGGGTCCTCAGAGGGAGGGCGCGGTAGACAGGGTACGTCACATTGCGCCTCGTCATTGTGCGTACACGTGGACCACAGATCCGGAGCGTGTTGGACGGCCCATGTACCTGCCGGGGGGGGGGGGGGGATTGAGGCTTGACCGGGTCTTGCGCCTTGGCCGAACATTAGAATTGGTGTGCTTGTGCCTAGACTTTGCTGAAGGGACCCAGATGGCGCTTGCCAAAAATAGAGGGGGGGGTGGACCTGTTGGTTGTGGTTGGGGCCCTCTGCAGCGGTTCACCCGTGTTTCCCGGCGCAGCCGGCCTGCCGTCAATCACTCTCTTGTACGGCGGGCGTCCGGTCGTTGGGCCCCTCTTGGTCAATCTCATCCCCAACTCCGTGATCACTCCTCGGCCTACGGGTTGTGGCTGTACCGCGGGTTGCATGCAGCAAGCAGCGCGAACAGGGCGTGCACAGATTAAGTTTGTGACCATAGTTCGCTATGCTCACGGTCCACGGCCGCCGGATTGCGTAGGGCCATGGTGCAAGTTTTTGTGTGCGGTAGTGCCCTTGGACTCAAGGGAAGCCCGCTCGTATTGGGCCACCCTTGCACGCTGCTAAGGTCAAGGGGGGGGGGGGCGGATACACTCGGCGCCCATTATGCCCTCTAGAAGCGGGGCCATGGCTCGTCGTGGCCACTGTGTAGCAAGGGCGCGCCGCGGTGTCGCACTTAGGCCGTGCACAACGCAATTAATCGCACGCCGGGGTATGGTACCGCGACTAGAGGCTACGGCGTTGATTTTTGCCCTACACACGGGTTGCGGTTGCTATGCTGGGGAGGGGGTGGGGGTGCGGTGCGGCGTGTTGGCTCCTGGGGGGGGTGGGGGCTACGGCACGTGTGCGTGCGGCGACAGGGTTCACCCCGGGCCGCAAGTGGTGCATGGGATCCCAGCCCACGGTGGGGGGCCCTGGCCACTGGCTGCGCCAGCGCTGAGCCCCCCCCCCCCCCCCCCACCCGTCTGGCAGGTCAGGTGGCGGGGGCTGAGGGGCTGACCAGCTAAAGAGGTACTTGTCGTCCTCGTCGACGTCCGGCTCCAAGCCAAGGTCTGCGCCTGCGGCCTGGGCATCCTCGTCCTCGCCTCTGTCTACACGTTCCGCTACAAGCGCTATCGCCGTGGGTTAAAATCATAATTGCATAATCGCATAATCGCTTCATTGCCTGTTGCAAGTCAAGCGTAGCTGCAAAACAACTGTCGTTTCTCCGGGAAATGGGACCGGGAACGGTACAAATCCTACAACCTAATCTCGTTCGGTATCCTTGCCGGCACCCTGTACATCCACCTCCGTATGTCTAACATGCGGAAAATCGGCCATGGCTATTGTAAAAAGGAAATACTGCTGAACACCACCTATCACACCTTTGTCGCTACAACGATAGGGGGCACTATGGGTCTTGTAAGTAAAAGGCGCCCAAGGCACGGAGGAGGCATTCAGGCGCCGAGGCTGCCGGGTCCGCCAGCATGGGCCCGTCCCAGAGTAGCTGGATTGTGAAGCCAAGGGCCAATGACGGGGATGTGGCCAGCGGGGCTAGGACCACTTCCGGTGACGACCCCCTAAAAAGTCCGGGGGGGGGGGCGCCGAGCTCGAGGATGACGTCCGGGCTAGCGACACGCTTCTGCGAGTCTTGCACGAGGACCAAAGCGGCGCGGCCCAGCAGCTCGTGGCGGGGGCTAGCCACCACGGACACGGACTCGCCCATGGCGTAGCGCATCACGTGGCCCCTGTCCATGAGGGAGCACCAAAGGCGTACTGGCCACTCATCGCCGCCGGGGCGCATCAAGCGCGACCTTTGGGCCGACGTTTGGAGCACCCCTCAATCGCCCACTGCCCGCAGTTATTCCTCCATGAGAGCTGTGTGGTCACGGCCGGGCTACATCCCACATGCAACTGTGAGCTTGCAGGAGCACGTCCCAGTCACGTGCGAGGCGCCGGGCACTGCTGCCGCAAGCGCCGTCGTAAACCATGGCCCCTCGGGTGCGGCACCACCACACAGCAAACCAGAGGGACCCTAGCCGACAGCATACGGCCCGAAATACAACTAGGGGCGCCGCCATTACCACCGGGAAGGTGTGGAGCAGGTGGTCTCCCCATCTAGAGCACGAGGGCAAGCAACACGCGCAGCGGAAGTCCGCGTGCCCGGAATTGTTGCTTGAAGGCGCCATGCGCACCCACATTGCGGACCGGAGGCCTTCGGACGGCACGCCGCTTTTAGTCACCAGCTGGGCCAAAGCCTATAAGCCTTGGTCCTCGTCCGGTGGGCCGCGGATGAAGGACATTGACGGCAACGCGAGCCGGGCATAGAGGCTGTCCAACTCCCGTGGGACCACCATCACCAAGGAGCTTGAGGACAATTTTTAGGCCGACCTGTGGTGCCTCACGGGAAACGGGTAGGTGCCCTCTTCCGCCATCCCCATATCCTCGCTTGCCACATCATGAGCACAGGCCTAAAGATAGAATAGGAGGCCCCACCACTTGCTGCGGTGCTGCGCGCACACATACGGATCGGGTTTGCTGCGATCAAGGGCCTCGGCAAAGGCGACGCGGACACCGTCTACCCAACCGGACTAACCTTGTTCGCCAGCTATTCATGCGCTGGGTCTATTCATAACTATACCCCCTGATTTCCCCCCACGTACAACAGGCAGTTCGGCGGTAGACAAGGCGTGTCCACTGCCCATGCCACCCAAATGTTTCTTGCCGACCTCGACCAACTGGGCCAGAGCGAGGTCATTTTGGCCTTCAATGTCTACCATGCCTTTGATAGCCCACCGAGACCTTATCCGTGACGTCCTTGACAAAATGGGAACGCCCCTCAAATTACTGCGCATAATTACTCTTTTAATGGAAAGGAGCTCCACATTTCTTAGGGGAGCAGAACAGTACGTTTTTCGCACAACACATGGGATGAAACAAGGGTGCCCCCTTTCATGTTTTCTCTTCGCTGTCGTTTTTGACATACCCCTGCGCGTGATTGACCGGCATGGCATCACCTTCTCAACATATGTCGACGATATGTTCGCCAGCCCCCCCCCACAGCACAGCCAACAGTAGGCGGAGCCGGGCCAATATGGCCTCAGCCTCATTGCATGTTAGTTGAATGTAGGAAAAAGTGAGTCCCTCCCCGTGCTCCAGTCCCAAACTGATTTACCCGTCCTCCCCAAATGTGTCCACCCACCATGCGTGTTGCCGGCATCCGAGGAATCCTTATGGACGCCAACTCCAGCCAGCACCCCACGTGAGTGGAGCACACAGGTACCTCACCCCGTCGTGAGGGCGAGGTATATCATGCATTTGGGACATCCCCTGGCCCCAGGGCTTTGTGTCGACAAGGCACTGTCCATTGTCCTGGAGGAGCTGCGCACTCAGCTCAATGAGCCTCAGCCCCAGCCCATTCAAGTCCTCCCTACGGTGCTTTTCGTAAACAGCATGGTGCTTCCGCGCCTTCTATACCGCACTGAATGCATACCACTTACGGTCACACAACTACACTCCCTCAAGTCGCTGATCGAAAAATTCGTCCTCGGTGTGCGAGGGCTACCCTCCCTTGTTGGCAAAAAAACACTGTACATCCACAGAAGCCATGGCCTCGGCATGGGTTACTTCCCTGTACTACACCCCACCAGAGCATTAGACATGCTACACCGCGACCCCCTGCTACACACCATGTCCACACGATTTGGGCACCCCCTCTCCCCATACAATACTTTTTTTGCGGGAGTTGCCTTTGTGAACCCCAACCCGGAGGGACAGCAACCCCCAATGTACACCACGTGGACCGCCAATAAATTGATGCGCGACGCCGATGCAATCGTCAATACTGCTGGTTTGTCTGTCTATCTTGTCCCCTCCAATCTGGTTCCCGAGTTTGCCTACTCCGATGGCATCAAGCTTGGTAACACACCGTCCGCCGGTGCCGCAGCTGTCCTCAGGGATTGTAGGACAGCAGTCTGCCGAGTCCCAGGAGTCCCCAACTCCGATAAGGCTGAGCTCATTGGCATCCTTTTGGGGTCACACGTATCTCATGAGCACGAAAACATCCGCCTCGATTGCCGGGGGGCCATTGCTTCTGCACAAGGACAAAAGCGCCCTGTGTGCCAAGCTTTCTGGGTTCAAGAGCTTCGCTCCTCCCTATTCTCCAAGGCGCAAACGCTCGAGTGGGCCACACAGGTGAGGCCCACCATGAGGTAGCTGATGGGTATGCCAAAATCGGCACTGTCCTCCGTCCCCCTACATCCTTGCGTAGGCACAGCCCCTAGGATGTCAGTCACCACGGTGAACGCCTGCTACCCTCCCATAAGGTGTGCTCCCACGATTCCATCCCCTGCCACTCCCATGACTCTTTCCACCCCCTTTCTTGGCGGCCATTGCGCTCCAGGCGCCAGGCCTGGCACAAATGGCTATTCCGCCTTCAGTCCCGCTTGGGATACGCGCAGTATTCCACCTTTTGGAGCGATGATCCTAGCACTGTCGATTGCCCCCACTGCCACCGTCTACACGGTGGCCTTGCATACTGCACCCCCTCCCACCCTTTGGTTCGTGCGTGGATGTCCGGCTAGTCGGCCGCTAGTGTGGTCAAGACATGGCGTTCAACTACCTGCCGCAGCGACCTCCGCATTGCTGGCCGGTTGGCTATTCGGCAGTCAATGTATAGGTACCTTAAAGGGCATTTGGGAGGGCTTCGAGATGTCCGTAAAGAAATAGGCCACTTCCAGAACAACGTATTGGATTCTGTTACTGCGGTTTTGGCACACGCCGTCCCCAAGTGCCCCACCAACAAGCCCAACCCCTTTGTGTTTGCAGACTGGTCCGGCCGACTGCAGTTGTGAACGCCCGCCTCCCCCGTCCTCTCTTTCATTCAGAGGAGGGATCGCTTCGAGCCCACCAATTGCTGACGACTTCGTTAATCTAAGTGGGCCCTGCCCTCATGGCTTTTACATGAAGCTTCCAGGCCAATTACCCTTTTTGCACGTTGGATCAATGCCCTGACACTATTTTTGCCCTTTGCATCCTCTGCCCTGCAGACCAGCATGTAATGGATGCCCCCCCCCCCTCCCTTGAATTACGGGATACACCACCAGCTGCCACATGCAGCTCAATCAACACGTGCCATCTTGGCACTCACGCCCTGTCTCTGAGTTTTCAATGGCTGCAATTACTATTTTTGCACCAACCACTGGCAGGTTGGCCCTCATATGGCCCACCAACGCCCACATCACTGTCATGTGAGTGGAATGACACGTCTCCTCCCTCCGGGCCACCAGGCCCTGTCCCTCCTGCCTCCCTCTTTTGGGAAACTGCCTTGGACTGGCTCCCACGCAGACAGTACCTCCTGCCACGCTTCCACCACCCCCGGGTGTGGAGTTGGGGGCGACCACTTCTTTATTTTCAACTTGTTTAATTTTTCTACCCATATGCAGTCCCACGGCTCCTTTCTCCTCCATGATGGCCCGCCCACTGACCGTGACCTCAAATTTGGGTGATTCATTGTATGATGGGCTGGCCTCATGAGGACTCTTGCACTGTAACTTTGGACATGTTTTACCAAAAAAAAAAGGAAAAAATGTGCTGAAGAGGCATACAAGCCACATTCGCCACCGAGCACCGACACAGGGAGCCACAAGATTTACATGCCGTCAATAAATAATCTCGTCATTGAGCAGGGAAAACAGAGCTGTATTTAACCAAAAGCGGACACAAACCATTGTCGACTAGTTCTTGTTAGCGCCATTGAATCGGTTCATCCATGCCTGGAAAGCAATCTTGGCTTTGTTGCGAGCAAGTGTCTTAGCAAAGGATGTTGCTGCTCACAGTCCGCATTCACCTGTTGGCTTAGCCTTTTTCTTGCCTTTGCCTTTGGAATGGGACTGGGAGGCCTTTCATGTGTCTCCTTGGGGTGTACGTCCAGCTTTTTTGCGACGGGCTGGTGCCTACTTCGGGCTACCATATACAACATCCTCAAGGATAGACCCCACCATTTCCAGCTCCTCGTCATAATCTTGCTCCGCCTCTCCCTTCTCCGCGACACAGCTACATTCCACAACAGTACGAGTTTCTGTATTCTCAAAAACTATAGACCCACAAACGTGGTTCAACCCATCAGCGATCCACAAATTACGGCACGCTCGGGCGTCAACTTATAACACAGACTCAACCTCATTGCAGTCCACTGCACAGAACTATTGATTACAAAGAACCACACACTGCTTGCGTCCGATGGTACTGCATCTGCTAGGTAGTGCGTGACAAAGCCTAGGACCGCCATAATGAGCTGCTGAACCATTGGGCCAAGAGAGAAAGTAAAGTACCGGGGCACCTACATGGTGCAACATTGAGTTTGATACCACTGGTTTGGCACAGGTGCAACCGAGCTGTGTCGTTTGAGACACTTTTGTACTTCATGGGGACAGCACTTGGTTCTTGGTCGCAGGTGTCAAAATCCAGACAAACACTTCGAACTCACATTGCAACGATTCAGACTTTGGCAGCAGCTAGCAAGGACTGGCAGCAATATCTTATTAGGAAGCGGAAAATTTGAAATCACCCAAAGCGTAGTGAAACCTATCGAGTAGTGTTGCGTCGAAGACGGCGAAATGAAGCAGTCATTACGGATTGTAGCCGGCCCCTTGTTGTCATGCATCTTTGGAAGACCATCCCACACGCACTTGACAGTGTAGGCATCGCCAATGAGGAGAAGAAGCGTGCCGGACGTTAAATTCCGGCTCATAATAGAATGAACACCTTCCATAAGTCCCTTGGGCACCTCAACAATGATAAGGCCGTATGGCATGTTCGCGACAGCTGAGTGAGGGAGGGTACCAACAGCCACGCTGATGACATGCATGACCCCCTCCAACTACTCCTTGTCAACGACCCCCTTCCACGGGGTGTCTGAACCGATATTCACAACCAGGGTGTTCACGTCAAACACAACGTTGAGTTGCGGGTTGACGATGGGGCACTTCCATGCGTCGTGGAGGGCATTGTGCGTGGGATCACTACGCATAGCAGATGTTACTACGTGTTTCCGGGGGGGCCAATGGCTCTGCACAGACAATCTCAAGTTGTAAACCTTGAAGATTATGTGCGTTTTGGACACCACACACTGCTCACCTCTCGCCCGTTCCGCCAGTGTTGTACGATTGGGATCAACCAAGTCATTATCTTGATGGTACAAGTGCTGGTACCCCATTGCTTGGCAATCTTCCGCAATGTGACTTGCAATAATTCCACCAACGCGGACCTGCGATGGTCTGTGACAACCTTTAGCATATTTGCATGCCGTTCAAAAGGGGTGGCTTGAAGAATGCCGGTAGGGGAGTCCTCAACTGTCTAGTTTGACCATCGTTCCACATACTGCTCTGTGATATGTGCCAAGTGTTCTGGACGGGTGGAAGGACGGTTGTTCAAGGCTCTCCCACATGCGTTGGACCTTGAGCTATTTTGCCCTCCTTGAAATCGTCGGCATGGTCACAGTGGCGAAGCCCATGTACTGTGTTAACTCCTCAATGTCTTGGGGGATAAGGCCTTCTGGGCATTTCCAAAAGTGGAGCTTCACTTGCAACCAAGGGATTCGCCTATAGGTGAATCACAGGATTCACCCCATAATACCACTCATATCCACTATCACTATAGAATCTTTTAAAGATTTTTGGGTTCTCAGGCCCGTCAGGCCAAGTAAGGGGGTCCATACAAAATGTCAGCCATCAGCATGGAGTCCCTCACATTCAAAGACTTCGTATCCAAGGGCCAGTTCGAGGTCTACAAGAGCACCCTCCCCGCAGACCACTTGGCGAGAGTGGCAGTGGAAATCATGCAGCGCATCAGAGACGCGGGGATGGACCACGACAAATGGCTGCAGGACCTCAAGGTGGCCTCTGGCTGTTCAGAAGATCCACTCAAACTCCTCCACGCCATTGCTGGCTATGAGAGGTGCTGTCGATGCACAATTGAGGTCCACACAGGGGACTTCAAGGCAAAAAAGGAGACGGAGCTGGCGGTCGGCGACGAGATCAGGACTCGAATCAAGTCGTTTCTGGAGTCGCAGTGGACCACTTTTGAGAAGCTCTGCTCCAGTGCCTAAATCGCACAGGCGGGAACGGAGGTGGCACGGTTGGCAGCCAAGCACCGCCTGGCCATCCGAGAGTTTGCTGAGGGCATCCCGGAGACCCGAAAGCCAGAAGACCCCGAATTCGTGCTCAAGGCAATGGGAGCACTGGCCTTGTTCGACAACTTCAAGTGGATCATCATCCGGGAAGGCCAGAAACTGAACCTGGTATCGGCAGATGCATCAGATGGAGGGAAGCCAGACCGGAGGAGCGGGAGATCTTAAAACAGATGGAAGCGCTCAAAGTGAGACTGGAGCACAAGCGGAGAGCAAAAATCGTGCGCCCCTTGACCCCTGCAGCACTGGACGAGTTTGTTGAGGCCCCAGAAAATGCCAAATGGATGTGTGAGACGACAGCTTCATCCAAGAAATTCCTAGAGTCCAACGAGGAGGACAAGGGAGAGACGCTGGCAAAGGAGCTGTGGGAGGTGATGCTGGTCTCCAAGGACAACTATAAAGAGAAGTACCCCAGCGGGGGCCACAGCGTGACTGGTGGCTCACATAAGGGCACCGGGAAGCAACCACAGTCCCGGGTTACGGCAAGGCCTGCCAAGGAGTTGGAAAGATTGGGAGCCCGCACATGGATCGAAGCGACCCGAAAAGGGAGATTGAGGTTCGCGGAGTTGGAGAACATCACCTACTACTGCACTGCGAGAGGCGACAACGCCTATGACGTGGCAAAGGGCCGCCCGGGGTCTTGTGGAGAATGTGGCGACAGCCACTGGATATGGGACTGCGAGAACTGACTTCCCCCGGCAGGGGGGGGAGGGGGGGGCATGGCGGAGGATACCACAAATAGGTTCCTTTGGCATGAAGGAGAAGTGGAGGGGGAGAGTGAAGACGACGAGATCCCCAGGGAATGGCCGGCATACGGGCATATGCCGCATTGTGTCGAGCCCAGGCGGACAGCAAGGATGGGGTCCTGGGAAGCAACTGGCAAGTCCTCGCAAACTCCTGTAGCACGACATCGCTGGGCACGTACAAGACAGGAATGCGACGACTCCGACAGACGCACATGGCCCGGCCGGAGTGGGGACCATACAAGGTCGTGGAGCAAGTCGTGTGTGATGGCATTCGAGAGGGAAAAGGCAGGAGTTCGGTCAAAACAATCCTCAATGCGGCGGCCATGGCATACATCATGGGGGTGGTTAGCGAGCCGGTCCCAAAACGGCTGTGGAAGGCATTCAAGGCAGCACAGCGACTGGAAGAGAAGTCAACGCAGGAGTGGGGCAGTTTTGAGGCTCTGCAGATCATGGCACACCAAGCGGATTCAGAGCTGGAGTGGTGTGTGGTGGGACTCGCGGTACTTTCAACGCTGCTCGGCCTCAGAGTCGGCGAGGCGGCCAGCATGAGCTTCCACAAGCTGGGGGTTCTGGCAGGAACGGCGGACTTCTATGATCGCAAAGTCCACAGGGCTTGGATTACCCGTACGGTTTCAGGAGTGGCCCTCAAATGGTTGCAGTTCTGCGCCCGGATTGCACAACGATGCTGGAACCTCGACAACTTCCAGCGACTGGTCTCTGAGGACAAACTGCAGAATGTCATCGCGACCCTTTTGCGTGGATCCAATTGGGAGGACCTCGGGTGGCACGCGTGGCGACGCCTAGGCCCAGCGACCATGTACAAGGCTGGAGGCAAGATCCCTAGCATCAAGGCGTGGTTTAGGTGGAGGAGCACAAGAACGGCAATGGCCTACATCAACTGCCCGCACCCAGGACGCATCCGGCACCCATTCACAACGCCTACCCCCCCCCCAGTTACCTCAAGGGGAGGCCAGTGATTGCGGGAACGGCAACCAGGCGGTGTACGGAGTTCTGGGCCCCTGAGGCCTACGATATCCCTGAGGGGAACGCCCCAGAGAGCGACTCTGCAGATTCCACGTGCACCGGGTCATCCTCAGATAGCCCCTCACCTCGGAAGCCCGATGGCACGAGGTGAAGGAGGGGAAAGAAGTGACGCAGCGCGTGAGGAGGCGGCTGGCCGGACGGCCTGCGGGGCAGGGGGGGGGGGTGGGAAATCGAGACAGGCATCACCCGGCGACGAGGTGGGCAGGCAACACAAGCCGCGAAGGTTAAAATGTCTCATGGGAGTTGGAGGGGGAAGTACGGTAGGAGCGTGGGTCACGTATAGGCGGGCGCGGGAATGTGCGTGGTCGGCTTCGAGACGGGTCGAGAGGGTCTCGGATATCCCGCGGGATGAGCTTTTTCGGGCCGCGCTTGCGGTGATCCTCTGAGCCCGAGAGCGCCTCAGAGATGTGGACGGCGGGCAAGCACACCTGGAAACGATCCTACGCCACATGGGGAATCTGCATGAGCTCAACTGGGACTTGCTGGGTCAGGACTACGACGGGTATGATGGGGATGGCCCGTCGGGAGGTATCTCAGAAAGAATGATGGCTGCGGGCCTTGGAGAGAAGGGCAGCCTGGACATCCCTTTGGATGTGTGGAACGCGAACATCCCAACGCGTGTCATCTGGGATATACGGAGTTGGAAGTCGGGGCCGGATTGTCGGAGATTCGATGTATGGCAGCCGTCGTTGCACACCAGGCGCATGAGTGGAGTGCTAGTGGACGATGGATTCCTGTGCCAGGACCCCACGTGTTTGGGTGCCCTTGAGTGGAAGGACCTCACGGATATTGTGTCGGCTTTCGTTGAACCCAAAAATGATGTGAAGTGCTCCTTCATCATTGATATGCGAAATCCGAACGACTGCTCGAAGGTACCACTGCGTAAGGTCAAGCTTCCGTCGATTCACACGGTCTTTCAGACCATCCAACGGGAGATGCACCGTGGAGCACCGTTGTGGGGCATTACCTTGGACATATCCAACTTCTACTGGAGCCTGCAAGTCCCAGCTGCACATAGGGGACTGTTTCGCATACAGGGGGCGCACTTCCACTGCCTCCCGTTTGGCTGGAAGTTTTCCCCGGTATTGGCACAGGACACATTGGCAGCGCTGTTGAAGGAGTTCTTTGACAACCACGCTGAGGGGCTCGATATCTACCGTTTCCATTATTTGGATGATGTCCTGATCTTGTCACGTGACAGGGAGTGCATGAACAGCCTGGGCCATCGGCTCGCGGGTTTCTTGACAGCAAAGGGCCTGCGATTCTCCACGAAATCCTGCCTCGAGCCACATCACAATGATCTGTGGCTGGGAAAGATGTTCGACCTGGCCAAAGGGGAGGTGCGGAACACCGACAAAATGCTCACAAAGTGCTTGGGGATTGCCATCAAAACGGCCTACTCGCCTGTGTCTCCAAAGGTGGCGGAACGGGTCACGGGAAAAATGCAGTGGGCATTTGGACCACGAAAAGGGGTCACCCTGTTTCTGCAGGGGTGGCATAGGTTCCGTTGGGGACATCATCGGTTTCAGCACCGCCCGAGCCCGGCCCTGATATCGTCAATGTTCGATGCGCTGGCGATATCGTATGTGCCAGCCACGGTTGACCCAATGCGTGGGCATTTTGGCTTTGCGCCGTTCCTGTCAGTGGATGCAGCAGAGACTGCTAGCGGGTACCGCCTGGGTATCTTTGGACGCAATGGAGTCATGCGAACGCGAAAGATCCCGGCGAAAAACCAGCAACAGGCGGAGCTCATTGGTGTCCTACATGCCTGTAGGTTTGCGGTGACCCAGAAGTGGCACACGGTCTCATTGTTTGCGGACAATTCAGCAGCCTGCTACAGTGCAGCCAATATGAGGGCGTCGACGAGGGCATGTACGCAAGTGAACATACTCTGTGCTCTTTGGAACTTGTTGTGGCACACGGGCATGGTCTTGAATGTTGTCTGGGTTGATACTGCGCCCATGCCTGCTGATGTTGTATCCCGTGTGGCAGACCTGACGGCAGCAAGCATCCCCAGGGCAAAGGTTGAGGCGGCACATAAGTGGCGTACATCGTGCGCGGAGCTGCACCTTGTACAGGGTTTTGGGTTGGTCCAACTGTAGCGGGGGGGGGGGGGGCATTCCTCGCATGAGCGATGGCTAGAGTGCCCCCTCTTTTGCTTTAGCAGACACCTGCCACATGTCTAAGTGGGGCGACCAACATGAGGAGGAGTTCCATGACGAGGGGAAAGTGGGGTCGAAACGCCCACGAGGATCGCGGGGCCCGGAAGGCAAGCTGGCGCAGAAGGCGCGCACGCTAAGTCGGAGAGCGGAGAGAGCGGAAGGGCACCTCAATGCAGAACAGCCCAAATACCGCCTGGGAGCGATGACCGAGCAATTCTTCGAGTTAGTGCTGTGCCGGCCAGTACCGGAACGGGACCTCCACAACGCTTGGCAGACCTTCTGTGGATGGATCACGCGCCGCACCAGGGCGCAACATGCAATGGCGTTGGTCGAGCCTGCTGAGAAGGGCAAGGACCAAGCCCAACGCCACCTTTACCTCGTCCGCCACGAGCTGCGACTGGCACCAGGAGTCAGGCTGACGATGTCCTTCACCCACCATGCCACAGCAGTGCAAAGAGTCACCCTCAATGGCAAAGCGGACCTCATCAAGGATGTTTTCAAGCTTGTGAAGGATGATCTGGAACAGAAGGACTCAGACTGAGGCGAGGCTGGCATGAGGATGACTGTCACTCCTGCACGGACGGTCCATGGCGCTCATGTAGCAGAGTAAGGAAAGAGTGGGCTGGAGAGGGGAGGGGGGGGGGGAGGGACGACACGTGGTGCAGGCGGAGCAGGACCATACCCGGGGTATATAAAAGAGAGCTCCCCTCGCAAGTGCGATGGATGAGACAGCACAGTGTGAGTCAGTGAGCGAGCACGCCCATATATGTGGAACCACGAGAGCCAGCATGAGTGAGAGTCAGAGATGACCCACGGTGCCCTTCGTGCCTGGCGCGCCAGTGAAGGAGCAAGCATCAGTGTTGGTTTTGTGTGCTGTGCATGTGTGAGCTGTGAGCTGCACCTGTCAGGAGGTTAGGGGCCCCCCGTACACCACTAGGTATACCAGGGTTCCTTCTTTTATTGTATAATCCCTAACGTACATGCACCCTAAGATGTTCTCTTATCAACTGTTCCTCCCCCTCATCTCGAGCCAGCTCGATAGGCAAGAGGTCCAGTGGTGTACTGAGCTTCGGTAGGCTTGTTGCTGACTACACAAGGTGTGAGGCAACATGAAGTTAGACTAGTTGCAGCCCCCCCTCCCCCCCGCAACAACGGCGTCCGTGGCGGTGGGGTTGCCGCTAGGTTTGTGCCAGGGCACAGACCCCTGTAGGGACCTTGATGTTAGGCCCTCTTTCGTACAAACAGCCCTTTGCCCTTTTGAAAGACACAGTTCCCCTTCGGAATCAATCATGGCATCCATGTCCAACACAATATTAGCTCGTCTACAGGTTGCCTCTATCGTCAGTCCGCATAGAGGATGACCTCTTCATACGAGGCACTAGAGCCCTTGCAATTGTCCTTGCAAACCCACAAGGCTCTACTTTTTGGATTTGCAGCACAATGTATGAGAAGGGGTTATGAATTGGAGAACATGCCGTGGGAATTTCTGTTGCAACTTCAGCTGCGATGCTGTCCCTTGAGGAAGCAACACCTGCTTGTAGGCTCACACTTGGCACCGTGCCTGTTGTGCTTTGCATCCTTTGCTTCCCTTTGCTCTCCATGTTTGTCGTCAGCTGGAACGGAAAAAGAATTGGAAACCATAACTCCTCCTCCTCTTGCCCCTTATATCAGCATTTGGAAAAGCTTGCCCCTTCCAGGATGCAATAGGTCCTGTGGCCTATGTGGGAAAACATACCAAATGTGAGGAACATTTGGTAAACCCCTCCATGCACATGTATGTTTCCCCAAGGGCACATGGGCGTGGTGGACCATGTAGTGGTATGTGCTGTAAACTGCAACTCCATTCCTCCAAGCCATCCCTCTATTTTTTTTCTACCCGACAGTTGTTTTTGCCTCACTAAACACTCCGAGGTGTAGATTTTTGGTCTGCGGCCTCACCCCTAGCTTTGTAGGTCACGAAGTTCAACCTTTCCCCTCGTTACTGCTTTCATTATTGCGTGCATGTGGGCCGCAGTAGTTGTTGTAGTCCAAGCTTTAGCGCTTAGCGACCAAACCTCGTCTCTGCTACCGCGTGCCCCTGAGGTGCAACACTCGGTTCTGGTCCCGGCCCTGGCGCCCGTCAACCAAACCTCGTCACTGCCATTGCATGCCCTCGAGCCGCAACACTCAGTTCCGGTCCCTGCCCTCGCGCCCGTCAACGCAATTTCGTTTCAGCCACCGTGTGGCACTGAGCAGTAGCACTCAGTCCCGGTCAAGGCCATGGATTCACGAATCCCTATCCGCACCAGCTGGGGGGAAAACCCAAAGGCAGCTCATCCACCACCCGGGAACGTGGCTTTTGTCTTGGTCCCAGCGTCGGTTGACTCATTGGCACCACAGAGTTGTCAACCCTCATCATCATCATCATCATCACAACCACCATGTGCCCCCCGATCCGCAGCCGTCCGTCCCTGTCCCGGCCTTGGCGCCGGTTGAGTCGGTGCGCCCCACAGTGGTGAACCCTCATCACAACCACCGAGTGCCCCCGAGCTGCAGCCACTTGTGGTTGACTTGGCCGCACAGCCACCAAGAGCCTTGCCCAGGAGCTTGACATTGAATCCCGTGGACTATGGGCGTGATGACAACCTTGTGTCAGGGTTCACTCAACGTTTGCTGGAACGTGACAGGTTCGTTGCCAAGGCATTTGAGGTCTACACTGTCCATGAGACGGTCGCGCTAGCGGATCGGCACACAACAACGGCACGGAAAGGAGCCTAGAGATTCAGCGATGGTGGGCTGATGCCGCGTGTGATGCGACGCGCCCACCCAGGTGGATTGGGCCTCACAATTGCATGTGTGGCGCAACTAGGAGCTCAGTGATGGTGACATGGTGCATGGCTGTATCGCCGGGGAGCCTTGGGACGCCCAGAAACCAGATCTCAAGGCAACGCTACATAGTGATGGCATCTTTGGTGACAACGTATGGATCATTGCTGCAAATAAGCCAAAAGGCCCTTTGAAGGGTAGGTATTGGTGCATGGTTGTCCCTAACTCCATCGCAACTTGCGCCATGAAACCTAGCAATGTGCAGCAGGCTCTAAATTGCTATGAAATATCCGCGCTTAACCAAGGGAGCTCCCCTCTATGTCAGACCGCGACCAGCACATCTTTCCCCTAGTGGCCCAAATTAAACCCAATATATTTAGTATCTGGCCAAAAATTAACACGTTAATCTCAAGTTTCAATTTTTTTAGGGGGCGTTACGGGGTTTGCCGTGAAAATTATGACCCCCATGGGTTGCCTTACGGGCTTGGGTGCCATTTCCCCCCGGGGGTTGGTGGGGGGGTCCTACCCATGTGGTTGTTTCAAAATGTTAAAACGGCTCTCGGCCTCAATTTTTGCTTTTAATTTTTGGATTACTATTTGAACAGTTAAAAATTAAGGAGTCACCTGCATTAATATTAATCTCACAAATATTAGCTCAATTCCCCAAATGTTAGCCCTCCTAACAATGGCACAACGCAACATGTAATGCATTATGTGTGTGTTTATGTATGTCGTCCATGGCCATTGTGGCCCATTGGGTCCCTATACGGGCCCTCATACCTCATGGGATCCTGTAGTGCGTGTCCCGAGAGAAAGGCATAACAAGGGCTATACAAGGGAACATGCTTGTGTGGAGGGGGCGGGAATGCGGGCAACCGGAGGGGGGGTGTCCAAGACGCCCACCAACACAACATTGGAACATCTCTACTATACCGTTGTGCAACAGTATACCAAGTACCACTCCTTATGGGTCCTCATATGTGCATGGAAAAATGGGTACAAATGACGAAAGCAAAAAAATTGAGCTTTAACCTCTTGATATTCGCGAGATTAATATATTTACGCGTTCATATATTAAAAACTAAAATTAACCATATTGACTTTAATTTGGGCCACTAGGGTCACCACTTGCTCGAATGCCACTACCTAAGCCCTTTGCGGGCTTTGGCTGTACGTCAGGTACTACAAGATTCATGCATCATAGCGTTGAGCAGAGGTGCTAGGATAGGGAAGTCAGAGACTTTGGTGGCATATATCAAAGCCGTGCTATTGCAGCAAGGCGATATTGTTGCGCACACCCCAGATCCTGTTGACCTTGGCACCATCAATCTAGGCAAGAGGGTGGGTGGTTACGGAGGGTGACAATCCCCTACGTTCATGCCTGTTGTGAATGCACCCACCAATGCACAAGTAGATAAGTTGCTGCAACGTGTGCACGAGGAGACTTACGCTCATGAGGTGTTCCGCGATGTGGTGCTCGTAGACCATCCGGCACGCTGGTTGCGCCTATGAGCCCAACGGGCCGCTGCGTGACGTGGGTTAAGGTCCTTTGACCAAGATAAGGTGCAGAAGACCCTGGGGCGCACCCCCGGTTGTAAGCGCAGCATAGGGTGTGCTTTTAGCAGCCGTCGTGCGGTGTTTCCCACCACTCGGATGGTTGCTAACCGGCACATGCTGCTTCTTGGGGCCGCTCCAGGGAGGGAATGGGCTCAGTTCACCTTGAACTTTGCGGATGAGGCGTCTAGGCATAACATCCCTGTGAGATTAGACTTGGCCGCCATGGACAACCATTGCATGTTATGTGGCGACCGTGGGCAGCTTTGGCCATATAGCCACATCTAGCTATTGGTTGCTGGATGTCCTCCCTATGTCGATCTGAAGCCCAACGATGTTGCATGGCCATCAGAGCACTCCTTCAAATATCACAATGTGGATCTGTCACAAGGCCCTCAAGTGCATTTCCATGACAGGATTGTGTATAGCAACCTAGTCGGCTATCAGACATCAGACATCAGACTTTTATGGACCATCATTACCAGACCATGAACCCCCCTCCCCCAACCCCTTGATTATGCACTACATCAACCCCCCCCCCCCCGCCCTTGTCCACACCAAATTCTTCGCAGGAAACCCCCCCCCGTGACCCCCCCCCCCTCACTGTCCGGTGCTTTCAACCCCCCCCCCAAGGCAAAAAAGGTGCCACGGAAAAAACAAACCCCCCCGTTTGGAAACCAATTGCACACTTGTTGTTGACAATGTATGTGACAACTTCATTTTGATTCTGATTTTGGTTGTTTGAGCAGACAATTTGTTTGTGTACAACACCCTTGAGGTGTTTTTGATTGTTTGTGGTCTAGGCCTTTGGGCCTTAGACCAGAGACCCCTTCAATGATGAACGCGTTGATCACAACTGAGAAGGGGTTCTGGCATGTTTGCTCCTGCAACCAATTACAATTTGATGACTGTGAGCCCCTTCAATGACGATGCATGACAATTTACATGTGCTGCTCCGTCACGCGTGGGTCTTCAGTGTCGACCCCCGCAGGGACCTGGTTCTTAGGACCTGTTTTGTGCGGACGGAGCTTTGCGGGTTTGCGGCCGAGGAATGGGACTGCCCCCAGCAGTCAGTGTACCATGTCCACCAGAATGTGCACCATGTCCTCCAATGGCCAGCAACCATTTTGAAAACCAAGCAACATACGTCTGAGAAGGGGCTTTGCAGTGATTTCGAATTTGACTTCCTTGTTTTAAACCGCCCCTCTGTCCCAGCCCCGAAGGCTCATTGCAATGTGCTGCACTTTGCCCTGCTCACGCTTTGTTGTTCATTGCAGGATCCGGTGACGACCATTAAAACCCCTGTGCTCTGTCCTGTCGTCCTCCGTCTTGCCGTGGTGTTTCTTGAGGAAGTTTGGAAAACCATGCAGAGAAATCCATAGTGTAGGGAAAACACCCCCCACGCAACCCCATGCGCAATGGTGTGGAAAAGCCTGCCTTGCCTCTTTCAGTGTCAGCATCACATGGTGTGTGTCTGTGATGTTCGATTTTCTGTTGGTTCTGTGTGTAGTGGAAAAACATGGAAAAAATCACAGACCACAGATTACCCACAGACTACAATTCTCAGAGGTGTGTTATGGTGTAAGTCCTGAACATTTGCAACTTTGGTGCCACGTGTCGCATTGCATTTCTTTTGAAGGTGTATTTGAACGTGTGTTGTTTGTTCCTGAAAAACGACCATCGAGGTGTTTGGTATGTCCATCGTCTAGGCCCTGGCGCCTACGACCACAGATCCCTTCGATGAGGAATGTGCTGACGACAACTGAGAAGGGGTTCTGATTTCCTGGTATTTGCTTCCATGTTTGCTATTTGACACCGGGCCACATATTGCAACCCCGTCACGATTGGTTGTTGGTAGTTGTGGGTTGTGCAGTTTGCAACCATTTTTAGCCCCTTCGATGATGGCGACGTTGTGTGTGCACGGGCCTGCTCCGTGGAACTTTGGTCCGGGCTGCTACAGGGAGCCATGCGCAGACCCCTGCAAGGACCTTTTTCTTAGGCCCTGTTTTGTGTTCCACGGATTTTTTGAAATGCCACTGCCAATGCCCAAATCCAGCCAATACCGCACCTGAGGCGGGTCCCGAAGCAAACAGTTGAGACGCTTACCATGTAACCCTGTGGTATAGCGCTGTGGTACACCGCTCCCCAAAAAACCATGAATCCAATGCAAGGTCCTTTGTGCACATGCAGTGGGATAGCTGAGAAGGGGCTCTTCTTTGATGTTGTGTTGGCAAGTGTGTGTTACGAGTGTTACGCATCCCCTTCGATGATTTTTTGTTTCTAAGGGCGCAAACGCAGGGGGATGCTTTGCCGACATTGGGTCTGTGCTTTCCCCACAGCAGAGGCACACACCCCCGCAGGGACCTTTTTTCTTAGGCCCTGTTTGGGTCGGCAGAGCTGTTGAGAAAGTGGGGCATGAAATAGCATTTGCCTAAGCATGGGAAAATTAGTACCATCCAGCTCCACATCCGGGGGGGAAGGGATGCGGCTTCGCACTAGCAGCATCCCTAAAGAGCCCTCGAGACGCAGCCCCTGTCCTGGCCAAGTATGGTGCAAAGCCAAAGCCAAAGGCAATGGCACCACCACCATCACCACCATGCGCGCGACAGGGCGCCCAACCCTCTGCCCTGCAACTGCGTGCCCCAAGACATTTTTCAAACATCCCCATAGTCGTATGGCGCCTGGAGGCTGACGTTCCACCGAAAACAATGTTATGAGAAGGGGCTCTGCTTTGGCTGTTCTGGTTACCATTCTCAGAGGTGTGCGTTGCTAATACTTTTGTGTCTTGGTTCTGTTTGATTTGATGGATTTGATGGATTTTATTTTATTAGATGGAGTATGCATTGTGCCATGTACGTATGCATCCCCTTCGATGATGTGTCAGCCATGTGGGAACAATCTGTCCAGGGCTTACTGTTATAGGCCCTATTTTGTTGGATGGAGCCAGGCATCTCCCCATACTCCAACGGATCTGCATGTTTGCCGAACTTGCCAAAGACCACTGCAATCAGCCGTACTGCACCCTTGTGCTGCACAACATACGCCAGCCCCTACCTTGACAGCTTGTCTGAGTCATTGCGCAGATTCCGGCCCCAAGGTTTCTTTTTCATTCTTCCTTGCTGGGCGCAGTACTGTGCAATGTGTCGGACTGCATTTGAGTTGGGTGATGTAGAATTCCCACTGTCAGCCAAAAAAAAAACTGAGAAGGGGCTCTGCTATGTGGGTACTGGTGGTCCATTGATTTAATGTGGTTGTGATTTCATGGTATGTTTTGGTTTTATCGCACTTGATTTTATTTTTTTTGGCGGATCATGCACAACACCCTTGAGGTGTTTAGTACGTCCGTGGTGTAGGCCATGGCGCCTATGACCATAGACCCCTTCAATGATGAACATGCTGCACACTACTGAGGAGGGGTCCCATGTCACATTCTCGTGGTACCTATGTCCCTTCAACTCTTATCTGTTCCTTGTTGTGCATGTCTTTCTCGACACAAAGGGAAATGCGTGTATTGCCTAGGAGACAAGTGTGCGCTGAGCCTCTTCTACACATAGGGCACTCTTCTGTTATCGACCCTTGACCCTCGAGGCGAGGAAGCGCGTCTAGGGTCTAGACTGTTGCGTCTCTGACCCAGACATTTGAGCCGGGCCTGCCCCAGCACCCATGCGTTCATCCCCCACCCACTGCGGGCTGCAATTTGCCATGTCGTCTAGCCCCCTTAGCGTGGCCTCTTCCGCCCCCTCCAGCCCTTCGTTCCCGGAATGCGGTTGGGGGGATCTGCCGGAGCTCTTGCGGTTCGGAGACCAACCCCCATCGCCACCGTGGGACTCTGATGCTGAGAATTGTCTCAGCGAACTGGCCTCCCCCCAGCCTCCATTGCTAACACCGCCTCCCTCCCCCCCTTCACCCCGCCGTGCACCAACAACCTCTCGAACGCCCGTAAGTCCTCCACGCAGAACCCACGTTAACCCAACCCCATACCTGGTAGCCCTGGAAGCCGTGGAGGAGGCCCTGATGTGCACTGCCGTGCCACCGCCATCCCCCCCGCAACCCCCCAAGTACGTACCCAAGGACCCGCCCACCCCCCCAAAGCCCACCGTACACGGGCCCTACAGTGCCAAAACACTGCAGCTCATCCGGGAGAATCACGGGGGTGGGGTCCAGTACTTCGTAGACGGGGTGCTGAACCGCCGAGCGATGTAACGGTTTGCTGTGCAGCAGCCCAAGAAAAACCCCCTGCGGGTGTGGCAGGAGGGCATGCGAATATGTCGTTCGCATTTCCTCAGTAGGGACGAGGAGCATGCAGAGCAATGAACCATACTGCAGGGCGGGGCATGGCCGCTTTGGGGCGGGAGCCAGTGGGAGGAGTGAGGTACGGCGGTGCCTGCTATACTGGGTCTGCCTCACCTCATCACCTGGTGGAGGGGGCAGCGGCCGACGCGGCACAGGTGGCGGGGCTGGCTTGGGGATACGGGGGGGTTTTGGGGTGGCACACAGGATTTCAAGTACCACTCAAGTACCAGCGGCGTGCGTCTCAGTCCGCCCCCCCGCAATTTGGGTCATTGCTCCCTGCGCAAGTCCCCGTGCAGCGACCCCAGATTTCGGCGAGACGTTCGAATTTCCAGCTCTTCGGGCAGTGTGCGCCCAGCGTCTCTTACTCGTAGGGCACTCTTCCAAATGGCTCCAAAATGGCTCGCCAAGACCAAGTATGGTGCAAAGCCGAAGCCGAAGGCAACGGCACCACCACCATCACCATCACCATCACCATCGCACGCCCCAGAGGCGCGCGCCTCTGCCCCTGTCCTGGCCCTAGCGCCGGCTGACAGGGGCGCGCCGCACTGTGCCCCCGAAAAGGCACCGACAATTTAACGAAGGGCCCCAGAGGCGCCGCAGTCTGCCCTTGTCCCGGCCCTGGCGCCGGCTGACAGGGGCGCGCCGCACTCTGCCCCCAAAAAGGCACCGGCAACTCAACCGCGCGCCCCAGAAGCGCCGCAGTCCGCCCCTGTCCCGGCCATGGCGCCGGCTGACAGGGGCGCGCCGCACTCTGCCCCCCCAAAGGCAATGGCACCTCAACCGCGCGCCCCAGAGGCGCTGCACTCCGCCCCTGTCGCGGCCCTAGCGCCGGCTGACCGGGGCGCGCCACCCTCTGCCCTCCCACAGGCACCGGCCCAGCCACCACCCGGGGGTGTGGATTTCGTCATGATCCCACCCCAACCCTCGGCACAACCACCATCATTGCGCGCCCCAGAGCCGCAGCAAGCCGCCCGTGTCCCGGCCATGGCGCCGGTGGACTCGGGCGCGCCACAAGGCGCCCAACCCTCTGCACCAGCAATGCGTGCCGCCGAGCCGCAGCAATCCGCCCCTGTCCTGGCCATGGCGCCGGCTGACTCGGGTGCGCCACAGGGTACCCAACCCTCCGCCCCGCAAATGCGTGCTCAAGAGCCGCAGCAATCCGCCCCTGTCCCGGCCATGGCGCCGGCTGACTCGGGCGCGCCACAGGGTACCCAACCCTCTGCCCCGCAAATGTGTGCCCAAGAGCCGCAGCAATCCGCCCCTGTCCCGGCCATGGCACCGGCTGACTCGGGCGTGCCACACGGTACCCAACCCTCTGCCCCGCAAATGTGTGCCCAAGAGCCGCAGCAATCCGCCCCTATCCCGGCCATGGCACCGGTCGACTCGGGTGCGCCACAAGGAGCTCTACCCTCTTCACAACCACCATGTGCTGCTCAGCCGCAGCAGCCAACACTGTTGCCCACTACGGCCACGTTGAACAACATGGACTACGGGCCTGATGAAAACCTTGTCGAAGGGTTTACGCAACGGTGGCTTGACCGCGACAAGTTCGTGACCAAAGCATCAGAGGTGTACACCGTCCCTCTTGTGCCTACTCCATGGCTTCCACAGCCAGTGCCCCACCACCCCCCCAGCCAACCGGTAGATTGTGCCATGCACAATCTTCTCCACAGTTGCGGCCTCCCTCAGAACCCCTGCCAGCTCAAGAGTGTCGCTCACAGTCCCGGAGGCTGCTTCCCACTGCATCGCGTGCAGTGCCTCGAGCCATACACCAGGGATGGGGTGGGTGGTGCACTGTGCAAACCGCCCGAAGAGGTGCAGCTCCGACTGCGCCCTGCTGGTCAGGGTGTTTGACCGCCAGATGTCGTGCATGATCCCTGGTGTCGTGGACACCATGGAGGCCAGGATCACTGGGGCTTGCAGCCCCTGGAACCTACCGAGGGTCGCAACCGTTCTGAGGAGGTTTACATGATGGGCCTGCCACTCGCGGCCAACAAACGGCACGCAGTGTTTCAGTCACACCATCGGTGCGTAGTGAGTCGTCACTACCGCTACCGACTGTGCTGGGTAGGTCCCTTTCCTGGCAAGATACTCCAAAAAATGGCACACCAGCAGACCCTCCTCCATGCTCAGGCCCCCCTTGTTTAGCAACACCGGATCCATTCGCAGGGTGGCCCATGCTTCCTGTACGTCGTGGAACATTCTACCTAGGTCCCGTGCCCCCAAAGTCTGCTCCAACTCCCCCCACCAAGTGGACCCAGCGAGGTCCACAATGCGGATGGGGTTCTTCAGGATGGGGTCGGGGAGGGGGTGCTCAGATGAGTGGTAGTGGCCAACTGCCCCCCCCGTAAACCAGGCACGCATGACCGTGGCGGGCGGCTGGGTCATCCGGTACTGTTGTACCAGGATACTGGCCCGGCAGCGCGTGCGGTACAAAAAGAATTGCCAGGTGCTGGTGGTGCAAAACCGATGCGAATCATGCCAATGCACTTTCGGGCCAGGACCGTCCCTTACAACCCCGTTGTACTTGAAGGTGTCCTCCCGTGGCCATGCCACTCTGTTGGGGACTACCTCAAGCTTCTCAGCCTCACACCAACTTGCCAAAAGCTGGACGTGGCTGTAGGGCCGCAACTGCCCTGGGTCACCACAAAGCAGACATTGGCTGCCCATGGCGGCCAAGTCGCTTACAGGGATGCTGTGCCTCGGCGCCTCATCCACGAAGCTGAACGCAAACCTGGTTTTTTCCTGCCCTTTCCCAAGCAGCATCTTGTGCCTGTTAGCAACCATCCCAGCCGTGGCAAACAGCACACGGCAGGAGTTGAGGGCACATTTGAGGGTAGGCTTGCAACCTGGGGTCTTCCCCAAACTCTTCTGCACCGCCTCCTGGTCGAAGGGTGCCAGGCCTGTTGGGGCAGTAGCCCGTTCGGCTCGGAGGCGCAACCAGGGGGCTGGGTGGTCGCCAAGCACCTTCTCACGAAACACACTGTCCTTGTAACACTCCTCGTGAACGCGTGCCAACAACATGTCGACTTGTGCGTTCGTGGGTGCCGTCACCAACACGCATGCGCGGGGTAGGGTACCTGTCTCAGGTCCCCCCACTTTCCTGCCCATGTTCCACGTACGCGGGTCAGCAGGTTCAGGGTTCTGGGCGACCAGGAGGCCTTGGTGCCATAGCACGGCCTTGATGCATGCCACCAAGGTCTCCGACTTCCCTGTGCCAGCACCACCAGTCATTGCTGTGATGCATGACTCATCCAACACCTGCCGCACAGCCAACGCCTGTGAGGGATTCAGCCCGGGCTGTTTGACAAGGTGTTTCAGGATGTCCTAGTCCTCGGTCGACAGGGGAGGCGTGTCCCTTGGTTCGGCCCGCATGTTTGCCAACAGTTTGGGCCACGCGTCTCCCTTTTGGATCTCCCTACGCAAGGTCTGAAAGGCACCTGTGTCGGGGACAACCTTACACCAATAGGTGTTAGTGAGTTTGGTGCGTGGCCTATTAGCACAGCTGATCCAAACACGCTGTCCTGAGATGCCATCTCCATGCACCGTCGCCTCGAAGTCGGCTTGTTTTTATCCCAGTTGTGGTTGCTGGAGATCCAGCCACGCACCATGTCACCATCGGACAGCTCATAGTTGCCCCAAACCTCCATTTGGGAGGCCCATTGTGGCGGTGGGGGAGCATTCGCATCCCCATCGCCATCACCGTGGGGGAACCATCGCTCAAAGGCCAGGTTCCGCTTGGTGCCTTTCTTGACGGGATGTCCTGATCCCGAACCAGTGGTTCCTCGATCCCCTTATACTGTTCACACCGCATGAAGTGCTCGTATGTTTCTTGCCCTTGGCCACAGTGGCATCTCATGTATTCCTCCGGGAGGTCCATACCCTTATGTCTGTACCACCTCATGATTGTTTCCCGCACCGGCACCTGCCCCGTGATGGCCTGTAGCTTTCTGGTTTGCAGCCTTTTGGGCATCATTTCCGGCCGCAGCACACTGGGGTAGTGGGCCCGCTGTCCTACCTTGCCCTCCAGGTACTCGTTCAGCTCCACCACCTCCGGCCCCCCTCGTACTTGAGCTAGCATGTGTACCGGCTGTGGATACACCCTTAGCTCCTGCTTGCCTCTGTCCCCCTCCAGCACCCACCTGGCCTTCTCCTCTTCCCCGACCCTCGGAGGTATATGCACCAAGTGGAGGTGCTCCTTTCTCTCTGGCACCCTCCATTCTGGTTCCTGCTCCTTTTCCACTGCTTGCGCCGCCCCATCCGCCTCATGATTCCCCACTCCTGCCCTGTGTGATTCCTGCTTCACCAAGTGTATGATCAGGGGCACTTTCGTCATCTCCAGCCCGTGCCATATCGCGTACACCTGCGACGCCAGCCCCGTGCCCAGGGCCTCATGCAGCGGCCTGCTGGCCAGCCTCCTGAGGGATGCCATGTCCGCTTCTGCGTCCACCACCATCCACACCTCCCGTACTTCCTCTCCTATCTCCCCAACCACGTCTGCCACCGCCTGCACCTCCCCATGGGACGCCGCTCCGTACACCACCTTTTCCACCACGCTCTCCGTCACCTGTCCCACCCCCCTGACCCTTACTGCCGCTGCCCCCGCCTTGGGTGGTTGTCCTTCCACTCCGGACCCGTCCAGAAAGAGCACCACCCTCTCCTCCGTGGGCTCCGGACCCATGGGGGTATTCACCAGGCAGTGCGGATCAGTTGCTTGACTTTGAGCGCATCATGGCCAACACTCGGAAGGATGAGGTGTCTGTTTCTCCGAGGGATGCACGGGGGAACATTGTGAAACCCCGCCTTTTGGGGGTCATCCTGCCTGACTTCACCGAATGGGCGCTCCCGTACGTCTTGGTTGAGGACGATGGACAAAGGGACAAGGGAGAGGGGGACTGGGGGGGGCTGGTGAGGGTAACCCACACATCCAAGCTTGACGTGTGGGAGCAGCGACTCGTCCAGCACCTGGTGGGAAGGCCCCTCTTCTACAAGCAAAAGTACAGCAACAAGGAGACAGTAGGGGCGTACCGCACGATCCACCTGCCCTTGTGGCGGGATGCGTACGCCTGCTTGGATTCCCTGCCGCTCTTGTGTGCGGAATTCCGCACCCCTATTGCTGTGTACGTGGCGTCCGTGCTCCATGGTGTGCACCCTTGCCCTGGGGCCCTTGGGGTATGTGCACCAATTCCGGTGCACGAGGAGACAACCCCCCAATGTGGGTGGCGCAAGCTGCCCCACGGGGTGAAAGATTACATTCTGGGCCGCTACTAACCCTGTATGTAGAAGAACATGCATTGACCCATGGCCTCTGACCATCCCAGCCACATCACAACAGCACTGGCCACAGCACCAGCGGGAAAGAGTACACACATGTGATCAGCACCAGGTTTGCTGCACTGTGCGTTCATTATGTTTGCCCGCAATGGTACGAGTGTGCCCATGCCTGCCTGCCCAAGATTGAAGGAGGTCTCCAAGATCTTCAGGGTGGGGATGCCCAAAAAGGAGGTTGAAGACACACCAACGATAATTGCCGTTCAACAATGATACATGACAATGACAGTGCGGATGGGGCTCCGTCAAATATTTGGGGGGTCTACACCCGCAACATATTTCACGGAAGGGGTTCCGTCAAATATTTGGGGGGTCTACAGCCCCAAAATATTTCACGGAAGGGGTTCCGTCAAATATTTGGGGGGTCTACAGCCCCAAAATATTTCACGGAAGGGGTTCCGTCAAATATTTGGGGGGTCTACAGCCCCAAAATATTTGACGGATGGGGTTCCGTGAAATATTTGGGGGCTCTACACCCCCAAAAAATTTGACGGAACCCCATCCGTCAAATATTTGGGGGCTGTACACGCCCAAAATATTTGACGGAACCCCATGCATCAAATATTTGGGGGGTCTACAATCCCAAAATATTTGACGGATGGGGTTCCGTCAAATATTTGGGGGGTCTACAGCCCCAAAATATTTCACGGAAGGGGTTCCGTCAAATATATGGGGGGTCTACAGCCCCAAAATATTTGACGGATGGGGTTCCGTCAAATATTTGGGGGCTCTACACCCCCAAAAAATTTGACGGAACCCCATCCGTCAAATATTTGGGGGGTCTACACCCCCAAAACATTTGACGGATCGGGTTCCGTCAAATATTTGGGGGCTCTACACCCCCAAAATTTGTCACGGAAGGGGTTCCGTCAAATATTTGGGGGGTCTACAGTCCCAAAATATTTGACGGAACCCCAACCGTCAAATATGTGGGGGGTCAGCAGCCCCAAAATATTTGACGGATGGGGTTCCGTCAAATATTTGGGGGGTCTACAGCCCCAGAATATTTGACGGATGGGGTTCCGTCAAATATTTGCGGGCTCTACAGCCCCGAAATATTTGACGGAAGGGGTTCCGTCAAATATTTGGGGGCTCTACACCCCCAAAATATTTGACGGAACCCCATCCGTCAAATATTCGGGGGGTCTACACCCCCAAAATATTTGACGGATGGGGTTCTGTCAAATATTCGGGGGCTCTACAGCCCCCAAATGTTTCACGGAAGGCGTTCTGTCAAATATTTGGGGGGTCTACAGCCCCAAAATATTTGACGGATGGGGTTCCGTCAAATATTTGGGGGCTCTACACCCCCAAAATATTTGACGGAACCCCTTCCGTCAAATATTTTCGGGTTGTAGACCCCCCTAAATATTTGACGGATGGGGTTCTGTCAAATATTTTGGGGGTCCCCACCTCCAAAATATTTGACGGATGGGGTTCTATCAAATATTTGGGGGCTCTACACCCCCAAAATATTTCACGGAAGGAGTTCCGTCAAATATTTGGGGGCTCTACACCCCCAAAATATTTGACGGATGGGGTTCCATCAAATATTTGGGGGGTGTACAGCCCCCAAATATTTGACGGATGGGGTTCCGTCAAATATTTGGGGGCTCTACAGCCCCAAAATATTTCACGGAAGGGGTTCCGTCAAATATTTGGGGGGTCTACAGCCCCAAAATATTTGACGGATGGGGTTCCGTCAAATATTTGGGGGCTCTACTACCCCAAAATTTTTGACGGAACCCCTTCCGTCAAATATTTTGGGGGTGTAGACCCCCCAAATATTTGACGGATGGGGTTCTGTCAAATATTTTGGGGGTCTACACCCCCAAAATGTTTGACGGATGGGGTTCCGTCAAATGTTTGGGGGCTCTACACCCCCAAAATATTTCACGGAAGGGGTTCCGTCAAATATTTGGGGGCTCTACACCCCCAAAATATTTGACGGATGGGGTTCCGTCAAATATTTGGGGGGTCTACAGCCCCAAAATATTTGACGGATGGGGTTCCGTCAAATATTTGGGGGGTCTACAACCCCAAAATATTTGACGGATGGGGTTCCGTCAAATATTTGGGGGCTCTACACCCCCAAAATATTTGACGGATGGGGTTCCGTGAAATATTTGGGGGCTCTACACCCCCAAAATATTTCACGGAAGGGGTTCCGTCAAATATTTGGGGGGTCTACAGCCCCAAAATATTTGACGGATGGGGTTCCGTGAAATATTTGGGGGCTCTACACCCCCAAAAAATTTGACGGAACCCCATCCGTCAAATATTTGGGGGCTGTACACGCCCAAAATATTTGACGGAACCCCATGCATCAAATATTTGGGGGGTCTACAATCCCAAAATATTTGACGGATGGGGTTCCGTCAAATATTTGGGGGGTCTACAGCCCCAAAATATTTCACGGAAGGGGTTCCGTCAAATATATGGGGGGTCTACAGCCCCAAAATATTTGACGGATGGGGTTCCGTCAAATATTTGGGGGCTCTACACCCCCAAAAAATTTGACGGAACCCCATCCGTCAAATATTTGGGGGGTCTACACCCCCAAAACATTTGACGGATCGGGTTCCGTCAAATATTTGGGGGCTCTACACCCCCAAAATTTGTCACGGAAGGGGTTCCGTCAAATATTTGGGGGGTCTACAGTCCCAAAATATTTGACGGAACCCCAACCGTCAAATATGTGGGGGGTCAGCAGCCCCAAAATATTTGACGGATGGGGTTCCGTCAAATATTTGGGGGGTCTACAGCCCCAGAATATTTGACGGATGGGGTTCCGTCAAATATTTGCGGGCTCTACAGCCCCGAAATATTTGACGGAAGGGGTTCCGTCAAATATTTGGGGGCTCTACACCCCCAAAATATTTGACGGAACCCCATCCGTCAAATATTCGGGGGGTCTACACCCCCAAAATATTTGACGGATGGGGTTCTGTCAAATATTCGGGGGCTCTACAGCCCCCAAATGTTTCACGGAAGGCGTTCTGTCAAATATTTGGGGGGTCTACAGCCCCAAAATATTTGACGGATGGGGTTCCGTCAAATATTTGGGGGCTCTACACCCCCAAAATATTTGACGGAACCCCTTCCGTCAAATATTTTCGGGTTGTAGACCCCCCTAAATATTTGACGGATGGGGTTCTGTCAAATATTTTGGGGGTCCCCACCTCCAAAATATTTGACGGATGGGGTTCTATCAAATATTTGGGGGCTCTACACCCCCAAAATATTTCACGGAAGGAGTTCCGTCAAATATTTGGGGGCTCTACACCCCCAAAATATTTGACGGATGGGGTTCCATCAAATATTTGGGGGGTGTACAGCCCCCAAATATTTGACGGATGGGGTTCCGTCAAATATTTGGGGGCTCTACAGCCCCAAAATATTTCACGGAAGGGGTTCCGTCAAATATTTGGGGGGTCTACAGCCCCAAAATATTTGACGGATGGGGTTCCGTCAAATATTTGGGGGCTCTACTACCCCAAAATTTTTGACGGAACCCCTTCCGTCAAATATTTTGGGGGTGTAGACCCCCCAAATATTTGACGGATGGGGTTCTGTCAAATATTTTGGGGGTCTACACCCCCAAAATGTTTGACGGATGGGGTTCCGTCAAATGTTTGGGGGCTCTACACCCCCAAAATATTTCACGGAAGGGGTTCCGTCAAATATTTGGGGGCTCTACACCCCCAAAATATTTGACGGATGGGGTTCCGTCAAATATTTGGGGGGTCTACAGCCCCAAAATATTTGACGGATGGGGTTCCGTCAAATATTTGGGGGGTCTACAACCCCAAAATATTTGACGGATGGGGTTCCGTCAAATATTTGGGGGCTCTACACCCCCAAAATATTTGACGGAACCCCTTCCGTCAAATATTTTCGTGGTGTAGACCCCCCAAATATTTGACGGATGGGGTTCTGTCAAATATTTTGGGGGTCTACACCCCCAAAATGTTTGGCGGATGGGGTTCCGTCCAATGTTTGGGGGCTCTACACCCCCAAAATATTTGACGGATGGGGTTCCGTCAAATATTTGGGGGATCTACAGCCCCAAAATGTTTGACGGATGGGGTTCCGTCAAATATTTGGGGGGTCTACACCCCCAAAATATTTGACGGATGGGGTTCCGTCAAATATTTTGGGGGGTCTACAGCCCCAAAATATTTGACGGATGGGGTTCCGTCAAATATTTGGGGGCTCTACACCCTCGAAATATTTGACGGAACCCCTTCCGTCAAATATTTTGGGGGTGTAGACCCCCCAAATATTTGACGGATGGGGTTCTGTCAAATATTTTGGGGGTCTACACCCCCAAAATATTTGACGGATGGGGTTCCGTCAAATATTTGGGGGCTCTACACCCCCAAAATATTTCACGGAAGGGGTTCCGTCAAATATTTGGGGGCTCTACACCCCCAAAATATTTGACGGATGGGGTTCCGTCAGATATTTGGGGGGTCTACAGCCCCAAAATATTGGACGGATGGGGTTCCGTCAAATATTTTGGGGGTCTACACCCCCAAAATATTTTGACGGATGGGGTTCCGTCAAATATTTGGGGGCTCTACACCCCCAAAATATTTCACGGAAGGGGTTCCGTCAAATATTTGGGGGCTCTACACCCCCAAAATATTTGACGGATGGGGTTCCGTCAGATATTTGGGGGGTCTACAGCCCCAAAATATTCGACGAATGGGGTTCCGTCAAATATTTTGGGGGTCTACAGCCCCAAAATATTTGACGGATGGGGTTCCGTCAAATTTTTGGGGGCTCTACACCCCCAAAATATTTGACGGAACCTCATCCGTCAAATGTTTGGGGCGTCTACACCACCCAAATATTTGACGGATGGGGTTCCGTCAAATATTTGGGGGCTCTACGCACCCAAAATATTTCACGGAAGGGGTTCTGTCAAATATTTGGGGGGTCTACAGCCCCAAAATATTTGACGGATGGGGTTCCGTCAAACATTTGGGGGCTCTACACCCCCAAAATATTTGACGGAACCCCATCCGTCAAATATTTGGGGGGTCTACAGCCCCCAAATATTTCACGGAAGGGGTTCCGTCAAAAATTTGGGGGCTCTACACCCCCAAAATATATTTGACGGAAGGGGTTCCGTCAAATTTTTGGGGGGTCTACAGCCCCAAAATATTTGACGGATGGGGTTCCGTCAAATATTTGGGGGGTCTACACCCCCAAAATATTTGACGGATGGGGTTCCGTCAAATATTTGGGGGCTCTACACCCCCAAAATATTTGACGGAACCCCATCCGTCATATACTTTGGGGGGTCTGCAGCCCCAAAATATTTGACGGATGGGGTTCCGTCAAATATTTGGGGGCTCTACACCCCCAGAATATTTGACGGAAGGGGTTCCGTCAAATATTTGGGGGCTCTACACCCCCAAAATATTTCACGGAAGGGGTTCCGTCAAATATTTGGGGGCTCTACACCCCCAAAATATTTCACGGAAGGAGTTCCGTCAAATATTTGGGGGGTCTACAGCCCCAAAATATTTGACGGATGGGGTTCCGTCAAATATTTGGGGGGTCTACAGCCCCAAAATATTTGACGGATGGGGTTCCGTCAAATATTTGGGGGCTCTACACCCCCGAAATATTTGACCGAACCCCTTCCGTCAAATATTTTGGGGGTCTACACCCCCCAAATATTTGACGGATGGGATTCCGTCAAATATTTGGGGGCTCTACACCCCCAAAATATTTCACGGAAGGAGTTCCGTCAAATATTTGGGGGCTCTACACCCCCAAAATATTTCACGGATGGGGTTCCGTCAAATATTTGGGGGGTCTACAGGCCCAAAATATTTCACGGAAGGAGTTCCGTCAAATATTTGGGGGCTCTACACCCCCAAAATATTTCACGGAAGGAGTTCCGTCAAATATTTGGGGGCTCTACACACCCAAAATATTTCACGGAAGGTGTTCCGTCAAATATTTGGGGGCTCTACACCCCCAAAATAATTGACGGATGGGGTTCCGTCAGTTATTACGGGGGTCTACAGCCCCAAAATATTCGACGAATGGGGTTCCGTCAAATATTTTGGGGGTTTACAGCCCCAAAATATTTGACGGATGGGGTTCCGTCAAATTTTTGGGGGCTCTACACCCCCAAAATATTTGATGGAACCTCATCCGTCAAATGTTTGGGGGGTCTACACCACCCAAATATTTGACGGATGGGGTTCCGTCAAATATTTCGGGGCTCTACGCACCCAAAATATTTCACGGAAGGGGTTCTGTCAAATATTTGGGGGGTCTACAGCCACAAAATATTTGACGGATGGGGTTCCGTCAAACATTTGGGGGCTCTACACCCCCAAAATATTTGACGGAACCCCATCCGTCAAATATTTGGGGGGTCTACAGCCCCTAAATATTTCACGGAAGGGGTTCCGTCAAATATTTGGGGGCTCTACACCCCCAAAATATTTGACGGATGGGGTTCCGTCAAATATTTGGGGGGTCTACACCCCCAAAATATTTGACGGATGGGGTTCCGTCAAATATTTGGGGGCTCTACAGCCCCAAAATATTTGACGGAACCCCATCCGTCATATACTTTGGGGGGTCTGCAGCCCCAAAATATTTGACGGATGGGGTTCCGTCAAATATTTGGGGGCTCTACACCCCCAGAATATTTGACGGAAGGGGTTCCGTCAAATATTTGGGGGCTCTACACCCCCAAAATATTTCACGGAAGGGGTTCCGTCAAATATTTTGGGGGGTCTACAGCCCCAAAATATTTGACGGATGGGGTTCCGTCAAATATTTGGGGGGTCTACAGCCCCAAAATATTTGACGGATGGGGTTCCGTCAAATATTTGGGGGCTCTACACCCCCAAAATTTTTGACGGAACCCCTTCCGTCAAATATTTTGGGGGTGTAGACCCCCCAAATATTTGACGGATGGGGTTCTGTCAAATATTTTGGGGGTCTACACCCCCAAAATGTTTGACGGATGGGGTTCCGTCAAATGTTTGGGGGCTCTACACCCCCAAAATATTTCACGGAAGGGGTTCCGTCAAATATTTGGGGGCTCTACACCCCCAAAATATTTGACGGATGGGGTTCCGTCAAATATTTGGGGGGTCTACAGCCCCAAAATATTTGACGGATGGGGTTCCGTCAAATATTTGGGGGGTCTACAACCCCAAAATATTTGACGGATGGGGTTCCGTCAAATATTTGGGGGCTCTACACCCCCAAAATATTTGACGGAACCCCTTCCGTCAAATATTTTCGTGGTGTAGACCCCCCAAATATTTGACGGATGGGGTTCTGTCAAATATTTTGGGGGTCTACACCCCCAAAATGTTTGGCGGATGGGGTTCCGTCCAATGTTTGGGGGCTCTACACCCCCAAAATATTTGACGGATGGGGTTCCGTCAAATATTTGGGGGGTCTACAGCCCCAAAATGTTTGACGGATGGGGTTCCGTCAAATATTTGGGGGGTCTACACCCCCCAAATATTTGACGGATGGGGTTCCGTCAAATATTTTGGGGGGTCTACAGCCCCAAAATATTTGACGGATGGGGTTCCGTCAAATATTTGGGGGCTCTACACCCTCGAAATATTTGACGGAACCCCTTCCGTCAAATATTTTGGGGGTGTAGACCCCCCAAATATTTGACGGATGGGGTTCTGTCAAATATTTTGGGGGTCTACACCCCCAAAATATTTGACGGATGGGGTTCCGTCAAATATTTGGGGGCTCTACACCCCCAAAATATTTCACGGAAGGGGTTCCGTCAAATATTTGGGGGCTCTACACCCCCAAAATATTTGACGGATGGGGTTCCGTCAGATATTTGGGGGGTCTACAGCCCCAAAATATTGGACGGATGGGGTTCCGTCAAATATTTTGGGGGTCTACACCCCCAAAATATTTTGACGGATGGGGTTCCGTCAAATATTTGGGGGCTCTACACCCCCAAAATATTTCACGGAAGGGGTTCCGTCAAATATTTGGGGGCTCTACACCCCCAAAATATTTGACGGATGGGGTTCCGTCAGATATTTGGGGGGTCTACAGCCCCAAAATATTCGACGAATGGGGTTCCGTCAAATATTTTGGGGGTCTACAGCCCCAAAATATTTGACGGATGGGGTTCCGTCAAATTTTTGGGGGCTCTACACCCCCAAAATATTTGACGGAACCTCATCCGTCAAATGTTTGGGGCGTCTACACCACCCAAATATTTGACGGATGGGGTTCCGTCAAATATTTGGGGGCTCTACGCACCCAAAATATTTCACGGAAGGGGTTCTGTCAAATATTTGGGGGGTCTACAGCCCCAAAATATTTGACGGATGGGGTTCCGTCAAACATTTGGGGGCTCTACACCCCCAAAATATTTGACGGAACCCCATCCGTCAAATATTTGGGGGGTCTACAGCCCCCAAATATTTCACGGAAGGGGTTCCGTCAAAAATTTGGGGGCTCTACACCCCCAAAATATATTTGACGGAAGGGGTTCCGTCAAATTTTTGGGGGGTCTACAGCCCCAAAATATTTGACGGATGGGGTTCCGTCAAATATTTGGGGGGTCTACACCCCCAAAATATTTGACGGATGGGGTTCCGTCAAATATTTGGGGGCTCTACACCCCCAAAATATTTGACGGAACCCCATCCGTCATATACTTTGGGGGGTCTGCAGCCCCAAAATATTTGACGGATGGGGTTCCGTCAAATATTTGGGGGCTCTACACCCCCAGAATATTTGACGGAAGGGGTTCCGTCAAATATTTGGGGGCTCTACACCCCCAAAATATTTCACGGAAGGGGTTCCGTCAAATATTTTGGGGGGTCTACAGCCCCAAAATATTTGACGGATGGGGTTCCGTCAAATATTTGGGGGGTCTACAGCCCCAAAATATTTGACGGATGGGGTTCCGTCAAATATTTGGGGGCTCTACACCCCCGAAATATTTGACCGAACCCCTTCCGTCAAATATTTTGGGGGTCTACACCCCCCAAATATTTGACGGATGGGATTCCGTCAAATATTTGGGGGCTCTACACCCCCAAAATATTTCACGGAAGGAGTTCCGTCAAATATTTGGGGGCTCTACACCCCCAAAATATTTCACGGATGGGGTTCCGTCAAATATTTGGGGGGTCTACAGGCCCAAAATATTTCACGGAAGGAGTTCCGTCAAATATTTGGGGGCTCTACACCCCCAAAATATTTCACGGAAGGAGTTCCGTCAAATATTTGGGGGCTCTACACACCCAAAATATTTCACGGAAGGTGTTCCGTCAAATATTTGGGGGCTCTACACCCCCAAAATAATTGACGGATGGGGTTCCGTCAGTTATTACGGGGGTCTACAGCCCCAAAATATTCGACGAATGGGGTTCCGTCAAATATTTTGGGGGTTTACAGCCCCAAAATATTTGACGGATGGGGTTCCGTCAAATTTTTGGGGGCTCTACACCCCCAAAATATTTGATGGAACCTCATCCGTCAAATGTTTGGGGGGTCTACACCACCCAAATATTTGACGGATGGGGTTCCGTCAAATATTTCGGGGCTCTACGCACCCAAAATATTTCACGGAAGGGGTTCTGTCAAATATTTGGGGGGTCTACAGCCACAAAATATTTGACGGATGGGGTTCCGTCAAACATTTGGGGGCTCTACACCCCCAAAATATTTGACGGAACCCCATCCGTCAAATATTTGGGGGGTCTACAGCCCCTAAATATTTCACGGAAGGGGTTCCGTCAAATATTTGGGGGCTCTACACCCCCAAAATATTTGACGGATGGGGTTCCGTCAAATATTTGGGGGGTCTACACCCCCAAAATATTTGACGGATGGGGTTCCGTCAAATATTTGGGGGCCCCTCAGCCCCAAAATATTTGACGGAACCCCATCCGTCATATACTTTGGGGGGTCTGCAGCCCCAAAATATTTGACGGATGGGGTTCCGTCAAATATTTGGGGGCTCTACACCCCCAGAATATTTGACGGAAGGGGTTCCGTCAAATATTTGGGGGCCCTACACCCCCAAAATATTTCACGGAAGGGGTTCCGTCAAATATTTTGGGGGGTCTACAGCCCCAAAATATTTGACGGATGGGGTTCCGTCAAATATTTGGGGGGTCTACAGCCCCAAAATATTTGACGGATGGGGTTCCGTCAAATATTTGGGGGCTCTACACCCCCGAAATATTTGACGGAACCCCTTCCGTCAAATATTTGGGGGGTCTACACCCCCCAAATATTTGACGGATGGGATTCCGTCAAATATTTGGGGGCTCTACACCCCCAAAATATTTCACGGAAGGAGTTCCGTCAAATATTTGGGGGGTCTACAGCCCCAAAATATTTGACGGATGGAGTTCCGTCAAATATTTGGGGGCTCTACAGCCCCCAAATATTTCACGGAAGGGGTTCCGTCAAATATTTGGGGGGTCTACAGCCCCAAAATATTTGACGGATGGGGTTCCGTCAAATATTTGGGGGCTCTACACCCCCAAAATATTTGACGGAACCCCTTCCGTCAAATATTTTCGTGGTGTAGACCCCCCAAATATTTGACGGATGGGGTTCTGTCAAATATTTTGGGGGTCTACACCCCCAAAATGTTTGACGGATGGGGTTCCGTCAAATGTTTGGGGGCTCTACACCCCCAAAATATTTCACGTAAGGGGTTCCCCCAAATATTTGGGGGCTCTACACCCCCAAAATATTTGACGGATGGGGTTCCGTCAAATATTTGGGGGGTCTACAGCCCCAAAATGTTTGACGGATGGGGTTCCGTCAAATATTTGGGGGGTCTACACCCTCAAAATATTTGACGGATGGGGTTCCGTCAAATATTTTGGGGGGTCTACAGCCCCAAAATATTTGACGGATGGGGTTCCGTCAAATATTTGGGGGCTCTACACCCTCGAAATATTTAACGAAACCCCTTCCGTCAAATATTTTTGGGGTGTAGACCCCCCAAATATTTGACGGATGGGGTTCTGTCAAATATTTTGGGGGTCTACACCCCCAAAATATTTGACGGATGGGGTTCCGTCAAATATTTGGGGGCTCTACACCCCCAAAGTATTTCACGGAAGGGGTTCCGTCAAATATTTGGGGGCTCTACACCCCCAAAATATTTGACGGATGGGGTTCCGTCAGATATTTGGGGGGTCTACAGCCCCAAAATATTCGACGGATGGGGTTCAGTCAAATATTTTGGGGGTCTACAACCCCAAAATATTTTGACGGATGGGGTTCCGTCAAATATTTGGGGGCTCTACACCCCCAAAATATTTCACGGAAGGGGTTCCGTCAAATATTTGGGGGCTCTACAGCCCCAAAATATTTGACGGATGGGGTTCCGTCAAATTTTTGGGGGCTCTACACCCCCAAAATATTTGACGGAACCTCATCCGTCAAATGTTTGGGGGGTCTACACCACCCAAATATTTGACGGATGGGGTTCCGTCAAATATTTGGGGGCTCTACGCACCCAAAATATTTCACGGAAGGGGTTCTGTCAAATATTTGGGGGGTCTACAGCCCCAAAATCTTTGACGGATGGGGTTCCGTCAAACATTTGGGGGCTCTACACCCCCAAAATATTTGACGGAACCCCATCTGTCAAATATTTGGGGGGTCTACAGCCCCCAAATATTTCACGGAAGGGGTTCCGTCAAATATTTGGGGGCTCTACACCCCCAAAATATTTGACGGAAGGGGTTCCGTCAAATATTTGGGGGGTCTACAGCCCCAAAATATTTGACGGATGGGGTTCCGTCAAATATTTGGGGGGTTTACACCCCCAAAATATTTGACGGATGGGGTTCCGTCAAATATTTGGGGGCTCCACAGCCCCCAAATATTTGACGGAACCCCATCCGTCATATACTTTGGGGGGTCTGCAGCCCCAAAATATTTGACGGATGGGGTTCCGTCAAATATTTGGGGGCTCTACACCCCCAGAATATTTGACGGAAGGGGTTCCGTCAAATATTTGGGGGCTCTACACCCCCAAAATATTTGACGGATGGGGTTCCGTCAAATATTTGGGGGGTCTACAGCCCCAAACATTTGACTGAAGGGGTCCCGTCAAATATTTGGGGGGTCTACACCCCCAAAATATTTGACGGATGTGGTTCCGTCAAATATTTGGGGGCTCTACGCCCCCAAAATATTTGACGGATGGGGTGTTGTCAAACACCCCCCAATATCTCACCCCCAAAAGATTTCGGGGGTATGCCGCGTCCAGGTTTTGTGCTCTCATCTGTACTTTTTCTCCTTGTAGTTTGTTTTTGCCTCATTACACCTTTCCCTGTGCGGGTTCACGTTCTGCCAGTTCGCCAACTGTGCGCCTTTGAGCCACAGCTACCTGGCTCGGTCTGAGCCATTGCGCTTCGCCACTGAACCTTGATCGCCTACTTTGCGCCTTTGAGCCACAGCTTTCGGTTTCAGTCTGAGCCACTGCGCTTCGCGACTGAACTCTGGTGGTCTATTGTGCGCCTTTGAGCCTCAGCTTTCGGTTTTCAGTCCAAGCCATTGCGCTTCGCGACTAAGCCTTGACGTAGCCACTACGTGCATCTGAGCCGCAGCACTTGGTTTGTTGTCATAGCCCTAGCGCTCTCGACAACAAACCCACCAGCAACGGCGTCTCCTGGACCAGCCGGTGAGCCTGAGGACCAGCCCGGCTGGCACATTGAGCACCAAGGACCTGCCCTTGATTCCCCCCCCGAGTTGTGGGAGCCCCAAAGTGGTCACGGTTGTGGACCCTGCAAGCCCCGAATGTCACCCAAACCACTAACAGTCGTGGTGCACGAGCCAAGCAATGGACCAGCTTGCTGAATTGCCACCGGAGCTCTTGCTGGAGCCAGCAAGAATGAAGTATGGCCTAATGCTGGCCACAGGACAATTGGGGTGGGAGGCCACACCGGAGGTGGCCGGGCGCCTATGGCGACGGTTGAGGGACCGCATGGCCTCGTGTGACCTTGACGTGGTGAATGTTCATGGTTGCAGGGCATTGTGCCGGTTCATGTACACCGAGCATGGGTTTACCAAGCCCACCATGCATGATGGGGGGAGCCTCGTGCACTACCGGGATGTTGCCACAGACCTGTGGGAACGACTTGCAAAACGGAACAGTGGCCGGCCAGGCAGTCGTAAGGCCGGTGCTATTGCCGGGTGGCCGTCAAGTGTGAAGACAGCAGAGCAAAGGGACGTTTGGTGTGAACTGGTGCGTGCCCTACCTCTGGTCGACGAGTGGCCGTTCTGGACTGGGGACGTGGCATGTCCCACCCCTACCATGGGTTACTTCTATGACAAGGCTATTCGCCATGTTACGCCTGGCCCATATCTGTGGCCCCAAGCGACAAGTGGGCCCAAACCACTGGTGAGCGACCTGTTGCCAAGCCCCAAGGCGCGCGCTAGCGGTCGGCGCAACTCGTTGCTGCCTGAGGCTGCGGTCCCACGTGCGTGTGTCACTGTCACCCAGACACGGCAAGAGCGCTTTGACCAAGCGTTGCTGCAAGCCGCCCATGGGGCAGCCCGCTGCCTCACGATTGCATGCCAAGGGCTGCAAGAGCAGCGCCGAGATCCATTGACCGAGGACAGCCTGGTGGCAGCATACACGCTGGGCCGCCACTTCGCGAACAGCATGCGGGTGCCTATGCAAGACTGCAACGAGCTCTTGCTGCGTTGCAGCCCCTTTAGCCCAGAGGTGCCAGACAGTCATCCCGGTCGTCTGCATGCGGCCGTACGGGTCATGGACAACGCATGGAGGGATGATGGAGGTCTTGAGATGTTGCAGGTACTAGTGGAGGAGATGGAGGCGGCCGGTGTACAACCAGCATACACCCAACGATTAAGTCTAGGAGGGCACCCCCGAGGTGACCCAAGTGACTCCACGTCCTCTGCCGTAGCGCAGGGGGTTGGAGCGGCGGTGCCCATGGGGGAGATGGAGGCGGCCGGTGTACAGCGACCATACACCCAACCTTTAAGTCAAGAAGGGCACCCCCGAGGTGACCCAAGTGACTCCACGTCCTCTGCCGTAGCGCAGAAGGTTGGAGCGGCGGTGCTCATCACAAGGGCGTGGTCCCCCGGCAGGTGCACATAGGGTGCATAGCCCTGGTGAGGTGTTAAGTCCACCTGCCCCCCCCCCCCGACTCCGCGGCATGTGTTGGACGTGGAACACCGGACCCCAGGTCCCAGGTCTGCCCCGCCGATGAGTCACCTTCCATTGCATCCTTAATGGACCCTGCAGGACTTCTCACGCCACACTCCCCGGCCCCCCACCCTGTGTGTCTGACACCGGCGGCTAGTGATGGAGGGGTGGCCAGTTCCTTGGAGGAGTCTCCTGTACCACTTGCACAGAAACCCAAGGAGCCAGCTGCTGTGGACTGCAGTCCTTCTAGCACAGGCACTGTGGCGACAGTGAAGGCCTGCATTCAGTCTAGTGCGGATTCAGGGTACACCCCGGTTGAACACCCTAGTTCATTGGCGACAGTGAGGGCTTGCAGTCAGTCCAGTGCAGAGTCAGCGACCAGGCCGGTTTAACACCCCAGTTCTGTGGAACAGAGCCGACGGAGCAAGAAGCGCCCAGGGGTTTCCCCACCAAGTAATGGGGCTGCCGTGAAACGTGGCAAGAAAGAGCAAGGCACAAAGACAACGCCGATAGATCCAGATGCTATGGCATTGGACGACGTGGACAAAAAGCCCAGCAAGGCCGAGGTTGGCAGAGTCCTACCAACGGCGAGGTCCTTGAAGCTTCGCATTCTTCCGGACCAATACGTTGCCGGGGCATGTTTCTACTATGCCGTGGCCCAAAGCCTGCATGCTATCACCAGCAACACCCCGTTGGACGGCGCATCGCTGCGGGCAAGGGCCATCGCCGTGTTTCGCGACATGTGTGGGCTTTCAATTCAAGAGTCTACACTATCTGTGAACCGGGATCTTGAGAAGGACACATGGCGTGGCCGGCCCCAAGGGGGAATGGCTGACCACTTTGCTGCCTTGGCGAAGCATGTGGACGGTAGTGTGGTGTTGCTGCGATCAGACAGGTACAGCATTGTGACGTCAGGGTTTGGGAACGACAGCGCGTTGACATCCGCTACTGTTTGGGTGCCTGGATGGGAGCATCCGCTGCACTACCGTGACTGTGGGGATATGGAGGAGCAGTGCCACCGGGCGACGGTGGTGATTATTGCCGAGGCGGAACGAGATGGTGTCAAAGGAGGTGGTCATTTCCGGGGTGCAGTCTTCGACCATTCGCTGCAGGTAGCCTCCTTTTGCCCGTTGCACGGGATGATGGGCATCTTGGCATACAAGCGTGGGCCGGTTGCGGGGGTTAGAGCGTGGCATTTGCAACTAGGGGTTGGTGGTATGAAGGGCCACACCAATGCAACAGACTGCCGCCGTACTCGTCTAGTGCAACAGACACGCAACTACAAGCCACTGGTGACCCTGGTGAAGAAGATGGCAAGGCAGATGTTGCCTGATTGGTTCACATGGACCACCATGCAATTGTCTTGCAATGTGCTCACAAAACCGCATCAGCATGTGCATGACGCGTCCCCTTAGTCGGCAGTGTTTTCCACCGGCAAGCACACACGGGGACACATATGGGTGGAGGTAGGTGGTGTATGTAATGGTCGGGGTGGACGGAGATGTAGTATGGAATGCTTGGATGGTGTTACACGGGTTGGCGCCACGTACGATGTATGCCAGCAACCGGTTCTCGTACGTATGGGTGCATGGCATGGCACTTGCTCTTGGCACGGGGAGAGGAGGTTGGTGGTGTTGTACTCCCGTGGTGACTGGTGGACACTCCCGCCGCGGGACCGTGCATTCCTCAATGAGACTGCATTCCGCTTACATGCGGGTGCATAGTGGGCCACTTGGTGGAGCACCGCGGCGACCATGGGGAATGGAGAATCCACATGGGTACAACTGGTGTTGGTTGGGTACCACGCTGCGGTGGCTGTTGGTGGCGTCGGGTGGACATGAAGCACAGCACGCAGGATGCCTGGACGAGGAGGGTGTCTGGGGACCATTGTGGCAGGGTGTTGTGGCACATGGAGGAGGTGGTGCATACAATCCAGAGGACATTGCCTAGAGGCTGGCAATGGAGGATGCCATGTGTGAGACGGTGTGCCGATGCAGCGGGCGATGCAAGTGTAAAGCCCCTGCACCAAGATTCCAATGGATGCGGCAGGCAGAGATGCCCAAGTGTTGGACGTACATGGTGCCCAAGCTCACGGCCGCTTGGGTGGTCCCTCTGTCATGTTGTTTGTCGTACGAGCAGTTCTGGCAATACTGTGGTGCCTGTGGGGTGAAGGTTCTGCGGGAGGGGGGGGAGACAGCCATGCCAGCGCAGATATTGCATGTGACGAACCAGGGGCAGAGTGTGCGACAGCGTGTGAAGGTGGGGATGAAGGGGAGACCGGTTGGGTTACCTGACAACCCCCCCCCCCCCCGTGTCCGTGTGGGGGTGACCTGAGGGAGGCACCAATGTATACATCGGTGGTGTACAACGAGGTCGTGGGGTTACATGTCCACAACCAACAGGAGTACAAGTTGGTTGTGGACCATGAGTTTCTCGATTGCCTGGGGTGGCAATGGTCCTTGCATGTCATGGTGTTGCACATTGGAGCGACGAGGGAGGAGGGTCACTTTGTGGTGCATGTCGTTTTCAACGACGGGTGGTGGTTGTGTAACGACACCACGGTGAAGGCCATGAATCCCCCCCCCCGACCCGCGAAAGGCGACGTTTGTGCTATACAAGCGGAAACAGACAGATTTGGTTGTACCAGACATGTCGCAGCGTGCCTCCCAACGGACAGGACCGCCGGCCCCTGGTCAGACACGGGATGCCCGGAGCGTACCTACTGACACCTCGGTGCCAGCCACGGCGCTGGCACCAGGTGCGTCCCCCCCCACCCCTCCTTCAACACAGGGTGCATCAAGGGTTGGGTACATCAGGAACAGGCCTATGCATGCCCAGGGCGTGCCTATGGACGCCTCTGTGCCAGCCATGGCGCTAGCACAAGGCGCACCCCCCCCTTCCCCAACCGCAACACAGAGTGCTTCAAGGGTAGGGGACATGAGTACGCATGCCTAGAGCATGCCTAATGAGATGTGTGTGGCTGCCTCGGCGCCGCTACACACGTCCTCAAAATTCGTTGAGGCAGTGGCACAGTTGCTGCAGAAGCGCAAGGTGCGAGTGGCAAGGCATTTGAGAGTGCGTGTTTAAGCACACCAGATGCAACTGAGAGCACGGCATGCAAAAGAGTGGGATGCGCGGCATGCAGAGCATGGCATGTCACAATCCTCAGTGGCACAATCAGTCGAGCAAGACACGTTGAGGTCTGTTGCATTGGCCGCATCGGGGAAGGACGCATTGTGTGTGTTGATGCAGGCCACTCCCATGCAACTGGACAGTGGTCCAAAGACACTACAAATGTTTGTAGCCGCCCATGAGCAGTATCACTTCACGACAAGTGGGGGTGTTGAGTGTGTGTGTTGTGCGTGGGCAAATGTGTGTGGCATTCCTGGGGTGGCACGTCCCCCTAAGAAAAGTGAAGCCTTGGTATTGGGAACATATGCTGTAGGGATGCGCATGAAGACCTCTGGCCCAAAAACGTGGCGGAAGGAGGTGTTGGAAAGCCACTTGGGGTTATCACGTGGCACAACATCAAACCGAAAGAATCTGCATAGGCCAGGGCACCACCACCGATTGGCCGAGGACAGTTTCAAGGTGCATTGTGCAGAGCGATATCGCGCATTGTGCCCCACTGCTGCTGCCACAGCTGTGGTGGTGGGAGCGAACGTTGTGTTCGTCAAGGGGGGAAGCCATGGACATTGGTGTGGCTATGTCGGAAGCTGAGGCAGCCATTCTGTCACGGCTGGTTGAGGTGTATATTGGCTTACGCATCTGCACTTCCGTCCGTGCTATAAGTGAGCGCATTCTTCTGCACTGTTCTCTGACATCTGCCCCTGGGCACCATGCATCACGGCGGTGGATAGTTGAGAAGGCTATTACAGCAATGCATGATGCCATGCAGGATGAGGTGACGCACACCTTATTCATGGCAACATTCATTGCAGTGTTGCTTGACGGCTCGGATAGGCAGAGGCATCGCGTCAATGAGTACACCATTCTGCTTATTTTCCCGGGGACTGGCCCTGGGGGCATGTGTGAGGTGTTCCTTGGGGTGGTGGATGTGGCCTGTGGTGATGCGCATGAGATTGCAACACAGTTGGAATGCGTTCTGCTGTCCTGGATTCCTGACCGCGATTGGTGGGCAAAGAGGGTAGTGACCTTTGCAGTGTGCGGGGTGCCAGTGCGCGGCAGGTTGTTGATGTCTCTGTCATTGAGAGCAATGTGTTTGCCTTGATTGGGAAGTGGTTGGTGTTGATGACACCCTTGGGTGAGCCGTGCCATGTGTTGCAGCGCAAGTTGGGTCTTGCGCTGGAGGCTGCCGGCGCGACCCATGTTGATTACATGGCGGCCGTCGATCGGCAGCGAGGCTTGTACAGTGGGGCACGGCAGTGGAAGGAGTTGCAAAAGTGTGTGCACAAGCATGTGCAGGATAACCGTAGTGGCGTGCAACTGATCCCCACAAGTCATCGCATCAGGTGGTCACAGGCAAATGCACGGCGCAACACTGCTTTTTTGAGCAATGTCCCCTGGGTGGCAGGACACTTGGATTCCAAGGTGCAGCACTCTACCAAGGAGGAGGATGTGTGGGAGGACTGCCATGATGCCAGCTTGCTTGCATGGGGGGTGGTTTATGGGGACATCTTGCATGGCATGCGGTGTTTTAACGGTGTGGCACAACTGCGCGCGCCCACAGGTGCACACTTAGCCACTGCCACAGGTATGCTACAAGCCCGGTTGTAGAAGGTGGCTTGCGAGGAGGGTCGAGGGTGGTTGCAGTTCAAGGAGCAAACTGCGACCGGTGCATGGCATGGTGTGCAGTTGGTCCAGTTTGATTCAGCTGGGCAGAAGTACGTAACAACCCCTCATTTTCCTGGCGTTCAGGCGCGTGCAGTAACTGATGCGTTGCTTGCAGGCATCAAGGAAGGGCGGGCAACCATTGACCCCAGGGGGTCGTTGGAGTGCGCAGTATCGTTGGACCATGGCCGTTTCCTTGGCCTCCCGGTCAATGAGCGTGCTGCATATGGGGTAGAGCAGTTGCGTCAGTTTATGGCTGCACACCAAGAAGAGTTGTGCGCGGCACATGTGAGCTGTGACCGTGCCTTGGTAGAGTGGGCAGACCTTAAGGAGCACATGGTGCAGCACTTTGCAACTGTGCAAATGTCCAAGATGTGGGAGGCATTGGCACCCGAAAGGGCACATGCACAGCTGGTCAATGTGTGGCGCGTTCTCGCATTATTGCGAACGTATTGCCCCGCTGAAGCTGCAGTAGAGCGTGCCATCTCTTTGCGTGGGAAGTTTTTGCAGCAATATGCATGACATTGTGGAGACACATGTCCTCAGCATGTGCATGGCATTGCATTCCAACTTGCCCCCTTTACAGCAATGGGCAAAGGGACAAGGTGTTGCAGTGGCACGCCACTTGGCTGCCCGTGCACGCTTCGATCTGCACCCAAGACAGAGGGTTTCAAGGAAGGTAAGTGAAAGAGAATCTCTGGAAGCTGCGATGCTGCAGTGTCTACAAGGTAATGAAGCAGTGGCTGATGATGGTGACAACCTGCCCTTATTTGGAGGGCCGGGTACACCACTAGCATCCACGGCCCCCTCAGGAAAGGGTACAGAACGGCACCAGGCTGATGTGGTACGCACTGTGGCACCAGATGGGACCCCTGACTCGCATGCTGGCAACCACGACTTCATCACTTTTCGCAGAGGTATGGAGTGTGCCACATGCAAGAAGGAGGTTCGCATCTGGTGCAATACATGTCTAGTGTGTCATGCATGCTTTTGCGCAAGCCCGCGTCCTTGTGGGGACGTGGTGGTGAATGTTGTAGGTGATGTCTGTGATGAGGGCGAGAACAATAGTGCAGACGAATTGGCCACAACGCGCAAGCCAAATAAGGGGCGCAGTGTGGCTAGGATGCAGGCGAAGTTGGTAATGGCAGTGCAGAATGGCAGGGTGCGTGATTGGACGAGGGTGGCGTTGGTGCATTGTCTTGATGTGCTTGGTATGAAGGTGGCAAGTAACAACACTCGGCGGGAATTGCGGGACCTTGCTACGCAGCACGCGTTGCCATTGTTGGAAGAATGGGATGCGTTTGTGCCAGACACGGACCGTGTCACGCGTTCTGCGGCACCACCAAGCAGCTCCCAGCCCAATTGCTCGCAGCTAGTGGATGACATGGATGGACTCATCGATGAATGAGAGGATGCCCACGTATTTGCATGTGCCTTTTTGTTGTTGTGCGCTCTCTTTGAAGATTTTGCCCATTTTCCGTGTTGCAACATTTGGTGTTCTATGGTGTACCATGACCATTTTATGTGTGGATCCGAATTTAACTGATGCCAATTGCCATGGTCAGGATGCTATCCGTTGAGATTTCTTCCCCTTTTCCCTGTTTGGCACATTTTCCCCACGTTTCCCATTCGGTTTTCAGTGCTATGCATGGCCGTTTTGTGTGGTGGTTGTTCAATTTTCCCACTTTTCGTGCTCCCACATTTTCCCCTTTCCCCTTTCCCCTTTCCCCTTTCCCTTTTCCCCTTTCTGCTTTCCCCTTTCCCCTTTCCCTTTCCCAAAGTGTATTTTTCCTTGGCCACTTTTGCTGCTCACCCATTTTCCCCATTGCCCCGTTGTGGTGCTCAAAGTGGTTTTTATTTTTGTGGTGCCATGTTTCTGATTGTCACAGGTGCTGTCTGCTGTCAACAACAAGTGTGCAATTGTTTTCCACACGGGGGGGGGGGGGTTTGTGTTTTCTGTTTTTTGTGGCGCCTTTTTTCCTTGGGGGGGGGGATGGAAGGCACCTGACAGTGGGGGGGGTCCTGTGAAGAATTTGGTGTGGACAACGGCAAGGGTCGGGGGTTATTTAGGCATAGTTTCTCCCAATTTCCTCTAGACATTAGACCCCTAGACCCACCTCCAATAGACAAGAATATCAGACATCTTCTTGGACAGACCGCACACACAACACCCCTTATCAGACATCAGACATCAGACTTTATACACAATCCTGTTTCATGGCTCCCACCGCTTTTGCGCCACTAGCACATTGCACTGTTTCATTTACCTCACGCGGTGCCATGCTAGTGTCCCGGCAGAAGTACCGCATGAACATGCCATTGGCTACAATTATGCGTGCCTTGTTCAAAGCGCGGGCCCTTGGTTATTACCACTCACCTATCCACACCCTCCCTGACCCGGTCCCTTGTATCCCCATCCGCATCGTTCTTGGGGTGGCACGTCCCACTAGGGCCAGCAGTGCCCTGGTACAGGAAACATATGGCCAGGGAATGCGCATGAAGACCTGCTCCCAAAACACATGGCGGAGGGAAGTGTTGGAAAGCCACTTGCGGTTGTCGCGTGGTAAAACATCAACACGCCAAAGGCCAGAGGCTAGGGCACTAGCACCCATTGGCCGAGGAGATTTTTAGGCAACATCGTGCCGAACGATATAATGCATTGTGCCCCACTGCTTCCATAGTTGAAGTGGTGGGAAGGAACATTGTGTTCATCAGGAGGGAGACCATGGACATACGTTTGCTGGTGAATGATGCTGAGGCATCCATGTTGTCACGTTGGTTGAGGTTTACATTGGGTTGCACACGTGCACGTCCATCCGTGCCATAAATGAGCGAATTCTTGTTCATTGCTCATTTACATCTGCCCCGGTGCACCATGCATCATGGCGACGGATAGTTGAGAAGGCAATTGCAGCAATGCATGATGCCATGCAGGATGGTGTAACAAACATCCTATATATGACAACCTTCACTGCATTGTTGCCTAACGGCTCGGACAAGCAAAGGCATGGCATCAATGAGTATGCCATCTTGCTTGTTTTCCATGGCAGTGGCCCTGATGGCATGTGTGAAGTGATGCTTGGTATGGTGGATGCGGTGTGTGGTGATGCACAACAGGTTACAAGGCACCTAGAATCTGTCATAGTGACCTAGATTCCGGACCGCAATTGGTGGGCGAAGAGGGTTGTGAGTTTTGCAATGGACGGGGCTTCCAACCTCGGGCAGGGGGGTGCCAGTGCACGCCAAGGTGTTGATGTCTCCACCATTGAGAACAATTTTTTTGCCCTGATTGGGACATGGTTGGTCCTCATGACCCCAATGGATGAGCCCTGCCATGTGTTGCACTGCAAGCTGGGGCATGCATTGGAGCGTGCTGGCCCTACCCATGTCGATTACATGCCCTAGAGACATACGTTACATCCGATATGTTAAATTTTCAGTTTTAATTTTTGAAAGGCGTTCAATGTTAAACCGGTAAATTTTAGCACGTTAAACGAGAATACCTCGAATTTTCTAGATTTCAAAATAATTGCAATGTCAGTTGCATGTGTATGCTAGGGTCTCGAGGGGGTTTAATGTGGTAGAATGTTGCACAACGGGTTGTGGAGATGTTGGATTGCCTAAAGGTTTGGTATCCAACCCCTAGTCCTTTTCTTTCGGGTCGCCCTCCAACCCCACTGCACACTCCCTTTTCTCTTGTGTAGTAATGTTATGCCTTTCTCTCGGGACACCATTCTCGAGCTTAATATGAGGCTTGTGCGTTTGAGTGGAGCCAAGAGTTGGCCGGACCCTTTGGTCTCTCAAGTCCTAGGTGAGTGGGTGGCTTCATCTCCCTTGGCCAACCCCCGATGGTCGGAGGCCACGGACGTGGGCTAGCTCTCCCTTATTCGTACTAAGCAAGTGGAGGCGGTGAAACAGTACGCCTCCTTCCTTTTTCCCGCGCCCGAGTTTGTTGGGCTTCTCATGGACTTCAATGTCACAAAGAAGGGGTTCCGCCACCTCACCCAGTTCACGACCCGGCGAGAGATGGATTACACGGCCGCTACGGGCCACACTTTTCCAGTGACCGGTCCCAACGCGGCAAGCCTTCTTGGACACGTGGAAGGCTATGGCTAAGCCGCACGAGTTGCGGCACCCCGTGACCGTGGACGACCCATCTGCTAGTGGTCGCATCTGGCCTGTGCACTCATGGGCCCGCTACATTCAACCGGGTCCACCACTAGTGGACACCATTGATTGGGGCCGGCCCCCTACCTTTTTTGTGCGCGGGGATGCGTACCCATGCGCCCGTGGAAGTTGGACCTGATTGTCCATTGGGCTTCTCCACCTCCGCCAACGGGGCACACCCGCCTATTTGTGGGTCAGTGGGATGGCCGTGTGCGGCGACAGAGACATGGCCGCTTTAGCCACTATTTGGGCCAAGTACCTTCAAGTACTTGGCGCTTTTGTGTTGCATTCAGTTCGGGCTTGTTTCGTTTCAAAGTTCCTCGTTTAAAAACAAAAAATCGTTTCAAATTTAAACCAAATGAAATTTGAAGCTAAAATTTGAACGAAAATGTTCTGCCCAGATATCAATGCACACACTCTTTTGTAGGTGTTGCAGTCGATTCACGACTGCAAGCTTTTCTGTTGGGCAACCCGTTGGGTGCCGGCTGCGTTGGTCCTTGGGGGTGACCAGCCGTTCGTCAACGTCGGGTCCAAGGGTGTACAAAATTTTAGGACGGATGTGTGTATGTGCCTGTGCTCACGTGTGTTGAATTTTTCGGACTCTTCGTATAAGACTTTCCGTTTATTTTTGAAAGTTCCATCGGCGATGCAAAAATTGAAACGTAAAGTTAAAAATTGAGCGAAAAAGTTTAAAAACTTATTCGAAAAAGTTACTTTCTCCCCCACACCATGGCCTCGACCTGTTTTGTTGCACGTCAAGGAAGTCGTAGTGTGCGGGGACGATGTTCGCCCCATTTGTGTCGTGTGGAGCAACAAGGATTGGTAGATGAGTCTTGGGGGGGTTGCACAAGCTCCTCGCCCAAGACCCCGCGCTTGGGTTGGCCGTGCTCCGCGGCCTCAAGGAGTGGGAGCACGGCCGCATGTGCTCCCAGTTGTGGGGCCCATCGCGGCGCTACAAGCCCAGTCAATGGGCACACTAGGTGGAGGTGGGTTGGTTAGGATGTGAGGATGGGGGTATTTGGCGAGGGATGGGCGGTTGGGAGGCAAAGGAGGTGAAGGAGGAAAGGGACCGGGCAAGCACCACCACCACCCCCAAGCGCCCCCCCCCACTCCAAGCCCAAGCCCCCCCCCTTGCAAGAGAGGCAAGGGTGGCAACGCCACCACCGGGACCACTGGTGAAGAGGAAGCGGTGGGAGTTGGACTCGGATGCCGAGTCGGATCACCCCACGCATTCCTCTGCGTCCTCCTCCGGCGAGGACTCTCCCCCCACAAGACAAAGGCCGTCCCCGCCCTGAAAGAGAAGGGGGGGGGAGAAGAAGGAAGATGGGGGTGGCAAAGCGGGGGGGGGGGGGAGAAGAAGGAGGATCGGGGGGGGGGAACCCAACGATCCCTAGTGGGGACCAACGTCCACATCCCATGCGGGGGCGGGGTAGAGGTGGTCACTGTCACCGGTCTCCACACCTTCAAGTGCGGGGTTGTTTTGGTGAGATACCCAAACAACCCTAAGCTCTATGAGGTGGAGCGCCACCTCATCTTCGGCACGGCCGAAGCCGCGGAGGCCCACTTCCAAAAGGTGCGCAAAGGCAAGACCCCCACCACCAACCCCCCCCTCCAACGAACCCCTTGAGTATCCCCCAAGAAAACCCACCTAACCCCCCAACCACAACCCAAGGTACCGTGACGCTATGGGACCCGGGAACGAGCTCCGGAGAGGTTCAACACGTGAACAATCGCCTTGATGGCCAAGAACATGAGCCGCAAAGGCTAAGGGGTATCTTCTATGTCTTTTGTGCTTGTGTAAGGAGGTTTCATTTTTGGAAACTTGGTTTGAATTTTCTTGGTTTAATTTTTAATCCGGGCGACACATAATATTTGAAATTTGCCATTTTTACACAAAAAATTAATCTCAAAATTTAAACCCGAGGGCCAATTTCATATTTTTACACATCAACACGGATGGGACCCCACCCCCAACCCATGTGGTAATATAATTGACAAACACACAAGGCACCCCATGGGGGTGCAAAATTTCCCAATCGACGCCCCTAACCGCCCGCCACAAGCGGAAACCTTTGTTTAATCAATTAATTTTTGGCCACAAATTGAAAATATTGGATTTAATTTGGGTCTCTAGGGTGGCGGCTATGGATTGCAAAAGGGCCCTGTACACTGGGGCACGGCAATGGCAGGAGTTGCAATAGTGTGTGCTGGACCATGTGCCTGATAAGCGCAGTGGTTTGCAACTCATCCCCACTAGTCATCGCATCACGTGGTCGCAGGCAAATGCGCATCGCAACACTGCTCTCTTGGCCAATGTTCCCTCGGTGGCACGGCATTTTGATGTGAAGGTGCAACATGCCACCGAAGAGGAGGATGTGTGGGAGGACTCCCATGATGCGACTTTCCTTGCATGGGGGGTGGTTTATGGGAACATCCTGTATGGTATGTGTTAACAATGTGGCAGAGGTATGTGCGCCCACTGGTGCACATTTAGCCAGTGCCACAGACATGCTACAGGCATAGTCACCGAAGGTGGCCCAATAATGGCCCAATAATGTACAGCTGGTCCAGTTTGACTCAACTGGACAAAAGTGTGCAACATCCCCCCCTATTCCGAGCGTTGAGGCACGTGCAGTAACGGATGTGTTGCTTGCTGGCATTGGGGAGGCCACGCAACAATTCACCCAAGGGGGGTGCTGGAGTGTGCAGTGTTGTTGGACCCGCCCCGTTTGCTGGCTCTGTCGATCAGTGAGCATGCCACGTAATGCGTACAGCAGTTGCGGCATTTCATGGCGTCACACCAAGATGAGCTGCGTGCAGCACATGTCAACTTCCACCGTCCCTTGGCAAAATGGGTCGGCCTTAAGGAGCACATGGTAAAGCACTATGCAAACATGCAAATGTGCAAAATGTGGGAGGCCGTGGCCCCCGAAAAGGCGCATGCACAGTTGGTCAATGTGTGGGGTTTCCTGGCGTTGTTGTGAACATATTGTCCCGCTGAAGCCGCTGTAGAGCATGCCATCTTGGTAAATGGCAGGTTCAGCAGTAGTATGAAGGACATTGTGGACACACATGTCCCTGGCATGTGCAAGGCATTGCATTCCAACTTGCCCCGTTGGCAGCAATGGGCGAACCGACAACGGGTTGCAGTGGCACGCCACCTGGCTGCCCGTGCGCGTTTTGATCTGTTCCCACGGGTTGCCCAAGGGTTTTCCGGCAGCTAAGTGCACGAGAATCAGTCGAAGCTACAATGCTTCAATGCCTACAAGGCAATGAAGCAGTGGCTCATGATGGTAACATGCTCCACTTCTTTGGAGGGCCGGGTACACCACTAACCACAACGGCACCATCTGGAAAGGGTGCAGGATAGCACAAGGTAGATGTGCTCAAAGTTGTTGCACCAGATGGTACCTAACGCACAAGCTGGCAATCATGACTTCATCATACCTTTTCGAAGAGGTATGCAGTGTGCCACATGCAAGCAGGTGGTTCGCATCTGGTGCAACACATGTTTGGTTTGCCATGCGTGCTTTTTTGCAGGTCCACACCCTTGTACAAAGGTGGTGGTGCATCTTGCAGATGATGTCTGCGAGGATGATGAAAACAACAACGCAGACGAATTGGCAACACCACGGAAGCTTAACAAGGGGCGTGGTGTCGCCAGGATGCAGGCAAAGTCAGTAATGGCTGCACAAAGTGGCAAGTTGCGCGATCGGACAAGGGGTGTGTTGTCCCTCTGTCTCGATGTGCTTGGTGTGAAACTATAAAGTGGCTCTCTTTCATCGATGAGTCCATCTATGTCATCCGCAGGTTGCAAGTAGCACGGTTAAGAGCTGCTAAGCGGTTCTGCACAACGTGTTACACCGTCCGTATCGGGTGCGAAGGCATTCTACTTTGCCAATAAAGGCAACACGTGCTGCATAGCAATGTCTCTCGCTTTGTGATGACTGCCACCATGGTGGTGCCCTCACGTGTGCATGTGCTTGTTTGCTGTGTTTTGCCATTGCACCTTATTTTTTGGGGCCTTGTTTTCCAACGTGTTCCCATTTGTTCCCATTGAGTTCTGGTGGTTATTCAATTTTTTCATTTTTCGAGCACCCACATTTTCCCTTTTTTCCCTATATTTTTTTGCCATAGAACCGCGTTTGATATGACTCATCTTACCTCCAATTACAGTTTTCTAACTTTTCATAACTTAAATAAAACTCATAAATATGATGACAAATATGTATATGTATATATATATATATATATATATATATATATATATATATATATATATATATATGTATATATTTTTCCCGTGTTGGTTTTTTATGTTGCACATGCTTTTTTTTGGTTTTTGTAATTACTATGTTTCTTGTTCTCCAAGGTGGTTCCCCAATGATTAATGGTTTTTCAATAGTCCGATTTTGCAAGGCCTCCCACTTTCCCCTCTACTTTTGTTTTTTCAATAGGAGGGGGGGTCGGGCAGGTTTACAAATTTAGGTGCAATTTCTCCCAAACCCCCCCTCCCCAAAAACTTCGTCGAAGCATCAGGCCCACCTGTCCACCACACCTATCATCATATATCCTCTTGGATACACTGCGCACACAACATGCCGCATCAGACATCAAACATCAGACTTTATACACAATCCCGGGGTGCACTTCCAACTGCGAGGGGTCCATGGGCAAGCCGGCATGCACCGGCATGGCTACGAAGATGCAGGGTTCAAGCTGACAGGAGTGCCGGTGGTCACGGGAGCTCAGCCGAAGGAACAGCTCTCAAGGGCGGAGGCCAATGTGGGCGAAATTGGGCGGGAGCACCGAGCCCTGCGGCTGGCTAATCTACTCGTGCTACGGGTTGTCCTTGCCTTCGATGTGTTCACGCTATACTATGTCAACGAGGTGATGCCACCCCACCCCCAACGGGCACTAGACCTGGTCCTCACACGAGCCTTGAGGGTGGCGCAGTGTTCCCCGCGCCCTGATGTGGACCCTTGTGGAGCGTCGTACGTTAGGAGTGCCCTACCTCCACACCTGCATGTGGCTACGGTATATCCGAGGATTCATCCGTGCCATGAACTCCCAGAGCGTCATTGTTCGCAAGAGGTTCACACGCTTTGCTTGAGTTTAATTGTATGACCACCAAATTTGGCTTGGAGGGCTCCGGACGGCTTGGACCACGAACTCCCGGAGCAGACCCTCCACGGGGGTGGACATGGATGTGCTTGTCTTGGCGGCTGTGCTAGCTGCTCTGGCAAGCATGACGGTGGATGTGTGGTGGGAGTGCGCCGGAGGACCAGTCCTCCTTGTCGCGGACGGAGCCCTAGTAATCAATCTGGAGGGCGCCGACTTGGGGCGGGGCGGGGTGTTGCTCGTGGTCCACATCGGGTTGTCTACGGTGTCGTCGAGCCCGTGGGCGGCCGAGCGGGCTGGCAAACTAGGCACGTGGGACCTAGCAGTATCTCCCGGAATCCCGACAAGTGCGCTGCAATTCGCGCCGGCGATAGCACGTGGGCGGCGCAAGCCTCGCTGGAGGTGTGCCATCTGACAACCCATTGGTTGATTGCGTCCGTCAAGTGTTTCATGAGGCCCTCGGCAACCGCCACCGGGACATGTACGACCCGGCCTAGCATGGCACCGGTTGCGACACCCCGCTCTCCCGGCAGCAGGCGGAGGCCCACGGGTGCGCCGTGCTTTGTGAGCGAGGAGCCCGTGTAGAGACACACCCGTTCCCCGATGCGATGCATGGCTCAACCTAGGTATTGCCCCGCAGCTGCCTCGTCACATTTGTGATGGCGGCGCTGAAAGACGTGTACACGAGCCAAGCGGCGCCGCGCTCGGCGCTTCTCCATGGGCCCCCCGGTGACTCCGCGGCGCTGTAGGCTTGGGCCCGTGCGGTGGGTAGCGGCGGGGTCACTGTGGAGGGCTTGCTTTCGTCGCTTGGGCACGCATGACACCCACCATGCACATGCCGCGCTTCCGGGAATTCCACCGTGCGTGGTGCTCCGCCCCGTGTTTCGCCATGCCGCGTGACTGTGTCGTGGTGGTGGCGGCAATGCTCGTGGCCTTCAGGGCGGTAGCACGTGCCCTCGTGCCCATGCTCATGCTTGGGCTCATGCACTGGACGACGCCATTGGCGCCAACGTATGCGACCGCTGCGGCATGATTGAGATGTGGCGTGTTGTTCGGGACTAGGACACCTCCGTCCAAGCCTTGTCCGCGGTGTGGGACGTAGTGGTCACCTGCACAGGGCTGATGTGGGCCCATGACTTGTCGATCCTCACTTTTAGCCACCACGTGCGGCCTGCAGCCGCCTACTTGGCGGAGTGGGCCTCCCTCCCTCCGGCGGTGCGGTGGGTGCGGTTACTTCACTAGGATGGTCCGTAGTCACCGACGGCCCTAGCGTGGCCGCTCGCCACAAGGGCAACCCTCCCGCGGTACCCCATAGCATAAGGCGTTGTCGGCGTGGCTGGCCCACGCCCCAATCTAGTCATCGGGGTACTACCGCTGTCTCACGCCCCATGCCGAAGGTCATCCCGTGTGGGGACCGCCCGCACGGCACATGGCGGCATTGAAAGTGGTCCACGTACCGGACGCCACCAAGCGGGCACTGCTCGATGGCCACACCCTCCGCCCCATGGGTGATGGCCCGCCGAAGGCCCTGTTGAGGCCCCTCGAAGCCCTGTTTCAGGCCGGTGATCGGGCGGTACGCGAGCCGCAAGAGGAGTCCAATGGCTAGTCGGACTATGAGTTGGAAATGGATGTGGCGTTGGAGCTGGGTCCCATGGGGATGACGAGTACCTCCTCAACCAAACACCTAGCATGGGTGCGCCATGCAAGAAGGCTCCGTGCCCGCCGCAGTCGTAGCAACCCTACTCACAGCAGGCCCCGGCATACTTCGCGGGGGCGGTGCGGGCGTCCTCACAGGACCAACCAAGACCATCCTTGCCCACCGTTGGGGGGCCCGCTGTTCGCGCCTATGCGTGACCCCTCGGTTGCAGAGGACCTACCCGCTGTTGGGCTCCAGCTGTTACAGCTAGCCCACGCACCGGGGCCTCTACCAGCAGAAGGCTACCCAGCTTCAAGGGTGCAGCGGGGCCCCGGACAACATACAAGGAGAAGCCGCAAGGCGTAGGAGTAGGTCGTCCCGCGCGGCATCTGGCTTGGTCTAGGGCACCAAGCCCCTGGCCCCCACCGCACGTTGGGTGTTCGGGTGAACAACGGCGTGCTGCTCCTATGGCAAACGGACCTGCGGGACTCGTGCAGGGTGAAGGTGGGGTTTGTAGTGCGGCTGTGGGCTAGGTTGGGGAGCTGAGGCGGGTGTTTGCTCGCTAGGGCATGTCGGTAGTGGGTCTAAGCTACATGGTAGGGCTCAAGGGAGAGCGCTAGCCGGTGGTGGCGCGCTCTGGGGGGCGAATTGGGACGGGGTAGTGCAACCAAGGGGCGGGCGACCCCAAATTGGGGCGTCACCGGTGGTAGCGCGGGCCATGGAGTAGCCCATGGGGACCGGCGGGGTGGGGGGGGACAACCGCGCGCCCCCACGATGGCGGGGTGGTGCAACGGCCGACGGGGGTCTCGGCGTAGCGCGAAAGCGCGTCCCGGAGGGGAGCGGCCACCTTGGCGGGATGTTCGGGCCGGGCGCAGTGTAGCTGTAGACCCGGGCATGCCTTCCCCAGGGGGGGGGGGGGGGGGCGGGGGGAATGGGTGGCCCGGGTTTGGCGGCAGCCCTTGGAGCGGCGGTGCAAAGCGAGAACGGTCGCACGAGCCGAACGCCTAGGCCAGAAGCCCCCCACCCAAGGGTGGCGTGGCAATACGACCGGAGCTCGTTGGCCCCCTGGGGGCGAGCCCTGGGCGCAGGTGGCTTTGAGGAAATGCGGCATGGCACGCTAGACTAGAGCCCCCCCCCCCCCCAACCACCGTTGGGAGCGTGGATCACATGAGGTGAAAGGCCCTAGTGGTGAAGCTGCGGTGATGCTGCAGCAGGCGTACAAAGGGTAGGGTGGAGGAGGGCGCGGGGAGAGCATGAGATGGTGGAGGGGGAGCCATGGGTGCAACGGGTAAAAGGAAAGGGACCCAGCTACCCCGCTCCCGACCCCACGGCCAAGGAAGAGGGCAGCCGTGGCCATGGGAACGGCCCCACGGGGGGGGGGGGGGGGGGCTCGGGGGCGCTAGCGCGCAGAGGGGGGGGGGGGGGGGGCAAAGGGCGCCCCCCTTTCCCAGGCAGCGAGGGCACCGGGGCGACAGTGCCTAACGGACAGTGACTAGGGAGGGGCTGATGGTGGAGCGCCACCCCTAGGTCGTCACACAGAGCAACTTGCAATGGAACTATGGCAGCATGCCGAGGACATGCTACGTGCCTCGTTCACCATCCTCACAATGGCGTACAGCACGACACAGGCGCGGACGAGGCTGGGGCCCATGTGGGACTGTTACGTGCTGGAAGCCTTGCACTCCGCCGTCCCCGACCTCGTGACCCAGGCCGACTATCCCTTGGGGGCATTCTGTGCTTGGGCAAGCGAGCGCCCCACCCGCGAGCGCCGGGACCTCTGGTTGGCGCTGGGGTAGAAGAAAAAAGGTTTGCGCACGCGGGGGGTCGTTGGAGCCCCTTTCTGAGACCCCCCCCCCTTCGGGGCTCCCGTGACGGAGGCCATACCTACGCCCCCCAACCCCCCGCCAACGGTGGTGGTACTTATGTCTAGTCATTTCCGGCCACATCCCATGGCACAAAGAAAAATGGAGGATGTAGCGTCCCACCTGGGCCTCCCGTTGGCACAAACTACTCGGATGCAAATGTCAAATCTAACACATCAAAGGAATCGCAATCGGAAGCTGACTGGGCATCCGAATCTGCAGCAGAGGTGCAGTCACAGCTGGAATCGGTGCTAGAATCCGAGCTGGAGCTTGAGCTGGAGCTTGATTTGGAGCTGGTGGTAGAAGATTGGGCAGTGGGGGCATAATCTGCATCCTGCATGCGAGAATGAACATCAGAGGATTGTGTTGCACAACCAGGGCAAAACCACCAATGATCTGGAATGCAAAGAACAGCGGGGACACAACACTTTTGGTGATACCCAACAGTGGTAGTGATATGTTCATCCATGCCCGTGCCCCTAACTTTCCCCATAGGGACTGGCGGGAGTTAGTTCCGGTTGAGGCTACATAACCCCTGCGCTCTGGGGGGCCCACATGTGGGCAAAATGGCTACATAAGCCCTGCTGTCTCGGGGCCCCAAATTGGTGTAGAAAGGAACCCAAACAAGGGTTCAGCAATAGGTTTGTCGCAGGAGCCCCTTTCCCAACCCCCCCCCCCCCCTCCTTCAGGGGGCTTCAACAACCCCCCCCCCCCCCGCGTGCAAACCATTTTTCCCCTCCCCTGCACGGCATGGCCGACGGCCAGTTGTGTCCGGCCTTGCGCCTCTGGACGGTGCAGTGGCCCACCTCTGGAGGTACCCAGACGCCGCGTGCTCGTTAGTCCGTGCACCTGGCTTCGGCCGCGACCGCTGGCGGTGCGAGATGACCCTGGGTTGCATGACCCGGACCCTCCACCACCGCGACCCCTGCCAGCCTTGGACCGCTGTGGGTGGCATGGCGGCGGGTCTCACCCGCTAGGCGGCGGTGCTGTGCTGTCTCTTTCTACTAGAGGGCTACGACTGCCGAGTCCAGGGCGATGTGTGCATCCTGGATCAGCAGGCCCGGGTGCACGACGCACTCTGGTCGCGGCTTACGCAGGTGGTACGGGACCGGCACTTGCAGCGGCAGCGGGCCCGAGCGTCCCTGCCGGCGGTGACTGGCGGGTTCTTCATTGCTGTCCCTGACGTGGATCAGGTCCGTGCAATGGTTGGGCGGCCGGCCAGCACCGAGGCGCAGAACCACCGGGCCGCCCTGGTGCGGGACCTCGTGAGGACGTGCCTCGCGCTCTGGCGCAGGCGCCGTGGAACCCGCGCAAGCACAAACCGCTGCTGGAAAAGTTAGTGTGTTGACAGATATGTTGGATACAGGTACCTTCTTTCAGTGCTCTCCATCTGTATGGGATGGTATCTGCAGTGCATGTCACCTGCATTTGTTCAGTTGGCTGGGAGAGACATGTCATCGTCATAGAGCCAAAGCGCACTGTGGCAAAGAATTCTGCAAAGCGCCCCTGTATGTTTGCTGTGTTGGCATGACTGGGCATAGGTTGGGTCTGGCTGGGAACTGCCGTATTGGATCTTCTGTGAGGGCTAGGATCAGGAATTCTCTGGTGCGCCACACCTCTCAGAAGCTGATGAACTTCTTCCAACTTGTACCCGACAGGGTTGACTTTGGTGGCCTGAATCATGAAACATGCCCCAGATACACTGCGACCACCACCAGCACTGACGTCTCTGGCCTACAAACATTTTTTAGGCCCCTATGAACGCCTGCCCCATCCAATGGAAAGCACACATGCCCAGCCGCACAGAGAGAGAGATTATCAGGTGCACCACCAGCTCTGGCATACACAGCGATTTTACCAACGGTGTTTGCGGACAGCCTTGGCAAGTTCAATACACACAGACAGGTAGAAGTGGGATATGGGATGCATTTCCAGCACACCATTTTGTACAAAACTTTCCTGCATGATGAGCAATGAAGTTCAGATACACGCAGTTCAGCTTCACACAATGCCTTACTGAATGCAAAACTGTTGCCATTTCAAGTTGGTACATAATCACATGTAGTTGTACTACCCAAGGAAGGAACACGGGAAGCACAAAATGCAGTGTCCTACTCCTGGTCCATAACAGTAGCGCCATGATGATGTATCCACTGCATGCGGTTGCCCCGTTGCTGGACTGACTGCTACATTTGCGTGTGCACTGCTGTGTAGCAGTTGTGCTGCAAAACGACAATACTGGCCCTCATTTATCCAGATAAAATGGGGTCAGTTGTTATATATTTGGATCAATATATAATTTCTCCCCAGCGTCAAAACCATGTCATGTGTCCACGCTGTTTCCCAGGGAAATTGCATGGAAAATGGTGGGAGTCCTTATTTTTGTCAGTATGATGCTGAAAATACACAACATGCGTGGGTACATTGCCAACCAACGGGAGCAGTTGAATATTGGGCGGAAGCAGTTTTATCCAGAAGGAGCCGAGCGGGACGGTGATGATCAGCAGGGAACTGAGCAGCATGGCAAGGAGCATGGTGCTGAAGAGCCCCTGAAGGCACCTGAGGCAAAAAAAGACGATTAAGGCATACCTTTGTTCATTGGCCTGTGGGCAAGTGTGTCAAATATCGGAATGCCAGTAGTAAGTATCCTCTGTCCCTCTCATGTTGCTGAAAGGGTATTCTGGGGGGCGCGCGACGGTCAGAGGTTGTGAATCCTACAGGCACGCAGGCAGGCCGGTAGGCAATGCATGGAAGTGCAGAAGGGGGTTGCAGAGTGGAGAGAAAGTGAAAGAGAAAGAGAGAAAAGCATGATTGTGCTGTGTACTTTGTCGTGGAAGCCTGTTTGTTCCGTTGCGATCATGCTAGTGTTTGCAATGTTTGTGACGTTCGAGATGTGGAATTTCATGTGAACTACCCGTCAGGGTTTCGCAGGCCTCAAAGGTGCAAAATTCGGAGCCCTGTTTTTTTTTTTTGGTCCCTTTGGTATGGTTTCCAAGGATCTTTGCCTGAGCCTCTTGGCCAGTTTGTCGCACATGCAGTGAGGTGGCGATTGAAGGCTAACCGAGGGCAGTTGGGCTACCAACAGAGGCTCAGCCCGACGTTTTTGTTGGGAGAGAATTTATCATGGGTGTTTGCATTTAAGCAGCGGCCCACTCTGCCTGTGTCTCTAATTCTGTTGCGTGGATCTCCACACCGAACACGTTTTGTCATCAGTACCACGTTGGATGCATTACTGCGGCAGAGCATGTTTGGTATTGGAACAAAGTAGACCTGGGGTTGCGCAATGATGTCCATAATGCCTGTGACCTTGCGGTGCATTAAGAGCAAGACAGCCGCCGTGCACAAAACTGGCAATCAATGCCAATGGGAGGATACACCATTGGGACAACCATACAATGTGATGGGGGAACAACAATGACGAATCAAAGTGATGAGTTCATGGATTCTGAATCCTTACTGTAAACTCTTTCAGCAACAGGGTGAATTGATCTTTGACCCTGCTGGTGCCACATGCAGCACTATTCTTCGCGAATGTAGAGCGCAGGCTGTTCTGCCTCGAGCATGGCTCCCCTCCCCTCAAGGGGGGTTTGCATGTAGCTTCCCCACCCCCCTCCAGACCCCCAATGTACTTTGATGCCGCCCCACTTTGGGGACCCTGATACCACATGGGTTGTGGAGTCAGTCTGACTTCTCCCCACATTGGGTTGGTAGGGGAGAAAACAACGCCCCAGTTTAGGTGAACCGCACAGGGTTTTCACAGGGGGCCATGGTGGGCATGTGCAACCCCGTAGTGGCACTTGAATAACCCTTCTTAGGGGGTTGCAGGATGCCGGTTGACATTATGTTGTGCTGTACAAAATGTTTTCAAGGTGTGAAGTTGGAATAGCAACACATGTGTGCGTGTGTGCTGTTGCCTGCGTCGAGGACAAGTTGGGGGGGTTTGGTGTAAGGGATTGTGCTGTGATGCTATGGGGTCAATTGTGGAACCCTCCTTCACTGTGCCATGGTGGAGGGTGTTTTTGTGACCAGGTGAAGGGGGCTCTCCCCGTTTCGGGGCAGGGGGGGGGTAGTGCACTGGAGTGGTGGTGGTTTTCCACCTTTTTACCCGTAGCCCATGTTTACCATGTAGTCATGGTTATAAAACGACCCCCAAATAAGTGATAAAACCACCCCAAAGCCTTGCTTTGGCCATTTTGGACCGCTGGGGCAGTTTTATCCCCCTGTTGGGGGGCGGGGGCTGTCACCCTTTTAACGGGGGCAGGGTTATGGCACATCTCTATGTGCCCAGGAGCCAGAGTGCCGGAAGACAGGTTGCCTTATTTCTGTATGTTGCGCTGTATGTTGAACATCCTTGCAAGGTGTGCAAGCCTCTCATGCCCGAAGTCCTGCGACCTCTTTGGGGTGGTTCTATCACAATGGGGAGGGATTTCAGGGATCGAGGTACCCCCCCGGGGGGGGGTAGGAGAGGTGATGGAAGGTCGTGGAACCACATGTGATTGTACACTCAGTGTTTTGTTTCACATTTGAATGAGGGGATGAGGTTTAAGACGTGGTTTGGGGTCCACGTGGACACAGGGTAGCGACAGGGTTACAGAACAAGATCAGTGACAGGGGGACCCCCTTCCTAGACTCAGGGGCAGAACAAGGTGGGTGACAGGGGCAGCACCCCCCCCCCCCCCCAAATTGGGGGGCAGAACAACAGCAGGGACAGGCCATAGGCCGCCGGAAAGTGTGCTTGGCGGTGGAGGTCGTGTCCCTGGGTGGCCTGACGCTGCGTCGGTGGCGGGGCAGCAGGGTTCTTGTTCAACAGTATTTGCATTCAATGGTGGTGTCTGAACATTCATCTTCATCACAGAGTATTCCCAGCCGTTTGAGGGGTTTTTATCAGCTTTTGCATGCAGGTATTGAGTGAGGGTGTGTGTGTGTGTGTGTGTGAAAACTCCGTCAGCATTGCTTCTGTTGATAGCGCAACAGAAGGCAAGTCAGCAAAACTGAAGTGTTACTGACGTCCATGCATTCTCGACAAGGTTTTCAGGCATCAGGGCTGCAGTGCAGATGCGAGGCATGCCATCAGCAGAGTGTATGATGCACATTAACGATAACAGAAAAATCAGATCTAGGCCTTGAGGTGATCTCAATGCTCATGGTTTGCGCACACCCTGGTTATCTACATGATTGAGCTGGCTGTGCTGATGATGTGTGTCTATCAATCGGGCTGCGGCCGTGTAGCCATTCCATGTTTTACATGTGATATTTGATCATTATCACAGCATTGCAAAAGCTGGTTTTGGAATTTCTGTTTTTGCGCCAATGAGGCTGAATCCTGCATTAGAGCTCTGCAGAGAAATCTTAATTGGGGCCCTGACAGCACCTTTCGTTTGCTCTTGATTTGTTGCTTTAAAGTGGTTTGGGCATGCCAGGTTGCGGGGGGGCAGTACTCGCTGATGGGGGGGGGGGTGGGAAAGCATTTTGAAGGAGGGTTTTTCCGTGACACAGGTTTTTTTTTGAATGTTCTTAACCGCATCAACTTGTTCTGGGGCTGACGTCCCCCAATGAAAGTATTTACAACAACATATTATGATATGTACACGGTTGCTCTGATGGTATGGTTAGATGAACGCTGATTTACCCTGTGGGGAAGGGGGGGGGTTCAGGAAGGGGCAGAGGGCTGAAGGGGTCGAGAGGAGGAGACAGAAGGTCGCTGGATGGGCGGAAAAAATTGCGGATGTCCCGGGAGGCGTTGGAGTGGGGGGGGCAGGGGCAGACGGACCTGGGCACTTAGTAGCGGTGGGCCTAGAGGGGAGAGGTAGGCGTGTTTGACGGTAGCGTGCCTTGGAGCGTGGGGGTGGGAGAGGGGGAGTGGTCTTGGCGCGCTTTGGGGGCGCCCAAACGATTGTGGTCTGATGGGTTTGTGGTGATCGATGGCGCTTTTGTGGTGGCCGTGGGCGTGAGTGCTGAGGAGGGCGGGGAATGGCCGAGGGGGGGGGGGGGGGGGCGTGGTGCGGATGCGCGGCTGGACGGGCGTTTGGAATTTTTTGGCGCGCGACGAGTGGCTGGTTGTGTTTTGGCTGACGCTGGCTTGGACGGTTTTTTTAAGGCGTGTTTGGGGAGAGGTGGGGGGTGCTGGTATACGGGGCGGGTCCGAGGGGGCATGTGGACGGAGGTACTGAACGCACCGTGCGAAACCGTGAAGGGGTTGAGAGGGTCGGAGGGGTGCGCCCAAAGTATCGGGTCCCAAGGGAGAGGATTTGAACACAGCCAGTCATGTGCTTGGTGGACAGCCTTGTCCAGGTGCTTTACGCGTTCCTCCAGGGCTAGGTCAAGCATGGCCCTGTGCTCGGCGCGAGTGGAGCCCGGGATTGACTGGGAGAGGCAGGACCATAGGGACTTAGGTACCAGAGTTCTCATGAAGTTCCTGCGGTCAGCCTTTGAGGGTCCAGAGAGCCACCAGTGCAGGACAATGGGGCCGAAAAGGGGCCCCCAGGAAGAGACGTATGCCTGGGCGTGCTGGTCTAACGCTTTGCAGAAGGCCACGCAGGATAGAGGGTCGAAGGGATGGTGCTGTCCGCACCTGGAACAGTGGTAGTCGTGAAGCATATTGCTCCACTGGTACCCGTGCACATTGTAGCACCCGGACGCCAGTTTGAAAAACAAGGACGAAAACCAGGAAGCTTTATTGTACAGGCTGAAGCTGGGGCCGACCGCTATGTTGTTATGGGAATGCTGCGGCAACAGGTGGCGGAATTGCTGCACCTTAAACTTGTGGAGGACAGGCAGGTGGTGTACCGCCACTGAACCCAGGGGGGGGGGGGGAGGAGGTCTGGGGTAAAAATCAGGCTGTGAGCTGCCCATTTAGAGAAATGGTTGCAGATTTCGTTGCCAATAAAATTGGCGTGACTTTTAATCCACATGATGTGGAGGGGGTTGGTGATGAGAAGTAGGGCGCTGTGTACGGCGACGGTCCATGTGTCGTCTTGGAACGGGCTGGGCCTATAGACTTGGCATTTCTGAAGGGTGGACACCACCTGTTCGTTGTCAATCAACAAACATACTTCGTATTGGGAAAGTTCCCTGTGGATCCAGCGAATGGCTGCTACCGCCCCCCAGAACTCCGAACCCAGAGAGGAGGGATGCGGTGAGGATAGGCACATGACTCTGGTTGTGCCGTCGGGTAGAAAGCCCGTGACGGCGGCCGCATGGCCGGACTCACCGGAGGAGCCATCGGAATATAGCCACACCCGCTGTAGGCCGGGGGCCGGCGGCCTGGTTAGTGCCTCCGCGGCATCGTGGCATCCCCACTCGTCGAGAGACTTCTTCTCTAGGTAGTGTTGTGCCTGCAGAGCAAAGAGATGGCCGTGTTGGCTGATTCCCAGGGCGTGTGCGTTGTGCGGTGGCGCTGGGGGTTCGGGGACGGTCTCTTGAGGGCGCAAAAATTCAGGGACTAGCTGGAAGTGAGAGGGGCGGGAGTAATCCATGACGGCGTGGCATGGCATGTGCATGGTGTAAGACGTGTGGGTATCCACTGAGTAGACCCCGTCGTGGAACGAGGCGTTGGCCCATTTGGAGGTGGCCTCGGTCACTCTTCCTGTGGCCTCTCCTGATTCGAACCTAACGGTTAGCTGGGTACCAGGCGTTAGATCCCGAATAGCAGTGGGTCTCCACGGGCCTATGCTGTGGAAAGATATGCCTAGGGCATGGATGGAGTCCATAAAAGAGTTTTGCACCGGATCCGAGGCCCTCTGGTTCGAGCTGAGTAAAGACTGGACGTACAGGGGGCCAACTGACTTTGGGGCAAGGCCGCAAAGGGCCCGTAATCCATAGTTCACGGTGGCCACGTGGACGCTGTGCGGTAGAAATTTCATTCCCAACCCTCCCTTTGGGCGAGCCGCGAAATGGTCTTTGGGGGAGACTAGACGTGTGATGCTTCGAGACGCAACTCCCGCCCAGATGAGTGACTGAAGCTTTTCGAGCTGGTTGGGGGAAAGAGAGTGGGTGATTAAGCGGTAGGCGAGTGCTGCAACCAGCTGAGAGTTCGTCAGGCGGACCTTCTCACTAAGTGTAAGAGGCAAGGGAGAGAGTCGGGCAAAATAACTCTGGATCTCCGCCTTGAGCATGTGAAACAGGCCCCTTGCTTGGTGGCAAGTAAAAAGATAAACCCCCGGGTATTTATAGCATGTGTGCGGGCGACCCGTTTTTTTGTTGTACGTGAGGAATTCCGAGCCCCTGGGTGTCAGAAACTCTTTTTGGGGGGCTGTGCCATTGGCGTGGACTTCGGTTTTAGACACATTCATGTCCAGACCCCAGTCCCTGGCTGGCCCATCGAAGTGGTTGAGACTGTTTTGGATGTAGACGACGTCTTCACTTGTGATCAGGATGTCGTTGATGTAAGCGTGGTGGCTAGTGCGGGCATTTGCCCGGGGGGGGGGGCACAGTGGCAAAAAAATGGTGGAAGAGGGAGTTGAGATAGAGAATGAAGAGTAGGGGGGAGAGGGGACATCCTTGTCGGAGGCCTCTGGTTTGGAGGTAAGCGTGGGGAGTGCGGCCATTGATGATGGGGCTGTCTTGAGGGAAGGAGTATAGTTGCTTTATGAGAGAAATTGTGGAAGTAGAAAAATTTGCCCGTTCGAGGACGGTCCAGAGTGTGCTATGAGGCACCGAATTAAAGGCTTTATTGAAATCGATGAACAGCGAGTAGCTCTTCTTCGATTTCGCATAAAGGGCTTTGAGATGATACAGATGATCAACGCATTGGTGGCCGGGAAGGCCACCGTGCTGGATTTGTGAAAGGATGTCGTGTGCAAAAGCCTGAGCGCGCAGGTGTTTGCAGGCAAAAGTGGCCAAGAGTTTGTAAATACAGTTTAAGAGGGTAGGTAGTTTGAGGGGGAGAAAGGGTCGCCTTTTTTATAAAGTAAACGTATTTTCGCGCATAGCCAGTGCGGCGGCAGCGGTGAATGAAGGAAGCGGTTCAAAATGGAGTGGAAAAAACGTTGAATGGGTTCCGGACAGAGGGCCAGGATGTAGTTGTTTGTTTTGTCCCGTCCCCCGGCTTTTGTTGGCTTACTGTGTTTTAAGTGGTTCGAGAACTCCTGCCAGGTCACAGGAGGTATGTAGTCGTTTTTGGCAGAAACGGGGCATGTGGGCGAGTGGGACAGGACCTCGTCGACGAAGTAGTGGGGGAAGGCGTAATCTGGATGCCCTCCAAGATGAAGCAGGGTGTCCCCAAAAACTTTAGCTACGTCCGCCGGGTCACTCAGGAGCTCTTTGGTAGCCGGATCTCTGACAACGAGAGGCTCCAGGTCTTTAGGGCAGAGGGTGCGAGCAACAGTGCTTTTCATCTGGACCCCCCGGACCAGACTACTGTGAAGCTTTCTCTTCGCTTTGGTTTCGTCCGAGGACCGAAGGTGTTTACCACGGACTGAACTTCCGCAATGTGCTCGGGAAATGCCGGGGAAGAAGGAGGCGGGGGTGAGCGTAATCATTTCGTGAGCTTGCCGTAGCCCTCTTGGTCCTTGCGCTGCGGTTTCGGACGCGTGATTTTGTGGTACGCAGACCCAACCTGCAGAAGGAGAGAATCAGTGGCGGCGATGATCTCTTCCAATGGGGCCGTGGCAGGGGCTCCCTGGAGGTCCCGGCACCAGTCGGAGATAAGCCGTACGCCTTTGGAGAATTGTTGCTTTTCGTCACTAGAAAGCTTCCGAAAAATGCAAGGGAGGAGTGGGGGCTGAGACAGAAGGATCGGGGAGGGGCACTGGAAGACCGCAACCACTGGGTGGTGGTCAGAGATGGTGTAGTCCGTGAGGACCGACACATCCAGAAGGGGAAAGTGCGACACAAGGCGAGGGGACGCAAAGATGTAGTCTAGTCTTGCTTCGCTGTCCCAGCGGTTGCTTGCGTAGCGGGTATACTGCCTGAGGGAGGGGTGCTCTGACCTGAAAGTGTCCACCAACCTAGATGGGAGGCATTCCACTTCCCCCGTGAGCCAGTGCCACTCATGCAGATCGACCAAGCTGTGCTGGTCAAGTTCGGCATCCAGAACGCAGTTAAAATCACCCCCGAGGATGTGATTGGGATGATCGTTGAAATAAGAAGCCAGAACTCGCTGTATGGTGTCACGGTACGGAGCTGGGGCCCCCGTGCGCACCGGAGGGGAGTAAACTGAGAAGACGTGCAGGGGAGTTGCTTCCGGAAGGGATATTTTGGCACCACATATAAGGCCGTCGCTGTCTCTGGGCGGGACACAGCTGGTATATCTCGCGATGCGCGGGCCTGCAATGACTGACACCCCGTGTTTGTGGCCGCAGACATTCGAGAAGAGTTTAGCGCGGTCATTGCCGAAGGCGTACCGCTGTGGGAGGAGAGGGGGAGAGTTTAGCTCCTGAAGGAGTATAATGTCATATCCCTCGTTTAGGAAATGCCAAATTGACGCGGGCGTGTTCTGGCTCTTTGCCTTGTTGAAGGACACGACACGGATGGCCGGGACGGAGGGAAGAGAAGGGGGGGGGCGGCGCAAGCGTCCACGCTTGAAGGGCTTGTGCACTTGGGGGGGGGGGGGGGGGAAGGAGGGTGTCTGAATGGAGGAATAGCGGGCATCCAGGGGGGAGTCCGGTGTAAGGAGCGCTGGTATGTGGGCAGGGTCCTCATTCTGTATTGAGGGGTCGGGGTCGCACTGTTCTAGTGTAGAAATCCGTGAGTGAAATATTTGTGCGTATGCTTTGGGCGAGTGGTGTAGGGCCGTGTCACAGGCAGTGCGAAGAGAGGGGTGTATAGTGAGGTCTGTAGAGACACTTGTGTCTGGGACCAATACTCTCGGGTTGACGTGTGCTTGTTCCAGAGGGAGAATCTCCGCGATGCGAGAGACGGTGGCGGTGAGGGAGGCACCGTGCACGCCCACGCGGGCGAGGACCTCTTGACACCGTCTCATGTTACATCTACTGCGGTGGCACTGACGGGTGGGAGGGGGGCAGAAAGAATATGGGGACGGGTAGCATTCGGTAGACTCATCAGAGCTCCCCACAAAGGGGACCACAGGACTTTGTGGTCCCGCACACAGTGAGCGCAGATCAGCCCGGTCAGGACATACTTGGCGGTCACAGAGGTTGAGGAATTCATGTCACGCACAGGGGGAGTGGTAGAGCGATGGCCTTGCCATGCCTGAGAACATGCAATAATGGTGATGGAGGGTAGTCGTAGTCTTAAAGCGAAGACCACGTCTCGTGTGCACAGAAGGGTGACGCCGAGCGCAGGTTCATAAATTCATCTCATGTTGCCCTGGGTCAGGGGGCTCTGAGGATGTCGTATGGAGGTCCGTTCCTACACCAGTGTGACGGAAGACAAGGGATACCCTGGAGTCTCGGGGAATGCGCCGCTTCCGCATCGTGTCATAGTCGCGGGCTGGAATCTGGTGCTTCCACTTGTCGCGGACTTCCCCAGAAATTAGGAGGATGCTGCGGCGCTGTAGGAAAACTTTTTGCCTTTTCTTAAAGAGGGTGGATCCGGGGAGGGGACGCGGTTCGAAAACCATTTCCGCACCTGACCCAAAGGAGCCATCCAGGACATAAGGGCCTAGCTGAGGGACGTCTACGTGGCTCCTCAGGCCACTGCTGGGCTCGTATCGAGCCACTGACCACATATTGGGGCATAAGAGAGAGGAAGGCAGGACCTGGGCGCAGGCAGAGAATGCCCGTAGCCCAATCGCTTGAATAAACTCAGGAGGGGTAGGTTCAACATGTTCAACTTCTTTTGATTCTGGATTGTACCTGAATCCGAAATGAAGCATTGTGCGGTGCCCCTCGGACAGCCACCGGTGATTTTCATCTGCACCGAAGGACATCACCAGGGCTTCTTCTTCTTCTGAAAAAAATTCATTGGATATGAAGGCTCCTGCTGTTTCCGGGATGGGGTCAAAAATTTTTCCCGTTTGGAGGTGGAGCTGTGCGATCTTTTCTGTGAGGGAGAGGGGCTTGCTTGTGGACAAGTAATGGTCCCTCGCGAGACTTAGTTGTTCCGCGCTGCCGTAGGCAGTCGCCACCTCGATGACACGTGATAGGAAATCCTGGGCTTCCGAAACTAGGGGGTTGGCGTGAGTCAAAAGGTTGTCGCGCGCCGCCGTGTCGGGGCATTCGGCGTGAAATACGAGTTGGGACACAGTGAAGCCTTCCGCAAGGAGCGCGGATTCGTGATGAACATATTTCACTCGGTAGACTCGCACCTTAGCCATGGGGGCGCTGAACAAGGAAATGTGCCGAATTTTCCCGAGCAGGGAGACCCCGAACATTACATCAACGTCCGGCGTGGATGACGGGGCGTGAACTTCTACCAGTTCCGGATCAGGAGGCTCGGGGAGGGGGTTGAAGCAAGCCTTCACTGGGGAGGGCGGGGGAGGGGCATCTTTGTGGACATTTCGGGGAGAAGCGGATAGGTTAATTTTGTGGCCCGGGTGTTTGGAGCGCCACGAGGAGTATCCTCCCCAAGAGATCATGGCTACCGTAGTGCCCCGATACGTGACCAGGTTATTCTCTTGGAAGAGCATGTAACTCATGGAAGTGAGGGAATCTCGTTGGGGGAGCAAGGGGATGTTTTGATAGTTCATGCACACGTAAAACTCGTATTGTGTTATCGGAATGGCCCCTAGGATACCGCACTGTCGCGTGGCTTCGCTAGTAAGGAGGGATTTCCACACGTCAATTTGTTTGAAGTCCGGCGTGGCCTGTTTGTATGCTTTAGAAGGGACAACTTTGAAAGTTTTGTCCTTCCCTAGATCGGACCCACGGATGCAAAAGACTTTGCCAAGCGTCCACAAAGGGTGTTGTAAGATGGTGGAGAGAAGCTTCTCGGCGAGGGGGGTTGGAATGATGTAGTCGAAGCGGAACATATGTTTGGAGGATGATTGTAGAGGCTGTATGCGTTCCTCCGGAAAGAAAGCATTTTGGGTGTTGACCGAGATGTGGTCGTTTTCGAAATTGAAAAGGCGGTTGACGAGGACAAAAAAGTGCCGGTCGTTGCCACGGCGCCGCCTATACTCTCCTCGTTCCCGCTTGGATTTTTTGGAGAGCTCTTTTGGAGGAGAGACGGTGAAGTTCGGGAGCAAATGCCGTGCAACTTCGAATCGTAGCGTTGTGCGCACCGCGGCCACTTGGACGGTGCCGTCTACCTTATTTATAGCCCATTGTAGGCAAGTGTGAGGCTGCATGATGTCGCCGTAGCGGATGTGTGCGTGGTGCCTGTGACGGGTGGAGGGGTGAAGGTGAAAATATGGGTATTGAGGAGAGTCAAGCAAGTTGAGCCGCACGGAGCCATCGGGATTAGGTGAGGGGTTGTACGTGTTGGCATCCGAAATCTGGTCTACTCCACATACCCAAGGGGCAAGGGAGATCATGCCGGGGTTCAAGGGGTTCATGTAGAGGGTCTCCGGCGAAAGGTTGTCTTCCATTCCCGGGAGAGTGAAGGAGCCTTCGTACACAACACCGGAATCAAAGGCTTCTTGCAAGGCTTCGTTGATGGCATGGGCCCACTCGGTCCACGTGTTGCCGTATTTGTATTTGGAGTTGTAGTAATCTTGTGGGTGTGGAAAAATGTAGAATTTTGGGTGGTGATGAAGGATGTCTTTGAGGTACCTAAAATTGTCATGTCCAATTGTGGAGTAGGCATTGTTGCCGGAGCAATCTATATCGTGGAAAAAGGTGCACCCGTCGGTCGCGCAAAGGTCTATTGTTGGGTGTACTTGGTTATAGATGATTTGCTTGTGGTGTTTCTCCAACACGAGTTGATTTGTATCAATTCCTGAGGTGTCATGGTCATGTGTTTCTCCCCATAGTGCTTGTTGATCGTGTGTGTTGATCTCACCTTTATGTTTAACCAAGAATTTTGCAAAGACACCATCCGGGGCAAGGGAAGGGTTGAAGAAGGGCTTTCCGGAATTACGGTCCGCTTCATCGGGAGTAGGGTCTTCCCCGTCTTGGGCCTTTTCGTGTGTTCCTTTGTGAGACCGAATAGCGCTTGGCGTAGATTGCTCCTCACGTGGCGTTAAGAGGGAGTTGTCGGGCTCAACCTCATCGGTTCTCCTTGCGTTGTCGTTGAGAGCGGAGTTGTTGTTCATTGCCGAATCTCCACACGGGTCTTCGCGACATTCTTCTTGTTGTTTCAACTCTTCGGCATCACGTGGACGGCTTCCTTCGGTGTTCTAGTGTGTGCCTTCGGGCACGGAGTCTTGCACCTTCTCGGAGTTGGTTGGCGGTGCGGTCGCTTGGACTTGATGTTGTGGTTCTTCGGCTCCTTTTCCTTTGGCGGTGTGAGCCGTTGTCTCGGCGAGTGGGAAGAGTTCTTTTGCGACATTTTTTGGTTGTTCATCGTCTGAAATGACATTGGATGACGTGCCTTCTTCACGTGACGGGGAAAGGTCGAGTGAAGGGTGAAATGGGTCGTTCTCGCGCTTGGTGGGCGAAAGCGTAGGGAGAAGCCGACTTTGAGTCAGTTTGGCGTCCACTTTAGCCTGAGTTCGAGCAATGAAGTTTTTCAAGGACTTTAGCTGTTTGCTTGCGGTCTTGTCCTTTGCGGAACGTTCCTTGGGCCCAACTTGCGACATTGCCAAGAAAACGGCGTTGCGAAGCTAGGCAACTAGGACGGCGCTCACGATTGCGGCTTTGCGCCAGGCAAATAAAATTGGCGGCAAGGTTGTTTCGCTTGCCTCGGCTCCAAATTGCGGCTTTGGGACTTTTGTTGGTAATCCACGGCTCCACGGCTCCATGCATTCTCGACAATTTTTCAGGCATCAGGGCTGCAGTGCAGATGCGAGGCATGCCATCAGCAGAGTGTATGATGCACATTAACGATAACAGAAAATTAGATCTAAGCCTTGAGGTGATCTCAATGCTCATGGTTTGCGCACACCCTGGTTATCTACATGATTGAGCTGGGTGTGCTGATGATGTGTGTCTATCAATCGGGCTGCGGCCGTGTAGTGTAAAAGGAGTTTCCTTGGAACTCGGGTTTTGTTCGATCATGATGTTTTTCGACAAAACTGAATCCATTTGGAAATTCCTTCAAGTCATCGTTATGTCTATCCCTTTACGGAGCGATGACACCAACAGTTCTGCAAAGGCGATCTTGAACCACGAAGTCACGTAGGTGTGAGTGGTTCACAAATTACAATGTTCCATTGCCTAAGAGACAACAAAAATATGTAATTCAGTGCGCAATAAAAACGAACTAATTTTATAATAAAACTGTCGCCTGCTGCACTTTAAATTCATCGTGCGCTTCATACACCTGCGACCCTATGTCGCGGCTGTGCGCAACTCAGCGCTTATATAAAAAAATGCAATAATTGCACTAAAATAGCGCCTTGCATCCTACCGCATTACACCCCCTTCCTAAGCTTCAAGTCACTTCTTAGAAAAAAGAAGTTTCTTGACTTGTGGGCTGATATTATAGAAAAATAATGGCAGGTGCATAGCTTTATAGTCAAAACTATCAGAGCAAATTAAAACTGCGTCCTCAGGGATCAACTCCTTTACTCAGGATTGCTGCACTAAGCTGGGTTGCAAAATGCTTTATGCATAGCTCAAGTAAGTTTATGTGGGACTCCACTGCAAAAGTGACTACCCACTAAAAAAACCCATCAGTGCGCCTTCATTTGGCCGCACAAAAACTGCGCTCCATGGCAGAAAAGTCTAAAAATAAAAACAATAATAAAAAGTGGCTTGGGGCGAGGAAGGGGTATCCCTCCCTAAGCAGACATGTACATGTGCAAAACAAAGTCAATCTGAATATCTGAAATTTTGTATGCAATGCAAAGAGCAGTTCACTGCCACAACCTTATGCTTATGTAGCCTTAGTATCTCATCTGCATCCCACTTCTTCTGGATCCTCTAGCTCCTCTGGATCTCTGAAGACCCATTCGTCTTGGTTCAGTTGCCTGCAACCACGGAGCAAGCTTGGTTCCTTATCACGTGCTGTGTGCTTAGTGATGCGCTCTTGTACTCGGCACTGGTCCTCCAGATTTTGATAGTTCGTCAGAAATTTTTGATATTCGTCCTTCAGATCACTGTAAGTCATGGGAATGCGCAACGGCGCTTGCAAAGCATACCAGTCAACAATGGACTCTGTATCAGGAAAAACTGGTCTTCTTGGTTCGTCAGAACGCCTCGCAGAACTCTCATGGATCTCCTCGCTATGGAAGCGAAATTTGTGAACTGTAATAGGATTCGCCTTGGAACTCGGGTTTTGTTCGATCATGATGTTTTTCAACAAAACTTAATCCCTTTTGAAAATTCCTTCAAGTGTTCGTTATGTCTATCCCTTTGCAGAGCGATGACACCAACAGTTCTGCAAAGGCGATCTTGAACCACGAAGTCACGTAAGTGTGAGTGGTTCACAAATTACAATGTTCCATTGCCTAAGAGACAACAAAAATATGTAATTCAGTGCGCAATAAAAACGAACTAATTTTATAATAAAACTGTCGACTGCTGCACTTTAAATTCATCGTGCGCTTCATACACCTGCGACCCTATGTCGCGGCTGTGCGCAACTAAGCGCTTATATAAAAAAATGCAATAATTGCACTATACTAGCACCTTGCACCCTACCGTATTACATGTAGCCATTCCATGTTTTACATGTGATATTTGATCATTATCACAGCATTGCAAAAGCTGGTTTTGGAATTTCTGTTTCTGCGCCAATGAGGCTGAATCCTGCATTAGAGCTCTGCAGAGAAATCTTAATTGGGGTTCTGACAGCACCTTTTGTTTGCTCCTGATTTGTTGCTTTAAAGTGGTTTGGGCATGCCAGGTTGCGGGGGGGGGCAGTACTCGCTGATGGGGGGGGGGTGGGAAAGCATTTTGAAGGAGGGGTTTTCCGTGACACAGGTTTTTTCCAATTAGAGGTATACTACTCCGACCCCCCAGGGGCGGAGATTCGGTGTATACAAGAATCCCACCTGCAATGTACCCAAAAATCACCGATTTTTGATAAATAAAACCACCCATCTTACGAAAAAACCACCCGTTTGTAAAGCCCCTGCCAACTTGAACCAAGCCCCCCTGATTCTTCACCTGAATAACTCCACAGAGATCACAAAATTTACCAACCCCCCACTTTTCTTCCTAAGCAAAAACCCCCCAATCTTTCCACCAAAACAACAGCCCAACCATGACCATAGAAACCCCCAATTCTTATCAAAAAATGCTCCCTTTGTTTCCACACAAACCTCCATTGCTTACCAACCACCCCCCTCTTCTTTTAATATATAGCCCCCCCCAAAAAACACCCTACTTTGTTACCAAATGAAAAAGCCCAAACCCCCATTGGCTACGTAAAAAAGCCCCATATTTTACCACAAGAACTCCTGCACCACGCAACCGTTTGGATGACCCCGCCACACCCTGCACCCATACATTAGTTGAACCTCAAACACGAAGCGCTGGAAATGCAACCACAAAAATCAATCTCGCCAAGCAAGTATTGTTGCATGTGTGCAAGTATCTTTGCAGCGGGTTTCTTTTGTTTTTGAGGCAGTTACCCTATATGCCCCCATGCCTCGGCCTTTACCTACTGGCCTCAATGCCTTGTTGACATTGATTGTTAGTGGTCAGTTGTGTAAAATGTGTGCAATGGTCAAATCATTCTCGCTAGTAAAAAATAGCAAAAACCCTAAAGAGGAGAACTTACCCCCCAAACGGGAATAACACTCCCCCCGGGGTTTTGGTACTGTACTCGTAGGAGAAAAAAACCCCGAAACCTCCCTTATTGGGGTGTGAAAAACCCCCCGCGTTAAAAGCCGCCCCAAAATGATAAGCCCCCCCCCCCGCTTCCGGGGACATAAGCACCATTTTCAACTTCACTTCCGACCTCCCATGTAGGTTTCAACCTCATCAACCCCCCGCCCAACCACCTTTTCCTGTCATTTTTACCGCTTCTTCTTCCCACCGATAGACGCTTCTTTGCAACCCCGCTGGAGTTATTTCCCTTTTGTTTCTAGCGGATGACACACTGATGCGCCCCCTATTTTATTCAAAAAGAGAGTGGGGAGTAGAGTGTAGAGTGTAGACAGTAAGCATAAGAAAAGCTGGTCCCTCATTGGTTGCTCTATGATGAAACAACAAAGCAGATCCTCCCAATAAAAGGGGCACCCCAATTGCATCACGCCCACTACCCGTGGCACACCTGATCACATTCGCTCCCTGGCCACCTCCTTTGCTCTAGTTTCGGTCGCCTAGGATTGGTTGCCCATCAAGCTACACAAGTGGCCGCCTCTTCTGCTGGTTCTTGGACCGGTTCCCCAGCAAGCAGCACAAGGGACAACCTCGTGCGCCCGTTGTGGGGTAGGCCTCGCACCATGCATAACACTATACACATGGCAAAGTCACCCTCCGCAGTTTGATGTACGCAGATATGCAAAGAGTGCACGACACATACAAAGAGCAATGTGAAGAGAAACAACGGATCTAGAAATCGCGTGTTTTGCAACCTTGTGTCACATAGCGGACCTACATATTTGTGATGGGAATGGGGCAAGCCTCCCCCTAGCCTGAAGGGTTTCGCAAGCATAGCACAAAATATAAGCATGTCGTGTGTGCTTTTCATTCTACAAACAAATCCTCCCCCCCTTTGTAGGGTGAAAACCCCTTAGCCCAAGCAATGTACGGAGGGATACAACGACAACCACCCAGAGGTGTAACATATAAAACGTAAAGTCAGATTGTGCACCCTCCTCAACAACAGCAAAGTAATGAGCTCATAGAATTGTAGTCTTCCAGCTCAGTCCATAGCAAAAAGAACTATGAAACACAATCATATTTGCACTCATGTTCACTCCTTATCTCTCATCCACTGTCACTGTACAACTATCCCTTGGGAAGTAAAAATACACCATGTTAGGACTCACCTAGGAAGCACCACGTGCTCCTCAGTGTCGGCGCCAGGCGCCTCTCCTCTATCTATCTCTCTTCTCTCCTCTCGTGTTTCGGGCTTGGCTTAGGCCTAGGTGTATTCTCAGGATCCAAAAGTACATGAAACATGCTCCGGACCCACCAAATAGGGTTTAAAATACATGTGGAAGTGGAGACAACCTTGAGAAAGGGTTGTAGTGGAAATAAAGGTCCCTTAAGGGTCATAGACTCCTTCGAAGGTAGTATGGGTGGTATCACTCACACATGGGGTCAATCATGTATGACATGCATGACAATCGTGCATCCCAAAAATGTGATCATCCAAATTCAAAGAGTTGTGAAAAATGAATAGTATAACCTTCTTAGGAACCCATTAGAGTGGGGTTGTGGTTGAGTTACTTTTGAGTGAAAGTGAGGTTTTGGGTTGGAATCTGAAAAACACATGCTAGGGCGCCAGCATGTCATGATGCATGATGCATGATACATGACACATGACACATGATGCATGATGAAGGATTGAATGATGGATAATGATCTGAATCTGCTCTGTACATGTTGCCTTTGCACTGCAGGACCAACTGGCGAACCCGGAGTTGAGCGGATATGAGATGGCGCATTTTATAAGGCGCTGAAGACAGGCATTCATGAAGTTGATGGCTGCGATTCAAGAGGCGGAGTGGCTCAACAAGGACGCCAGCAATCAAGCGGAGGTTCAGCACTCAATCTGAGGCGCTGAAGACAGGCTCAAAATAATTCAAAATAAAGTACAAGGTATGTTCTGTGGCTTCATTTCACTCCCCCCCCGACTGAAGCCCAGGAATTCAGAAGCTGCCATACAGAAAATTAGGCTGAACAATGATATAATGGCCATAATCAGTTCAACCTTGTGAAATGTCTCAGCATTTACTATTCAGTCCAAATGTGGACTACCTTCAATACCAAGTATGATCACTGTACCACAGTACCACAGTAAAGAATGAGTGGGATGACTTCGGAAAGCATACTTATGAGTTACCTTTCTTACCATACCACTCTTACCACAGCACCATAGACGGTTAGTTTACAGCTAAAAGTGCAAATTCCAGAAATTCCAGACAGACTGTGCTCAATGTGTTATGTAAACCATGGAAAGGACAAGGGAATCCTTAGGGAAGCCTTACATAGTGATTGTACAAGTCGATTTTTGAAAAAGCAAAGTGAAATCGGCGTTCGATAACGCTTGAAACAAACTTTACAAAGAACCGTCTCTGAGGTTCTAACTCGCCAGAAACCAAAAGGTGAAAAAGTATTTGGTTTCCTGAAAAGCGCAAAGTGAAGTGCAGGGAGTTCCGGCGAACCCCGCACCTGCGCGCGTCCGCCGTGCGGGACTGGGGGCGAAGCCTCCAAAGTCCAAAAACTTCTGAACTTTTTGTATAAAGCGCTTCTGAAGCTGCAAAAAGCGCAGTTTTGTAAAACAAAGAATTCTGAAAACAATGAGCAGCGAAAAACGCGATTTTCGAAAGTAGGCTTGCGGACTAGCAAAAACGTTTTGCGCAGGGAGGGTGCATAGTGCAGCCGTAGGCTTTAGGCACATTTTGCGCGCATCAAATCACCACTGTGCGTTAGATAAGCGAGTTTCACCATCATTCAGGGACAACAAACAAACAAAGAACATACGTGTTGGTTAGAACTTGCACAACACGAGTAGCGTGTTTTTGCTTTGCTTTGCCCGTGATTTGTACGCTCTTGGTGCCTCGCAAGGTTTCGTATGGGTTGAATTCAGGCAGGATTCGGTCAAGGCTCAGGAGGGAAATGGGTTTTGCTAGGCAAGCTGTGTGCACGTAATGACTTCCAAACCATCGTTGATCCAAGTAGGATAGAGGGTAACATAGACAAGAGGGAAACATTCCAGGTTTGGGAGGTAGGGAGAACCTTCCTCGCTCTCTCTCAAGGATGCACAGCGGAGGCGCCGCTATATGCGTCTATGCATAGCAGAGGCGCCGCTATATGCGTCCGCTCTTCCTTTCGTTGGGCTCTGGTTGGATTGGAAAGTTCATACTCATGTCTCACGTGCAAACACATAAAACACTCATATGTGGCACAGTGGCTCACTTATGCAGCGTTGTGTTATAGAGTGTAGGACCGTTGCAACTCAAAACGTCCAATGAAACTCTGGGGTGAAATTCCTCACTTGCAAGTTGTTCCGTTTGAATTGCACGAGTGTGGAAGTAGTGTGGAGTGGAGCGTGGGATGAGGGCTGGAGACGTTTAGCACAGGGGCGCTCCGGCAAAAGGCTACTCTTTTGCAGAGCGTTATGATCAGCGAGTGGGAGAATGGGGATAGAAAGAGACTGGGATTGGCAAGGGCGTTCGCGTTGGTCAGCGTACGCTGGCCCTTGTTCCCACGCCATCTTAGTCCCTGGCGGTTTTTCCCCCATTCCCCGGTGTGTGACCCTCTCTTCTCCTTTTTGGGTAGCCCCAAGGTAGAGCCTCTAAGGTAGATTCACACACATGCTTGCCCTGCACTGTACATTTACGCACAGCACTGCACACACACACACTCACAACACACTTTTGCGTTCCCACCACTGACTTTGCATGGATCACGTTGAGCTTGGGTTCCGTGTCCACACTTGCACGGGTGTCATCTGACCGGAGGCGAGATGCACCCAAAGCGCTGCACTGTTGTTCAGGGATGCTTGGGACTTAGCTACAACTTGCCTTGCCTTGGCGTGGGCGTGTGCATGGGAAGTTGTAGGTTCAGCGTGTCTTGCGGTGTAGGATCAGGCGTTAGCATTTTGATGGTGGGTGCATTGGCGGGGATGTTTGCAACCAAGGGGGTAACCCTGGTCGTGGTTGGGCAGCCCGTGCAAACTCTGCTCGTCCAGCAGCTCACCAAGTTCGTGGGGGAGGTCCCATCCCTGGGGAACACAAACCCTGCGCCTCCGGTGGTGCATGCTTGACTGTTCCCCAATGGAACCAGGTGTTCACCACCCGTAGGAATCAGCTTGCTTAGTCATAGTGGTTCACGTTCTCTCCTAGGAAACACACTTCAGTTGGGCTGTTGTCACTCACACGTGCGCAAGTTACACACTTCTCATATCTCTCCCTCCCTAGATTGGTGAAAGCTGTCCCCCCCCCCCCAAGCCTCGGAGTTCCCTTGGAAATCCACGACAGCTCCGAGGCCAGTGAATGTCTACTCACAAGAACACTGAAACAGGGTCTCAGGAGCATAGATACACCGTTTTCACAGGTGCTATAAGACAGGAGGGAGTAGTCTCACCTCCCAGCACTCTTGCGGGCCTGATTCTGGGCTGACTGCAGAATGTCACGCAAATCCTGAGATTTGCAGTACTCAGCGAAAACCTCGTTGACGGTACCGTCCTCGAGTATGAAAGCCGTCACCGGCTCCCAGGTACAGTCAGAGATAGAATAGCCAGACCACTTTGTATAGAATCTCCATCCACGCTTGTAGGTGTGGCGGAGGATTCTTCTAACAAAGTAATAGTCTTGCTTTTTCATCTCTGATTCGGTAAATGTCACGGGTTCACTAGTGCTTATTCTTTTAGGTGTAGCCTCTATGGCCGTAGGTGTAGGTACAGTAGGTCTAGAGGGAGAGATGTCCCTTTCGGGCATCCGTAGTGAACTGTCTTCCTCCATAGGAGGTAGCTCTTCATCTTCATCCATAGGATCCGCCGCAAGATCTTCGGCTGCAGCTTCCAGACGTTCTTGTAGATCTTCTTCCCAGTCATAGAGTTCGTCTAGCACATCGTAGTACTTAAGCTGTGGGTAGCCCACTTCAGTCAGACCTCCATATTTAGGATGAGTTTTGATCCACACGGATCCTTCAGCCACATCCGTGACCAGAAATGGTCCGAAGTAGGGGCTGTCCAGCGTGTTACGCGGCCAGGCCTTGAATCTTGAGTGATGTATCAGAACCCAATCACAAATTCGATAGATTGCTTCTTTTCTTCTGCGGTTCTTGGTACGATTCTCCTTACTTCTTTTCTTTTCCAGGAGTGATCGGCATAGATCGGCGATCCTTTTCTGTTCGGTGAGCCATTCATCAACTTTAGGATTTCCTTCGCCAGCGCAGGGGAATTCGAAGTTGAAACCTGGGGTCCCTAGGAACAGTTCCGTAGGGGTGAAACCAGTCCTGCTACTTACCTGATTATTCATCAGGTAGATGGCATGCGGGACTAGTTTTAGTCAGTTTCGGCCCTTCTCGCTCAGCATCAGAATCCTCATGACTGTTTTGAAACAGCCAATTTGGCGTTCGGGCAGAGGATTCTTTGTCCTTAGGTAAGGAGTTCCAAATTGGACTTCCGTACCCATAGCTCTCATGACGCTTCGGTACCAACCAGTAGGGCTGGTAAACCGGATGTCCTGATCGCTATGGATAATTTTGGGTAATCCGTAGATCTGTACCCAGCCTTCGAAAATCTCCTTCAGTACTCCTTCACCATCCACCTTCTTCATAAGGGGAAACACTCGGCTGTAGCGACTGAATCCATCCGTCACCAGGAGGGCAAAGTCATGGCCAGCAAATTTAGGTAACTCCATAAAGTCCACGTAGAGGATGGAGTTCATTTGGTTCGGAATCGGGGGATTCCTCACCTCACCACGATCCGCTGCAGTGTTAGCTTTAGCCTTAGTGCAGGGACACTCAGCGATGATCTTAGATAAAATGTTCTTGAGAGATGCATCGCTACTCTTAGCGAAGAAATACTTCTGGAAGAACCAAAGAGTTCTCTCCACCCCAGGGTGACCATCCGTTTTGTGTGCCCATTCCAACATAGTTTCTTCGTCATCTTTGGGGACCCAAATGAGGTCTTCCCTGTATAGGTGAGTTGACGTGCGGGACCATTGTACTCCATCCAGGATGTTTGAGCTCCCAATCGTCAACTTGTCCAAGATGTCCGAGTAATCGGCTGTCAGGTCTTTCATATTCCAGGACATAAGTTTTTCTTTCCTCGTAAAGAGATTGAGATGTTGATCCATCTTGGCGAAAGCTTCTTGGGCCATCATCTCGGTGTCTGCCCCCACCAGGGAATCAAAACAATTCTGTGATAGATAATCACAGAGGTCGGTTTTCATTCCCCGGACGTGGAATGTAGCGAGTCGTAGTTGGCTCCAGGTAGACCCACCATCGTCGTAGACGTTTTCCATCTGGCGGTGGTCTTTCCATAAAGTACTTCACGGAATCCTGATCACATAGCCACGTGATGGGATTGGTACCCAGGATCCCGTCTTGACTAGCCAACACTAGAACTCCCGCTAACAGCTCCTGCTCGTAGGTGTGATAATGTGAGCGGGCTGCATTCCATTTCGAATTCCAGTGGCCAAGTGGAACTAGGCGCCATTCTTTGGTGTCAGAGTCAGATTTCATGAATCCTTCTCTTGTGACACCTTCGACTCTTAGGCCATAATCAATGTCTTTACATTGATCCGTAGTTAGCTTTTGCCACTGTAATAATGTCCCTCCTCCTCCTCCGTGAATTTTCGGAGATGCCGCCTGTAAAATTTACAGGATCCGATGAATGCTCAGATTTTCTGAACTCCTTCAGCTTTAGACATAGAATCCGTTAGGTCGAAGTCCATCAGGGACTTCATCTTTTGATCCTGCGGTTTCCACCATCCATCTGCGATGTGGGATCCGAGGTAGTCTGTTTCCGTCTTGAGAAATTTGCATGTCTCCAGCTTGATGCGGAGGTGATTTTCTTGACAGACGGTGTAGAATTCTCGGAGTAGTAGGAGATTGTCATCGATGGTGTTCGTCCCCAGGATGACATCGTCGATGTGAGCCTCCAGGACAGCACCACGCTGTAGGAGCTCTTGGACGGCCGGTCGTCGTTTACAGAGGGCGATGATTTGATTCATGAGCTCTCGGAACAACGCCGGGGCGTTAGCAATAGCAAATGGCATTACCCGCCATTTGCAGACCCGTCCATCCGGAGCAATGAATGCCGTTAGACCTTGGGCACGCTCCGTTAGGTCAACTTGCCAGAAGCCGGACCACTTGTCCATTTCAGTTTTGTATCTGCATCCAGCAGCAGTTTCCACGGTATTCTCCATCGGGGGCAGCGAACCGCTGTGCATTTTTTTTTCTGGTTGACCTTTTTGTAGTCGACCACCAATCTTTTTGCAGTGCTCCCTGGTTTAGCTATCAGGAAGCATGGACTGCAATGCTTAGGATAGTCCATCTTCTTGTACTCGTAGACCAAACCGGCCTCCACGCATTCTTTGATTTGGCGAGTAATCTCAGCCATGTCATCTTTTGATGCTGGGTATAGTCGACAACGAACTCGATCTTTGATTAATTCTGCTCTTAGTTCTAGGTCCATGGTCACAAATTTCTTCACCGATCCGGTTGGAGGTGACGGACCAAAAATGTCAGAGAAACGCAGGATGATTTTCTTGATCCTCTCGTCAACATCCATTTTGTCGAGCGAAATCTTGAGGTCTTCAGATGCGTGTAGATTGGACGCACCTGGTTCTTGTTTCTTAGATTTTTCATCTTGCTCCGTCAATTTCTTGAGGGCTAAGACCTGTTCGGAGTCCAAAATCATCTGATTCTCTTGGTGATCAATTTTCTTCGTTTCTTTGACATTCTTTCTTAGCCTCTTGATGTCTTTCCGGCGTAATTGATCTTTTCTTTCTTCTTTCTTTTCTTCTTCTCCTTCGATTTCTTGCTCTTCTTGTTCCACTGCTTCCTGTAGTTTGTGAAGCATGACAAATTCTTCGCCAACATCGATTACGTCCCATCTTCTCTGTCGTACTCGTCTAGGTAGACCATGCCTTTCCATTTTTCTTTTAGCTCCAGTTTTTGGAGTCTGTCAATTTGATTTAGTAGAAGGAGACGAGTTTCTTCCAAATCGTCTTTTGAAGAAAGGAACGAACTTTTACTCGGGCGTGTGTGTAGGAGACGGAGTTCACGTTCGTCTCCTTCGCTCGTCATCGATTCAAGTGGGACCGAAACGTGTGAAAGAAGTTTTTCGGGGTTAAGAGTTTCGGAAGGGGTCAAAGGAGCCTCTAGAGGTTCTACTTCTTCCAAGAACACTTAGGAGACCAAGTCATCGTATTCCATAGTGGTGTAGGAGTCGTTCAAAAAGGGTATAGTCGACTCGGAAGGAGTTTTGGATATACTTCCGCTTTAGTCGGAGGTTTCTTGGCTTTCTTCTTGAGTTTCTCTTGCCTCTTTCGGACTTTCTTGAACCACTTCTTGGGGTGGTGGGAGATGGCCGCTCCTGACAGGAGCCACCCCTGGCTCCTGCTCCTGAGGAGCACCGACCCTGGCTCCCGAGGAGCTCTGACCCTGGGGTGCTCCTCAGGAGCACCGACCCTGGCTCCTGAGGAGCAACGACCCTGAGGGGGCTCCTGAGGAGCACTGATTCTGGCTCCTCAGGAGCCAAAGCTCCTGAGGAGCACCGACCCTGCTCCTGAGGAGCAAGCTGGCTCCTGAGGAGCACCGACCCTGGCTCCTGAGGAGCCAAAACAGAAAAAGGTTTTTTTTTCACTTTTAGCTGAGTACTTTGCATATTTTCTACAAAAGGTGCCCACTGTGGCTGCAAAGTTACCAACAACTTGGATAAAAGTCGCATTTTTGGACTCTTACAGGCTTTCCTAATGTCTACATCATTGATCCTGAAGAACACCACCTCTGCTCCTTGGGAACGATTTTGCTTCCGAACAAAAGCGGCCCTCAGGAACCAAAACAAAAAGACTTATTCCCAATTTTTGATTACTTATGTGTACTTTTTCGTACACGGTGCCCATCGTGCATGCAAGATTGCCAACAAGGCAGATCAAAGTTGCATTTTTGTTAGCTTTGGAGGTTCAACTAGAGGTTTCCTCCAAAATGTTTTCAGTGAACCAAGTCGTTTGTTTGAATCCCTGATCTTGGGAAGAACCAGTATTGCTCCTGAAGAGCAATTTTGCTCCGGAGGAGCACCGTCCGTGTCTTTCGGGGAGCTGAAACAAACCTAAGTGCTTTTCACTTTGTGCTTGTTGTTTCGCATCATTTCAACATCCGCTCCGCATCATTCTTGGAACATTACCAACAACCCAAAAGTTGCATTGCGCTTCAGAAAGTCTACTAGACATTTGTTTCCTTTGCTTCAATGTTTGCTTTGTGACCAACGTCAATTAACAAAATACTTCGTTTCAAAAAAGTGAATTTGAAGCTCTTATAGCCATGCAACTTGGGTGTAATTTTGTTTTGCAAACAACATCATTGCCTCTACTTTGAAACCGCAATGAAAACTGTGTTTTTGCTTTGATTGGGCATTTTTAGTCTTGAACCTCTTGTGCTATCTTTTTCAATCAACCTTGTTTCCTAATGCCTTAGCCAAAGAACCATGCAGCAAGCACTTAAACCTAAATACATGTGTATAACAATTGACATTTTGTATTGGCACCAATCACATAGCAATCAACACCACCTTTTCTACCATCGATTCCATTTCTACCATTGCACTTCATCTGCCTTACTTTAGAAGATTTGCATTCATTGACTGTTCGGACCCCACCAGAATACAATTGTTCCATACAGCATCATTGCCCGTTGTGTTGCATCAGACCTTGGATAAAAATGATGCATCAAGCAGTACGCAAAATGCACAAAAAATCCTATGCCGAAATTATAATCAACCAAAAATGAATACTAATTGGTAGTCCAATTGGCGCATCAATAATTCAAGTAACACATCAAATCGCAATGGAGCCTTACGGTCCAAAGATATGAAAATTGGTACCATACAGCATATGTATTGTACGGTATCGGCATGGTATCCATACCATACAATGCTGCAATATCTTGTATGGTATGGCCCAACACTCTTGTATTGACTACTTTGTCCCACTAAAAAAAAATTTGCTTTTTCACTCAAAACAAATATATCGCACAATGCCTTGGCTGTCAGTGCATCCGCAGAGTGGTCCGATACATGGTTGTTGTCAATTCTTGGCAGCTGATGAACAATTGCTATCATTTTGATGAAGTACTAATGGTGGGAAATTAATGACTGGACACTGGACAAAGGGCTGGCCATGGTTTCTTTTGTTTTATGCTCCATTGGAAAGGCACTGGACCTTGCATCTTGGTAGTACCTATGTGGTACCCGTGACCAATGGTGTTCAGATGTGTAATGCAAAGGCATCAACCAATCAAAAATGACTGCAGTGGGTTCCCTGGGCAGCATTGGCGACCACTTCACTGTGCCATGTCCTGATGCAAAAGAATGATGGTTGCACGATTTGGCGGAATCAGCTTGCCATCATTGCGAAGCTCTGCTGCCACCGCCACACTGCTTGCTAATTGCTCCATGTCTGCTGTTTTTAACAACCCTTGACCTAGCCTGGCAACTTGCCACAGAGGCCCAGCATGCCACGCATGCAATTGAACTCAAATTGTACCCTCCACCACCTGCTCCGCCAGTGCACTAATCACAAGTTTGGCTATTAACTGGTTCGATTTGAGGCTGGCCGATTAAGCTCAGGGCACAACACCCTCAGCAGCCCATGGTTGATTGCTAGTTCTCTCATAGGGCGTACGAGAAGATTGCGAGTTACTCAGGATTCTTGCCCTCAGTGGTGGTACTAGCAGCGTGTCCACCTCCATATCGGGACCATTGCTTGCTAATTACGGTCCCACTGCAATTCTGTCTTCCACCACCGCCGCCGCCAGTGCTCTGATCTGTTGATTGCCTTAATCCCTTGACCGGGTCCAGTGAACTCAACGCGCATCCTGGATCTTCAAGAACAAATCTCCTACGAAGTGTGTTCAGGTGCGCGTCAGCGTGCCCTGGTCACTATTCAACCTACCTTGCCCACCTTGCCCACAACCCGATGCATTGAAGGCCGCTTCAGGCGGTACCATTCAGGACAAAAGTATCACAGTATCACGTTCAGTTGCCGCGGTTCGGCAGTCACCTTTGCAGACAGCATCGATCATCTTGTCACGGATCTTGCACTCGGAGCCGAACTTGGTTTTCACAAGGGTCATATTCTCCTTCGTTTGGGAATCGAATTGAGGAATAACTGCAGGAGTGGCGTGCATTATGACGGAGTGTCCTCTGCAGCGCTTGGTGCAACGCTTTCCGTCAGCGAGCACTTTTGCCAGTGAGGGCACGTAGTGCAGATTTTTGCGGGAGCAATTGTGCAGTGTCCAGTAGAGACATACCAATCAGACAATGGCCAAAAACCAACAAATCATTTCTGATGATGTGGGGCTTTGTATCGATTTTCGGCAGCCAAAAGAAGAGGAGAGTTGGCAGCGCCTCACCGCTGTGTCGTCAAGCATCTTTGCATTTGTTGTGCACAGTGCACAACTTGTGCAGTGGATCTTGCACAACTTGAAGTCCAGGCAACTACCCCCAGACTACGACAAGAACTCAATGATCGAAAACTACAAAAAAAAGATCAAAACGCATCGAAGGGCGCACAGATTGGCCCCCCCCCCCCCCAGCTGAAATACCTTCCTCTTCAATTTTTCACCGATCTTGTCAGTTATCTGGTCGAGGATGTACTGCACGTGCTTTCCGCCCTTGAACGTCCAAATGCTGTTGACGAAGCTGCAGTGCTGAAACTGTGACCATCGTTGTCTTCGATTTCAAGGGTCGAGTGACGGCTTGGGACCAGTTATTTACCCAGCAATCTGGTCATCCCGATGTCAACCATAGGTCACCAACGACTTACAACTAATCGTGGACAGGCGTAATTTGGAACACGGCGAAAGCTTCTAATGATGAATGAGTGAGTTGGATGTACAAATGAACATTTGTGTATGGTTCAGCTTTGAATGGGGACGACAGTTCATTTTCTCCTGCTGCCTGAATCAGGGCGCTTCGCAACATACAAATCGCGATACCCTGTTTTGGTGTGTTCTGGTTCAACAGGCGTTTTTTTTTCCTTTTCTAAGCTCGCGAGAGGTCGTTTTCAAAGTAGGAAATATCAGCGTACTCAATTATGGCGCATACGCCCGGGAAAACGAACATATGAAATTTCATGACAACCATTCCACTTCTAAATGCATACATCATGGAAGACACCATACATAGACCAAAGTTGACTGTCAAATTTCGATTTTTTTTCCCGAACCCCTTCCTCCTGCGGAGCAATGCCAACCTTTGACCCTAGCTCCTGAGGAGCCACGCCCCTAGCTCTTGAGGAGCAATAACCCCGGCTCCTTAGAAGCAAAATGTTTAACAAGACAACCGCCGCTCCTGAGAATCGCCGACCCTGGAGGTGGTACAGGGTCGGTGCTCCTGAGGAGCATTTATCAGGGTCGGTGCTCCTGAGGAGCAGCACCAGGGTCCGTGCTCCTCAGGAGCCAGGGTCGGTGCTCCTGAGGAGCTGGCTCTTCAGGAGCAGGGTGGGCGATTCTCAGGAGCGGTCATCTCCCACCTACCATTTCTTGGACTTGAAACTTAGGCGTCTTGAACTTGTACTCTTCCTTGCTCGACAGCCGCCGTGCACAAAACTGGCAATCAATGCCAATGGGAGGATACACCATTGGGACAACTGTACAATGTGATCGGGGAACAACAATGACGAATCAAAGTGATGAGTTCATGGATTCTGAATCTTTACTGTAAACTCGTTCACCAACAGGGTGAATTGATCTTTTACCCTGCTGGTGCCACATGCAGCACTATTCTTCGCGAATGTAGAGCGCAGGCTGTTCTGCCTCGACCATGGCTCCCCTCCCCTCAAGGGGGGTTTGCATGTAGCTTCACCACCCCCCTCCAGACCCCCAATGTACTTTGATGCCGCCCCACTTTGGAGACCCTGATACCACATGGGTTGTGGAGTCAGTCTGACTTCTCCCCACATTGGGTTGGTAAAGGAGAAAACAATGCCCCAGTTTAGGTGAACCGCACAGGGCTTTCACAGGGGGCCATGGTGGGCATGTGCAACACCGTAGTGGGACTTGAATACTCCTTCTTAGGGGGTTGCAGGATGCCGGGTGACATTGTGTTGTGCTGTACAAAATGTTTTCAAGGTGTCAAGTTGGAATAGCAACACATGTGTGCGTGTGTGCTGTTGCCTGCGTCGAGGACAAGTTGGGGGGGTTTGGTGTAAGGGATTGTGCTGTGATGCTATGGGGTCAATTGTGGAACCCTCCTTCACTGTGCCATGGTGGAGGGTGTTTTTGTGACCAGGTGAAGGGGGCTCTCCCCGTTTCGGGGCAGGGGGGGGGGTAGTGCACTGGATCGGTGGTGGTTTTCCACCTTTTTACCCGTAGCCCATGTTTACCATGTAGTCATGGTTATAAAGCTACCCCCACATAAGTGATGAAACCACCCCAATGCCTTGCTTTGGCCATTTTGGACCGCTGGGGCAGTTTTATCCCCCTGTTGGGGGGCGGGGGCTGTCACCCTTTTAACGGGCCAGGGTTATGGCACATCCCTATGTGCCCAGGATCCAGAGTGCCGGAAGACAGGTTGCCTTATTTCTGTATGTTGCGCTGTATGTTGAACATCCTTGCAAGGTGTGCAAGCCTCTCATGCCCGAAGTCCTGCGACCTCTTTGGGGTGGTTCTATCACAATGGGGAGGGATTTCAGGGATCGAGGTACCCCCCCCGGGGGGGGGAGGAGAGGTGATGGAAGGTCGTGGAACCACATGTGATTCTACACTCAGTGTTTTGTTTCACATTTGAATGAGGGGATGAGGTTTAGGACGTCGTTTGGGGTCCACGTGGACACAGGGTAGCGACAAGGTTACAAAACAAGATCAGTGACAGGGGGACCCCCTTGCTAGACTCAGGGGCAGAACAAGGTGGGTGACAGGGGCAGCCCCCCCCCCCAAAAATTGGGGGGCAGAACAACAGCAGGGACAGGCCACAGGCTGCCGGAAAGTGTGCTTGGCGGTGGAGGTCGTGTCCCTGGGTGGCCTGACGCTGAGTCGGTGGCGGGGCAGCAGGGTTCTTGTTCAACAGTGTTTGCATTCAATGGTGGTGTCTGAACATTCATCCTCATCACAGAGTATTCCAAGCCGTTTGAGGGGTTCTTATGAGCTTTTGCATGCAGGTATTGGGTGAGGGTGTGTGTGTGAGTGTGTGAAAACTCTGTCAGCATTGCCTCAGTTGATAGCGCAACAGAAGGCAAGTCAGCAAAACTGAAGTGTTACTGACGTCCATGCATTCTCGACAAGTTTTCAGGCATCAGGGCTGCAGTGCAGATGCGAGGCATGCCATCAGCAGAGTGTATGATGCACATTAACGATAACCGAAAAATCAGATTTAAGCCTTGAGGTGATCTCAATGCTCATGGTTTGCGCACACCCTGGTTATCTACATGATTGAGCTGGCTGTGCTGATGATGTGTGTCTATCAATCGGGCTGCGGCCGTGTAGCCATTCCATGTTTTACATGTGATATTTGATCATTATCAAAGCATTGCAAAAGCTGGTTTTGGAATTTCTGTTTTTGCGCCAATGAGGCTGAATCCTGCATTAGAGCTCTGCAGAGAAATCTTAATTGGGGCCCTGACAGCACCTTTCGTTTGCTCTTGATTTGTTGCTTTAAAGTGGTTTGGGCATGCCAGGTTGCAGGGGGGGCAGTACTCGCTGATGGGGGAGGGGGTGGGAAAGCATTTTGAAGGAGGAGTTTTCCGTGACACAGGTTTTTTCCAATTAGAGGTATACTACTCCGACCCCCCAGGGGCGGAGATTCGGTGTGTACAAGTATCCCACCTGCAATGTACCACAAAACCACCCATTTGTGATAAACAAAACCCCCCATCTTACCAAAACACCACCCGTTTGTAAAGCCCCCGCCAACTTCAACCAAGCCCCCCCGATTCCTCACCTAACTACCTCCACAGAGATCAGAAAATTTACCAACCCCCCATCTTTTTTCCTATCCAAAAACCCCCCAATCTTTCCACAAAAACACCAGCCCAACCATGACCATAGAAACCCCCAAATGTTATCAAAAAGTGCTCCATTTGTTTCCACACAAACCTCCATTGCTTACCAACTACCCCCCTCATTTTCTTATATATAGCCCCCCCAAAAGAACACCCTACTTTGTTACCAAATGAAAAAGCCCAATGCCCCATTGGTTACGTGAAAAAGCCCCATATTTTACCACTAGAACTCCTGCACCACGCAACCGTTTGGATGACCCCGCCACACCCTGCACCCATACATTAATTGAACCTCGAACACGAAGCGCTGAAAATGCAACCACAAAAATCAATCTCGCCAAGCAAGTATTGTTGCATGTGTGTAAGTATCTATGCAGCGGTGGTTCTTTTGTTTTTGAGGCAGTTACCCTATATGCCCTCATGCCTCGGCCTTTACCTACTGGCCTCAATGCCTTGTTGACATTGAATGTTAGTGGTCAGTTGTGTAAAATGTCTGCAATGGTCAAATCATTCTCGGTAGTAAAAAATAGCAAAAACCCTAAAGAGGAGAACTTACCCCCCAAACGGGAATAACACTCCCCCCGGGGTTTTGGTACTGTACTCGTAGCAAAAAAAAACCCCGAAACCCCCCTTTTTGGGGTGTGAAAGACCCCCAGCGTTAAAAGCCGCCCCAAAATGATAAGCCCCCCCCCCGCTTCCGCGGACATAAGCACCATTTTCAAACAACAAAATCCGGGCCCTAAACGCAACTTCACTTCCAACCTCCCATGTAGGTTTCAACCTCATCAACCCCCACCCCCCCACCCACCTTTTCCTGTCATTTTTACCGCTTCTTCTTCCCACCGAAGGACGCTTCTTTGCAACCCCGCTGGAGTTAATTCCCTTTTCTTGGCAAACAGTCCTGCTTAAACAAGAGAAAGCTGACGTAAGCAACATACATACCCACAAAAATTTGTTTCTAGCGGAAGAGACACTGATGCGCTCCCTATTTCATTCAAAAAGAGAGTGGGGAGTAGAGTGTAGAGTGTAGACAGTAAACATAAGGTAAGTTGGTCCCTCATTGGTTGCTCCATGATTAAATAAGAGAGCAGATCCTCCCAAAAAAAGGGGCACCTCAATTGCATCACGCCCACTACCCGTGGCACACCTGATCCCACTCGCTTCCTGGCGACCACCTTTGCTCTAGGTTCAGTCGCCTAGGATTTGTTGCTCATCAAGCTACACAAGTGGCCGCCTCTTCTGCTGGTTCTTGGGCCGGTTCCCCAGCAAGCAGCACAAGGGACAACCTCGTGCGCCCGTTGTGGGGTAGGCCTCGCACCATGCATAACACTATACACATGGCAAAGTCACCCTCCGCAGTTTGATGTACGCAGATATGCAAAGAATGCACGACACATACAAAGAGCAATGTGAGGTGAAACACCAAATCTAGAAATCACGTGTTTTGCAACCTTGTGTCACATAGCAGACCTACATATTTGTGATGGGAATGGGGCAGGCCTCCCCCTAGCCTGAAGGGTTTTGCAAGCATAGCACAAAATATAAGCATGTCGTGTGTGCCTTTCATTCTACAAACAAATCCCCCCCCCCTTTGTAGGGTGAAAACCCTTTAGCCCAAGCAATGTACGGAGGGATAAAACGACAACCACCCAGAGGTGTAACATATAAAACGTTAAGTCAGGTTGTGCACCCTCCTCAACAACAGCAAAGTAATGAGCTCATAGAATTGTAGCCTTCCAGCTCAGTCCATAGCAAAAAGGGGCTATGAAATCATATTTGCACTCATGTTCACTCCTTATCTCTCTTCCACTCTCACTCTACAACTATCCCTTGGGAAGTAAAAATACACCATGTTGGGACTCACCTAGGAACCACCATGTGCTCCCTAGTGTCGCCGCCAGGCGTCTCTCCTCTATCTATCTCTCTTCTCTCCTCTCGTGCTTCGGGCTTGGCTTAGGCCTAGGTATATTCTTAGGATCCCATAGTACATGAAACATGCTTGAAATCCACCAAATAGGGATTAAAATACATGTGGAAGTGGGGACAACCTTGAGAAAGGGTTGTAGTGGAAATAAAGGTCCCTTAGGGGTCATAGACTCCTTCGAAGGTAGTATGGGTGATATCACTCACACATGGGGTCGATCATGCATGACATGCATGACAATCATGCATCCCAAAAATGTGATCATCCAAATTCAAAGAGTTGTGAAAAATGAATAGTATAACCTTCTTAGGAACCCATTAGAGTGGGGTTGTGGTTGAGTTACTTTTGAGTGAAAGTGAGGTTTTGGGTTGGAATGTGAAGAACACATGCTAGGGCGCCAGCATGTCATGATGCATGATGCATGATACATGACACATGACACATGATGCATGATGAAGGATTGAATGATGGATAATGATCTGAATCTGCTCTGTACATGTTGCCTTTGCACTGCAGGACCAACTGGCGAACCCGGAGTTGAGCGGATATGAGATGGCGCATTTTATAAGGCGCTGAAGACTGGCATTCATGAAGTTGATGGCTGCGATTCAAGTGGCGGGGGGGCTCAACAAGGACGCCAGCAATCAGTCAGAGGTTCAGCACTCAATCTGAGGCGCTGAAGACAGGCTCAAAACAATTCAAAATAAAGTACAAGGTATGTTCTGTGGCTTAATTTCACCCCCCCCCGACTGAAGCCCAGGAATTCAGAAGCTGCCATACAGGAAATTAGGCTGAAAAATGAAACAATGGCCATAATCAGTTCAACCTTGTGAAATGCCTCAGCATTTACTATTAAGTCCAAATGTGGACTACCTTCAATACCAAGTATGATCACTGTACCACAGTACCACTTTAAAGAATGAGTGGGATGACTTCGGAAAGCATACTTATGAGTTACCTTTCTTACTATACCACTCTTACCACAGCCCCATAGACGGTTAGTTTTGAGCTAAAAATGCAAATTCCAGAAATTCCAGAAACACTGTGCTCAATGTGTTATATGAACCATGAAAAAAACCAAGGAATCATTAGGGAAGCCTTACATAGTGATTGTACAAGTCGATGTTTGAAAATGTTAAGTGAAATCGGCGTGTGATAACGCTTGAAACAAACTTTACAAAGAACCGTCTCTGAGGTTCTAACTCGCCAGAAACCACAAAGTGAAAAAGTATTTAGTTTCCTGAAATAGGCGCAAAGTGAAGTGCAGGGAGTTCCGGCGAACCCCGCAACTGCGCGCGTCTGCCCTACGGGACGGGGGGCGAAGCCTCCAAAGTCCAAAAACTTTTTAAACGTTTTGTATAAAGCACTTCTGAAGCTGCAAAAAGCGCAGTTTTGTAAAACAAATAATTCTGAAAACAATGAACAGCAAAAAACGCGATTTTCAATATTAAGCTTGCGGACTAGCAAAAACGTTTTGCGCAGGGAGGGTGCATAGTGCAGCCGTAGGCTTTAGGCACGTTTTGCGCGCATCAAATCACCACTGTGCGTTAGATAAGCGAGTTTCACCATCATTCAGGGACAACAAACAAACAAAGAACATACGTGTTGGTTAGAACTTGCACAACACGCGTAGCGTGTTTTTGCTTTGCTTTGCCCGTGATTTGTACGCTCTTGGTGCTTCGCAAGGTTTCGTATGGGTTGGATTCAGGCAGGATTCGGGCAAGGTTCAGGAGGGAAACGGGTTTTGCTACGCGAGCTGTGCGCACGTAATGACTTCGAAACCATCGTTGATCCAAGTAGGATAGAGGGTAACATAGACAAGAGGGAAACATTCCAGGTTTGGGAGGTAGGGAGAACCTTCCTTGCTCTCTCTCAAGGATGCACAGCAGAGGCGCCGCTATATGCGTCTATGCATAGCGGGCGCGCCGCTATATGCGTCCGCTCTTCCTTTCGTTGGGCTCTGTCTGGATTGGAAAGTTCATACTCATGTCTCACGTGCAAACACATAAAACACTCATATGTGCCACAGTGGCTCACTTATGCAGCGTTGTGTTATAGAGTGTAGGAATGTTGCAACTCAAAAAGTCCAATGAAACTCTGGGGTGAAATTCCTCACTTGCAAGTTGTTCCGTTTGAGTTGCACGAGTGTGGAAGTAGTGTGGAGTGGAGCGTGGGATGGGGGTTGGAGGCATTTAGCACAGGGGCGCTCCGGCAAAAGGCTACTCTTTTGCAGAGCCCCAGGATCAGCGAGTGGGAGAATGGGAATAGAAAGGGACTGGGATTGGCAAGGGCGTTCGCGTTGGTGAGCGTACGCTGGCCCTTGTTCCCACGCCATCTTGGTCCATGGCGGGTTTTCCCTGATTTCCCTGTTTGTGACCCTCTCCTCTCTTTTTTGGGGAGCCCCAAGGTAGAGCCCCTAAGGTAGATTCGCACACATGCTCCCCCTGCACCGCACATCCACGCACAGCACTGCACACACACACTCACAACACACTTTTGCGTTCCCACAACTGACTTTGCACGGATCACGTTCAGCTTCGGTTCCGTGTCCACACTTGCACGAGTGTCATCGGACCGGAGGCGAGATGCACCCAAAGCGTTGCATTGTTGTTCAGGGATGCTTGGGAGAGGCCAGTGAGTGTCTACTCACAAGAACACTGAAACAGGGTCTCAGGACCATAGATGCACCGTTTTCACAGGTGCTATAAGACAGGAGGGAGTAGTCTCACCTCCCAGCACTCTTGCGGGCCTCATTTTGGGCTGACTGCAGAATGTCACGCAAATCCTGAGATTTGCAGTACTCAGCAAAAACCTCGTTGACGTTAACGTCATAGAGTATGAAAGCCGTCACCGGCTCCCAGGTACAGTCAGAGATAGAATAGCCAGACCACTTTGTATAGAATCACCATCCACGTTTGTAGGTGTGGCGGAGGATTCTCTCAACAAAGTGATAGTCTTGCTTTTTCCTCTCTGATTCGGTAAATGTCACGGGTTCACTAGCACTTATTCTTTTAGGGGTAGCCTCTATGGCCGTAGGTGTAGGTACAGTAGGTCTAGAGGGAGGAATGTCCCTTTCGGGCATCCGTAGTGAACTGTCTTCCTCCATAGGAGGTAGCTCTTCATCTTCATCCATAGGATCCGTGGCCAGATCTTCAGCCGCAGCTTCCAGACGTTCGTGTAGATCTTCTTCCCAGTCATAGAGTTTATCTAGCACGTCGTAGTGCTTAAGCTGTGGGTAGCCCACTTCAGTCAGACGTCCGTACTTAGGATGAATTTTGATCCACACGGATCCTTCAGCCACATCCGTGACCAGAAATGGTCCGAAGTAGGGGCTGTCCAGCGTGTTACGCGGCCAGGCATTGAATCATGAGTGATGTATCAGAACCCAATCACCAATTTGATAGATTGCTTCTTTTCTTCTGCGGTTCTTGGTACGATTCTCCTTACTTCTTTTCTTTTCCAGGATTGATCGGCATAGATCGGCGATCCTTTTTTGTTCGGTCAGCCATTCGTCAACTTTAGGCTTTCTTTCGCTAGCGCAGGGGAATTCGAAGTTGAAACCTGGGGTCCCTAGGAACAGTTCCGTAGGGGTGAAACCAGTCCTGCTACTTACCTGATTATTCATTAGGTAGATCGCATGCAAGAAAAGTTTTAGTCAGTTTCGGCTCTTCTCGCCCAGCATCAGAATCCTCATGACTGTTTTGAAACAGCCAATTTGGCGTTCGCACAGAGGATTCTTTGTCCTTAGGTAAGGAGTTCCAAATTGGACTTCCGTACCCATGGCTCTCATGACGCTTCGGTACCAACCAGTAGGGCTGGTAAACCGGATGTCCTGATCGCTATGGATAATTTTGGGTAATCTGTAGATCTGTACCCAGCCTTCGAAAATCTCCTTCAGTACTCCTTCACCATCCACCTTCTTCGTAAGGGGAAACACTCGGCTGTAGCAACTGAGTCCATCCGTCACCAGGAGGGCAAAGTCATGGCCAGCGAATTTAGGTAACTCCATAAAGTCCACGTAGAGGATGGAGTTCATTTGGTTCGGAATCAGGGGATTCCTCACCTCACCACGATCCGCTGCAGTGTTAGCTTTAGCCTTAGTGCAGGGACACTCAGCGATGATCTTAGATAAAATCTTCTTGAGAGATGCACGCTACTCTTAGCAAAGAAATACTTCTGGAAGAACCAAAGAGTTCTCTCCACCCCAGGGTGACCATCCGTTTTGTGTGCCCATTCCAACAGAGTTTCTTCGTCGTCTTTGGGGACACAAATGAGGTCTTCCCTGTATAGGTGAGTTGAGGTGCGGGACCATTGTACTGCATCCAGGATGTTTGAGCTACCAATCGTCAACTGGTCCAAGATGTCCGAGTAATCGGCCGTCGGGTCCCTCATACTCCAGGACATAAGTTGTTCTTTCCTCGTAAAGAGATCGAGATGTTGATTCATCTTGGCGAAAGCTTCTTGGGCCATCATCTCGGTGTCTGCCCCCACCAGCAATTCAAAACAATTCCGTGATAGATAATCACAGAGTTCGTTTTTAATTCCCCGGATGTGGAATGTAGCGAGTCGTAGCTGGCTCAGGTACACCAACCATCGTCGTAGACGTCTTCCATCTGGCGGTGGTCTTTTCATAAAGTACTTCACGGAATCCTGATCACATAGCCACGTGATGGGATTGGTATCCAGGATCCTGTGTTGACTAGCCAACACTAGAACTCCAGCTAACGGCTCCTGCTCGTAGGTGTGATAATGTGACCGGGCTGCATTTCACTTTCAATTCCAGTGGCCAAGTGGAACTAGGCGCCATTCTTTGGTGTCAGAGTCAGATTTTATGAATCCTTCTCTTGTGACACCTTGGACTCTTAGGCAATAATCAATGTCTTTACATTGATCCGTAGTTAGCCTTTGCCACTGTAATAATGTCCCTCCTCCTCCAACGTTACTAGCATCCGTGATTAGAATCATCTCAGCGTAGCGTTGGGGTACTCCAAGTAATAGGCATTCCCGGATTTTCTTCTTGACTTCTTCGATTGCTTGCTTTTCAATAGGTCCCCAGCGCCACGGAGTCTCCTTCCTGATGAGATCCGTTAGTGGTGCGCTGGATTCCGTGAAATTTCGGACATGTCGCCTGTAAAAATTACAGGATCTGATGAATTGTCGGCTTTTCTGAACTCCTTCAGCTTTAGACGTAGAATCTGTTAGGTCGAAGTCCATCAGGGGCTTCATCCTTCGATCCTGCGGTTTTCACCATCCATCTCCGATGTGGAATCCGAGGTAGTCTGTTTCCCTCTTGAGAAATTTACATGTCCCCAGCTTGATGCGGAGGTGATTTTCTTGACAGACGGTGTAGAACTCTCGGAGTAGTAGGAGATGGTCATCGATGGTGTTCGTCCGCAGGATGACATCGTCGATGGGAGCCTCCAGAACAGCACCACGCTGTAGGAGCTCTTGGACGGCCGGTCGTCGTTTACACAGGGCGATGATTTGATTCATCAGCCCCTGGAACAACGCCGGGGCGTTAGCAATACCAAATGGCATTACCCGCCATTTGCAGACCCGTCCACCCGGAGCAATGAATGCCGTTGGACCTTGGGCACGCTCCGTTAGGTCAATTTGCCAGAAGCCGGACCGCTTGTCCATTTCAGCAGCAGCAGTTTCCACGGTATTCTCCATCAGGGGCAGCGAACCGCTGTGCAGTTTTTTTTTCTGGTTTACCTTTTTGTAGTCGACCACCAATCTTTTTGCAGTGCTCCCTGGTTTAGCTACCAGGAAGCATGGACTGCAATGCTTAGGATAGTCCGTCTTTTTGTACTCGTAGACCAAACCGGCCTCCACGCATTCTTTGATTTGGCGAGTAATCTCAGCCATGTCATCTTTTGATGCTGGGTACGGTCGACATCGAACTCGATAATTGAGAAATTCTTCTCTTAGTTCTAGGTCCATGGTGGCGAGTTTCTTCACCGATCTGGTTGGAGGTAACGGACCAAAAAAGGCAGAGAAATGCAGGATGATTTTCTTGATCCTCTCATCAACATGCATTTTGTTGAGAGAAATCTTGAGGTCTTCAGATGCGTGTAGATTGGACGCACCTGGTTCTTGTTTCTTAGATTTTTCATCTTGCTCCGTCAATTTGGTGAGGGCTAAGACCTGTTCGGAGTCCAAAATCATTTGATTCCCCTGGTGATCAATTTTCTTCGTTTCTTTGACATTCTTTCTTAGCCTCTTGATGTCTTTCCGGCGTAATTGATCTTTTCTTTCTTCTTCCTTTTCTTCTTCTCCTTCGATTTCTTGTTCTTCTTGTTCCAATGCTTCGTGTAGTTCGTAAAGCATGACCAATTCTTCGCCGACATCGAAATACGTCCCATCTTCTCTGTCGTACTCGTCTAGGTAGACCATGCTTTTCCATTTTTCTTTTAGCTCCAGTTTTTGGAGTCTGTCAATTTAATTTAGTAGAAGGAGACGAGTTTCCTCCAAATCTTCTTTTGAAGAAGGGAAAGAATTTTTACTCGGGCGTGTGTGTAGGAGACGGAGTTCACATTCGTCTCCTTCGCTCGTCATCGATTCAAGTGGGACGGAAACGTGTGAAAGAGGTTTTTCGGGGTTAGGAGTTTCGGAAGGGGTCGAAGGAGCCTCTAGAGGTTCTACTTCTTCCAACAACAGGTAGGAGACCAAGTTGTCGTAGTCCATAGTGGTGTAGGAGTCGTTCGAAAAGGGTAGAGTCGACTGAGAAGGAGTTTCGGATATACTTCCGCTTTCGTCGGAGTTTTCTTCGCTCTCTTCTTGAGTTTCTCTTGCCTCTTTCGGACTTTCTTGAACCACTTCTTCGACTTGAAACTTAGGCGTCTTGAACTTGTACTCTTCCTTGCTCTCGTCCACGTCCAGAAACGTTTTTATCATCTCCTCTTTTCCGTACCCAGGGCCGTGCTTTAGCACGAACTTCTTTATCTCCTCAGACACGTTTTCCATCGGGTTAGAGGACACGTTCTTCCCCGAGACTAGGTACATAGCGGTTCGCCAACGGGGTTTGGCAAAACCTCTTCTTTTGGGTTAAGTCGGTAAAGAGGAACGTCAGGTAAGAGCAACTTTGTCACCGTCAACTTCTCAAGTAAAGGCCCCCATAGCTTTTCTTTTTCTTCCCACTTCTTCCGAGGAATAACCAAAGCGACCGTAGCTTGGTCCATATAGACTTTCACCAACGTGTGGAGTATTTTTGAGAAAGGGGGGTTCGCGTAGAGCATCTTCCAAGCTCCCAACTTTCCCCAATCATACCACCACGTGTTGTTGGTCTTGCGAGTACAAACGTACTCCGCGTTGGCGTTGTCTTTGGACGCAAAGAGTTCAACAAAGTCGCCGTTACACGTGTTCGGGTTAAGGCCAAGTTCTCGAAACGCGTCAAGCTTGGTGGCGGAGTCGAGAGTGTAGTTCTCCGTACGGTGTAGGCTCAAGGTAGCGAGGATACTCTCTTGCTTCACCTTGCTATCGAGTGCCAAGGGAAAACTCTTCAGAGTCTTGAGCGTAGGTCTTGGACACTTTGTCTCCTTGAGGAGTATTGCTTCCCATTCCTGCTTATCGTTCACAACCAACAAGTGAGTGGGTTCTTGAAGCGATAAATATTTCATCCACTCGTTTGGCGCAAAGAAGTCCGTCCCGAATACGGCTTCAAAGGCGTCGGTGTCGAACGCTTGAAACTTTTGACGTTTGGGGTTTGAGGTTTGATTTTGCGGGTACTAGACGCCTTTCGGCCCCGGGGGGCCACCTGGTCGGGCCAGGTGATATCCTCCCCACCGGGTCCTAGTGGGGGGCCCTCCAAGACGCACCTCCTGCCTGGTGGCGGAGTCCCCCGGGTTCACAGAGCTCGGAGCCCCGTCCTTCCCCGGCTGAAACACCGGCGTCCCGGTTTCGGCACTCCCCGGTCAGTGCATCAATTCGCAGCCGTGGCTGCGGGCGCTTACCCACTGCGTCGCCCCCCTAATGCGTGGTCGCCCGGGGCGCCGGCGCCGCCGGGCCCGTGCTACTGGCTTGTCGCCAGTGGAACCCCCTTGGGCTGGCGCGGAGGCTGCCTAGCCTAGGGGTTGGGGCGTGGCGCTGTGCGCCACTACTGCCTTGGCGGGTGCAGTGCCCCGTCTGTGTGTGCGCGGCGCTCGCGGCCGGTTCGGGGGGTTCGGGCCGGTACCTGGCGTCGTGTCTCTTTCGTTTCCCCCTCCCCGCCCCGCGTGTTCCGCGCTGCGTGTGGCGGGCCGTCCCGTCCGGTTGTCCCTTACCCTCGCTCGCTGGTACGCCATTCCGCGCGGTCTGTGCGTTTCGGGCGCTCGGTCCGGTTGCCCTTTCGGTAGTCCCCGCGTGTCCCTTGCGTGTGTGTGCGCTCGTGCTCTCGCGGTGTCCGCTTCCCCCCCCGCTGGGTGGTGTGGCGTGCGCATCTCGCGTGGTCCCGGCACTGGGCGCTGGTAGTGCCGTTCCACGTGGTCTGTGCCCCTCCGCGTGTCCTGCCCCGGTCCCTTGCTCCGTCTGCCGTGCTTGGGGGGGGGCGGTCCGGTCCCGGTTCCCCCCTACTTGGCTTGGGGTTGTGGGGGTGGCGGCAGGGCGTCCCCGGGGGGGGTGCCTTCTACCGTTGCGTGGGGCGTCTGGGGTCATGCGCTCCCCCTCCCCCGACTGCCCGTCCACTGGGCGGGCTGTCGGGGTCCGCGATCCACGTGTTGTGGGCGCGGGTGTGCGGGTGTGGGGGCCCTGCTCTGTCCCTGTGGGGGCTGCGCGCCGCGGAGCGGGTCCGTGGCGTTCATATGCTGGGGGGCGGGCTGGGGGGGAGGGGGGGGCGTGCGCCGTACCCCCCGGTTGTGCGGCCGGGGCGGGGCCTGTAGGGCGGGGGGTCGCTCTGCCTCATTCCGTCCCTCTGCCTTCCCTGGGCAGGCAACAAAGCAAGCGTCACTGGCGTTGTGCTGTCCATGGGGGGCGTGGCCCCCCATACCACTCCGGTTCGTGCTCAGCCGGCTCCTCTGGGTACGATCTGTGCGGCGTCCCGGTGGGCAGGCGTGGGCTCGCTTGTTCTTCGCGGCCCCCACTGGAGCCGGCGGCTGGGGCGGGGGGGCGGGTTGCACTCCGGCTCCCCTCTCGGGCGGGGGGGGACCATCCCCCCTGCCTTGGGGGGTGGGGGCCGGGGCCCCCGCGGCTGGCGGGCCGGTGGGGAGGCGGGGGGGGGGTGTCGCGCCGCGGCCTCCCTGCTCTCCTTCCGGGCGGCGGCCTGCGGTACTCCATCCTGGCCCTCCCCGTGCCGCCGGCGCCTCCCCTTCCGGCGTGCGCGTGCGGTCGGGGCTGAAGTGCCGCCCCGGGGTGGGGGGGGGTGAGGGGCGGCCCGTGGACCGCTCCCCCGGGGGCCCCAGCAGACCTGAACCTCCCCTCTGTCATCCCGGAGTGGGCTGTGGTTACGGGAGGGTCATGTGGGGCGCGGCCTCCTTCCTGTTCCGTTGTGCGCGTTGCTCCGGCACGCCGGTGTGGGTTCGCGGGAGCAGGTCCAGCCGCCGTTCTGCTTACTGCGTCGCCGTCCCTTCTGGGGGGGGGGCGCCCCCCCGGCCCTGGGGGGGCGGAGGGCCGCGCCTGTGGCTCCCCAGCTGGGGTGGGTGGGGGGGGGGGGGGGGGTGGGGGGGCCGCCCCTCCGCCCGCTCTCGGGCCTGTGTGTGGGGGGGGGGGGTGGGGGGGCCCTTTGGTCCCCTGTCGACGCCTCCTGACGGCCGGGGGGGGGCGGGCGGCATGGCAGTCCTGGCCCCGGGGGCCAGCCATCGGCTGGGGGGTTGCGCCCTTCCCCCGCCCCCCTCTATATAGAGCCCGATCCTCGTGCAGGCCCTCGCTGGGGCCCCTCATCCCCCGGCCGTTGTCGCGCGGCGCTGGCCGGCCGGGGGTGGCCGTGAGGGTTAGCGGTCAGTGGTTGGCGGGCTGCGGGGCAGCAGGTTCCCCATCGCGCTCGTTGTCTCCGCACTCCCTCCCGCGGGAGGTGGCACGCCCTCCTGCGTCGTGCCGTACCGGTTGGGGGGGCGTCAGTCGGGGGGCCCAGCCCCCCCCCCCGATCTCTCGTATCCGCCGTCTGGGCCATCACCTGCGCCGCCGCTTGTGTGGGGGCTGGGGCTGTGGCGGCGGCGGGTTGTGCCGTTGGTAGCGCCAGTGGGCGAGGGCGCTGCGCAAAGCCCGGGGGAGCCAGTTGTTGGCGTCCGCATCCGTGATGCGGAGCACCGCTCCCCCTTCCAGGAAGGCCGGCTACGTGGGCTCCCTGTCGGGCCACGCCGCCCGGATCACTGACCTGAGGACCCTCTCATGGTCCTCTGGGGCTGCCCACCCCCCCGGGGGTACCTCTCGGTTTCCTCCGTCTCTCCGGAGGAGCACGGCATCGAAGGGCCGGTTCCTTGACCTCCTGGAGGTCCCCTGGTTGGCCCAGCACACCCACCCGTACACCTCCCCCACCAGGGGGAGGGTCTCCTCCCCCAGAGGTTCCGGGACCGCGCCCCAGTCCCGGTCCCATGGCCAGCCCTCCTCTGCCCCCCGTGCCGGCCCCCCTCGCTGCTCCTGCGCCTGCGGCGCCGATGCCGCGCCCCGTCCCCCCTCCGCCGAGGCCATCCGCGCCGGCTCCGCCCTCGGCGCGGGGGGGGCTGGCTGGTGCCGGTGTCGTGGGGGGGGGGGGGGACGAGCTCGCCGGCGTCAGGGTCTATGTTGTAGAGGTGGTGGTGGTGGTGGTGGTGGTGGTGGTGGGTGTGGTGTGCCGGCATCTGTTGGATGCCGGGGGGGATGCACCTCACCGGCTGCACGTCCAGCTGCGGGGGCGCCCCGCCCTCTGCCCCCCTCCCTTCGTCCCGTCCTCCCCCCTGGGCTCCCATGCCCCGTCCCGCCTGTCCCTTGGGGCCCGCGGCGCCCTTGCCCTTGCCCTTGGGCCCCTTTCCAGCCCCCTGCCCGTATCGCGGGTCCCGCCTCCCGTCCCCCACGCCCTGGCCCGCCCGCTCTCCCACCTCCCCTCGCCCTGCCCCCTGCACCTGGGCTCCCTGCCCGTGCCCCTGCGCGCCCTTCCCGTACCCTGGCCCCTTCCCGGCCCCCTGCCCCGAGTCGCGCCGTCCGCTGCCTGCGCTCTGCTGCCCCCCGCTGCTGCGCCCTTCCTGGACCACTCGCCGGGCGTCCCGCTGCCTTTGCAGCTGCGGCAGCGTGACGCCCGGCGGCGAGCGCTCGCGTGCCGGGGGGCGGACGTGCCGCTCCCGCCCCGGGGGGAAGGGCTTGGGGGGGAACGGCTTGGGGGGGCTGGTGTGGGTGTGGGTGGGGTTGGCGTGGGCACGGTACTTCGCGCTCTCCCTGCCCACTGCTGCTGCTGCTGCGGACGCCGGTGAGGCGTCCGTGGCCCGTGCGGGGTTCTTCCCTCGCTTGCGCGGCGTGCTGGGGGTCGCGGCGTGGCCGGCCGAGGCGGTGTCGCGGCCCGCCGGGGTCGCGGCCGCAGCCCCTCGCGCGCCCTCCTCGCTCTCCTTCGCTGCTGTGGCGGCCGCCGACGAGGCGCCCGTGGCCCGTGCGGGGTCCGCCCCCCGCTTTCGCGGCGTGCTGGGGGCCGCGGCGTGGTCGGCCGAGGCCGTGGTGCGGCCCGCCGGGGCCGCGGTCGCAACCCCTCGCGCGCCCTCCTCGTTCTCCTCTGCTGCCGCGGCCGCCGCCGGCGAGGCGCCCGTGGCCCGTGCGGGGTCCGTCCCCCGCGTTCGCGGCGTGCTGGGGGTCGCGGCGTGGCCGGCCGAGGCGGTGTCGCGGCCCGCCGGGGTCGCGGCCGCAGCCCCTCGCGCGCCCTCCTCGCTCTCCTTCGCTGCTGTGGCGGCCGCTGACGAGGCGCCCGTGGCCCGTGCGGGGTCCGCCCCCCGCTTTCGCGGCGTGCTGGGTTCGCGGCGTGGTCGGCCGAGGCGGTGGTGCGGCCCGCCGGGGCCGCGGTCGCAATCCCTCGCGCGCCCTTCTTGCTCTCTTCTGCGGCTGCGGCAGCCCTCGGCGATGCGCCCGGTTTCTGCGCCTGGGCTGCCCCCCGTGTCGGCGGCGTGCCGGGGGCCGCGGTCGGGGCCGCGGCGTGGCTCGCTGGGGCTGCGGTCTCCGCTTCCTGCGCGTCTGGGGGCCCCCTCTCGGGGCGGGGCGGCGGGGCTGGCTGCTTGGGCGGCGGAGGCGGTCATCTCGGCTGGCTCAGGCTCCCGGGCCGGCGGCGGCGGCCCGACCAGCACCGCCGCCTCGGCCAGCCTCCGCTCCTCGCGCTCCGCGAGGGTCTCCCCCGTCCACTCCGGGGAGGAGACGGGGGAGCGGGAGCGGGACCAGCGGTGGTGGCGGTCGTCCCGCTGGGGGGACCCATCAGAGTCTGCCATCACTGTTACCCTGGTAGGCATGCGTGGTGGCAGGCGCGCCCTTCCCACTACCTCCTGGTGCATCAGTGCCTTGCCGTGGGCAGTGCCGTGTGGTGCTCTGCGGGGGGGAGGGGGGGAGGGGGTGGGGGGCCAGCTGTGGCGTCAGCCCCGCACGGCCGGGGGACTGCGGCCATCCACCGGCACTGGGAGGGGAGGCGGGGGAGCCACGAGGCCCACGCGTCGCGCTATAGCTCCCAGTCTGGGGCGGGGCCCAGGGCCCTGGGCCCCCGGGGGTCGTCGAGCGGTGTCGGGGGCAGCCGCACCAGGTGGACCCCCGTAACGGCGGTGACCTCCTGTGCTCGCAGGAAGGTGTGTACTCCGTCCCGCGCCGCGGGCGCCGGGAGGGGGGGGCGGGGTACGGGTGTTGCCCCATAGAGGTGGGTGGGGGTGATCCCCAGGATCCGCCCCGGGTCCCCGCGGGTCGCGACGACGAGGAGGAGCAGGGGGGTGCCAGGGCACTCTTGCCAGAGGACCTGCCCCCTGTGGTGGGCACCCCTGGTTCTGGAGAGGGGGGGGGACAGGTCAGGGTTAGCCCAGCCGCGGGGCGCGTGCGTCGCCGGCGGGAGGGCGGGGCACCAAGTGGGCTCCCTGGGGAACGCCTCGCAGATGACGGCGTACGGGGGGGTAGGCCTGGTGCCGTCGTACACCGGGTTGGTCGGCCGGGGGCGGGCAGATGCCTCGTCCGCCCCCTCCCTGAACACCGTGACCTCGCCCACCTCCAGGTCCTCGTCCGGCGGGTGTAGAAGGTGGAGCGCCGCATCCAGCTCGGACACTCCTCCCGGGTACGTGGCCCGCGCCTGGTTCAGGTACGGGGCCGCGTCCCCGGGGTAGCGCGTCCTGAGGGCGTGCAGCAGGGCTGGGGCGCTGCTGCGGAGGGACATGGCAGACCCTACCCCCGTCAGCCGCAGGGTGTCCCCCATGGACAGGGGCCGGCCCGACCGATTGGACTCGCGCCACTCCATCCAGTGCCCGTAGAGGGCCGCTTCCGGGCTGATGAGCCCCGGCTGGACGGCGTTCACGATCCGGTGCATTGCCGGGAGCAGCGTAGGGGCCCCCGCTCCGTTCAGGGCGCGGACGGCCGGGAGGGCGGTCTCGTTGAGGAAAGCCCTCGCACTGCCCTCCAGGTCACACCGTGCGGCAGCGTGCGCTTCGTGTGCCTCCGCCACCGCGTCCGCCACCAGGCCCCGGGACGGCCGCCTCCTGCGCTCTGCGGCGGGCCCTGGTGTGTCCCGGCCCATCCCCCCTGTCGGCGTGGCATGGTGCTGCGGGCTCTGCAAAGGGCGGCGACGGGTGGGGGTTAGGGTGCGAACACGTGCGACAGGTGCGCAACGAATGCTGGGTCCCGCAGGTGCACGTGGATCCACAGAAGGGCAGCGCCCGCGGGGCCCGCTTGTTCGTGCGAGGGGGTGTGTGCCCCCTCGATGCGCCGGCGCAGGGCCTCCTCCTCTGTGCGCCTGCGCGGGCCTGCGGGAGGTTCAGGCCAGGGGCACGCGGCTACCTGGGCGCACCGCGCGCACCTGTTGACGCCTGTCGACGCCGCGGAGGACACCGTGTCACATTCCCCGCAGAGTCGGCAGGTGTGTGGGAGGTGGGAGGGCGGCGACCAAGGGTCGAGATGGCGGAGCCAGGGGTCGTCCCACCTCTGTTCGAGGGGGTCCCGGATCTCCAGCAGGCGGGCGCGGACGCGGCGCCGGTAGTCCTTGCCAAGCGTCTTCCGCTGGACCTCCTGCCACGTGTCATCGGGGAGGATCCCGTGGTCGTGGAAGGCGGCGATGAGGTCGTCCCACGCCGGGCGGGGGTGCCCCTGGGGGGGGCTCGCCATGTACACGTGGCGCCCGGTGAGGTGGGGCGTCAGCGCATCCCATCGGCACCCGTTAGCGGTGTCTCTGTGGAGGAGGGCCAGCAGGGTGCCGTCCGCGACTGCCTCCCACCCCACTCGCAGCCCTCCGCAGCCGTCTAGCTCCTGGCGCAGCGCGGCTGCAATGCCGGTGGGGAGCATGAGGAGCAAGGCCCCCTGGGTGTCGCCCAGCCGGGACAGGGCGTCGTCGTATACCGGCCCCCCAGCGTTGAAGTGCGCCACGGTGAGTTGGGCGGCCCCGTCCTCTGGGGGGTGCCACCAGACGGTGGCCGCAGCGTGTCCCCACTTGCGTATCTCCGTAGCCCGGAGTACGTTGGCGGCGTGAAGGATGATGCGGGGCGGGACGGGTGTCCTGACGAGTGAGGACACGTTCCCAGTCCATCCCGTTTGCGGCCCCGGGGCCGCCTGCAGCCATTCCCCCGTCGCCGCGTCCCACGGGTGGTCAGGCCCCGCCCCGCGGATCATGGTGGGTCTCGGCCGGGTGTCCGGCCCCCATCCCTGGAGCGGGATGGCGGCGTATCGTTGCGCAGGCGTCTCCGGGGCGCGCGTGGCGGCGCACCACCAGCTCCACTCGCGCGCCCACTCCTCACCCACGATGCGCGCCTCCCATGCGGTCATGGAGCCGCGCCCGATGATCCACGGTGGGAAGAGGGCGTCTTGTAGGTGCCTCGAGAACCCCCCCGGCAGGTCCTGGTACGGGTAGGGGCTCTCTTGGGGCGGGCACTCCAGAGTGCCATTCACGACACGGAGGGAGGCTACGAAGTCCTTGTCAGGGCGCGGGGGAGGGGGAGGGTGGTCGCCCTCCGCCGCAGTGAGCCACCGGTGCGCCCGGGCAGCCGCGCTCTGGGGCTCGCGGAGGAGTTGCTCCAGCTGGTGGTTGCGAAGCTCCCATGCGAAGTCCCCCAGCTGGAGCATGTGGTGGAGGAAATCGTCCACCGAGGTCCCTCCTGGTGGGTCGTATCGGGTTATGGCGCGGAGCTGCGCCTCCGCGTCCTTGGGCACCAGTCCGGAGCAGAACACCTCCGTCCATGTGGCGCCTGCGGAGCGCCACGAGGCCACCCACAGGGCTTTGTCCCCAGGTGGGAGGTGGCGAGCTGCCTCGTGTACCGCCTGGCGGTAGTGGGGCCAGAGGAGCCGTGAGTGGGCACATCCCACGTGCATGTGCACCAGGGTCTCCTCCGGGCCGTCGCATAAAAGGCACGGTTGTGGGACGATGGCGACGCCGGAGAGCCGCTCCTTCCGGACGCGGAGCCTGCGCTGCACCGGCGTGAGGCCGTCTCGGGCCCGCAGCGCCCGGCGGTTGGTGGCCGCCGCGGTGAGGTCCCGGGCGTGGACATAGGCCGTGGCGTGGGCCGCGCCCAAAGGTGTGTGTCCCCGATGCGTTAGCGCATGGTCTGTCTGCGCCTGTTGCGCGACCTCGCCGAGCACCCGCATCGTGGGGGGCCGTAGATCGAGATGGCCGTCACGGCCGGCGACAATGAGTTGGGCGTGGCCAGGGTCCGGGGGCGTGTTCTGCAGGACGGTGTCCTGGGACGCCGCCCAGTCCGCCTTGTGCAGTAGGGCGTCACTGTGGTGCGAGGTGGCTCGGACGTACCAGAACGGGTGCCCGGCGTGTTGCCCTCGCGCGTACAGGCTGTCCCGGAGCCACCTCAGGGGCATCTGGTTGACCACCTTCGCTGCGCCCGCGGGGACCCCCGTGGTCCGCTCGCGATCTGCGTGCCGCAGGAGGGGGAGGATGACTTCGGCGTCCACCGTGTGGACCCATGGTCGGTGGGCACCGTATTGTAGGGGGAGGGAGGCGGCCACCCCCTCCCCGTCGGGCATCGTGCCCGAGATGGCCACCGCCCACGTGCGGGTGAGGTCGGCGGCGAGAGCGACGCTGGTGGCGTGTCTGCAGGGTCCGCCCCCGGACGCGTCAGAGGAGTTGTGTCCCCAGGCCTCCGGGATCCAGTTGTATCCGGTGGGGCTGAGCCAGCCCGCGTTGAGGTCGGCGGAGTGCCACCGGACGTCGGGGTGGCTGGGGGTCAGTTGGTCCACGCTCAGCGCCCTGGTGTCGCCTGGGCTGATCGCCGGGTGGTCGTGCAGCCGGATCTCCGCTCCGGTGATCGTGCTTGCCCAGGACCGTAGTGCCGTCACATGTTCCTTGAGCCACGCCAGGCCCCCGCACTGGTGCACCACCAGGTGTCCCGTGTCCTCCGGCTGGTCCTCCAACGCGTGTACCGCCATGTGTGGGTCGTGCGGCACCCCCGTAGCCATCAGCAGGGCGGTGCCACCAGGGAGCCCACGGGGTTCGGGCTGGCCTGCCCCTACCTGCACTATTACCCACTCGGCCCGGAGCTGCGCTTGCCCCGTCGCTTGGGTGCATTGGTCGTCCGTGGTCACCAACCACAACGGCGTCGGCGCGTGGGGCCGGGGGCGCAGGGGCTCTGGCCATGCCACGTCCGCGGTAGGCTCTTGGTGCTCGCTTTCCGCGAGTACGTCGCGGAGGATGTACATGAGGGCTGCTGGCGGGTGGTACGCCGCCCGCCGCGTGGGGGGGGGGGGGGCGTCCCGGCGGCGGTAGCCCCCGACGTGGAGGTGCAGGCCGTCCGGGGTCACCCGTGGGCCGGTGTGGGTGTCCTGCTTAGGCCTCGTGGGGTGGACGAGTCTCAGGCGGGGGTCCCGTGTGCCGGTGGTGTGGAAGAGGTGGGCCAGGGCGTCGCGTCACCCGGGGTGGTTGGTGGGCTCCTGCTCACGGCGGCAATAGTGGAGGTGTTCATCGGCGCATTGGTTGAGGCACTCCCGCACCGCCGTCGGCCACGGATCGTCGTTGTCGGGGAAGGGGTGGCGTGGCCCGTGGTGCCCATGCCACGGCGTTGTGTGTGGCACCGTCAGGCGGCACGTGTCGCGGTGTCGCAGCTTGGCGGTGCGCAGCGTGACGATGTTGCCCCGCGGGGACTGTAGTTGGACATGGGCCGCCCTGGGGCACGCGATGGGGTTGTACAGCCCCACTCCCAGGGCGGCCAGGGTCCGGGGTATGCGGTGGACCCAGTCGCCTCCCGCCAGAGTTGCGAACTCCGGGACGGGGTAGTGCACCTCAGGGCATATTTCGTGCGCGCCGGCTATCTCCCAGAACATCTTGGTGACCTCGGCGCGCACAGAGGTTGAGCGGTGGTGGACGAGTGTACCCACGAGGGCCACCGCTGCCTGCTGGCACCGCGTGGGCACCCGCGTGAGCCCCAGGGTCCGGTCATCCTGCAGGCTGTCCCGCGAGGCGTCGAAGGCGTACGGCGCCCTGTCCTTCGCGACCTGGACGGTGATGTGGTCCAGGTGGCGTGCAGTGTTGGAGTCGTCGGCGATGAAAGGGGCAACGTACTGCGTCGCCCCCCCCGATGATCGCAAGGATGACGTCCTGCACCACTTTCGGTGGCGCGAGGGTGTTAGGACACCAGTGGTGCACCGCCGCCAGGCGTAGCTGGTGCTTGCGCTGCAGGGAGAACTCCCTGTCCGGCTGCAGCTGGAGTCCCAGGTAGGGGACGGAGTCCGCCGCTGGTACCCAGTGCCAAGGGTTTTCCAGGTGGGGGCAGAGGCGCAGCTGCAGGCCCGGGACCCCCTCCGTGGTGGCCATGGCGCACTTGCGGGGGTTGAGCTCCATGCCCATCATCCCTAGGTACGCGGCCACCGCCTCCACGCCCTCGATGAAGTGCTGCAGCGTGTGGGCCACCACCAGCAGGTCGTCGATATAGGCCTGGATGAGGCCGTGCTCGGCCCCTCCCGGCGGGCGCAGGCGGTGCCCCTGTGCCCTGAGCAGGGGCTCCAGGAGGAGCGCGTACAGCAGGGGGCTCTCGGGGTTGCCCTGCCGGACGCCGCGTAGCATGTAGACGGGCTGCGTTAGCCCGTGTGCTGTGACGATGCGCAGCCTGGCGCACGTGTGGAGGAAGAGCAGGAGGTCGATGACGTCCGGCGGCACGGAGAGGTGGCGCAGGATGAGGTGCAGGGCGCCGTGTGGGGCGGTGTTGAAGGCCTTGCGGGCGTCAAAGGAGAAGACGTAGTTGGGCCTTCCCCGCTTGAGCTGCCGCTGCGCCATGAACAGCGGGGGGCCTGTGTTGGAGCCAGGGAGGGCCCCCTGCTGCCAGTCGCTGACCACTCCTTGCCGTGTGAGCACTTCCGTGATGCGCTGACTGAGGGGGCCCGTGAGCAGCTTCATGTCCAGCTGGCCCAGGGCTATGGGCCTGTAGTCGTCCAGTCTGGCAGAGCCCGGTACCTTGGGGCTGAGCCAGATGTGCGCTTCCCTCCAGTGCATCGGCGGCGGGGCGCCGCGGGGGATGGCCCGGTAGGAATGGACTAGGAGCCACTGTACGGGTGCTGGGAGGGCCTTGATGAAACGGGCTTCCACGTGGTGGGGACCTGGGGCCTTGCCGTCGGCCTTGTCCAGGGCGGACTTCAGGTCCTGCATGGAGTACTGCTGGACCTGTGTCCAGGCCCCCTCAGGGACCCGGGGGACGTGGCGGCCGAGGACTGCCTGGAAGCCCGGGAGGTCCACCGGGCGTTTGTCATACAGTTCTCACCAGAAGGCGCGAACTGCGAACATCACGTCGTGGGCCTCTGTGAGGAGCGTTTGGGTGTTGGGGACCCGCACGTTCCAGAGGCCTGACGGGCCCGGGGCCTCTACCTCTATGGCTCCCCGCACGGCTTTCCATCGCTGGGCGATGTCGGGGGCGTGGCGGCGCCAGAAGTCCTTGATGGCGCGCTTGCGGTCTGCCGCCAGGAGGGCGCGGAGCTGGCAAATGTCCTCCTCGAGGGCGGCTGCTTGCCTCTCCAGCTCCTCCTGTAGCTGGCCCTGTGTGGTCGGGCGGAACCCGGGCGACACACCCTGCAGCTCCTCCGTGAGCCGGAGCGCCGCCTCGGACCGGATGCCACGCCTGGCCGCGTCCGCCTGGTACGCTGCCGGCGCGCGCGCTGCCAGGGTGTCATAGCGGAGGACCGCTGCCTGGAGCTGCTTTCCGCTCTCCGGGAGGTCCCCCTCCGCCGGGTCCGTCCCCGCCGAGGAAGGCTGCCGGCGTCCCACCACACGCGCCAGGGCGTCATGCGCCGCGTGGAGGTGTTCGAACACCTTGTCCACCGCGGCCGCGGGCATGGACCCGTAGTCGTGCTGCTCGGCGGGACCCAGCCAGGGCGCCAGGGAGGGTTCATCCTGCGCGGCGGTGACCGCCGCCCACAGGCAGTGTTGGACGGGTGCGGCCTCGGCGTCGTAAGGGAGGAGGCGGCCCTCCGTGTGGCTGTATGGGGTGGGCATCGCCGCGCGCCCCGCTGCGCTGAGGAGACTCGGCAGGGCCAGGCGGACCGGGAGGTGGTCCGAGCCGACCACCTGGGGGTGTGCCATGCCGCGAGCCCAGACGCTTTCCCGCAGGGACCACGGCAGGAGGGGCTCGTTGACCAGGAAGGTGTCCACCCTGTGCCGGAACGGGTGGAGCGTGGGGGTCATGTCCTCCTCGCCGCCTGCCGCGGTCCTTCGGAAACCGCAGGCCTCCCAGCCCGCTCGGAAATGCTCCGTGGCCGGGTTGGCGGGGACATCCATGTAGATGTTGGTGTCGCCGGCGATGACCACCGGGTGCCTCCCGCCGAGGCTGCGTGCCGTGGCATACATTTGTATGTCGGCCCAGAACGCCGCTCGTCCCGCCCACGGGGAGCAGCCTGCTTGCGGCCCGTGGACGTTGATGAGGGTGAGGCCACCTCCGTCCGTGCGGATCTCCAGGGCCGCGGCCTTCCCGGAAACACATTTTCGTGAAACTGAGCACCTCGTGCTCCGCCACGTACTTGCTGCTGACTGCGGTGAGGAGCCCCCCCCCTCTCGAGGTGGAGGTGGCTCCCGTCTCCGCCAGCCGGCTGCTGAAGAAGGCGGTGTACCCCTTGTCCCGGAGCGCCGGGGCCACGTGCATCTCCTGCGCCCGGGTGGCCATCCCCGTTTCCTGGAGCATGATGGCAAAGCCCCCCTCCTGGGGCAGCATGCCGGTGATGAGGTGCTCCTTGTCGGTGCAGGCCGCCGGCCCCCGGCGCCGCCGGAGTGTGTCCCGGAGGGACCGGTCTGGCGGCACGAGGCCGTTGCGCAGGTTCCACGAGAGGAGCCACAGGGCGTCGCCCGCGAGGTCCTACTGGAGTCAGCTATCCCGCATCGGCATCGCCGCTGGGTTCGCCGGCGCAGCCAGTGCATTTTGGTGCGCCGCATCCGCTGAGCCCGTTCCCAGCGGGGCCCACAGGGGGGCCCGGGGGACCGGGGGAGCCAGGGGGGCCAGGGGGGCCAGCCCCGCGGGGATGGACATGGACCCTGGTGGGGCCGCACCGCTGGCCCCCGGGGCCGCTCCGGGTGCCTCCTCATCTCCGTCTGCGTGGTCAGCTGCCTGGGGCGGGGGGCGCCGGGTGTACGGGGCGTGCCATGGGGACCTCCGTGCTCTCCCCTGCAGGATGTTGGTGGCCGCCTCCTTGTCGTCCGCCGGGGCCGCAGCGTGCACCGCGTGCCACGCCAGGTGTTCCAGCATTGCCCCGCTTGTGTAGTACTTGTCCGCACACAGGGGGCATTTCGTCGGCTCCGTGGCCCCTCGCGCCGGGGGGAGCGGCACCGACTTCCGAAAGGCGCCCTCCGCCGCTGGTTCGAAGGGCAGGTTGGCCAGTGGCACCGTGTGTGGCGCCAGTGTGCGGCCCGGGGTCGCCGCATCGAGGGCTCGTGTCGCGGGCGCGGGCCCGAGACCCCGGATGGCATCGCGCTGCGCGTCTGCTTGCAGCCACGTTTGCCAGTGCGTGGAGCCGATTTGGCGGTCGGGCTTGCCCCTCAATCGCAGGTCCTGGAAGGCCTGTAGCCAGTGGTACACTGCGGTCGGGACCGCCAGCTGGAGCTCTAGGTCGGCGGGGTGCGCCGCTGCCGGCCACACCCCCGGCCTCGCCGCTCGGGCGTTGTCCTTCAGCCTGACCTGGAGCAGGAGGGCGTGATGTTTGCCCTCCCGCAGCGCCTTGATGATCATGCGGGTGCAGTCTGCCACACGGATCACGGCTTCGGGCCCCAGCAGGCGCTCGGGGTCGCGGACGACGATGTGCGCGTCCGCCGGGCTGAACATGCAGACCACCCACTGCGGGTTCTGCTGTCCCCGTTGGGCCACCGCCAGGGTAGCCGCTGGGCGGGCGTGCGTGATTGGCCCCGCGTGGAGGTCCAGGACGTCCGTGGCCCTGATGGCGTCTCCCTGCCACGCGGCCCGTAGATGCTCCTCCTGGTCGGGGCTCCACACCAGTGTGGGGGGGTTGACCCACCCCGGTTCCTGCCTCTTGTTCGGGGCGCTGACAGTGTGTAGCAGGACCGCCAGCGGCCAGGGGTCCGCCGACATATAGTAGGCCTGGGTGGGGCCCCTTTCGCCAGTCTATGTTGGGCAGGGGCGGGAAAGCCTCTTGCCTGGCGGTGCTGTGCCAGACAGTCCATCGGCCTCCGGCCAGGACGTGCGACCGGTACCTCCCGGCGTGGCCGTGTATGATGGCTAGGTAGCCTGCCGTCTGCAGCATCAGCGTCTCCCCCTGCTTAGGCCCGGGTGGGGGTGTGCCATCGCCCGCACCCCAGACGCGGGTGCGCCCGCGGAGTGTGGCATGCCACGGGTCTGGTGCATCGCGCTGAGGCCTTTGTATGCATCCCACAATCTGCGTCGGTCCGTGGTGGTGGACGAAGCTCTCCCCGCCGTCCGCTAGCAAGGCCGCCGCGACGACGTATAGCTGCTCCGCCGTGAGGGGTGCCGTCGGCGCGTGCGTCGCGGCCAGCCGGCGGGGCTGCGTGTCGCGGCAGGGCATGTGGGGCAGCAGTTGCGCCGGCCACGCCGCCACGGGACCCATGGTGACGGCCGCGACCGCGGACGCCAGCGCCGTGCGGTCCGTTGGTCTGTACTGCCGGAGCCCCGTGGTATCTCGGGCAAGGTGCCTGCAGGCTGCCATCCAGGCCACCGCCCCGCAGTTCGTGCAGTCCGGTTGGGCACCATCCGCGCCGTCGCTTCTCCTTTGCTGTACCGTGGTGGCGGTGTCGAGCGGGGGGCCCTGCTGTAGCGCCTCCGGGTCCTGCCCCGGCAGGAGGGCGGGCGGGACTGGCTGCGGGAAGTTTAACGCGCCTCGGCGCTCCGGGTGCGTGTGGTACGGGTTTTGCCGGCGGTGTTCCGGGGCTGCCCGTGGTTGGAGGAGGAGTTGCTGCAGGTACCAGTGGCCCTCCGCGGTGGACGGGTTGCGGAGCGTTAGCCACTGTTCCACCACGCCTCCTGGGTGCGCGGCCTCGACGCAGCGCTGCAACCCGAGGCGGCCTAGGCGGTTGGACGTGTCTGGGGGTGGGATGTGGGTTTGCGGGTAAAGCACCCGCAGCGACTCCAGCGCCAGGTCCAGCACTTCGTCGTTGAGCTGCTTCGTGAGAGCCGACGCCCTGTGCAGGGCTTGGAGGACCCCGGGTGTGGGGGCCGCGAGCTGTTTGAGCACCGGTCCCGGCGGGTACCGTGCACCCGGGTTCGTTAGCCACTCCCTGGTGTGGCTCAGTACGGCCTTCCACACGTCCCTCGTAAAGGCGTGCTGGGGGGCCAAAGAGGGGACCATCCGTAGGAGGCGGTGGCACGCCGGCGGCGATCGCATGGGCTGTGGGGCGGCTGGTGTGATCCACCTGCACGCCATGCCGGGCACGATCGCCCCCCATTCCACGGTGCCCATGCCCTCGGCGTGGATCAGCGCCTGGCCCTGGACCATGGGGAAATAGGGGCTCGAGCGCCCCTTTCCTTCCTTCCACCGTACCCAGGCGGCCCCCGCCTGCAGGCTGCGGAGCAGGGCCACGCCGGGGAGGAGCGGCTGCGGGAAAGCCCCCTTGACGGCCTGGGTGGCGTGGGCCAAGGTGCCCATGGGCAAGTACCACAACGGGAGGGTCCAGGGGCCCGGCAGCGGTTGCGCCACCCCTGCGTCCCACCGCCACTCGAGTCTGGCGGGGTGGCCGGGACCGTGCCCGTCTGCAGGAAGTGGCGTGCCTGTTTGTCGGGGTACTGTTGGAGGGTTGCCGCGAGGCTGAGCCCCTCTGCCGCGGGTGCCACCGGGAGGCCGCCCCGGGGCCTGCGCCAGGGGTAATCCTGGTCGGCCGGCCAGGTGTGGAGGTCCCGAGCGATGTCCTCCGCGGTCCCTGTGGGGGCGTCCTCTGGTGCCAGGTGCCACATGACGGCGGGCACCGCCCACGTGGAGAGGGGCTACGCCCGCGGGGGGGTGTACACCTGGATGGTCCACTGTGGGCACGCCCGCCGCACGCGGGACGCGTGGAGCACCCCTCGGACCATGTCCGCCGTCAGGACCAGCACCATTCCCGAGGGTTCCACACTGATCCCCTCTGCGGGCCCGCCGTGGCGGCCCCGGGTGTGCAAGGCCACTGCCGCCTGTCCCGCGTGGGTGACTCGGTGGACGGCCTCCTGGATGTTCACGCTGCCGCGCGCGGTCTCATCCAGGATCGAGCCCTGCGCCACCTCGTAGCGTAGGGCGGCGCGTGCGGCCGCGGGTTTCACCTCGGGCAGCGCTCCGCCATCGGGGCCGGGCTGGGGGTGCTGTTTGGGGCACCAGCCTTCGCCGGTGCAGTGGCCCGTTTCCACGCGGGGCAGATCGTGGGCAGGCTGCCCGCCGGCGGCGCAGGTTCCGCCGGCGCGCCTCCCGTGGGGGGCTCCGGTAATGCCTCCAGGTCGGAGTCCGTGCCCGCGTCCCCTTGTGGGGCGCTTGAAACTTTTGAAGTACTTTCCGGTCCCCCACTTGTACTTCTCCTTCTATCTCGCCTTCGTTGAGAGTGACTCCACCTTCTCCCGTTTTTGCCCCACAAATATTTGTGGGAACTAGGTCCTCGAAGTGTATGAACCTAGAGGAGACTAGGGAGATTGTAGCGCCGCTATCAAAGTCTGCGTCCACCCATACACCATGGATAGCGACCCTCAATAGGTAGCAATACTTCGGTGCGTCTGGGTGTTCACCTAGGCTTTCCCCTGAGTCTCTCCTGCAAGAAGGTCCTTGAGGTTCTTCGCTTGCCTTTTAAGCTTGAGAACTCTCTTACGCTTCTTCTCCCGCTCCCCTTCCGACAACTCTTCCAAGCGTTTCTTTTCCGGAGGTTTCTTGTCGTCACCCTTTCCTTTGCCTCCTTTTCCTTCGTTTGCCTTTGCTCCGTTTGCTTTTCCTCAACTTTCTTTTTCTTCTCCTTTCGAGCCTCTTTTCGCTTGGTCCTTTCCTTCTTTGCCTTGACCTTTCTTCGTGTTCTTTTGGTCTTCTTTTCGAGTGTCAAGGCCCCCTTGCCACGCCTTGTCCCTCACGTTGTGCTTTGTTCCGCAATTGAGGCAAAACACAGTGGCGAAAAACTTGGGCGTTTGAGAGTTGTCCTCTTCGACTTGCCTTCGCCAATACCATTGTCGTTGGCCTTGACCTTTGCCAGGACCGCCGCCTCCATCGCCAGGACCACCACCACCACGGTTGCCGTTGCTTTGTCCTTGTCCTCGTGCCTGTTGAAAGGCCACAAAGCACTCCTCACACAACGAGTGGGCAAAGGCTTTCTCTTGATGGTTGCTGGCGTTGGCGTTGGCGTTTGTCTTTATCCACTTGAGTTGCGCCATAGAGTGCAAGTTCTTGAGCGTAGCGTCCGACCTTCTCTGAAGTGCCAACTCATAGAGGAGGTCAACGAGAGTGTTGAAGGTGTGTATCCTAGACAGCCCCTCGGGAGTAGTCCGTATTTCGTCCATGGATTTTGGAGGAACACGGGGTAGGAGGTATAGGAGGGCTTTGATGTCATCGTAGTAGGACGTAGCCAATTGGTCCGTAAGCGTAGTAAACGTTTGGACGTATTGGGCTCTGTCCGCGGTTGTCGGGTATTCCTTCAACCGAGGGAAACGCTCTATCTCTTGAATAAGCTCTAGGTCGGTAACGTAAGTGGGGTAGAGCTTTTCGAGCGTGATAAGGAACCTTGCCCAAGAGTCACTCTTCTTGAGCGCCCCCAAAACCACTTCTTTCACGTCATTGCTATCACAACTGTTGATAACAAGGTGTGCTTTGGCTCTTTTGTTGAGGTCTTCTTGTCCCGTCCACCTCAAGAACCCCAAAAAATCTTCGGCGTAAACGTCGAGGTCCTTACCCAAAAACTTGGGTAGTTTGGTTTCGGTTTGGGGTTTGAAAAAAGCTTTGGTTCCTCTACCGGTATGTGGCACTGGTTCTGTGGGGTCGGGGAGTAGCGCCATAGGCGCTAGTGGACCGAGTCCTAGGGCGAGGGCTTGGTCGAGGGTGTAAACTTCGTAGGTAGTGGTAAAGGACGCAATGGGTTTGGGTGCTTTGGTACGGGGTACAAAGGGCGACTTGACTCCCGGAGGCACACTGGCAAGCCCAGTGCACACTCGGGTTAGAGGAGAGGGGTGGTAAGGTACACAAGGGTTAGTGGTTAAGTTAGCACTAGTCCTATCTTCTAAGCTTTCAAGACGACCCTTGAGTTGTTGCAAGGTCGACAAAAGGATACTGCTCTCTTCCGAAAAAGGAGAGGCTTCAGAAAAATGAGGCCTTTTTGGAGCGTGACGCTCAGGGAGAAAACTTAGGCTCAGGAACTCCGGTAGGCACTCCATGCACAATAGGTTCTCCATGGATAGCGGGTTGAGTCGCAGTGGCGTAAGTCACATTAGAACGCCATGGCACGGATTGAAAAGGATTAGTCAAAGACGATGTGGTCCCCGACTCATGAGTCTATGGGGCATTGGAAAATGAACCTTCATGGTGTTCGATTTCTTGAACCATCTGTTGCAACCAACCACTCTGGCTGAGCATTGATAGGACTTCCATAGCTTTTGCTAGTTCAGCTGTCGTCATGTTACTCACTGAAGGCTCCTGGCCTGGGGCTACAGCTTCTGCATACTCAGGACATGTAGGCGCAGGAAAACGATAGTCTTCGAATTGAGATCTGTCAAGAGGTACTTCTGGGGTTCCAAACCCGGCCATGGTAGGCGGGACTAGTTCCTCATCGGAGACAGGCATCAAGACTTGCACGTCGTTTTCAGAAGCGCCCGTAGCTTCTAGGCTGCTTGGAGTTCTCGCAGGGTCCATCTCAATTTTTCAGACTTGACTTTCTGAGTTCAGGAATTCTTCTCCGTCCCTTACTAAATTTCTAGACTGGAATTAAATCGAAATTAAATCCAAAGGGTACTGGACTTAGGCAGAGCAGGTTTCCTCTGCTACCAGTCAGATTGTGCACCTTCCTCAACAACAACAAAGTAATGGGCTCATAGAATTGTAGTCTTCCAGCCCAGTCCATAGCAAAAAGGGACTATGAAACACAATCATATTTGCACTCATGTTCACTCCTTATCTCTCTTCCACTCTCACTCTACAACTATCCCTTGGGAAGTAAAAATACACCATGTTTGGACTCACCTAGGAAGCACCACGTGCTCCCTAGTGTCGCCGCCAGGCGCCTCTCCTCTATCTATCTCTCTTCTCTCCTCTCGTGTTTGGGGCTTGGCTTAGGCCTAGGTATATTCTTAGGATCCCATAGTAAATGAAACATGCTTGGGACCCACCGAATAGGGATTAAAATACCTGTCGAAATGGGGACAACCTTGAGAAAGGGTTGTAGTGGAAATAAAGGTCCCTTAGGGGTCATAGACTCCTTCGAAGGTAGTATGGGTGGTATCACTCACACATGGGGTCGATCATGCATGACATGCATGACAATCATGCATCCCTGAAATGTGATCATCCAAATTCAAAGAGTTGTGAAAAATGAATAGTATAACCTTCTTAGGAACCCATTAGAGTGGAGTTGTGGTTGAGTTACTTTTGAGTGAAAGTGAGGTTTTGGATTGGAATGTGAAAAACACATGCTAGGGCGCCAGGATGTCATGATGCATGATGCATGATACATGACACATGACACACGATGCATGATGAATGATTGAATGATGGATAATGATCTGAATCTGCTCTTTACTTGTTGCCTTTGCACTGCAGGACCAACTGGCGAACCCGGAGTTGAGCGGATATGAGATGGCGCATTTTATAAGGCGCTGAAGACAGGCATTCATGAAGTTGATGGCTGCGATTCAATTGGCAGAGTGGCTCAACAAGGAGTCCGGCAATGAAGCGGAGGTTCAGCACTCAATCTGAGGCGCTGAAGACAGGCTCAAAACAATTCAAAATAAAGTACAAGGTATGTTCTGTGGCTTGATTTCACTCTTAAAGGGGACATCTTTGGATAGGGAGGTACCATCGTGGAGAACGCCCCGCTCCGAACAAGGCAACGAACCTCGCGGAAAACATTTGCCGAGGAAATCCCTGCAGAAGTGGTAATAAACCCCTTCCAAATGGACCAAAAAAACACCCCACCCGTCCCAAAAGAATTAATATCTTCAGGTCTAGTAACGCATACCCTCTCACTGTGGAGGGAGACCTTCGTCGAGGGCTTTTCACCTAAACTACCGGGGTAGATTCTCCCCTACAATCAGTGTCACCCCTCAGTGCAATGAAATGACAAAGTGTATCGTCGCAAAAGAGGAGGGACTCCAGTTTCATCACACTCAACAGCCGTGGCACACCCCATCCCACCGACCCTCTAGGCCACCTCCTCCACCCTAGGCTCGGTCGCTTAGGGTTGGTTGCCCATGAAGCAACACATGAGGCCGCATCCTCCGCCGGTTCTAGTTTCGATTTTCTATCAAGCTGAAGGAAGGGCCGCCTCCTCTGCCAGTTGCGGGGTGGGCTACCAACCATGCTTTGCACTATGCACATGGCAGTCACCTGTCGCAGTTTCAAGTACCAAGACATGCAGAGAATGCACCACACATACAGAGAGCAATACGAAGAAAAACGCTGAATGTACAATCACATGTGCTTACAGGACATGCAACAATTTAGTTTGTTTAAATTTAGGCACCTTGCCATTTTTTCTCGCTTCATCACCAACCTTCCACACCAGGTAGCCCTCAAATTGCTATTTTTATCACCACAAAAGCATACTAGGCTTCTTTTTTGAAACGACATCATAATGCTCTTAGCTCAGTTTCGAAACAAAAGAATATTAGCAAATACTTTGAAAGTTACCAAAACTTTTCAAAACCTTTCTCCTTTTTTTTTAGACAATGTTCTCTACTTCGCTGAACTATTTGCAATGTTTCCTTTTACCTTGCGAAAATGTTTTGAATAGCCCCACCCTTTTTTTGTATGTTAATGTTTTGGGAAAGAACACAAACAAGCATGCAAAACACGCAAAGGCACAACAGCACTACACCACGACGGACCACGCGAGATAGACACTGTAACCTGACAAGCGCGCGCGTTCGCATCGCGGACACATAAATGTAGTAATTGTTGCATACTTGTTCCTATTTGTGCAATATCATCACTTCATTACATTCGTGTATAGATTCCACAATGATCCAATGATGCCCTGTGCCTGTGCCTGTTTCATGGTGCAGAGGCCACAGCAAATTTTTTGTTTTGCTGATTACGGTCCTGCTGCTGCGCTACTCTGCAGCAGGCTGGCCAGGGCTATGGCCATTACGGACTTATTTGGATTCTGAGGCTACTGGTGCCCCTACCTTCAACTTGGGAGTTCATTGGGATACTTGGGGTTTTTCACTTTTTCACCCTCACTTTCACCCTCTCCCAGACCACTGAAGTCGTTGGGGCTGCATTATGATCGAATTCACCAACTCTGCCACGTTTGGCCCGGCATCCAGCCTCTGGGGCCCTCTGATCCTGTTCTCCTTGGCCTCCATCCCTGACTACTTGACTGGTGAGTACCCTGAGGACTATGGCTTGGACACTGAAGGTCTGGCTACCCCATCATGCCGCCAAGCTGGGCTATGTCAACGACATTGGCTTCCTTGACACCTCATATCCTTGACGAGGTTTTCGGTGTGCAGTTGGCTGGACTTTCTTACCAGTGGGGATAATAATTATGTGTTTGGTTCACACTTGTGTGCATTTTTGCATCATGGCATGCCGTGGCCCTTGAGTTGCCTTTTTATGCATCATTATGTCCACGGCCCACGAGTGGCCTTTGCGCCTGCCCCAAAGCAGATAAAGGGGCTAGATTCTCTTTTGTTGCGCTGCTCTGGCCACTTTAGGCCTTGATTTTGAGTAGTGGCCTTGAAAGGCCTTGTTTTGATTTCTTGGAGGTGTTTGCCCGAAAGCAGAAAAAGGGGCTAGAGCCGGTGCCCAGAGAGGCCAAGAGCGCCTCCTGGGCTTTGTATTGCTTGCCGGCGTCCGTGCTTGTCCCCAGGGGGACAGCCAGGACCCCTAGGTCGACGCTTTTGTGTGCATCCTGTCTTTTTTTTGTTATAAGGTTAAGGTAAGGTATACAGTGTGGGCTAGGATTAGTGTAGGATCAGTGCAGTTTCGTTTTGTTGGTTTGTCGTCGTCGTCGAGTTTCGTCGACTTTCCCGAGTTCCAACGCGTTCGTCATTTCGTTCGTCGAGTTTTGCTCCCTTTGGAGCTTGCGAAACTTGTTTTCACCAGTAATCCTGAGCCCTACTGCCTGTTTTTTGCAGATTTCGTGTTGGCCTTCATGGTGGCTGGGGGGCAGGTGCGTCGGCTTGTTTGGTGGTTTAATCTCCGTTCGTTTTTGGTTGAGTCGACGTAAGTCGACTCGTTTTGGCTCTTTTGGCTTCGAGTTGGTTCGAACTTTGCTCCCTTTGGAGCTTGAGATAGGTTTCGAGTCAAAACATGGGTCTAATGGTTGAAACTGTACATGTGTTGGGTTGGGTACCCCCCATGCCCGCACATCACGCACCTGGCACCCAGTGTGTGTTTACTGGGGCTTGTCTACGTTCGTGCAGTTTGCTGTTCCTCTTTGGATTGCGTCTGTGTGTATCCTGGGCCCTTGGCACAGGGGCAGGGGGATTGTGAGGGGATTATCCTTTGGTGGTGCGAAAGAGTGACATGGTACCCTTCCCTGCGTATGCTTAATGTTGCAAGGGTCAGTTGGTGACTCGGTTTCCTTTTGAGGGTTGCAGGTTGTTCGTTTTGTTTTGTGCAGACAGACAGTGACAGCTAACCACCTTTTCCTTTGGTTTGGGGGGGGGCTGGGGAACCCCCCTCACACCAACATCAACCATGAGTTGCACTAGAGCAACCATGGTCACAAAGACCCTGAGAGAAAAAAAGAGAAGCCTTCGGCCTACGGCTGAGGCTGGAAGTCTAACTGAGATAGCCTTATGCCAAGTGCTGAGGCTCCTGTTTCGCCTCCTCCCAGGGAGCAACAGGTTATTTGTTGCTTTGATCACCCCCACCCAGTTTTCCTGCCTAGGTAGCCAATCCTAGGGGGTCTGAAAAACTGTGTTAAAAAACTTCCCTGCAACCAAGGGAGGTGGGGAGAGGCAAGAGCAGCTAATAGCCTCCAGGGAAAAGCACCACTGTTGGTGCAGCACTGTAGGTGGCAGTGCACGCTGTGAGAGTTGGGTTGGGTGCAGACCTGCACGGGGTACTTGGATTTAAACCCCAAGTCCAAACCTCATCTAAGAGATTTTGTGGGACGTTGGGTCTAGTAGGCTAGGGTGCTGCGAAGGAACCCTCCGAGCTTGTGAATGTAACAGGAACCCTCCCAGCTTGTGGGTAATCAACACCCTAGCCTAGCCAGATGTTTAGTAGGAGCCCTCCCAGCTTGTGGGTATAACAGGAACCCTCCCAGCTTGTGGGTAGAAACTAACTTAGTTCCTAAACACTGGTACCTAGCTTTAATCATCTAATGGTATTGGTTTTTGGGAACAGTGTGCTGACTGCCACTTTCCCTGCTGCGGTGTACCGAGTTCTGGGCACTGCCTCTGCTCGGTTGCCAAAGGAGAGAGAGAGAGAGAGAGAAAGGAGGAGAGAGAGAGAGAGAGAGAAAGAGTCATTGTTTGGGGCTGTGGGACAATCAGTCTGCCCTGCCCTTGATTGTTCCAGTTTTGCTGTCAGTCAGTCACACTGTCAGCACAACACTGCATCTTTGATCCACTGCACTGTCTGTCAAGTCAGCACGGTGTTTCTGGCACTATCCACACTTATCTGTCCTTTCCTTGGCAGTGGCCATTTCTCAGATACAGGTGTTGCACTTGGCGTCACCACTGCCATCTCTTTTTACACTGACCATCTCAGGTCTTTTGCAGCTGTTTGTACAGTAATGGCCTTCGTCAGGGCGATTTGGGGCTGGCAGAGCCCTGCTGCCACTCACAGCCCCTCCCCCAGTGGAGTCGAAAACTTTTAGATCTAAGGACTTCAGTTTAGTGCCCCTGGCCCAGGGTTACAGGTGCCTGGTAGCAGTGTGTCTGCCTTTTGGCAGGGCCACTTCTCTGTTTGTGGCCCACAGAGCAGGACAATCCTGCCAATCAAAACCCAATTTGGGGTGCAAAAAGCTAAATCCACTGTTTTGTGGAGTTTGGAGCCCAGCCTTGTTTTTTGGCTCCAAAACTATCAACGGACACCCTAATCAGGGATTTTGGGGAAATCTGAGCTGGGTTGGTGGGTACATCAGAGAAACCCCCCCTTCACAGCCCGTGATGAGCAAGCTAGGGGGGCACACCATGGGGCTGTGGCCGAAAACCCGCAACAAGACAAGCGAGTGCCTAACAAAATAGAAAATGTGGGTTAAGAGCAACCCCAGAGGGGAAGAGAATGGGGTTACGCCACTACGGCATACTCCGGCCCAACCTACGAGGGAGATAGGGGGACTCCAGCAACCTGGGCCGTGTAGACTTCAGTACCTCCCCAAGGCGAGGGGTACCAAGGGGTGGAGGCCGCCTAGGAGCTTCACATGGCTTCTCTCCCCACCAAAACACAAGAACATGGGAACAGAAGCCTAGAGCTGGTAGTTGCTCTACTACCCATGCAAAGGTACAACACTCAGCAACCCCCCCACTAAGCTGAAACTCAGGGGGTTGGCTGAAAATCAGAACTGATTTCTGAAAAAAAGAATGTGAGATTCAGAAATGCATGCTGAGGGGTTGCTCATCACGGGCTGTGGAGGGGGCTTTTTCTGATGTCCCCACCAGCCCAGCTCAGACTTCCTTAAAATCTCTGATTAGGATGTCCGTTCATAGTTTTGGAGCCAAAAAAGAAGGCTGGGCTCCAAACTCCCCAAAACAGTGGATTTAGCGTTTGGCACCCCAAAGTGTGTTTTGATTGGCAGGATTGACCTGCTCTGTGGGCCAAAAACAGAGAAATGGCCCTGCTAAAAGGCAGAAAAACTGCGACCACGCGCCTGTAACCCTGGGCCAGGGGCACTAAGCTGAAGTCCCTGGATCAAAAATTTTTCGACTCCATTTGGGGTGGAGCTGTGAGTGGCAGCAGGGCTCTGCCAGCCCCAGATGGCCCTGACGAAGGCCATTACTGTACAAACAGCTGGAAAAGACCAGAGATGGTCAGTGTCAAAAGAGATGGCAGCGGCGACGCCAAGTGGCAAACCTGTATCTGACAAACAGCCACACCAAAGGGAAGGACAGACAAGTGTCGACAGTGCCAGAAGGACTGTGCTGACTGGACAGACAGTGCAGTGGATCAAAGATGCAGTGCTGTGCTGACAGTGTGACTGACTGACAGCAAAACTCGAACAAACAAGGGCAGGGCAAACTGATTGTACCACTGCCCCAACCAATGACTCGTTCTCTCTCTCTCTCTCTCTCTCTGTTTCCTCCTTTCTCTCTCTCTCTCTCTCTCTCTCTCTCTCTCTCCTTCGGCATCCGAGCAAGGCCAGTGCCCAGACCCTGGTGCACTGCAGCAGACATGGTGGCAGTCAGCACACTGTTCCCAAAAACCAATACCATTAGATGATTAAAGTTAGGTACCAGTGACGCGTTCCCGTGGGGGGCCGGCCACGGGACGCTGCGGTGGACACACGCAAGTGAGCAGGCAGGCAAAGCACTACGCTCACAAGGGCATCAATGCGTTGTCATGTGACAAAGCGTTTCAGAATCCTTGCCACTCTGCAAAGAGGGAACAAAGGTATGTACAACAACACATCAGGATATGTACACATGGGGTTAAGACTGGACTGGGGTAAATGCATCACAGGACTATAGACACTCAGTCCCAACTCATATCCCAATCCCAGGTCCGACCCTCTCGGTGGCTGATGGGGGCGGGGGCTCAAACACAACCCATGCCCTGCTCAGTCCGGACCCTGAAACCCTGCCAAATGGGGGGGTGTCCCGCCCAGCCACAGGCGAGTTCCTGGAAACCAAGGGGCTTCAAGGCCAACCGACAGTGGCTCCCTATGCCCCCTTAACAGCAGGTCCCAACTCCACTCTGAGCCAGAGATATGGCCCCGCCATTATCCCTCAGGAGTTGGTAGCTGAAAATGGGCTGTTTCAGCCCAAACTGGAATTAACTCAAAAATCCCCAAAATTGACCCCTCGTCCGGACCCGCCAGGGGTAGGGACGAGGTAACTGACCCTGTGCCCTTCGAGTACGAACTCCCTGGAGCCCTCACCCAACCTGGTTCCCTCTGAGGTCCCGGCATCAGGGCAACACGGATGAGTCAAGTGGGGTCATGATGCCAAAATCACCAAAATTGGCGTCATTCCCATGCGCGGCTCGCTCGGCCAAGGTAAGGCCAATGGCTCATAGGGTAGGAGGCAGGACCTAGGACTTCTATCTGAGTGTACAACTTGGATTCAGGTCCGGGATCCCTATGGGCTTAGAGAAATGGGGCCGCCAATTGACCACACGGAAGGGGGAAATTGGGGTCCCAAAATTGGGTCATTTTGGCTGCCTGAAATGAGCCAAAATTCGGTGTGCTCCCAATAGTATATCTCCACGCCGGCTTGGAGATCGGATTCGCCATTCCATACGTCATCCACTGGGAGTGCAACAAAGACTTCCATGTCCTTGGCTCTCAAAGATCTCCATGCCACTTGGCGTGGTGATGATCCCAATTGGGTCCACAAATGCAAAAATGGCAAAATTGCCCATACTCAATTTGGCCTAGCGCCTTAATGAAGGCGGCTCCGCTTCGCCCACGTGGTGTGTGGACCATGGGGACCATTACCCATAACACCCACGTCATATATGGTCCATTGGTCCATGCGTCCGGCGTGCACGAAGGTTAGAACATGGGGCACGGCGGGCAGCAAAAGTGGAAAAATGCTCAAAATGGCCAAAAATGCGCACACCCATGGTTGGGGCAAATGAGGCACATGCCCGACTCGGACCAGAGTGTGCCATAGGATTGGTATCAAGTCATATTGGTCCAACATATCTTTTGGGCGTCGCCCAACTCCTCCGATATTGGGAATGGCAGGGTCGCCAAGTGAGCCCATGATTTGGGATAGTCCCAAATCGCCAACATGGCGGCCACGGTATGCCAAGCCTAAGAGGAGTTATTCGCCGGGTCCAAGATATGTTGGGCACCGAAGTATGTACCCTCATAACATACTTGAGTCATGATGTCAATTGAGCGCAACGTTGAGATACACGGTCGCCACTTGACATCATGACGGGCCAAAAACGGCAAAATTGGCACAAAGCCAAACCAAAGTGCCTTGAAAGGCGCACAATTATATTATAATATCTTTCGCTTGGATCGTGCAATCAACTAATCCTTCTAAACACAATGACTTGACACCAATGACCTTCGATCCTACATATGTGCTCCACTTGGGACGCCTTGAAAGGTTACGAGCGCTACTTCCCAAGTGGGCACATGAAAATATGGAAAATTGCAAAACACACACCTTGCTCCCAACGCATCGCTTCGGGATCACCACACAAGCTTCCCTTCACGAAGGTTAGGCTTGCAATTGACCGTAGGGAGTATGGAGAAGGGGCTTGCACAATATGAGGTCCTTTGGCGGGCTTGGCTTGGAGTAATGGACCCGCCAAATGGGCACGCAACACAACACATGGCACATACCACATATTGCCCAAAAAGGCAGCTCCCACCACGATATGTCATGCCCCTCCAAGGGCATAACTTTGTGTCAATCGCTCATAGGAACTCAAGGAGAGTTCCTATGCAACACCAACACTTGCGCGCTACACTCGAAAGTTATCATAACGCACGCAATATCATGGCCAAAGAGTTATAACGCAAACTCTACCCTCTTGACCATGATCCATTACACTAGCGCGCACGTGTGGAAACGCAAGGCATATAAAGCTTCCTAAATTACGTCGGGAGTATTGTGGATACATCCCACGTTTCCTTATTGTCAATACTCGCAAGCGGCACGAGATATGACCCTCACAAGTGGCCTCACGAATCAACTTTGTTTTGCCCATATCTCTGAGTCAAATGGAGGGCAAGATAAAAAGGAAGTTGATTCGTGCATAGGGAAGCACGTAGGTCCACTCGAAAGAGGTCAAATCAAGTGCGGGGATGTCGGAGTCGAAAATCCGATTTCGACATCCTGGAAAATTCGGATTAAGGTTGCGAGTATTCATTATGAAAATTGCGGAAGCATCCATGCAGTTCCTGGCGACTTTGGAGCCTTCGTGACGGATTGCGTTAAAATTTCCATTATAAACAGTTAAACTGGCGGTTACGGTAAAGTCGCGAACCAACCGCCAGCAGTCAAAATAGTGAATATCAGAACGGAAGCGTAAAAATTGACGGAAACAATATGAAAATAAAACCCTGTTGATTCCTGATATTCTGATACCCAAATCTCCGCTGGCGGTGCATCGGTTGCCGATGCGGGGCTTCACGGCACGGAACACGCCGTACATGGGGTTAGTGGACCGGAGACCGGTTGTATTCCGTAACCTGGCCATGGGGTTCCGGGTACCGCTTCACCCCCCTCCTTAGAGCAAACCCTGGGGGGGGCTTGATAACACCCAAGCATGGCAGCGGGTACCCAGGACCACTTCCTGAAAGGGGGGGGGGGGTGTCACATCCTCACTTCAGTAAGTCACAGTAAGATAGGTATCCCACAGTGGGATAGGTATGCTGCTGTAACAGCTCGTAGCACATGTATAGTATCAAGTATCAAGTCCCGGGTCCTGGCGGCGATTGTTCGGCATCCAAAGGACCCGTTAACCCATACCAGGCGCACCGGGTGCCGGCTGCTACGGTCACCACCACAGTGGCAGTGGCATACACGGCCAACATAGGCGACACACGACGACCGAGGTGGTCCCACAAGTCGAGAGCGACCACAAAGATCCATCAGGCTACCCCAAGCTTCCCAAGGCCCGCCGACTGGGGAGAGTCCCCACGGGTCCTTCCTCGGGCGCACCATGTCCATATCCATACGACGCGAGTCCAGAGTGCCATAGTCGAACTCCTTACGAACCCCAAATCGTAAGGGAACTCCTCCTTAAGGGATCGGGCATCAAGGCCGTCTTTTCCCTCGCCCTACTGCCACGAAGGCCATACATGAGGGAGTCCTCATGCAGTGTGGGCGGAGGCGTCGACTCCTCAAACCACCAGTTTCCCAGGCAGACTGACCGAGGTCAGGAGCACCGGAGGCCGCCATCCGAATGCAAGTGCGTCTGCGAATCGGTAGGCTCACACTGGGACTGACAGTGGCGGACCGCTGGGAGTGTAGTCAGGCAACTGGGCTTCCCGCCTGGCGCCATCAGGATCTCCACACATCACAGCGAATAGGGCAACACGGTATCACGAGCACTCAAACAGTAGAATCTGTAATCAAGTACTGGTCTAGGCTGGACCAGGTTGTATGAACATGTACACGGCGACTCAAGGCGCCTCAGTATCCCGATTCGTGGTGAAAAACAGTCCATCCCTGAGCGATGGGCTGATGACACTTAACTTACAGCTGCACATATCCTGGAGGGCAGAAAAACAAGCAATAATCTGGGTAAATAGGCGTGTAAACACGCTCTGGACAGAGCGCCTAACCACGCCACGGTCAGGATAAGGCAATGCAGGAGGGTGGACAGGATAACGCCTGAGTTCAGGCATATATAGTCTCGAGACACACGTCGACTGGTCTGGATTCCGCAAATGCCATGGAACCAGACCACACACTCAAAAATCGCAATGCCGATGACAGCGGCATCCGTTGCGCAACGTCGTATGGGCTTCAAGGCCCCAAGAGCTCAGAAATATGAAGGTCAGTCGCCCCACCTGGTTTCCCAAGGATTCAGCAGGGGGGGTGAGTGACGAATAGAAGAAGAGAGGGGCCATCCTCCTCTGGATTCAGCAGGGGGGGGTATATGGCCACTCTGTCACCGAAAGGTGAAAGAGAGCAAGCAAGTAAGGGACGATTCGTCGGCCTCACAAGCGCTCATAACACATCAGGGGAGAGCTCAGGGCGCTGATCAGGCACCCCTGGCTGCAATCGCCCGGGTGAGTGCTGCCAAGTCCGAAACGTGGATCTTGGTCTTGTGCTTGCGGATGTACTCCATGAAGGGAGTATTGACCCGCGGCACAAACGAGGAGACGGGTTCCCAGGTGTCGTGGGACGGCCCATAGCCTCGCCAACGAACCTTGAACTCCAGACCTCCGGGTGCCGAGGCCTTCGGACGCTGAGCCAGGATCTTCTCGACAGTATAGTCGTCCTGCTCAGCATAGTCGTCGTCCGAATCGGCCTCATGTTTGGCGTAGTCCAGGGACACATGTCGGCCACGGAGGTCGGGTTCCCGCACACGGAGTTGACTCTCGTGGCGCTCCCGGAACTGTCCGTGACCCACCTTGATGCGGTAGGTGTCCTCACCAATCCTGCGGACCACCTCGCCGGGTGTGAACCAGGTTTTTGTGCGGTGGGTGCCCATGGGGCGGGGTCTGATCACCCACACCGGGTCTCCCACCCTGAACTTCTGCGCTGTCGAGCTTGGGGCGGACTTCTGACGCTCAGCATGCTCCTTCTCAAGCTGCTGGCGGATGTCCCGCGCCGTTTGCTCTTGCCGCGCGAAGAATTCCTTGGCATCCATAGCCATGCCATCACCAGACAAGGGAAGCCCCCTACCCAGGGGGTCCCTGCCGAAGAGAATCTGGTGAGGGGACAAACCGCCCGGAGTGGGGGTGTCATGATGGGCCTTCAGAGCAGGCCACATCTCCTCGAACCAGTTCCGACGTGGATTGGTGATGTGGATCTTGCGCAGCTTCTCGAACAGCTGCCGTCCAGCCACTTCAGCACGGCCGTTAGACCGGCTGAGATAGGCCACGCTCTTGGCATGACGTATCCCTATGAGGGAACACATAGCCTTGAACCAGCCACCAGTAAACTGGGGCCCTCGGTCACTGCAAATGGTGCGGGGGATGTCAAAGACGGTCAGCCAATGACGAATCATCATGACTGCCACTTCCTTGGCAAGCAACCCCTTTTTGCGTGCCGGAACGGCTACAACGTAGCCGCTGTGGCGGTCCACACAGAGAACCACACAGTCAAAGGTCTCCTTGCCAATGTGCACTTCGGGCATGGAGAAGACGTCCATGGCCACGCTCTCGATGGGCTGGTGAGGAACCGGGGTCCATTGGGGTTCCCCCTTGACGTTCCGGTTATCGGGATTGCAGGCCTGACAGACCGAACAACCCTTCCTGACCTTCTTGATGGCAGTGTAGAGAACGATATGGTCGATCTCGAACCGACGCTGCATGTCAAGAGCTTGCTTCTTGACCCCTGGGTGCAGCATGTGGTGGTGCCAACCTTCGCAAAGCTCCAGCACCCGGGACCCCGGTACTAGCAGCTTACCATTCCGGTAGAGCTTGCCATCTTCCTCGGTCAGCCCCTTTGGCCACTTCTGCCCGTCATCGGGGTCGGTCACAGCCCTATACTCGGCCGCAAAGGCCTCAGACTTGGCGTAATCGTCGGTCCAGTCGTCCTGGAGGCAAGACTCTGGGAAGAGGTGCTTGTCGGACTCCACTCCCACAGGGGGTGCCGGACCGGGCCTTCCGCCCGCGGCACCCACAGGGGCGAGTACACTGACCGCTCTGCTCACCCTCGACGCGAGGGGGGCATCGGCAGCCATGACGACGAAGCATTTAACATCCTCCTCCCCCATCAGGCGCTCCATTTCAATGATCTTCTTGGCTTCAGCGGTCTCAGCCTCATCGCCATGGGCAGAGATATCCTGCATGCCCTTGCTGGCGGGATAGGCCCACCTACTGAGACAGTCCGCCACGGTGTTATCCTTCCCAGGAATATAAACAACCGTAAGGTCGAACTTGGCCAAGGTCTCATGCCATCTTGCCCGTCGGGAGGCGGGACCTGAGGGGGTGTCCACGTGCTCCTTGTGCCACGACTGCAGACTCTGATGGTCGGTGCAGACGGTGACGGGATGGAGGGCTATGTACCCAGCCCATTTCCTGAGAGCCATGACGATGGCACACGCCTCCTTTTCACGGGGCGTCCACGTCCGTCTCTGGCCTTCCGCCAGGACTCGGCTCCAGAAGGCTACGGGCACGTGCCTCCCGTCGTCAAGCACTTGCTCCAACACAGCGCCAATGGCGTAGTCGGAAGCGTCGGTGCGCAGGACGAACCCTCGGTCGGGATCCTCGAGGTGCAGACCCACTGCGGATAACAGCGCCTGCTTCATCCCCTCAAAGGCACGGTCAGACTCTTCAGTCCAGACCAGAGCCTTCTTGGACCCCTTCTTGGTCTCCTCTCGGTTGCCCTTGAGCATGGTCGTCATGGGGGCTGCATACTCGGCATACATCTTGATATACCCCGAGTAGTAGTTGCAGAACCCCAGATACGCCCGTAGCTCAGAGACCGTTTTGGGCTTTTCCCAGTGCTCAATCGCAGCCACCTTGCCAGGTATGGGCTTTCGCTGCCCGTTCCCAACTACGTGGCCAGCGAAGACCACCTCGCTTACCGCAATGGTGGCCTTGTCACTGCTGCCCGTGAGCTTGTGCCGAACCAGAAGGTCCAGCACTCGAGTGACGTCCCTCTCGTGTGCCTCCAGGAGCTCCTCGTAGCTCATGCTGGGGTCCCCGGACGCGATGATCACGTCGTCCACGAAGGGGTCCGCACAGTCGCGCACCGGCTCAAGCAGGTTCTCCAGCATCCGCTGAAAAGCCGCATTGCCGTTGGTAACGCCCATAGGCATCACCTTCCACTGGAGAGGTCCAAGTGGGGTGCTCATGGCTGTGCAGGCACGGGACTCTTCGGCGAGAGGCATCTGATGATAACCATGTTTCAGGTCAATCACCGTGAAGATCCTCCGCCGGTGTTGCTTTTGCAGCATGTCCTCAATGAGGGGCAGCGTATAGCTGTCGTGCTGCGTTTGGGCGTTCAGGCCGCGGTAGTCGACCACGAGCCGCCACTCACCGGCAACCTTCTTGGGGACGACGAAACAGGGAGAGGCCCACTCGGAGTGGCACGGCTCAAGCCAGCCTCTCTGGATGAAGTCACGGAGGATCTTCTCCATGGCCTCCTTCCTCTCGCCCCTCAGGGCAAACTCCCGGTGCCGATACACACGGGGGTCCTGCTTCAGTCGTATCTTGGCCTCGTCATACGGTCCACGCACCGGTGGGGGAAACACAGGCCTTCCGCTGAAGAAGGTCTCGCCATACTTCTGCTTCAGCCTGGCCCTCAACGCCTGGATCTTGGGGCAGTCACCGGACTCCGCCTTGGCTTTTCCGGGCACTTGAACCACGGAGCTTACTTGAGGGGTAGCGACCCCGCTCGCTTTCGGCTCAGGTGGTCTTCCCAGGTGGCCCAAAGGGCCATCCCTGGTCTTGCCTCGGAACAGATCGCCGTAGGTGGGTGGGTTACCGCCAGGCGGCTCGTCTTGGCTGGACATGTGATCCAGCACCCTCTGTACGAAGGTATTCCCGTCATAGGAACCAGAGACGATTGAGTCCACTTCCCACCAGGCTTTGTCCTGGCCTTTGCCTTCACGCTGGTTTCCCCAGTCGTGAAAGGGCTGATCCATATACCCCTGAACCAGATCCCACTCCTCTTCAGTGAGGGGGTCTTCGGAGTCCGATTCTTCGATGTCAACAGGGGGAACCGCAAAGCATTGCCTCCAAGGCTCTGCTATGATACGGTTGACACACACGAAGTCCGTGGTGTCGGCCTGATCAAGCCCCCCATCCACATAGTGGAATTCCGTTGGCCATCTCTGGGGTGGCATGGGCTGTCCCTTAGCGTCCTGATAGACACTCTCTCCAGCCGGTAGGACGACCTTGTTTAAGGTCATGTTGGTCAATGAGGCTACCCAATGTCGGGTACCTTCCTCCTCGGTGCATCCCATAGGAACAACCAGCACTGCCTTGGAGCGGTCCTTGCGAATCTTCGCTATCGCTCTTGGAATGTCCCAACGGGGGCAATGGATCCACATCAGTCCCTGATGCGGACCCCAGTGCTTCTTCCACGCGGAGTCCTGGGCGCTCCAGTACTTCTCACACACCCGCAGATGGGCGGAGGTTCCTGAAGAGAACGCATCCAGGGCCAGATCCGACGCTCCCAGGTCCGCGACCACTCGGTTCGCCACTTCCGGCCTTACGCCGTACTCCTGGTTTGCTGGCCCAGTGGGCTCAGTGTCCAGCGCGGCCACTTCGAGCTGATTGCGTTCGGGGTGGATCCATTGGCATTCCACATGGTGCTCAGGTGACGAAAGCCACGAGAGCTGGTCGTCCTGGTACAGGGTCATGGAGGCCTGGGCCGGGAGGACGCCGGAGTCCGTCTCCATCATGAAGTCGTACCCGACGATCATGTCCCAGTCCATCTCGGCCTCGTAGAAGCTACCGTGCAGGAGGATTTCCTTGCCGGGGTCCGGGCGGCTCAGCTCACGGTGGTTCACGAACTGCAGCCCAATGGCCGCTTCCTTCGTGCCTCCCACCATGTACTGGCCGTTCGCCACCTTCAGCCTGACAGGTTTCCGACTGTCGGTCAGACACTCTGGTGGAAGTAGGCCAGCCTTGACCAAGCTGACTTGAGCTCCCGTGTCGACCAACACGTCGAAAACCTTTTCCACTTCCCCGCATAAGGCACGGACCTTAAGATGCAACTGCCGCTCGCGACCGACACGGCGCACAGCGTGCAAGCTCAGGATCTCCGGCCGTTCCAGAAGCTCAACAAGCGACTGGTGCAGGTCGTGGACAATGGGCTCAGGCTGCCCATCTGCAGCATCCAGCTGCGGTCCGGGTGATCCTCCGATACTCTCGGATAGATCCTGTAGTACATCAAACACATTCTTGGTCGCGAAGGACGGACGGGTGCAAGGGTTCGTGCCTTCACTTGCCCTCACCCCGCCTCCGCGACTGGGCGCCGGACCGGGCCTTCCGCCCGCGGCAGTCCCCTTGTGCTTATGGACTCCCGACTGGGATGGATCGGCGCTTCCCACGTCACCACCCTGCGACCGCCCTAGCTGGGGCCCTTGGCTGCAGGGGCTCCGCTAGGGGGCGTCGGTTGTGGAAGAGGGGGTGTTCTCCTCGGCCTCAACGTCGTTGACGCCCTTCTTCCTTCCCCCTTTCTTACCCTTGTTCTTGTCCTTGTCCTTGTTCTGGTCATTCTGGTTGTTCTCCTTGTTCTTGTTGTCCGATCTGGGGACCCAGTTCCGCTTGATCTCCTGGATCTCCTTGGCCAATTCGGTCCCCACCGACGACATCAGCTTGGCCAGCTCGTCCTTGTCCACCTCCATCTTGGCTTCCCGGATACCCGCGGGCGCACGCTTCTTCGACCCGTGCGCCTTCTTGTAAGCCTCCGTGTCGGCCTTGTGGACGGGGCATGTTCGGTGGTCATGGTTGAAGCCTTTCTTCCTCCCATAACACACGAAACAGCCCTGCGGGTGAGCTCGTATGAACTCCCCAAAGGACAGCGGAGGGTCGCCAATGCGGCGAGGGTCCCTCTTCTCCTGCTTCCTCCAACCCTGCTGCAGGGGCTTCCAGTTTCCCGGCTTGCTCCCCGCGCTCAGGTTCCTGGCCACGAAGGCACAAACGGCCACCTCGGCGGGCTCATCGTCGTCGTCATCGTAGACGAGAGTCTCATCGCCGCCGGCTCCCGCTGGGTCCATGGCGTCTTCCCCGCCAGGTCCCTCGCCAACGTAGTTGACGTCGCGGTCGCCGGGCCTCAACCCGCGGGTGTGGTGGAGGTTTCGGTACTCTTTGAGTACTTCCTCGCCAACCCACTCCAGGATCTCGTCGCAGCTCATCCGCGCCGGGATGGGCTGCAGACGGATGGTCTGGCCGCTCAACTCACAATCGTCAAGGCGCCACATCGCGGTCTTCTCGCGATCGCCCGAGACGGTGATGAGAAGGGCGTTCCGCAGGGAGTGCCGTTTGACATCCCGGGCCACGTTCTTCTTCGCCCAAGACACCACGTTCGTATGATACTCCTTGGGGAGCATCATCTTGACCGTGTGGTTGGACTTGGCCCTCTTGGATTCCTCCTTGGTGACCCTCTTGATCCAGGCTTCCGGTAGCATGGAGAGCAGGCGAGCCTGCTAGTCACCCTCGTTCCAATCCTCCACGTTGCAGCGGAAGAGGGTGTATTTCCCTCGGAAGTCACGCCATTCCCGTAGGCGGATCTCCCGTCCATCATGCTCAAGCTTGATGGACTTCCAGCGCTTGGCAGCCACCTGCGGAGCGTCCAACCGCTCCTGCTCGTTGAGCCACTTCTTGGCGTCCTTGAGGGTCTTGATTCTCCCCTCCTTGGTCGCCACGAAGTATAGCTCGCCGAGCACTTCCGGCAGGCGGTACCTGAACCGTTTGAAGACATATCCCTCCGCATCCGCGGGAGGTAGGTCTTCAGTGACGGTCAGCCCCCAATCGTCCAGCTTCTCCAAGAAGCGGTCGAGGTTGAGGGGGTTGCCATCGTACATGGGGGGCTTGATGTCCTTCAAGTCTTCCCACACGGCGGCGTCCTCGGCCTTAGAGACCATGAACGCCGGCCGCGAGGTCGACCGAGGTTCCCATCGGCCTCGCCCACGGACTCCCACGGCCGCCACGTCCATCTCCTCCATGGAGTCCCTGTGGCTACGCCGCGGTTCCTCCACGTACGCTGAACCAAAATGTCCACGCCGTACTGCATCCATGTACGCATCCTCATCACGGCGCCGGCGGCTGCGTTCAGCGGCCTCCCGTCGTACACCACGCGGCGGGCTGATGTCGAACTCCTCCAGGTCCAGGTCCAGGTCCAGGTTCTCACCTTCGCCGACATCCCACTCCACGTCTCCTCTGGGGACCTCATCCCTGAGTCCACCATAACGTCCTCCAGCCCTGGGGATTGGCGCCGGGGCTGGTGCCGGGCGTCGGGGGCGTACAGGCGTCCGCGGTGGGGCACGGCGGTTGTGGTAGTCCGCGCTGAGCCACTCATCGCGCCATTCCTCACTGCCACTGCCGGGCGGCACGCGCTCGTTGCGGCGGCCCGCGCTGTGGTGAGAGGGGGCGGTGAGAGAGGGGGCACTGGCGCTGGGGCGACTCCTGGGGGCTCCGCCGGGGGTGTGGGGTCTGCCTGGACCTGGTCCGGGTCCCCAGCCGTCGTCCGACGAGCCAGACTCCAGGGGTGGGTGGTCGCTGCCGACGCTCCCACGGGCTTCCAGCGCGTCCAGCCTCTCCTGCAGGCCGCTGACGACGTTGGTCAGCGACTTGGTCTCGGCCCTGGCGATGTCCAGGTCCTTCTGCGCGCGCGCGGCGACCGTGGAGATGCGAGCCATCTCGCTCTTGCCCGTGTCTACCTCCAGCTCGAGCAACTGGACTCTCCTGCGGAGGTAGACAATCCACCGCCAGGTGGCATCCGGGTCGCCGTTCCCTGGTGGGTCGTCGGGGTCCCCAGGGGGTCCTCCAGGAGGGCCTCCGCCGGGTTCGCCCGGTCCAGGGGGTCCTCCCCCGCCCGGTGGTCCACCTCCAGGGGGTCCACTTGGTGGGCGTCCTCCAGGGGGTCCTGATGGTCCTCCGCCAGGGGGTCCCGGTGGGTCTCCGCCCGGTTGCCTCGGTGGGTCCGAGGATGGGGGCTTCCTCGTGATGCCGAACTCCATGTCGTCATCCTCGTCCATGTCGCCCCACCTGGGCGTCTCGGTCACGGAGGACTCCGAGCTCCGGTAGGGAGGAGGGGGATCCTCATCCTCACCTTCCGGTTCCATGGGGACATCTCCGCCGCCTCCGCCCGTCCAAGCCACCACTTGGCGATGTCGACGGCCTCGTTCATCCCCGTCACTGGCGGTGATGAAGGGGTCACTGTCGTGGGGGTGCCCACCCGCTGGCCTCCGCGGCCTCTCGGGGGTCTTCCCCTTGCCCCTCCTCCGCTGACGGGCGGTGGTGCCACCGCTCCCACTGCTGCCCGTGTCGGCCTCATCCAGCGCCATCTTGGAGGAGGCGTCCCCTTCGAAAAGCTTTCGAAGGGTCTCCACTCGTGATGCTCCCGGGGGAGTCTCGCGGCGGAGTTTGGCCTCTGCCTCCTCCATTGCGGCGGCGGTGGCTGCGGCAGCTCGCGCCTCGGCTTCCTCCCGAGCACGAGCCGCCTCGGCTTCCCGGACCTGCAGCAGCCGCGCCTTCTGCGCTTCCAACGCTGCCAGCTCCGCCTCCGTCTTGGCCTTCTCCTCAGCGACCTTCCGTCGCGCGGCCTCGATGGCTTCCTTCTTGGCGGCGTCCTCCTGGGCCCTAGCCGTCGCTTCGGCGTGGGCCCTTTCCTCCGCCTCCTTCTTTGCCCTCTCTTGGGCAAGCGCCTCTTCCAGCGCCTTCACCTCGGCCTCCTTGCAGGCAATGGCCTCCTGCGTCAGGCGGGCTTCCTCGTCGGCTGCCGCCAACTCACCGTTGACCTGGGCAGTCGCTGCCCCATGGGCGGCCACGGCCGTGAGTCCGGCCGCAATGGCCGCCACGGTCTGGGCGTGGATGGCCATGCCATGCGCCCACTCCGCAGCCTCCTCCTGGGCGATGCCGGCGGCGCCCTCCACGGCAGCGCTGTACTGCCTGGCCCGTTGCCGGGCAACCCGACGGTTGCAGGGCACCCCACAGGCGCGCTCACAGGCGCGCGCCACGTCCCTTTCGGGAGCGATGCTGCTGCTGGAGCTGGCCTGGTCGGCTGGCATTCTCCCGCGGTGGGCAGACTCCACGTCGCTGCTGGGGCCTGCTGGGGCCTGCCGGGCCCTCAGGAGCAGCGGACGGGGCTTGGCCTGGGTCTGCTTGGCGACTTGGATGTAGTCGCCAAGGGTGGTGGAGCCGGGGTGGTGACCACCATTGTGCCGTTGGGGACTGGGGGTTGGGGTTCCGCCCTTGGCGCCTTGGGCGGCTTCGGCGGCCAGGGACTCCTGGTACTCCCGCCACCTCCGGTCCCTCTTCTTGTCCCCGGCGGACCGCTTCTCCTTCCCCGGAGACGCGCTGCTGCTGCCCTGCAGCCTGCGCTCGCTCCCCGGTTCCGGGAAGTTCTTCTCGATAACGTCCCACAGGGAGACGTTGATCGAGGCGCCCGACGGGTACACGTTGGGCTCCTCGTCCTCCTCAATCCCGTCGGGACGCAGGCCTTCGCCGGGCCTGTCCGGCCGGGTCCACGTCCTCCAGCGCCTCTGCTGGTGGCGGTACTCGTACCCCTCCGCCCGCAGCCAGTCCTCCACGGCCTGCAGGCGGTCGGGGGCGATGTCCGTGCGGAGCTCGAAGCTCCTGGGCATGCCGCCTTCGCACTGGGGGTTGCTGTGGCGGTAGTGCTGGTCCCAAACCAACCCACGCAGCAGGCGTGCTGCATGGGGGTGGGGCCGCAGCCACGTCCTGCCCGCTTCCTGCCAATTCACCATGGCAGCGGGGGCGTAGATGGTCTTGAAGTCCTTGATGTGCACTCGTTCAACTCAACGAACTGGTTGTGGTTGTTGAGGAGGGTGCTGCAGCACTGGATTGGAAGTGCGGCTGGTGCTGGTCAGCCGGTGGTTGTGGAGGTGGTTGACGCGGCCTTGCTGGTCGGCCGATGGGACTCCGGGTCGGCCGATGGGGCTGATGCAGGAGTCCTGGTCTGTGCACCTCTTTCACGGTTGCTGCGCGGTCAGGGCGATGCTCTGGACGGCGCTGCGGGCTCCGTGACGAACTCGGCGCTGTCGCTGAGTGGCGCTGCGAGCTGCTGCGCTGCGCTGCGAGACGCTGCGCTGCGCTGCGAGCTGCGAGCTGCGCCGCGCTGCTGCGACGCACTGCTCGGGGTTGTTGGCCCCGAGGGGCACGCGAGGGCTGGGTAACCCCGCGGCGGTGAAACGCTTTTGACGCGTTCCCGTGGGGGGCCGGCCACGGGACGCTGCGGTGGACACACGCAAGTGAGCAGGCAGGCAAAGCACTACGCTCACAAGGGCATCAATGCGTTGTCATGTGACAAAGCGTTTCAGAATCCTTGCCACTCTGCAAAGAGGGAACAAAGGTATGTACAACAACACATCAGGATATGTACACATGGGGTTAAGACTGGACTGGGGTAAGGGCATCACAGGACTATAGACACTCAGTCCCAACTCATATCCCAATCCCAGGTCCGACCCTCTCAGTGGCTGATGGGGGCGGGGGCTCAAACACAACCCATGCCCTGCTCAGTCCGGACCCTGAAACCCTGCCAATGGGGGGGGTGTCCCGCCCAGCCACAGGCGAGTTCCCGGGAACCAAGAGGGCTCCAAGGCCAACCGACAGTGGCTCCCTATGCCCCCTTAACGGCAGGTCCCAACTCCACTCTGAGCCAGAGATATGGCCCCGCCATTATCCCTCAGGAGTTGGTAGCTGAAAATGGGCTGTTTCAGCCCAAACTGGAATTAACTCAAAAATCCCCAAAATTGACCCCTCGTCCGGACCCGCCAGAGGTAGGGACGAGGTAACTGACCCTGTGCCCTTCGAGTACGAACTCCCTGGAGCCCTCACCCAACCTGGTTCCCTCTGAGGTCCCGGCATCAGGGCAACACGGATGAGTCAAGTGGGGTCATGATGCCAAAATCACCAAAATTGGCGTCATTCCCATGCGCGGCTCGCTCGGCCAAGGTAAGGCCAATGGCTCATAGGGTAGGAGGCAGGACCTAGGACCCATATCTGAGTGCGCAACTTGCATTTGGGTCCGGGCTCCCTATGGGCTTAGAGGAATGGGGCCGCCAATTGACCACACGGAAGGGGGAAATTGGGGTCCCAAAATTTGGTCATTTTGGCTGCCTGAAATCAGCCAAAATTCGGTGTGCTCCCAATAGTATATCTCCACGCCGGCTTGGAGATCAAATCCGCCATTCCATACGTGATCCACTGGGAGCCCGACAAAGACTCCCATGCCCTTGGCTCTCAATAATCTCCATGCCACTCGGCCTGGTGACGATCCCAATTGGGTCCACAAATGCAAAAATGGCAAAATTGCCCTTACTCAATTTGGCCTAGCGCCTTAACGAAGGCGGCTCCGCTTCGCCCACGTGGTGTGTGGACCATGGGGACAATTACCCATAACACCCACGTCATATATGGTCCATTGGTCCATGCGTCCGGCGTGCACGAAGGTTAGAACATGGGGCACGGCGGGCAGCAAAAGTGGAAAAATGCTCAAAATGGCCAAAAATGCGCACACTCATGGTTGGGGCAAATGAGGCACATGCCCGACTCGGACCAGAGTGTGCCATAGCATTGGTATCAAGTCATATTGGTCCAACATATCTTTTGGGCGTCGCCCAACTCCTCCGATATTGGGAATGGCAGGGTCGCCAAGTGAGCCCATGATTTGGGATAGTCCCAAATCGCCAACATGGCGGCCACGGTATGCCAAGCCTAAGAGGAGTTATTCGCCGGGTCCAAGATATGTTGGGCACCGAAGTATGTACCCTCATAACATACTTGGGTCATGATGTCAATTGAGCGCAACGTTGAGATACACGGTCGCCACTTGACATCATGACGGGCCAAAAACGGCAAAATTGGCACAAAGCCAAACCAAAGTGCCTTGAAAGGCGCACAATTATATTATAATATCTTTGGCTTGGATCGTGCAATCAACTAATCCTTCTAAACACAATGACTTGACACCAATGACCTTCGATCCTACATATGTGCTCCACTTGGGGCGCCTTGAAAGGTTACAAGCGCTACTTCCCATGTGGGCACATGAAAATATGGAAAATTGCAAAACACACACCTTGCTCCCAACGCATCGCTTCGGGATCACCACACAAGCTTCCCTTCACGAAGGTTAGGCTTGCAATTGACCGTAGAGAGTATGGAGAAGGGGCTTGCACAATATGAGGTCCATTGGCGGGCTTGGCTTGGAGTAATGGACCCGCCAAATGGGCACGCAACACAACACATGGCATATACCACATATTGCCCAAAAAGACAGCTCCCACCACGATATGTCATGCCCCTCCAAGGGCATAACTTTGTGTCAATCGCTCATAGGAACTCAAGGAGAGTTCCTATGCAACACCAACACTTGCGCGCTACACTCGAAAGTTATCATAACGCACGCAATATCATGGCCAAAGAGTTATAACGCAAACTCTACCCTCTTGACCATGATCCATTACACTAGCGCGCACGTGTGGAAACGCAAGGCATATAAAGCTTCCTAAATTACGTCGGGAGTATTGTGGATACATCCCACATTTCCTTATTGTCAATACTCGCAAGCGGCACGAGATATGACCCTCACAAGTGGCCTCACGAATCAACTTTGTTTTGCCCATATCTCTGAGTCAAATGGAGGGCAAGATAAAAAGGAAGTTGATTCGTGCATAGGGAAGCACGTAGGTCCACTCGAAAGAGGTCAAATCAAGTGCGGGGATGTCGAAGTCGAAAATCCGATTTCGACATCCTGAAAAATTCGGATTAAGGTTGCGAGTATTAATTATGAAAATTGCGGAAGCATCCATGCAGTTCCTGGCGACTTTGGAGCCTTCGTGACGGATTGCGTTAAAATTTCCATTATAAACAGTTAAACTGGCGGTTACGGTAAAGTCGCGAACCAACCGCCAGCAGTCAAAATAGTGAATATCAGAACGGAGGCGTAAAAATTGACGGAAACAATATGAAAAAAAACCCTGTTGATTCCTGATATTCTGATACCCAAATCTCCGCTGGCGGTGCATCGGTTGCCGATGCGGGGCTTCACGGCACGGAACACGCCGTACATGGGGTTAGTGGACCGGAGACCGGTTGTATGCCGTAACCTGGCCATGGGGTTCTGGGTACCGCTTCACCAGTGTTTAGGAACTAAGTTAGTTTCTACCCACAAGCTGGGAGGGTTCCAGTTATACCCACAAGCCTGGAGGGTTCCTACTAAATATCTGGCTAGGCTAGGGTGTTGATTACCCACAAGCTGGGAGGGTTCCTGTTACACCCACAAGCTGGTAGGGATCCTGCGCAGCACCCTAACCTACTAGACCCAAATTCCCACAAAATCCCTTAGATGAGGTTAGGACTTGGGGTTTAAGTCCAAGTACCCCGTGCACGTCTGCACCCAACCAAACTGTCACAGGGTGCGCTGCCACCTACAGTGCTGCACAATCAGTGGTGCTTTTCCCTGGAGGTTATTAGCTGGTCTTGCCTCTCCCCACCTCCCTCGTTTGCAGGGAAGTTTTGCAACACAGTTTTTTACACCCCCCAGGGTTGGCTACCTAGGCAGGAAACTGGGTGGGGGTGATCAAAGCAATACATAACCTGTTGCTCCCTCGGAGGAGGCCAAACAGGAGCCTCAGCACTTGGCATAAGGCTATCTGAGTTAAACTCCCAGCCTCAGCCGTAGCCCAGGTTCTTTGTGACCATGGTTGCTCTAGCGCAGCTCATGGCTGATGTTGGTGTGAGGAGGGTTCCCCAGCGCCCCCCCCCACCCAAAAGAAAAGATGGTTAGTTGTCACTGTCTGTCTGCACAAAACGAAACGAACCACCTGCAACCCTCAAAAGGAAACTGAGTCACCAACTGACCCTTGCAACATAAAGCATACCCAGGGAAGGGTACATGTCAACCCCTCGCACCACCAAAGGATACCATGTCCCCCCCCCCCTGCCAAGGGCCCAGGATAGACACAGACGCAACCCAAAGAGGAACAGCAACTTGCACGAACGTAAGCAAGCCCGAGTAAACACACACTGGGTGCCAGGTGCGTGATGTGTGGGCGTGGGGGGTACCCAACCCAACACATGTACAGTTTCAACCATTAGACCCATGTTTTGACTCAAAACTTATCTCAAGCTCCAAAAGGGAGCAAAACTCGAACGAACTGAAAGCCAAAAGAGCCAAAACGAGTCGACGAGCGTCGACTCAACCAAAAACGAACGGAGATTAAACCACCAAACAAGCCGACGCACCTGCCCCCCAGCCACCATGAAGGCCAACACCCAACCTGCCAAAAACAGGCAGTAGGGCTCAGGATGTCTGGCAAAAACAGGTTTCGTAAGCTCCAAAGGGAGCAAAACTGGACGAGCAAAACAACGAACGTGTCGAAAGTTGACGAAACTTGACGAAAGTCAACGACAACGACGAACGAACATAACGAAACTGCACTGATCCTACACTAATCCTAGGCCACACTGTATACCCTACCTTAACCTTATAACAAAAAAAGGACAGGATCGCGAACAGCAGCGTCTACCCAGGGGGCTTGGCTGTCCCCCTGGGGACAAGCACGGCCGCCGGGGAAAGAAGCAAAGACCAGGAGGCGCGCCTGGCCTCTCTGGGCACCAGATCTAGCCCCCTTATCTGCCTTGGGGCAAAAACCTACAAGAATTCAAAACAAGGCCTTTCAAGGCCACCAGTCAAATGTAAGGCCTGAAAAGGGGACAGCAGCGAAACAAAAGAGAAACTAGCCCCTTCATCTGCCTTGGGGCACCTGCAAAGGCCACTCGTGGGCCGTGGACACAATGATGCATAAGAAGGCCAATCAAGGGCCCTGGCATGCCATGATGCAAACGTGCACACATGTGTGAAACAAACACATACTTCTTATATGTCACTCCCCACTGGTAAGAAAGTCGACCCAACTGAACACCGAAAAAATTGTCAAGGATATCAGGTGTCAAGGAAGCGAAGGTCGTCGACATAGCCCAACTTGGCGGCAAGATGGGGCAGCCAGACCTTCAGTGTCCAGGCCATAGTCCTCAGGGTACTTACCAGTCAGGTAGTCAGGGATGGAGGCCAAGGAGAACAGGATCAAAGGGCCCCAAGGCTGGATGCGTGGCCAAACGTGGCAAAGCTGGTGAATTCGATCATAATGCAGCCCCAACGACTGCAGTGGTCTGGGAGAGGGTGAAGATGAGGGTGAAAAAGTGAAAAACCCCAATCTTTCCAAAACGTCCCAAGTTGAAGGTAGGGGCACCAGTAGCCCCAAAATCCAAATAAGGCTGTAATGGCCATAGCACTGGCCAGCCTGCTGCAGAGTAGCGCAGCAGCAGGACCATAATCAGCAAAACAAAAATTTGCTGTCGCCTCTGCACCATGAAACAGGCACAGGCACAGGGCATCATTGGATCATTGTTGAATCCATACATGAATGTACTGAAATGAAGTTATTGCACAAATAGTAACAAGTATGGGACAATTACTACATTTATGTATCCGCGATGCGAACGCGCGCGCTTGTCTGGTTACACCCCCACACTGCACTTTCTGAGTGTCTATTGTTTTTCGATTCCACAATGATGGAATGATGCCCTGTGCCTGTGCCTGTTTCATGGTGCAGAGGACACAGCAAATTTTCTTTTGCTGATTACGGTCCTGCTTCTGCGCTACTCTGCAGCAGGCTGGCCGGGGCTATGGCCATCACGGCCTTATTTCGATTTTGGGGCTACTGGTGCCCCTAATTTCACCTTGGGGGTTCATTTTGGGTTTTACACATCTCCCTCACCCTCTCCCAGGGAATTGCAGTCGCTGGGGCTGCATTATGAAGGACTTCGCTTTCTTTGCCAAGTTTGGCCTCACATCCAGCCTTGGGGCCCTTTGATCCTGCTTTCCAAGGCCTTCATCCTGGACGTCCTTACTGGTGAGTACCCTGGTGACTATGGTCGAGAGTACTCTGGTTTGGCTGCTCCTTTAGTGGGGGCTGCGGACCCCACTGCTTTCGCCAACTGGGAGTTCGAGGCCGCTCGTTGGGTTGTTTGAAGCTGTGGGCTGCCTTACTGACAGGTCATCGTGACTGGTGAGAGTAACAGTCATAAAGAGGCAACATAATTATGTGTTTGTTTCACACTTGTGTGCACGTTTGCATCATGGCCTGCCATGGCCCTTGAGTGGCCTATTTATGCATCATTGTGTCCACCGCCCACGAGTGGCCTTTGCAGCTGCCCCAAAGCAGATAAAGGGGCTATTTTCTCTTTTGTTGTACTGCTGTGGCCTTTTTACGCCTTGACGTTGAGTGGTGGCCTTGACAGGCCTTGTTTTGACGTTTTGGAGGTGTTTGGCTCAAAACAGATAAATGGGCTGGATCCGGTGCCCAAAGAGTCCGGGAGCGCCTCCTGGGCTTTGTATTGCTTGCCGGCGGCCCCCCTTGTCTGCAGGGGGACAGCCAAGCCCCCTGGGTCGAAGCTTTTGTGTTCATCTAGTCTTTGTTTGGTTATAAGGTTCAGGTCAGGTATGCAGTGTGGGCTAGGATTAGTGTAAGATCAGTGCAGTTTCGTTTTGTTCGTTCCTTGTCGTCGTCGAGTTTTGTCCAGTTTCGTAGCGTTTCGACGCATTTGTCGTTTTGTTCGTCCAGTTTTGCTCCCTTTGGAGCTTGCAAAACCTGTTTTTACCAGTCATCCTGAGCCCTACTGCGTGTTTTTGGCAGATTGGGTGTTGGCCTTCATGGTGGCTGGGGGGCAGGTGCGTGGGCTTTTTTTATGGTGTAATGTCGGTTCGTTTTTGGTTGAGCCGACGTCCGTCGACTAGTTTTGGCTCTCTTGGCTTCGAGTTGGCTCGGGTTTTGCTCCCTTTGGAGCTTGAGATAAGTTCTGAGTCAAAAAATGGGTCTAATGGTTGAAACTGTACAGGTGTTGGGTTGGGTATCCCCTACACCCGCACATGACGCACCTGGCACCCAGTGGGTGTTTACTGGGGCTTGTTTACATTTGCGCAAGTTGCTGTTTCTCTTTGGGTTGCGTCTGTGTGTACCCTGGGCCCTTGGCAGGTGGAGGGGGGGGGAGGTGGTATCCTTCGCTGGTGCGAGAGGTTGACATGGTATGCTTCCCTGCGTATGCTTTATGTTGCAAGGGTCAGTTGGTGACTCGGTTTCCTTTTGAGGGTTGCAGGTTGTTCCTTTTTTTTTCTGCAGACAGACAGTGACAACTAACCACCTTTTCGTTTGGATGCGGGGGGGCAGGGAACTCCTCATTACACCAACATCCACCATGAGTTGCACTAGAGCAACCATTGTCACAAAGACCCTGAGGGAAAATAAGAGAAGCCTTCGGCCTACGGCTGAGGCTGGGAATTGAACTGAGATAGCCTTATGCCAAGTACTGAGGCTCCTGTTTGGCCTCCTCCCAGGGAGCAACAGGTTATTTATTGCTTTGATCACCCCCACCCATTTTCTTGCCTAGGTGTCCAATCCTGGGGGGTGTGAAAAACTGTGTTGAAAAACGTCCCTGCAAACGAGGGAGGTGGGGAGAGGCAAGACCAGCTAATAACGTCCAGGGAAAAGCACCACTGATGGTGCAGCACTGTAGGTGGCAGCGCACCCTGTGAGAGTTGGGTTGGGTGCAGACGTGCACGGGGTACTTGGACTTAAACACCAAGTCCAAACCTCATCTAAGAGATTTTGTGGGAGGTTGGGTCTAGTAGGTCAGGGTGCTGCGAAGGAACCCTCCCAGCTTGTGGGTGTAACAGGAACCCTCCCAGCTTGTGGGTGTAACGGGAATCCTGCCTAGCCAGATGTTTAGTAGGAACCCTCCCAGCTTGTGGGTAAAACAGGAAGCCTCCCAGCTTGTGGGTAGAAACTAACTTAGTTCCTAAACACTGGTACCTGACTTTAATCATCTGATGGTATACGTGTTTGGAACAGTGTTTGCTGACTGCCACGTTCCCTGCTGCAGTGCACCGAGCTCTGGGCACTGGCCTTGCTGGGTTGCGAAAGGAGAGAGGGAGAAAGAGAGAAAGGAGGAGAGAGAGAGAGAGAGAGAAAGAATCATTGTTCGGGGCAGTGGGACAATCAGTTTGCCCTGCCCTTGTTTGTTCGGGTTTTGCCGTCAGTGAGTCACACTGTCAGCACAGCACTGCATCTTTGCACCACTGCATTGTCTGTCAAGTCAGCACAGTCTTTCCGGCACTATCCACACTTGTCTGTCCTTCCCTTGGGTGTGGCTGTTTGTCAGATACAGGTTTGCCGAATGGCATCACCACTGCCATCTCTTTTTACACTGACCATCTCAGGTCTTTTCCAGCTGTTTGTACAGTAATGGCCTTCGTCAGGGCCATCTGGGGCTGGCAGAGCCCTGCTGCCACTCACAGCCCCAACCCAAGTGGAGTCGAAATTTTTTAGATCCAGGGACTTCAGTTTAGTGCCCCTGGCCCAGGGTTACAGGTGCCTGGTAGCAGTTTTTGTGCCTTTCGGCAGGGCCATTTCTCTGTTTTTGGCCCACAGAGCAGGTCAATCCTGCTAATCAAAACCCACTTCGGGGTGCCAAAAGCTAGATCCACTGTTTTGGGGAGTTTGGAGCCTAGCCTTGTTTTTTGGCTCCAAAACTATGAACGGACACTCTAATCAGAGATTTTGGGGAAATCTGAGCTGGGTTGGTGGGGACATCAGAGAAACCCCCCCTCCACAGCCTGTAATGAGCAACCCCTCAGCATGCATTTCTGAATCTCACATTCGTTTTTTCAGAAATCAGTTCTGATTTTCAGCCAACCCCCTGAGTTTCATGGCATTATGAACAACTTTGCCTTCTTTGCCAAGTTATGCCTCACATCCAGCCTTGGGGCCCTTTGATCCTGCTCTCCAAGGCCTTCATCCTGAACTTCCCTACTGGTGAGTACCCTGGTGACTATGGTTGAGAGTACTCTGGTTTGGCTGCTTGTTTAGTGGGGGCTGCCGACCCCACTGCCTTCGCCAACTGCGAGTTTGAGGCCCGTCGTTGGGTCATTTGAAGCTATGGGCTGCCTTCCTGACAGGTCATCGTGACTGGTGAGAGTAACAATCATAGATAGGCAAGACAAACTAATAGCCTCCTGGGAAAAGCCCCACTGATGGTGCAGCACTGTAGGTGGCAGTGCACCCAGTGAGAGTTCGGTGGGCTGCACGGGGTACTTGGACTTCAACCCCAAGTCCAAACCTGATCTAAGAGATTTTGTGGGGAGTTGGGTCTGGTAGGTTAGGGTGCTGCGAAGGAACCCTCCCAGCTTGTGGGTGTAACAGGAACCCCCCCAGCTTGTTGGTAATCAACACCCAAGCCTAGCCGAATGATTAGTAGGAAGCCTCCCAGCTTGTGGGTATAACAGGAACCCTCCCAGCTTGTGGGTAGAAACTAACTTAGTTCCTAAACTCTGGTACCTAACGTTAACCATCTGATGTTATTGACCTTTGGGAACACTGAGCTGAAAGCACCTTTCCCTTTTGCAGAGCACCGAGTTCTGCGCACTGGCCTTGCTCGGTTGCCATAAGGTGAGAGACAGAGAGAGAGAGAGAGAGAGAGAGAGAGAGGGAGAGAGAGAGGGAGAGAGCGAGAGAGAGCCATTGTTTTGGGCTGCCGAAAATCAATTTGCCCTCCTGTTGTTTGTTTGTTTTGCTGTCAGTCAGTCACACTGTCAGCACATCACTGCACATCTTTGATCCACTGCACTGTCTGTCCAGTCAGCACAGACTTTCTGTCGTCCACACTTGTCTGTCCTTCCCTCCCTTCAGTCGCCATTTCTGAGTTCAGGTTTGCCACTTGGCGTCGCCACTGCCATCTCAGGTCTTTTCTAACTAATTGTACAGTCCTGGCCTTCATTAGAGCCATCTGGGGCTGGCAGAGCCCTGCTGCCACTCAGAGCCCCGACCCCAGTGGAATCGGAAGATTTCAGATCCAGAAACTTCAGGAAATCTGAGCTGGGTTTGTAGGGACATCAGAGAAACCCCCATTCCACAGCCCGTGATTAGCATCATCTCAGCATGCATTTCTGAATCTCACATTTTTTTCTTCAGAAATCAATTCTAATTTTCAGCCAACCCCCTGAGTTTCAGCTTAGTGGGGGGGTTGCTGAGTGCTGTGCCTTTGTGTGGGTAGTAGAGCAACTACCAGCTCTAGGCTTCTCTTCCCATGTTCCTGTGTTTCGGTGGGGAGAGAAGCCATGTGAAGCTCCTGGACGGCCTTCAGCCCTTGGTACCTCTCGCCTTGGGGAAGTACTTAAGTCTACACGGCCTAGGTTGCTGGAGTCCCCCTTTCTCCCTCGTAGGTTGGACCGGAGTATGCCGTAGTGGCGTAACCCCATTCCCTTCCCCCTTGGGGTTGCTCTTAACCCACATTTTCTATTTTTTTTTGCACTCGCTTGTCTTGTTGTGGTTTTTCGGCCACGGCCCCATGGTGCCCCCCTGGGTTGTGTCCTAGTAGGGGGGTGTAACCAGACAAGCGCGCGCGTTCGCATTGCGGATACATAAATGGGGTAATTGTTGCATACTTGTTACTATTTGTGCAATATCATCACTTCATTACATTGATGTATAGATTCCACAATGATCCAATGATGCCCTGTGCCTGTGCCTGTTTCATGGTAGCAGAGGCAACAGCAAATTTTAGTTTGCTGATTACGGTCCTGCTGCTGCGCTACTCTGCTGCAGGCTGGCCGGGGCTATGGCCATTACGGCCTTTTTTGGGTTTTTGGGGCTACTGGTGCCCCCACCTTCACCTTGGGGGTTCATTTTGGGTTTTACACACCTCCTTCACCCTCTCCCAGAGAACTGCAGTTCCTGGGGCTGCATTATGAATGACTTCGCCTTCTTTGCCAAGTTTGGCGTCACATCCAGCCTTGGGGCCCTTTGATCCTGCTCTCCAAGGCCTTCATCCTGGATTTCCCTAATTGTGAGTACCCTGGTGACTATGGTTGGGACTACTCTGGTTTGGCTTCTTGTTTAGTGGGGGCTGCCGACCCCACTGCCTTCGCCAACTGCGAGTTCAAGGCCGGTCGTTGGGTCGTTTGAAGCTGTGGGCTGCCTTCCTGACAGGTCATCGTGACTGTTGAGAGTAACAATCATAGAGAGGCAAGACAAACTAATAGCCACTGATGGTGCAGTACTGTAGGTGACAGTGCACCTCATGAGAGTTGGGTTGGGTGCAGACGTGTACGGGGTACTTGGACTTAAACCCCAAGTCCAAACCTCATCTAAGAGATTTTGTCGGAAGTTGGGTCTAGTAGGTTAGGATGCTGCTAAGGAACCCTCCCAGCTTGTGGGTGTAACAGGAACCCTCCCAGCTTTTGGGTAATCAACACCCTAGCCTAGCCGGATGTTTAGTAGGAAGCCTCCCAGCTTGTGGGTATAAAAGGAACCCTCCCAGCTTGTGGGTAGAAACCAACTTAGTTCCTAAACTCTGGTACCTAACTTTAGCCATCTGATGGTATTGACCTTTGGGAACACTGAGCTGAAAGCACCTTTCCCATTTGCGGAGCACCGAGTTCTGCGCACTGGCCTTGCTCGGTTGCCATAAGGTGAGAGACACACACACAGAGAGAGAGAGAGAGAGCCATCGTTTGGGGCTGTGGGAAAACCAAATTGCCCTGCCCTTGTTTGTTTGTTTTGCTGTCCATCAGTCACACTGTCAGCACATCACTGCACATCGTTGATCCACTGCACTGTCTGTCCAGTCAGCACAGACTTTCTGTCGTCCACACATGTCTGTCCTTCCCTCCCTTCAGTCGCCATTTCTGAGTACAGGTTTGCCACTTGGCGTCGCCACTGCCATCTCAGGTCTTTTCTAACTAATTGTACACTCCTGGCCTTCATCAGGGCCAACTGGGGCTGGCAGAGCCCTGCTGCCACTCACAGCCCCACCCCCAGTGGAATCGGAAGATTTTAGATCCAAGGACTTCAGGAAATCTGAGCTGGGCTGGTAGGGACATCAGAGAAACTCCCCCTCCACAACCCTTGATTAGCATCATCTCAGCATGCATTTCTGAATCTCATATTCTTTTCTTCAGAAATCAGTTCTAATTTTCAGCCAACCCCCTGAGTTTCAGCTTAGTGGGGGGGTTGCTGAGTGTTGTGCCTTTGCATGGGTAGTGGAGCCACTACTAGCTCCAGGCGGCTCTTCCCATGTTCTTGTGTCTCGGTCGGGAGAGAAGCCATGTGAAGCTCCTAGGAGGCCTTCACCCCTTGGTACCTCTCGCCTTGGGAAGGTACTTAAGTCTACACGGCCTAGGTTGCTGGAGTCCCCCTATCTCCCTCGTAGGTTAGGCCGGAGAATGCCGTAGTGGCGTAACCCCATTCTCTTCCCCTCTCGGGTTGCTCTTAACCCACATTTTCTATTTTTTTTTGCACTCGCTTGTCTTGTTGTGGTTTTTCGGCCACGGCCCCATGGTGTGCGCCCCTGGGTTGTGTCCTAGTGGGAGGGTGTAACCAGACAAGCGCGTGCGTTCGCATCGCGAATCCATAAATGTAGTAATTGTTGCATACTTGTTACTATTTGTGCAATATCATCACTTCATTACATTCATGTCCAGATTCCACAATGATCCAATGATGCCCTGTGCCTGTGCCTGTTTCAACAGGACACTGGAACACCCGAGGGCACACCGGCCAAGAAAACAACGCCCGCAACACCGCTAAGCGCGCTGAACACAAAGCGCAAAACCCATAGAGAACAGCACACCACCACAAGGTGAAACGCAGCACGGCACAGCACACATAGCAAGGCACGGCTCAGCACAGCAGGGAGGGAAGGCAGAGAGAAGCCCGGAGCACAGCACAGCACACAGCAGGACGCGACGGCAGACAGAGCGGCAACAGCACACCGCAGCACCACGCAACACAAACCTACCAATCACCGCATCGCAACACACAGGGACCACAACAACAGATTAGCGACACAGAACCCAATCAGGCACGGAAACAATAGGGCCCAAACACAGCACGAGCCACCACAGAACAGCGACAAAGGCATTGCAAGGCGCCCAGACAGAGGGAACCAGGCCGAGCAGCAGACCACCACAACATGGAGCATCGCAAATAGCAAAGGGATGCCACACACAGCACCACGCAAAACAGCGCACCACAAAGCAGGCACAACGCAGGAAAAAAGAAATAACAAATTCGAGGTACACAGCAAAACGCACCACTAGCGTCGCAAGCAGCACAACGGACAACAACCCACAACAGAAGACAACCAACGCGAAGCGCACCGCCACAGCTACGGGCAGCGCGACACAGAAACGCAGAGCAAAGCACACATCAAAGCAAGGGCACACCGTACCAACAGAGGCAGGATAGCACACCAGACACGGCGAGCAGCGCAAAACAACAAGGCACGGCGCCACACCCAACAGCATAGCACACCACGGTACTACACAGCGCCCGCAAAAAAAACGCGGCACACAACAACGCAAGACGGCACAAGACAACACAAACTGCAAAACAGAACGCGGCACAGCACCAAAAAAGACAGCAAACGATGACACCAACAACACTGCGCCCGGAGAAGACAACAGCACACAAGAGGAAAGGCAGCAGGACACATTGCAAGGCGCAACACCGACCGCAACAGGTCGCACAACTCCACCTTGCCCTTTCTGGCAGGTATTTTTCCCCAAATGGTTCCTAAAATTCCTAAAATGGGCAATAATGCCCCCCATGGGATTTTGCTGCTATTAGTGCCACAGTTTTGGGAAGAATATACCACCATCATGTTGCGCCATATGCATCCGTCTCACGTAATTTGAAAAAGGAAAGTTGGCCCATAGGGTGGCAAGTAAATGTGGTCCCATGGAACAAGCCAATGGTGATTGTCCCGCCACGTCATGCTGTCTTTTCTATGTGCCCGCACCTACTCTATTCTTTCTTTAGAGTTGGTTTTGCGTATACGTTAGAAACAGGTTTCAATTGGTGCTTATCCCAAGGGAAGTCAATGAAACACAGTTGGCCCATCCCATGGCTGGTAAATGTTGCCCCATAGCACCATCCAATGTGGAATGGGCCCACTCAGCAGTCATCCACCTCTGTCTACATCACAATGCTCTCGTCCCTGTTCATTCACTGGTGTGAAGATGCCCAAAGGGCAGCCTATATTGGGGCACCCAACATTTCAAAAATTGGCACATGCAATGGCACGTAAATGCTGTCCGGATGGCACGCAGCAGGAATGCAAAATGCTGTCAGCAGTGTACACATAGCTGTTCATCACTGCATGGCGTTCTGTGCGTTCTGTGTGTTCTGAGCCAAGGCCAGCTCCATACTCTCGGCCATACGTGGCTGCACACCCGGCCAAACCAAGCAGGGGCAGGGGCAGTGACAGGGGCGGGATTTGCTCTCTTAGTAAGAGACTCGAGGTCATCCTTCATGCTTCTGATCAAGTCCTGTGCCAGTTCCACAGCAGAAAACAGGTTGTCCTGCTTCTTACCCAGCTCCTCCTGCTGTGTCTTGATGTCTGCGAGTGATCTCTTCATCTTGCCAAGTCTTGAGTGCACCTCACGGGCAAATGCATCAGATCCAGATCCCCCTACGCTGGCGGTGGCCTCCAACTGGTTCTCCGCATCCTCAAGATTGAGTCTGATACCCTTGATTGTTGACCAAAGTAACAGGAATCCAAAAATCCTGGAGTTTCGTTTGAGATGCAGCTGCTGGGCATTTCGGAGACGCAGCAGAGGCTGAATTGCAGAGACACTGGTAGACATATTTGATCCAGGGTCTCCGACTGACAATCTGGTCTCCACTCCCACTGGAAAGCAGTAGATGGGGGAATGGGTGTGTCCAATGCAGACAGAGATGTTGTATTGTTGCTTCAGTCCTTGCTGAAATCAGGCAAGCAGTGCAGTATCAATGCGACCATTGGCTTCATCGTAGCTTGTCACAGTCAATCTGCTGTAGTCTTTTGCCGTCTCCAAAAACCCCTTCCCACAGTTTCCAGTAGCAAGGTCTCCTCGCTCCAAGTCTTTTCCCGTTCCTTTGACGTAAGCTTCACATGCAGAAGGGCAGCAGCATCATGTTCATGGCTCTCATCCTCTTCCCCTTCCACTTCCTCTTCACTAACCACATTATCCTCGTCCTCAGCGTCCTTTGCGTCCTCAGCGTCTTCCTTTGCGTCTGCTTCATCGTCCGAATCGGCCTCTAGCTTTGCGCCTGCTTCAGAGGCTCCATCCGACTCGTGGGTCTCGTCAGACAATCCGTCCTGCAGAGGGACGGAGTCGACACACACCAGGACATACAAGGGGCGTGATTTACGAGCCAAACCACGCGTTTCTGAGTTACCAGAAGCAAAATCCGTGCACTTCGCAGGCTCAGACAGCTACAAATGAATGTCGACAGGCTGAAAAATGTGGTTGGCACTGTGTCGTTTGCTGTGGTGCGGCGCATGACAGACGACACGCGATGGGATGTGATTTACGAGCCATTGGACACGTAACTGGAGATTGGTGGCACGCTGCCGGATCCCTGCTTTCCTGTAACTCCGACAGCTTGAAACTGATGTCTAAGCTATGGATCATGCATTGGCTGTCATATTTTTTGCTTCAGCCGACTGCAAGGAGTGGTACACTCTATCGGACGTCATTTACAACCTATTGTACGACACGGCATGGAAATCTGCCTAAACAGGACCGTTGTTACATACCAATGGCTCCTGCGTGCGCCTTTCGGATTCCTACGCTTCCGAACCATCTCTTTTGGGTCTTTTAGCTGCGTCTTTCAAGTCCTGCGGAAGGCGTCCGTGGCTCGTCCTGTGGGGCGCAAATCAAGGGCCACAGGACGGAACAATCACAATTCTTAATTTCTGCTGACAAAAAAGCAGGAACAATACCTTTTTTGTTCCTGCCATTGGAGTATTGGGTGCCCCCAGCTGGGTGCGGTGCGCGAAGCTGCCGGTAACGCAATTTCAGCTGGCAGGCGCCGTCGGACGTAAATCACGGGCCACAGAACGAGCAACTAATCAAAGTAGGAGGAAAATGAGGAATGGAGCACAGTTCAAATTTTGTAGTGGACGGGTTGGCGTAAGGAAGCACAGATCTGAGGTCTTTTGGCCATAAAGAACAAAATGTACATGCATTTGCTTGTGTTGTCCCATGGGGCGTCATTTTGGTGCCATGCAGCAGCACATTTGTCTCCGACCTTGTATGAAGAGATCCAGAGTAGAACAACACATCTGATGATCACCATGCAGGTGAACTGCATGGGGCAAGAACAAACGTGGTGATCAGATACTATATGTGGAGGATGTAGGTGTGTATGTAAAATGGGGTGACATTGACTTGCCCTCGGACTTGCCAATTAGGTTTCGTTGAATTTGCTTACCATAGGCAAAGATCCGGCCTGATTTTCGATACACACATAGAACAGACGGGACAACAACGCAGGATTACATCAACCTAATTAGTGAAAACCCTGGAAAACCCTGACGAAGGGGCAAACCAAATTTGGCTCGTCCCAATGCACCTCAATGACAGCCCATCCCACGGGCCAATGCTTGTTGTGCAAAAATTTAACATATACTGGATTGTTATGAAAAAAAGAACACACACACAATATCGTGAATGTATGTCTTCCAAAAAAACGTGGCAACAATAACAACATACTCCACCTGGGGGCATGCATTGGCGATCGGGGGCAATTTAGGGAAAAATACCTGCCATAAAAGCCTAGGTGCCCAACACCATACCCAACACAAGAACAGAACAGCCGGGGGGGCGGGACAAAAGAAGGCGCAAGGAAGCCAGAGGTAAAGGTAGCGAACAACACAACGGAGAGCGCGAAGGCTCAAGGCACCCAAGGGCGGAACCATGGAACGCCGCAGCGAATTGGGCGCGCGAAAAAGAAGAACAAAAAGCAACAAAACCTGAACCCCATGGCAGGCAGGCCACGCCAAAGCCCACGGCACCTGGGGCCGGAAACAGAAACGAACCCAACACAAAGAGGCGCGGCGCAAGTGGAGCCAGCGAAAGGTCAACACAAGGAGAAAAAAAACCAAAAAAAACACACACAGAATCGGTGACAAAAGCAGCCCTGAGGTGGCCGAAGGAACACACAAACCAACGGGAACTGCCAAAGGAAAGGTGGGGCGCGCAAAAATGCGCCCAGAGAGACAGGCTGCGTGACCCGTCCAAGAAGGGTAAGCACACGCACACACGCATCTGAACCGGGCGACCCGTCCTCCGACCCAAAAGGGGAGTTGTCGGTGTCAACACGCAACAGCCCTGCTGCACCGGCCGACAACCCCTGTCGAAAGACGGGCCGTACCGGATACCAGACGCGTGAGTGTCAGGGTCCACACACGCCAAATCACCGCATTACAGGCAGCCCGAGACCGACGCAGGAGCGACCCGCCAGGGACAACCCTGCAGCGGGGCTCCGAACAGGTACGACGCACAGCGAGCCTAGCGCCCCCGCCGCGGCTGTGCCCAGTGACAGGGACCATGAGCCTGGTTCTCAGCGGTCTCCACATGCCCCGTGCAGCCATCTAGTAACCACCACGGCGGCGAGAAAGCCGACTGGCGCACCAAGGGCAGCTGGACTGGACAACGCGCGGCGCGCCTTTGCGGGGCCACAAGCCACGCAAGAGAGGCACAGCGCTAGCCACAACCACAGCATAGGAACAGGTGCGGAGCAACAACGGCCACCGGGTGCCGCAAACCCGGGAATCGCGCCCAACACACATAACTACGGCACGGGAGACGGTGCCAAGCAACACCCTCCCGGACGCACCTCCGCCGCCTCAACGGAGCGCAACAACAGCAAGATCACGGGCTCAGTGGAAATTCAGGCCCCCATACCCTCACACCGGGCCGACAGTCAGTGAGCAGCGTGCCGCAGGGGGGGGTTAGTAAGTTTTGTAACCCCCCAGAAAATTATCCCGGGTTTTCCATAATTATTTAAAAAAATACCGATGCAATGTGCTTATTGTTTCTACAATATACCGTTCAATGCAGTTATTGTCTTGAATTGAACCAATTGGCCGGTTCTCTCCGATTAATGTCTTATTTCTGATTAGAGGGTTATTAATGTTGAATTAAGGTTCCTTTACCTAGCAACGCAAACACGATTTGAACTATTTGTCAAGAGGTACAAGGTTAGAAAACAAATATTTTTTCTCTTTTCTGTGACTGAGTAACACGGTTTACAAGGAAAAAGGTTTTTACGATCCGAATTTTCTCCAATGAAAAAGTTTTCCAATCAAAGTTTTGTTTGAAGTCTAAAAAGAAGCATGTTTGGAACTATGTTCTGTGACCCACTGACTTCATGGGTGATGTCACCAAACTGTGACATCGGTGATGATGTAGCCTCATCTTACTGCACGACCTTACACAGTTCCTATATGCATCAGTGCTTCAAATTTGTCTCTTTTTCAGAGCTTTTGTATACCTTTTTCAGTTTTGAAATGGGACGCCGTGAGAGACGCGTTGCCAAACCTCCTGCTCCACAGAGATTACCACCAAAGAGTCAAACAGGCAAACCACAGTAAGCACCCCATCATTACCGCTGGGAATTTCCCTTGTCTGTCCTATTTTCTCTTTTTTCTCATATTTTTTGACTCATCGTCGCTTTACGACCTCAGCGATCGCGCACGAATGGGATTTTTTGCGTCTGAATGATCCACCAGTCATTCACTGTGTTCATGAATAGTTAAGGCAAAGCAAAGTACTTTGAAGACGAAAACGCACAACTGTGGTTCATGGTGCAAGATCCTGTGTTTATTGCTACGTAAGTTACTTAGCACGCTCAGCCGTCTTTCACTGTTTCACAGTCTTATTGCCCACTGAAGAGTGTGACTTGATTGTGCTTTGCTCTGGAACCGATCACCCGGAGACGTAGTCCGTGAGAGTAACTCTACTGCTTTGTCAAGGTGCAAACACGTGACATTTTTGACTCATCTATTTAATGGCTTGGAACAACAATTGAGATTCCTCATGGAATGAGTTTTGGGTAGAATCTGGGCAACACGATTCTGGGTATGCGCGTGACTACCCTTCTTGGAATTCCTATCAATCATACACCGGCCTCAAAGGATGTGACGGAAAAGGAAAAGCCGGCAAAGGAAAAGACAAAGGCGAAAAAGGAATATCCGGTAAAGGTGGCAAAAGTGATGGTAAACCCCATGGCAATTCCCACTCCCCGGGCGGTCCTTACCTTTGCATTAAATGATGTGACGCGTGCCATTTCTTGAAGGATTGTCAATGCCCATACAACCGCGCTTACTTTTCTCACAGAGAGTCCACCGTACATTGAGTGCAAGAAAGGCTCTTTGGCAAAAAATCTGTTGCAAAAAAACATTCACGGTATGAAGGATCTTTCAATCCAAAGGAGTCCGTTCTCACCACAGGTTCGGACCCGGCAACGGCCCCGGCGGACCTCACTGCATTTGCTACATCTGCATATCGGGGCTTTTGTGGCGCTATCCCTTCCACCCGCAAAGACTCCGTGCTCATTTTTTTTACCGTAATCTTTGCATTCAAGACAAATTCCTATGCCAATGCGTTCGCCAACCACGTGAATGAGCAGGCCTCGGGTAAGTCATGGTCCTATGGTGAGCCGGTGTTGGCGCGGATCTGCAAACGAGGAACCATCGAGTCCGATGTGGCTGGGGTTGATGCTTCCCGTGACATCTCCATCCAGGAATGGGCTAAGTCCCAAAATTCATCTTCTGATGAATCCGCAAATGGATCCAATGACAATGACAAGCGCACGCGGCGGAAGAAGACCAAGCGAAACCACGCCGGAGATGACACCCAAAGCGAAAGTGACGATGATCATGGTGACATTTCCCACAAAAAAACCACAAAGCGCAAACAAGCTGCCTCGTCCAGTGAAGGCAAACAACTCTCCCAGGATGCCGGTCCTATCAAGTCTCCCAAGAAAAAAGCCAAAAATGATGCGCCTAAGCAGGATGCCAAACATGTTCGTATTGCTAGGGGTGTTGATGAAGAGAGTGCACACGAATCCGTGGCTTCTTCCGATTCCCTTGAACTGTTCGAGACGGACGCCACAAGAACCAAGCCCGTGATGAAAAACACGGATAACTCTATGCACGAAAGCATGGGTCACGCTATCGCGCAAGTCTGCAACCAATTTGAAACGCACTCACACCGAGTTTATGGATTCGAAAGAGACGTCAAGGAAAATATGCGCATGACGAAGGGAATTGGTGGCAAACTCGGTAACTACCTCATGGACCTGCCCCGCCAATACAAGGGTTTGGTGGACGATATGGTTGGGAGAATTAATGGAAGGAAGTCCGATGCTGCTGATGAAGCCGGAAATTGCATATCCTTGCCGACTCCGGCCCCTCAACCAACGCGGAAAACCCGTGGCCCAGGCACGGTAGTCATCGAGTCGGGTCACACGGCGAAAGCGGTCCGCTCGACCTCACGAACCCTCCGACAACGGGGCATGAAGGTGCACACTCATTGAGTTTTTTCGTCCATGATGCCGCCGACACACACGTGGCTACTGAGTGTGAACACCTAGCGGCAAATCAGGACGGGTTGGAAACCACCCATGATAACACCGGTGCAATGCTTTAATAATTGAAGAATCCGGTCGTTGCGCCGGATGATGATGCGTGGTGGCGGTTGTCCTAAATGCCTGTAATTGTTTTCCCTGCACGCTCCCTATGCTTAAACATATTGCAACCCACCTGAATGGATTTGGTTTGAGACACAACTTAAGGAGTCCCCGCACATGCCAAATGCTTTTTCTTTGTGGTGCGTAAGACACAATCCCGGCAAATGGCAGGACCTGGAACTAGTGTCCAAAAACCTTTTTCTTACTCAATTGCGGGGCCTTTCACACGTCCAGGAGAGATCAACCGGTCCTCCACGGGGCTTGGCGATCACGTGCGGCACCAGTTTCAAGGATCCCCACTCCTTCTTTTCTCATCCAGTTTTAACACCCTTCTACTCTTACAGCGTGTGGCATAAGTCGATCCCGTGTTGGGGTTCCATGGACAAGACCCGCCCAAAATTGCAAGGGGGCGTCATGTGGTGTGATCCCACCCTCTCCTACCACGACACTTGGACGCAAATAACCCCTCTTCCAAACAATACGGTACAAAAAGGCATTCTGCTGCATTTTGCTCATTCCTGACTTGGCTCCACATGCCGTGTCAATCATGGAGGCATGGAGTGCTAGCATGCCCTCGACACACACCTTGCTGTGTACCGTTCCTGCGCTCCACCGCCCGTGCTGTGTTGCGAACCTCCGTTTTCTTGTCTCAGCCTACCGATATCCACATACACCTCGTACACAATGCCCTTGCCAAAACTCAACACCCTGTGTATACACACACCATCGTCTCAACTCTTGGGGAAAAAATAAAACGCATATCCGGTGCTTTTTTTGAACCGAATTTTTTGTGCTCCTTTTCACCTACGAGTGGCTACCGAATCCAGGAGGTGTGCTGGCACACCTGATTTACGGACTCTGAGACACGCTGGAAAATATTCAACCACAAACCAATAAAGTGGGATGCCATCAGACACTCATCGGACCGAGTTAATGCGGTCATATGCATGTGCCCTCTACGGCGGGTACGCCATTTTTTGTCTCTAGGAACGATCCAGACTCTACACCCCCCTACTCCGCGAAACTCCCTTTTATAGGAGTATACCTGCTGTGGAGTGTTGAGTGCCGTGACATCTACGTTGGCATTGTTGGCCAAAAATTTCTCCGAATGCAACGCTTGGGCGGAAAACATCGCAAGCGCCTGAGGGCTTTCCTGGAGCCGCCTAACGTTGGGCGCCCACCAGTGAAACGTGGTGCGGAACATCTCCAACAGATGTTTCACACAGCGAAGTTGTCTGGGAAACGGGGTTCTGCGGATGCGAGGTACGGTTTTATGGCGAATGTAGGTGCACACCAGTGGTTTCAAACCCCGATCGAGCTTTGCTGGCTGTCCCAACTGTTCCAGACGGAATGGTTTTGGAGAATAACAAATTGCCACAGTGTGGTACCTCTAGGTGGAGAAAATTGGGCCGTCTCAAACTGTACCCGACGACTACCTTTGCGGGTGACCTCAGATCCGCTGTTACACGCGAGGTTGCTTCTGACGCGTATTGGTACGTCCCTGGATCTTGCTTACTGAAGTTTGCTCCATGGGAAAGAGTTTGTTGTCTTTGAAACCCATTTTTATACTCTTTTTTGAGGCATATGGAGCACTAATTCTAGAGGGTATGTGAGCACTCTTCAAGAGACATGAAAAGAGCAAGTAAGCACAAGAGATTCCGTAAGACCACTCAAATACAAAATTGTTCCAGGAGCTTTGCCCGCCCCATGACACAATCTGGTGTCTTGAAAGAGGACGAGTGGGCAAAGACGGCAATAACTTAGGTTAATACACATGTAAACATACCTAAGTACCAAACCATGTACTAAGGTTAGATTTGTAGGGAAAATCACAGTAAATCACGGCACCACAGGCCCCGTGACCTGAGATTCACGTCGGCAACGACTGTCTTCGACAAGAACTGTGCTGTGGTCATCATGTCTAAGTCACTTCTGTGTCAAACCAAGGTCAAACAAGTCAAAAGATGTCATAAACATGTTGAAAACATAGTTAAAACCTGAAACATGGGTCTCCCCCCTTGCGCCAGCCTAGAGGCCTTAGGGCATTCTGGCACCATATGAGTTTTTATTCTGAAAGCCTATGGACTTATACTTAATATCCCCCATAGGGGAGGGAAGGGCCATCGCAGCAGGCTGTCTGTCGAAAATTGGCAACTTAGTGCATTTTCATGAAACATGCCATAAAATACAGTGAGAATCCAGAATGAGTCATTAAAAATTGAGATAAAAACAGCTTTTCTAGAGCCTTTACGCACATTCACGACTTTTTCCATCAAGAAAATAATGTCGTAAAATTAATGGCGACGACTGGCACTCGCTGCCGCACCGTTGGTTCTAATTACTTTGAAGGTTCAATGAACCTTCAAATGTTTTGGAAACATAAAAAACCTTAAAACAATCACTAACATAGTGATTTCCAGGCCAAGGTGGAGCCATTTCCTGATACTACAGACTAGCTGACATCTGCACTGGAGTGTCAGCGTACTCCTGGAGCTTTTCTGGTCTCCATGGAGATACTTGTACCTATAAAAATGAACATGCATCTGGGCACATGGCCACTAATGCATCACCCCTCTACTTAAAAGTTTTCTATGAGCTTTGTTTAGAAAAACATCAAATGGGTAAAAGTAACTCATGCTTTGCCCTATATGTTTTTCCTGCCTCAGTGTTTCGAAAAACACCCATCCTGAAAAAACAGAGTTCTTGGGCAAGAAGACATAAGCAAAAGAAACAAGTACAAAATACTGTGGTGCAAGTTAAATATATGGTTCAAACAACCTTAAAGATGAGTATAGTACAACCAAACAATTGCAACAATTGCCAGAAAACAGAAGTACTTACAACATACACTCCTGATTATATATCACTGGGACTCTGGCAGGACTGGCAGGAAATGACAAAGAGCTTGGAAAAATCAAACAAATATGATTAGAGAGGGTTAGCTACTCTCAGAGCCAATGAAGCTCTTATAATTCTTGAAGAAGTTATCCATCTCCTTGTCAAAGATCTCCAGCTCTTTGGCTGTGAGTGGACGACGGTCTTTTCGCCTTGACGTCGTCGTCTGGCGACAGCTACCCTCGCTGGAGCTGTCCCACATGTCAAATTCCTGGTGCCCTTGTTGTTGGGCTTCATAAGAATCAATTGGCTTTTGGAACTCATTTGGGGCATGGTCATACCATTTAATTGGGCTGGTTTGTGGCCCATTGTCGTCGCTGGACTTCGCTGACAAAGCGGTCGTAAAATATTCCGCAACTTCCGCCGCTTCTGAGCCAGAGTAAGTGGCCCACCAAGGCTCATTGTCTTGGTCATGATCAATTTCTTGATTTTCTTGAAATTCCTCATGATGCTCCTCAGTCCAAGTACTTGAGGAGGAGGTGGAGGTTGTGGAGGGCATACCTGTATGTATTGTAGCTCCAGGCCTTCCCAAGCCAGACCAGGGCGGCGACTGGTTGAGCTGCAGTCCAGTCTTGGCCTTGGTGAAGAACTTGAGCTCCTTGGATTGGCTCCTTCTTGTTGCTTGTGCCAAGGGATCACAAACCTTGAAAAACACAAAGAACTCCAATTTCTCCTTCAGAGCTGCATCGACTCTAGAACAATTTTGACGCATATTGGTACGTCCCTGGATGTTGGTTACTGAAATCTGCTCCAAGGGGAAGAGCTTGTGGTCATTCAGACCCATTTTGATACTTTGTTTGGAGGCATATGGAGCTCTTATTCTAGAGGCTATTTGAGCACTCTTCAGGAGACATTCAAAGAGCAAGTAAGCGCAGGAGAATCCGTAATACCACGCAAATACAAAATTGTTCTAGGCGCTTTGCCCGCCCCATGACACAATCTGGTGTCTTGAAAGAGGAAGAGACGGCAAACAAGGCAACAACTTAGGTTAATACAAATGTAAACATACCTAAGTACCAAACCATGTGCTAAAGTTAGATTTTGAGGAATGATCACAGTAAATCAGGGCACCACAGGCCCTGTGACCTGAGATTCAGGTCCCCAACGACTGTCTTTGACAGGAAATGTGCTGTGGTCAAAATGTCTAACTCAGTTCTGGGTGAAACCAAGGTCAAACAAACCAAACAATGTCATAAACATGTTGAAAACATAGTTAAAACTTGAAACATGGGTCTCCCCGGATGCGCCAGCCAAGAGGCCTTAGGGCATTCGGGCCCCATATGATATTTGTTGTGAAAGCCTATGGACTTATACTTAATATCCCCCATAGGGGAGGGAACGGCCGTCGCAGCAGGCCGTCTGTGGAGAATTGGCAACGTAGTGCATTTTCATGAAACATGCCATAAAATACACTAAAAATCCACACTAATTCATTAAAAATTGATATTAAAACAACTTTTCTGGAGCTGTTACGCAGATTCAGGACTTTTTCGGTGAAGAAAATAATGTCGTAAAAATGACGGCGACAACTGTCGCCCGCTGCGGTGCCGTTGGTTCTAATTAATTTGAAGGTTCAATGAACTTTCAAATGTTTTAGAAACATCAAAAACCTTAGAAAATGACTAAAATAGCTATTTCCGGACCAAGCTGGAGCTAGTTCCTGATACTACCGACTAGCGGACATCTGCACTGGAGTGTCAGCGTACTCCTGGAGCTTTCCTGGCTTCCATGGAGATACGTTCACCTATATAAATGAACCTGCATATGAGCACATGGCAAGATATGCATCACTTCCCTTTGCTCTTCCCTGTCAATCCGTGACCAGATCCAGCTCCTCCACAGCTCCCAGGACCAGGTGGAAGGAACCCTGTGGAACAGGATGTTCAATAAAGTGTCTGCCAGACTGGAAAGGGAGACGAACATACGCCTGAAAACGTTCCTGACAGTCCGAGTGCCCAACAACTCACCCTCTTTCCGCCAGAACGTGACACGATACGTGTCCAGTACATGCTCCAGCGGCACGGGACTCCGGGTGGGACGACAGTACTACAGCTGTCAAATTCAGATTGTGCCGACCAGCAGCCCCACTGTGGGTCAGCTACTAAACCAGTAAATCCGTTGAGTACACCCCCTTTCTCCCTCCAAAAATTGTTTGCGACAGGATGTAGGTGCTCCACATCTGACCTATGTTGTTCCAACCCGTTCAACCATGTCGTTGTGAGACGAGAAAAATGTCCTCGTGTCACGCCTCGTACCGGACGACCTACTACCGGTCTGGTGCCAGTGCATGCTCAGCGCAACCCTCCCCTCCCCTGAATTATGCTATAAATTGGTGGCGTCTTCTGTCACCACGACACTGAAATCCATTCCCAGGGGAAGACCAGGTCTCCATCGTAAACCATGCTACAAACCTTGCGTCGCTGGCGTGGGACAACGCAGAGGTAAGGATGCAATTCCGGGACCCACGCTGTCTGCCCAATCACGTAAAGATGCTCAAACAACTGCACCACAACATGCCATACGTAAAAATCGACAAAAAAACGGGCACGTGCTGGCTTGTTTGTGAACTGCTGTGGGCACAGCTTTTTTTGAGCCGTCCCTGATGTCGTCACACTACGACATAGTGCGCCAGTGCGACACGGTTGACCAGGCCAAATCAGAACTGATGGACCTCATTACAGAGCCACACACTGAGCTGGGCATACCAACCCACTGGGCTAAGCACACCAAGCACCTCCCCTGGTTCGCATCCATACCTCCGACAGGTATGATGCTCTTCAAAGAGAAGAGCAAAGAGGGTGAGGGTTTGATGAAAGTTCGCCTCATCGTGTCCAATTTTCACCACCCCTCCTCCCATGAAGTTTTGCTCGTAGGCCGGTGCCTGTCCCTATTAATTAAGTCCTTCCCTGAACTGTCGTCTAACCTCCAGGTCTGGAATATGCAAGAATGTAAACTGAGATTCACCACTGCCTGTGACCTGGCTGCCAATGACCCCATGGAGTGGTGCGGAGCCGAACTAGACATGGTGAACATGTTTACAGAGATTCTTACCCCCCATGTCCGTGACACTGTCCTGTACGCTCTGTCCAAGGTCCAGGAGGGTAGACGGTCCGACTCCCAATTTCATGGTTCGCTATCTCCAAAAATACGAAGGGGGATGAACGGCTGGGTTCTGCTGCCAGCTCCTATTTCGTAGATATACCCCTGCACCTCGTCCTGGACGATATTGATTACGAACTGTCCAGAAATGGATTTTTACGTGTCGGGGCCTGGGTTCTCAACCAAATCCGGGGTTTGACGATGGGGGGGCCGATCCCCGCCCAATTGGCTTGTATTTATATGGCCGTCCGGGAGACCAAAAATACAGCGGTTGCCCTCTTCACCCCCAACATCCTTGCGTGCCGTTACCGCGATAATGTCGATTTGTTTGCCCGAAAGTCACTGTTGCTCCAGCGCCTTCCCGAATTTCAGCACGCTCTGGCCTCGATATACTGCATGCCTGTCCAGTTTGAGCAGATGGGTTCGTGCATCCATGTGCTTGAGGTGTCCCTGTGCCTGCACTCCAAAAATGGTATAGACCTGCAGCTGCATTCTAAGGTCCTGTCTGTGGCAAATATCCCCCGGTCCAATGTGCAGCGATGGCCAGACCCTTGGTCCCCCAATATGCCATCTGTGCTACCTTCGCTGTGCCTAGGACTGGCGTCTAAATGCGAATTCTGGGCCTAAAATGGGGGTGACAAATCCACCAACATCCTCACTGTCCTGACCGAACCCGTTGCAAAACAAGTCCAGACACGCCCATGGATCACACGGTGGGTCAACTACTGGCGTCCTCAAGGCTGCCCCATGACAGGCTCCTGTGCTCGCCAATGCCCCTTGTACCGTGCAGGGATAGCGGCCCTGCCGTCGTTTTGATTGGGTCGGAGGCTTTACCGGTGACAATGTCCCTGGTCTGTCCTATTTTCTTTTTTTTTCTATTTTTTGACTGATCGTCGCTTTGCAACCTCAGCGATCACGCACTCACGCGCACGACTTTAATTATTTGCGTCTCAATGATCCCCCAGTCATTCACCGTGTTTGTTTACATGAATCGTTAAGGCAAATCGAAGTACTTTGAAGACGAAAAAGCACAACTGTGGTTCATGGTGCAAGATCCTGTGTTCATTGCTTTGTAAGTTACTAAGCACGCTCAGCCGTCTTTCACTGTTTCACAGTCTTATGGCCCACTGAAGAGTCTGACTTGATTGTGCTCTACTCTGCGCTGATGCTCATGGACAATCTGACACCTATGAGGTGTAGGACATTGTTGCAGAACGCCTTGCTAAAAGTGCAGCTACTGGGTTATCGGAGAAGCAGTGGCACATGCATTGCAAGGGGTACCCTGTTTCAGCCTGGACTCGAGAACCCTTGGAACACCTGAATGGTTGTGAGCAATTTGTTGCCAGATGTAATGAGGAGAGGGACCAACAGGCACACAAAAATGAACAAGAACGGAAGAAGCAAAAACTGGATGCACAACAGTCGGTGGCAACAGATGGTGCAGAGAATCTCTCGCAAGCAGCCTTAATTACGGCAACGTTGATTACACCGAATTCATCTTCTGGTGGAACATCCACTGCGTGGCTTGCATTCACGGATACTCCTCCAGTTCAGCCTGGTTTTGCGCAATGCACCCTGCAGAGAAGAGATGGGAAGCCTTGCAACACAATAATCAACCATTGTTGCAGAACCACGAAATTACGTCACTTTTTGAGTGTCAATTTTTTCTTTCGAATTCTGCAGTTAACTTTTGATGGATCACTCCTGGCGCGAAGGCACCAGCCAGTTCTGAAAAGTCCTGTTTCGCGGCAAATTTTGCACCTGCCAGAAACAGCAACATCAATATCGCCGAGTACAAAACAGCAGAACAGTCGTCCTGTGGACCGCTGCGCCGCGGACGCTGTCTCTGTGGTTTTTGACGCAATGGTTGTTCTTGCTGGCGAGTTACGCTCTACCAGTTGCTACAAACTCATAATCTGACCTTCCAGCTTAAAAGTCGCGGTCGGATCCTAACCAGTCAGGCGCCTGGGAAATCGGTCCGGTTTGGACCTTACAGTGAACAATTATTGCAAAAAAAGGCGCTTGGGAAATCGTCTTTCTGCTGGGAACGTTCCCCCGACTTTTACCCCAGCGGATCCGCCTTCAACCAGTACATCGACAACCTGACAACGGACATGCAGACATGCCACAGGCCTGCTGCGACGTCGCCTGCACAACCCTACAGGCGCTTTTGCTAAACGCTGCGCATGTGGCCACTCTGCTAGTGCTGCAATTCCAACAACAACACCTTAACCACTTAAATGCCCAAGCTCACCTATTCCTACGTGTTCCACAGGACCATCACCTGTACGCACAGCCAAAAACAGTCCACTGCCTTCTGCGTCCGCTTCGGCATACAATAAGTACAACGCAGATGCCGCAGCACAAGCCCCAGACGCTTGGACAGTTTCCGGTTAAGAACAATTGGCAGAGACTCACAACGCAGCGCCGAGCACTACTGGTCACCAACCGCATGCATCATCAGCGAGCACCGGCTTCAGTAACGCTACTGTGGAATTGAACACTGCGCTACCAACAGGTTCTTATGTCTATCCCTATACTGCTGAGCAATGTGTGCCCTGCGTCTGTTCTGCTCCGGCCAATCCGCTCACCGCCCCTAGTGTCCAAAATTATCGCCGACAACATTTGTGCTACGGTCCTGGTTACTTTGGGCTGTTACACGATCACAGGTTGCATTTCGACACCCTCAATGGAACGGTGAACGAGGACACATTGATTGCTGATACCGTTGACACTGCGATTGAGCAGGAGGAGCCCTTAACACAGCTGGAACGTGATGTTACGGCAAGACCGTTCCTGGCATTGGCGGAAGACCGAAATCACTATCGAGGACGGACTCATTCTCGAACCTTTCCTCCAACTTCATTGGGGTGTGCATGTGGGCCGAGGCAACCGTTCTCAAATCCAATGAAAACTCATGTGGGGAAGCCAGGTGAGGCGCGGCCTTCTCCAACCGGAGCCCTTGTTGCGTTTTTATCACTTGATCGGGGCTTCCCACGCTCCCATTCAACTCCTGTAGAGCAGGCTTCATATCCTACTTCCACTTCTTCCTAAATTCCTCCACCTTTCTTGAATCCATGGTGAGCTGCCATTTCGCCAATTGGGATCAATGGCCACACTTCAGTCACAATCACACCAGGGCCACGCTTGTTGCAAACCAACATGGCAGTCGGTACGTCCATCGACGTGAGCTATGAAGGGGAGTTGCACAAGTGCAATGTGTGCAAGTGTGTGGTTGCACAACAACCTTGCGCTGACAAACACTCGGCAAATCCATAGCGAAAATTAACGAAGTTCTGTGTGGGAGCCTAAATGGGGCATCCAATGCACATCCAACGAACAAAGAAATGCTAAACATGACCCTCGTTGCACCATGGGCCCCTTACCAACACCTCCTACGACCATTGTTACATGGAGCATGTGCAACATGGCACTTGCACGCAGTTGCACACCGGTTGCACACCTTTTCAACAGGGATGTAGGTCTGCGCCATCGCCCAGAAAGGATTGGTGGTTGTTGACGGCCCGCTTGAATGTGTATGTGCATGTGCATTCGCTGTGCGCCTATTGCCTCCCAAAATTGTTGCGCGGGCCTCCAAGAATGATGCGGGTGACCGTCGTACCCCCTATTGTTGTGAACATCATACACTTCCTCCAAAATCCCTCCGACATCGTGAAAAAAAAATTGTGGGCCGTGCCCATGTCCGTCGCCGCCCGCACGGGCTTTTGGGATGCCGCTGCTGACCCACTTGGCCGCAATGGCCTCTCCCAACCCAGCGTTTTCCCACCCAATGAATGGGGCATACAAGGCGGCCTCGCTAAGCACCATGCATGGCTGTGCATTGCCTTGGAGGCCAATCCTCACGATTTTCCAATCACTCCATCGCGTGGCGGTGAGGGCGGAGCCTTGCCAAGGATACGTGATAATTCCCGAGGGGCCCACTTGGCGGCACTTGTTGAGCCAATGATACAACGAGCGCCTATGAAAACATTTTTGGGTCACATCCCGGAGCCACCGCCATTCCAAACTGTCATCCGCAACCGGGGTGTCCATGTGACAACTATGGTGGACCAACGACTCGGTTTCACATGGGAAGTGGGGTTGGAGGGGGGCTCGGTTGCTCGGTTTGTTGGTTGCTCGGTTGCTCATCACCTTGCGGCTTGTTCAGCGTTGTTGTCCCACCACTACGTGACGCCGGACTCCCGCTCTGACTTGCCTGTAGTGGTCTACTTGACGGTCCAGCGCTTCCGCTCCCGCTTGCTTGTAGGAGTTGTAGGACTTGTTGGAGCTGTTGGAGTTGCCGGTCCATGGTTGCCCATGGGCAACTGCTACAGAAAGAAAGATGGGAACCGAGTGTGCAACCTGTGGTTGCACAATGCAACAACCCACTTGCACAAGTTGCACACCCCTTGCCCACCACACATGCACATGTCCAAGCACAGTTCGGCCCAATCGGCGACTAGATGTCATGCAACATGAACACACACAACCTATCAGCCTTTGCACGTTGCTATCGAGGCATCTCCTTGGCGAGGAAGAGACCTTCTAGCGCTTGCGTCACGAGGCGCGTGTCATGTTCCGTTGGAGTGCCTTTCCCTCCTCCCCTTGCCGAAGAGCACAAAAGGTGGTCCCTGAAGATTTAGTTAAGCGACTTGACAATGTCGCCGCTAAACATACCGCAACCCCGAGGATGCAAATGTTTCACAACCTAGGGAGCATCATATTGTATTCATAACAAATATGGCGATCGACGGGTAGGACAAACTGTCCTTATGTCCTTCTTTGCGATGGACTTACAATTGACGGCGCTCGAATTGAACTCCCAACTTTGCAGTGACGTCAGTAAAGAAGCCATTTGTACTACGACATCAATGACATCATGCAACGGCAGCAGTGACAGCACTCAATTTATACGTCAATGTGATCAGAATTTCAATGATTCTCAGATGTACATTAGTGCAGGAAATACTTCTGCTTGTTTTCATGTTTTCCGTTCGCCGCCAGATGTCGCCTGTGAGCGCGCGTCGAGTTGCATTTGTCTTTCGTGATTTCCCAATCGGATTCGTTTAAATTATTTCGAGTGATTTCACGTTGCGTCATTATGTGCGATGGATGCACAATGAGATTCTATGTCTGCTCCATTTTTGTAGGCCGAGTTTTCTGACTATTCATATTCCACCATGGAGTTCAATGGACTTACAAGTGCTTCGCATATGTCGCTCCCAGAGGCTGGATATGGTTGTGAAGAGGGTCAGTTGGGTTCGGAGATATCAGGGGCAGTGTCGGGCGTTACGACCCCTGGGGCATCAAGGCTACAGGCTTCGCAGTTACAAGAAGAATCCGCCACTATGCAGCGGTTACATGGTAGCAGAGGAAATCATGACTCTGCTTCTGGAATCTCCCCGGACACCCTGAGATCATCAGCCCTTAGCGGGGCTATCACTCGTACTGGGTCACTGCGTGTTCCCCTTGAGGTTACATTCGTGGCTTCTCCCCAGCAAACCGAGGATCAACCTTCAGAGTGTCCTTACTGTGGCCATAAACATTGGCCTGGAGTTCATACTTGTGCTGATTGTTGTATGAACGCCCCAGCCAACCTTAAACCCGGTCGGGAATCTCCCTCCTCAAGTGAATCTGGTTCCAACTCTCACTCTTTGCCTGATCTCGAAGACAGCAGCAGCGAAGGAGAGCCGTCCAATACTGGAATGGATGAGATTTCTGGTGACTACTGGGAAAACCACTTCCAGGAAATCTGGAATCAGGAGTTCTTGCACCGCCAAAATTGGCTACTGGCGGAGGCAGGATATCGAGGCCGTCTGAGGGACTGGTTCAGGGCGTCGTGCCAGTTCATCAGGGACAGTGGCCGCCTGCGATTCGACGCCACTTTGCAGGAACAAGAGGATTGGGAAGAGCTGATGGACCAGTTCGACCACCAGGCTGCTGTGATGGTGCAAATGGCCATCATTGCAGAGGAAAGACGCAAGAATGTGCGTCAGCACGCTGGTCCCTCGGGCGCCTGGGGTCCGAACGACGAAGAGGTCGACGAAATGAGGTGTGATTCGACACATTCTCACCTCTCCAGGGAGCAACTGTCCAAGCTTCCCAACTCCAACTCGACTGTTGATACTTGGGTTGATGAAGTAAGAAGCAAGGGAAAAGGTACGAGATGCCCGTCCTGTGGTGAGTGTGCCAAGGACTGCTCCTGTCGGCGCCAGATTTCGTCGGTGGAAGACAGGGTGAAGGAGCTGAAGAAGGCGGCCAAGGAAAAAAAGAGGGATGACGACAGCAAGTGGAAGGAGATGGAGCAAAAGCTGGAGACGTTGGCCAATCTGGTACAAAATCTGAGCACTACTGGGCTCACTGGACCAGCGCCTACAATGGCAAGTCACCCAGCACCTACCTCCTCAGCTGCACCTGCATCCACGCCTTAGGGCGTTCCACATTCTCCGGCACCCCCAGCTTTTACTGGTCCACTCCCAGCTTTTATGGTATTCCCCCTACTGGATTTACAAGTCCTATTGGGTTTAATCTGGGTACCGAAGGAGGAGAATCTTCGTCAGGAAGGTCTGTACTGTCCGTAAGTACTGTTGGTGATATTGATGGAAAGGCAAAGACCACCGTGAAAGAGATATCAATGGCCTTGAAGAAGAAGGACAAAGAAAAGAAGGAAAATGAAGCCAAAACGAAAGAAAAGCAAAAGAAATTGAAGGAGATGAGGCTTTTTTTTCAGTCGTACAGACCACTGCATTTTGCCCTATCTCGTTTAATTTCATCACGCCTTTCAAACTGCTTCCTCTCCTGTTGGTAGCCCAGCAAAATTTTTGATTGCCATTTGTCACTCTCTCTTGGCTATTGGTGCCTCTCTTGGCAGTGCTTTGCACCCAGGGAAATTTACAGTGGCATGATCTTTTTGTACGGGTTCCATTCCCGCGGCTGTCCTTCGAGGAACCTCGCATTGTGAGCAGTTTGTGATGATGTTTTGGGCGGGAAACCGCCATGTCTCAAAAAAGGAGATGAGGCTTCATCAAGTACAATCAACGCCGTTTGTACAGCCTACTGTGGATCAGGCGTTGCTGGCGGCCGCAATTGCTCAAGCACAGGCAATGGGAGGCGCCGCCGTCAACCCAGTTTTTGTCAATCCTGTTGGCACATCCACAGGTTTCAACCTGAACCACCTGCTCAATCCTTTGCACATGAGGCTTAGAGGTTCAGTGATGAAGCAGCCCAAGTTCTCAGGACACCCAAACTACTGGGCGTCCTTCGAAAGACAGTTCATGGTTTGGCTGCAGACGGAGAAACTGGACAAGGAACTCTGGATTCTCGGGTTGATGGACTGTTTGACTGGCAAACTCAGGGAAAGTACATATAATCTTTATGTGGAAAGGCCGAATCAAGGAGATCCCCTGACTTATGAAGAGCTGAGGCGAAGTCTCAAAAAGAAAGGCTCTCGACTCCCTGAGGATCATTACAGGAACCGTCTTGAGAACTTCAGGGCGATCAGGAAATTGTTTCTTGAAGAGATCCAAATGGCAGGGCAGGATTGGGAGCTTTTGGTGCAAGAGGCGGAGAGCTCGGGAGAAGGCCTTTCTGAAGGCGAGATGAAGAAGATTCTCCTGTACAAGCTCACGCCGGAGACCAAGCAGAAGATCAGGGACTCCCAGGCGGACCAAAAAGTCCTGGGCAACTGGGTTGAAGTCCGAGGATTGCCGGAGACCATGGGAAAAATGGCAGTTCGTGAGTTGCTACACTCTATCAGTGCTACGGGATTGAAAGACATCACCATTCGTGAGGGCAGACGGAGAGTTGGTTTCCATGATTCTGAACAGTCGGAGCCTTTCTGTAGCATGGTGGATGGAAAAGTGAAGTATAAGGGGACAGCTTTGGAGGTGCGGCCGTGGATCTTCTCGTATGGAGTCGAGCAGATCTTGGACCAACTTGAAAAGTATGCAAACTTAGAACGCCAGAGGTCACAGGATGCAGAAAGCTTCGGAGGCAAGGTCAGTGCCGTTGGTGAGAAGAGATGCTCCGTGTGCATTTCCCTTGGAGAGGAAGGTCGAGCGGCGACTCACACGACCGCAGATCACAGGTGGGCGCACTCAGATCTCAAGACAATTCAGTCCAAAATGGATGGAAAGGGAAATTCTCCCAAAAATCCCCAGCAGGATGGAGCACGAGATGCTGACCAGCATGGAAGGGGAAAGGGTAAAGGGCAGTCCAAAGGAAAGAACAGGGATTAGACACCAAAAGATTACTCGCAGCATGGCAGAGATCCAAGCGGCTCAAGATGGACCGATGCTGGTGGAAAATCTGGTGGAAAATCTGGCGAAAAGTGTGGAAAGGGACAAGGAAAGTCCGGGAATCAAGAGGATTCCAAGGTGAATCGCAACCCCCTGTATACGGAGACGCCAGCAAACAGTACCTTCGGCAACAAAAAGGATACCCGAGGTCGAGGCAAGGGCAGATCCAACGAATCCAACTCCAATTCGGACACCTCCAACAACAAAGGCCAAGGAGGTAAGAAAGGTGGTGGTGGAAAGTCATTTGGTGGTCGTGGACGTGGAAAAGGAGTCAATGCCGTTGAAGCAGGAGAAGAATGGGTTGACGAAGGACAAGTACAGGACGTGCAGCCGAACGTCGAAGGAGAATGTCAATAGGGAAGCCAACTTGACCCAATTCCCAACACTGGGGTTGAGTGGCAGGAAACAAAGCCAATCAGGGTAGTTGGGGCGGTAGATGGACGCTGCTGGGATCGGCTGGCGCCCTCCTCCGGCCTCCTGTACCCTGCTTGGGTCCTCAGCGCTGTCCGGCGGGGCAAGCAGCGCCAGTTTGTCTGCTGGATCCAGGTCAGGACGACAGATGGTAAGGTTAAACTTGCCAACTGTCTGATTGACAATTGTTCAGAGGTCAATCTGGTGAGGAGAGGCTTTCTGCAGGAGGACGAGGCGAAGATGTCTTCAACACCTGTCCAGCTGGAGGGAGTGAGCGGACATCGCCCTGAAGGTGGCGACAGAGAGGCAGAATTGGCGGTCAGATTGGTGAAACAATCTGTCTGGAGCGTGGAGGAGTCGGTGACGGAGGAATGGTTTTCTGGAAAATTCTATGAAGCCAGCATAAAGTATGATTTATTCTTTGGTCAACCATGGCTACACGCTCACCGTGTGTCGCCCATGGGACACAGGACATGCTTCCTCCAGGATCCGTCGACCAGCAATCCGTCTGACCTGTATTATCTGCACCCATACACCAAGAGTATACACCAATTCAAGGAGCGAAATAAGCTGCATATTCAGCAAGATGGGCAGGAATGGACAGGAAATCAAGAAGAATTCGACGAAGGAAAGGTGGAATCATTGAACTGCAAGAAGTGGAAGTCAGTTTGCTATCGTGTAGTCGACAAATGGCGGGACATTCTGGTGGATTATTTCGAAAGGAACCACAATTTTCGTCCGCAAGTTGATGCTTTTGCAAACAAGAAGAATAAAAGATTTCCGAAATTCTACGACGATGCCTGGAGTGAGGACTGGTCTGAACCTCTTTGGATCAATCCGCCCTTTGACGTTTTTCCTCGTGTGGTGCAGAAGCTGAAGCAATCAGGCGCAAAGGCGATTTTAATTGTCCCCAACTGGCCAAAACAATCTTGGTTCACGGACATTATGGACATTGCAATCGACGTTGTCGAGCTACCTCACAAGGGAGTGAAGCTGTATTGCGAAGACAATGGCAAGCCTTTGCCACAGCGCTCGTGGAGCACGTTGGCGTGCTTAGTTGACGGGAATCTGGGAGATTATTGGCGAGATGACAGTGAAATGGGAACAGAAGAGGTCATCTCAAATTCCTCAAGAATCGACGAAATTGAGGTGGATCGAGACGATCGAGAGCGGAATCCCGACATATCGTCGCGGAAGGAGGGAAGGACAATTAGCGTCCCTCAAGAGAACACCTCCATCCATTCCAATTCGTCCCCATCAGACAAGAATCAAGCCAAAAATGTCAAGATTTCAAGCAAGAATGACGACAAAGTTCCAAGATTTTCACCTGAATTAACAGGAATGCAGCTGAATTCGTCCGACCATCCCTTCAAGACATTTGTGGACCCCCTTAATTGGTGGGACCCCACAGAGGAGCGAGCTCAGGTGAGCTTCATTCGCCAACAATGCGACGAAGAGGTTTGGAATGGAATGGCCAAGAATATGAGACCACGACCAACAATTCGCAAATTGGTGGACATGATGTCGGTGATTAAATGTGGGAATCAGGTCGACGGAGACAGGATATCTGCAAGAAGGGACGCAGTGTTCGAAGATTATAAAGATCACGTGTTGAGTGGGAAGTTGTGGAAAAACCCCCCAATTCGATGTGAAAATGGGGAAGCCAAGATTGAGATAATCCAAGGCTCAAAGGTGCACAAACAACGTCCATTCTACCTTCACGGAACCAAAGCAGATGCCCTGCGAAAGATTATTGAGCGCAATCTCTATGAGTTTGGTTGGTTGGAGGGCTGCATGAGTTCTGAGTGGTGTTCAGCACCATTTACTGTGCCAAAACCCCCACCTGCTGACCAATGCAGCATAGATGCTTGGCGTCTAGTGGTGGATTACAGAGCTCTGAATGCCGCCACAGTACCTGACGCGCATCCCCTTCCTTTAATCGAGAAGGAGATCGCCGCGAGAGCAAAAGGTAAGCTCTTTACTGTGCTGGATTTGTGCCATGGCTTTCACCAAATGCCAATTCGAAAGGAGGATAGGCATTTGACGGCAATGTGCACGCCCTGTGGCACTGTCCAGTGGACCGTACTGTTGATGGGTCTGAAGAATGCGCCGTCGATGTTCCAGAAGATGATGGAGACTATTTTATTTCAGAAGCACAAGTCTCTGGATTTACAAGAATTCTGCAGCATCTACATTTACGACCTTCTGATTGCCACGCCGTTGGGAAAAAACTTTGATGAGTGCCTGAAGTTGCACGAAGATCAAGTCCGCAAAGTTCTCGAAGTCCCTCGACAGGAGAAGCTCGTGTGTGGACCCAAGAAGGGCAAAATGTTCCTCCAGAGCGTGGAATTTTGTGGCTCTGTCTTGGAAGATGGGACAAGAAGACCGGCCCCAGGGAAAATGGCTGCCCTGCAGCTATGGGAAAGGCCTAAAACCATCACGCAGCTTCGTGCCTTTTTAGGCTGCTGCAATTATTACCACGACTTCCTTCCCCTCTACGCCAAGTTCTCTGGTCCATTGACAGAGTTACTCAACGTTGGCAAAATAGAAGGAAAGAAGGGATCTCAAGTCAAGCTGGAGTGGACGCCAGAATGTGAAGAGGCCCTTACTGGTCTCAAGGAAGCACTGGCAAATGTGTTACATTAAAGACTCCGTGGTTGGATGGAAGACCTTTCTATATCCGTACAGACGCTAGTCGTTACGCCATTGGTGCTATGATCGGACAAGTGTATGACGAAGGTCACCATCATCCTCTGGCTTTCTGGTCTCGCAAGCTTACAACAAGACAGCAAAATTGGAGTCCAAAGGAACAAGAAGCCTACGCAATCCTTTGTGCCTTACGGCGTTATGAAGGTTGGATCTTGGGCCATCGCGTTGAGGTACTGACTGACCACAAGTCACTGGAGAGCTGGAGGACAGAACATGTGGATACCCCTGGTGGACCAGCTGGGAGGAGAGGCTGTTGGCATGAAACTCTCAGCAGATTTGACCTCCACGTGACTTACATTCCAGGGCGCTACAATACAGTGGCGGACGCCCTGAGTCGCTGGGCCTACCCAGCCTCAGAGGCTTACTCTGAAGTGAGTTTTCATGGGACAGCGACGGATAAGGCCGAAGTGATCGAGTTTGATAAGGAGGAACAAGCACTGATCAAGAAACATTGTCTTCAATGTTCGATTAAGAATCGGATGAAGGTTGAATTGGTCAGATGCAAGGAGATTACCAAGGCAGATCAGACTGGAAGGGTTAACTCTGACTCTGAGTCGTCGCTGCCAGTCCTTAATGTGTTTCAAATGACAAGATCCAAGGCGAAATCCATGCTCTCTCCACAACAAAAGGACAAGGAAACTTCCTTCCTCTATGTGGATTGGACGAAGATGTACAAGGAGGACAGGTTCTTTGGGTCTGTATACCACAAGTTGAAAGGGGACAAGCCTTACGACTCTGAAGAGACGTCTGATTTCAAGATCCAAGGCGACAAGTTAGTTAGGCAAGGACGGATTTGTGTTCCTGATTGTCTAATTGACCAATATGTCAAACATTGGCATCAGAATGAGACATCCCACGGACACTCCCGTGTTCTGGAGCAGGAGCTACGACACAGAGTGTACACACGAGACCTTAAGAGTGCCTGTGAACGAGTTGCCAAAGGATGCAAGCAATGTCAGGCGAACATCCCCAAGAATCAAAAGGCAGAAGGACTACTGAAGGGATTACCAATTCCTGAGAGGTTGTTCGACAAGGTGACGGCGGATGTCTTCAAGTTGGGACAAATCCAAGAGGAATGTCTCTACACGAGGAAGCCAATTGATGGGGTTTTGTTAATTCAAGACCGCCACAGTGGCTACATCCAGGTTCTCCCTTGCAACACGAAGCATCTCACCTCTGAAATGGCTGCCAAGTGGACTGCAAGTCAGTGGATGAGTAAGTGCGATGTTCCCAGTGAAATTCTGATGGACAGTCGGAAGGAGTTCATTGGGACTTGGTGGGAGAACATGTGTGCTCTTTTCGGAGTTCATCACCTTCGTGCCCGAGTCTACGACCATCGAGCCCTCCCTGCTGAACGCGCTGGAGGAATTCTTATCAACATTCTGAGAAAATTCCTGGCGACTGAAAAAGACTATAAGTAGAAAGATGTCCTTGAATTATGCCCTAGATCTTTTGATGTATTCCTGCAGGTTTTGTAGTTGAAAACCCAAACCAAAGCGGCAAGTAGAGCAAGAACAGGATATGGATCGAATCAATGTAATCAGTGTAACACAGAAGGGCTGCAGATAGACAAAGCAGGTTTCTACACAAAGATTCAATCACAAATGGATAATACAAAAGATTTTATATGAAAATTGGTCTGACTCTTGCCTCAGAGGTTGCATTAGGCACTTCATGTGCACTCTTTTGGGTGAAATGGTGCTGGTTAGGAATGTGGGGCATAGATGTCAGGACCACACAGAAAATGACTTGGCCAAGCAACTGAATTCAGAAACAGTTACAAAGTAGGACCACAATAAGGGGTAGAAACAATTGAGTATAGGGGTCTTGGGGTGGGAGACCACTAGGCTTAACCTCCAAGGCCTAAAGCATGAAATGCCTGTTTTATTTCGGTATATCCTCCATGAAGGAAGGTACCTCCGCTCAGTTGAGTGGTAGGGGGGAACTTCATGGGGGGCTAGGGTCACAACCCTAGTTACTTTGAGAAAGTGTACTTTAGGCAACAAAAGAGGAATAAAAACACTTAAGTTTGTCTCAGCATCAACATAGGGTTTTAAGGGGGGCTTAGCCTGGATCAAGCCCTCCAAGAAAGACATGGCAGTGACTTTTTCTTACTCCCCCCTGAAGTACTAGTTAGCTAAGCTAGTAGGACCAAGGAAAAGGGCTCAAATATTCCCAAAATTACCGCAGAAAATGCATTAAACTTACCAAAAACATCCTCATCACTTCATAGAAGCCTATCACACTGTAGGTACCCTTGAAAAACAGTGTAATGTACCGTGAATGATGTCCCTTCGAAGGGACGTTCCTCAAAAGTCGCCGGCGTGCGACGAAAACTATTGGAAAAAGTTTGGGGGTAGTGGGGTTTGAACCCAGGACTCCCTCCCTAGGGCACATATGCTTGCCCACTAGGGTACAGTCGAACACTCTAATGCGGACGGCAATCGCTGTATAAACAGCGTTTTAGTAGATGTCCTGACCAAGGGCCAGGGCGGAGCAATATTCCCAATGGAGGACACAAACCTCCAGGAGCTGAAAAAAATAGGAAATGTAACCAGCAGGGAGTGATTCCTGCGGTTTAGCGGAAGGGGTTGCGATTTAGCAAGTGAAATCGTTAAAAATCGACGAAACCACGCGGGAAATCGTCATTTTTACACATAACTGAAAGTCGCAGACAAGCGCAAAGGAAGCGGACTCCAAGAAAAGGGTTGCGCAAGCGTAAACAGCTTTTGGAAAAGAAGGTATGAGCCGTAGTTTTTAAAGTTTCAAAGGGAATTTTTGCACAGTTGCATCAAAATCTTTATAAACTTCAGAGTCAAGTATTCAAATTCAGCCCACACCACAGAGCAGGTCAACAACCCATCTCTCAGGTATGTCAGTGTCACCTCAAACTCACGCATTGGGTTTGTGTTGGTTGTTTCGTTAAAACGTTAGGGTTGTCAACGCTGTGCTCGTTGGGGGTTCGGGTGTTCTTCTTCCGTGCTCTGCACAGGTAAAAACAGGAATGAAAGGTATGCGATGCGAATGGAGCGCGCAGCGCGCACGTAGGGTTAGAATATGCGCTGTGCTCGCGATGCATGTGCCTAATCGAGGCATTCGCACGCTGTGACGCTTTCCCTGACCCCAAATTCACCCTTGTTTTCTTCTTCACAGGTAAGTAAAGAAACCGTTTGTTCGTGTGTGGCCGTGGCGTTAAAGTAGGGTTGCCTAAAACGCTTAGGCTTGTTTTGTGTTCGTTTGAATTCCGCATTAACATGATGCATGGTGAGTAAGGTAGGTCAGCCCAGGAGGAGCTCACCTCCTGGTCGAGTCAGTGGTTCAGCCTCCCTTCCCTGCGTGCACATGATGCATTAAAGGGTAGGCCACGCGAATTGCGCACGGTAAACCTTGTTTAGGTTACCCAGAGGCTCCTCGGTACGTTCTTTAAGAGAACCTGAGGAGTCTCTTAAAGCTTGCTTGCTTGACAGGGGAGCTGATCCGTCAGTGTGTTTGCGGACAGTGTATTATAGGTCACACTGAGAAGGGTATAATACCTGGAGTGTGGCTTGGTTCCTCCGCCGCAAACACCCCTTCGTTTGCCTCTGTTGTACAGGTGGGAGAGGTTAAGGGTGATTGGTGCACGCAGCAGCTGCCTTCGGCGGCTATCCATTTTTCTGCCCCAGCAAAACAGGGGCGCTGATCACAAATCAAATGACTGTGCCTCAGCCAGGACTGGCGAGGGCAGTTCGACTTCAACGACATCTGCGCTGTGCACGCAACGAGAGCACCCCTTCCCTCCAAGCCCTAGCAGGGGAAACACGTTGTGGCGTCCCCTGTTAGGCCACAGCTGCTTAGGAGCGCTGTGTTCTCCTCTCCTCTTCACAGGAGGGCCACTAGGGCCTGAGTGACCTTTGACAGCAGCACCCAGTAGCGTGTGTAGGGGTTAGGGTCAGCAGGCCTGGCAGGAGTTGAGTGCAAGTGATGAGTGCTCACCCTGCCTTCGAAGGCCGGTGCTGGCGTTAGTGAGTGTAGTGTAGTGGTGTCTCCTGTCCCGCGTGCTTTTCCTCGTGGGCAGGGGAGTGCGTTAGCTTTTGGCCTGTAGCTGAAGCCGGTTCGGACCCCCGTGGCCATCTTGGGGTCACTTGGGGTGTGTATCTATGTGCCGGCAAGCCGCCATTGGCTGATATCATACTCTCCCATCCACCTGATCTAACCCGATGTGATAGTGTGATAGGTTGGCCATTCCGGCTATGAGCGGCCATATTCAGAACCGAGGCACCGCCAGCGGAGATTTATATATCGGAATATCAGGAATCAACAGGGTTTTATTATCATAATGTTTTCGTAATTTTTCAGCCTTTCGTTCTGATGGTCAATGTATCGGCGACTGTCAGTTGGCTCGCGATTTTGCGTTAACCGATTGGTTAACTGTTATTTCCAGATATTTTGGCGGATATTCCGTTGAAGACTCAGATTTCATCAGCAAAGGGTTCGTTGCTTCCGCAATTCTCTAAATAAGCACTCGAAATTTTAATCAGAATTTTTCGCGATGTCGAAATCGGATTTTCGACTTCGACATCGCCGCACTTGATTTGGACTTCTTCCATTGGTCATACTCCTTTCCCTATGCCCGAATCAGGTTTCCCTTATACTTGCCACCCATTTGACTTGGAGTTATAAGGGAAACAAAAGTGAATCGTGGGACCACTTTGAAGAGCCATATCTACGCGCGAGTGTGAGGAAAGAGAATAAGGAGAATTGGGTTGGAACCGCCTTGGTCTCAAGTTAATTGAGGAAGCATCAAACGCCTTTGGTGCGCACACATGCCCGGTGTAGCAAGGGAAAAGGGTCAAGAGGGTATAAAGTGATATATAACTCTTGGACCGTGCAACCGAATATTTTAATGCGACTTTCGAGTGTGCTGCATGAGTGTTGGGGTTGCATAGCAACTTTCCTTGGGTTCCTACGTACTTTTAACGTGAAGTTATGTCAATGGAGGGACATGGCATATCATGGTGGGAGCCATATTTTGAGGGTATTTGTTGTATGCATGGTATATGTTTGATATGCTCACGCCCATGATATATATCTTCGTGTGGCCGAAGAGATGGGGAGCCATACGTGACAAGGGCCTTGCCCATGTCTCAATTGTGGAATTCAAAGCGCTAGACCAAGTCTACCGCGTATGTATCGCTCATGGTATGTTTAACAAAGAGTTCAACGGGTGCACTCCCATTTTCATGGGGCATGTAGATATTAGTGGCGAAGGTATCTCCATGCGCCCGATTGGGGATCCAAGTGGGGGAATTGTTCGCAAATGGTTTCATTCATTTGTGTATTGAACCATGGGCGGATATCATGGGTGAGCATAGAGATATACTATCATGACAACTTTGTATTTGGTCATATTTTCATGTTTTTGACCTCAATTTTTGCTCATTTTTGCGTTTTGTGTACTCACCTGGTCAGCTAACAGCAAGAAGCCTATGGAGAGTCGAACCATGGTATGTTGTTCATATGTTGGCATATGCTTTGGAGTTGAACACCACCATATGCCGGATTGTGTACTCCATTTGGCTTGGCGCACGAAGGAATACAAGAATTGGTCTCAAGATCATGGGCTGACTTGGGCAGTGCGTGGCGCCCCTATCCGAAGGGGTTTCGAGGGTAAAGTGGGGATGTACATGGGCATTGGCCTTTGGTCTCTATCCTCCATGAAGAGTAGACTTCGATTCCATGCATGCCTGGAGCCTTCGGATAAGTAGTAACTTCAATGTTGAGCATATATGTGATATATGGCCAATATGGTGTGAATTGGCAGTTTTTTGGCATGTTATGAGTTCAAACTCATAAGTCATTTCTCCAAGCCCAATCGACTCCAAGTCCAACCAAGGTTATGTCAGGGTAGGGCATGGTCCTGAGTGCCACTCTAGGCCATGACACGCCACCACCCTGATTGGGCTAGGATTTGGGGGCTTGGGAGTGAACACATTTTTGGGGTTTATGTAATGACTTTTGACATGTGGCATTTAACCATCTTATTGGACTGGGTTCAAGGCATCATGTTGGTGAGTCAAGGGAAGGTCTTGAGTCCAGGGAATGAGGGGTCTATGGCTGTGATTGTATAAGTTTCCATCTTTCCCCAACTTTGCTTTATTTGTGTTCATATGCCAATTTCAGGGCTTTCTTCCTTGGTGCAATTCTTGTACATGCCCGCCACCGTGGGAATACCGGTGTGCTGAACGAAAGCCCGCAGCCTGCTTTGGATTGTGAATTGGGTTATTGCTATACTTGTGGGATCTGGTTGCTGTTCAGGGTTGAAGGAGGATTACATTTTCCATATTTTTGGATTTGGAACCTTGGATTTTGATAAATGCAATCGTTGATCAGGAGCAAGTCAGCAGGGGTTACTGGCGGAAGGGGCACAGCGGGGGCCGGTCCTGGTAGGGACCTTCTTTATGGTAGCAGAGGCTTACCTGCTGCCCCTACCAACCGCCGACCCAGGGACTTGGGCCCTCATGAGCCCTGCCCAAGTACGCCCCGGCTGCGTATTGTGGACTCGGTGGAGACCACGCCGGAGATTAGAGCCATAGAAGGACCGAGACGTTCAAGAGCATGGCGAACTCCGGAATTTGAAGCCCGAAGAGAAGAACGACACTCGGGAAGAGGAGGACGTGACATGGAGGACCTGGTCTCCATGTGTGAGCGTCGCTGCCGAAAGGCATGCAACCTCCGCTCCGCCGCGCAGGACTCTGATGAGGCTTGCCATTCAGGCAGCAGTGGAGGACGGGCCCGGCGCTACCGGAAGCGCGGGTCACCCAAGTCCGCGGCAAGGGACGCCGGGGCTATGGACACGGACCCCAGCCCGGTCAGGCTGTGGGAATCCGAGGGGCACTCCGAGGGCTATCGGACAGCCCACGAGCCACCTTCGGAGCCGGAGATGTCCGCGCCGATCGCCAGGGCGCATACGGCCCCCGAGCCCGCCCTGCAGCACGACGCCGAGGGCTTGGAGAGGCCAGTCAGGGCCCGGACGGCACCTGTGCCCCGGCACACGGGACCAGAGACGGACGCCATCGGCGATACGCCCATGGGCGACGAGTCTGAGGTGCCGGGAACCGCGGGATGTGCTGAATCCGGCGGAAAGCACGCTGCGTGCCACTGCGAGCACGTGTCCTTCCTCATGGGCAAGTACCCGAAGATGGGGATGGACGCCATCGTGAATCATCTTGACCGCCTGGACAACGCCAAGGATGCTCTAGAGGAGGACGTCGCGGGGATCCTGGACGACCAGTCGGCTGCGGAGAACCACATGGAGGAGCTGCGAGCGGATCAGGCCCGGTACCGGGAGAATCTGGAGCTGGCCCTGCAGAAGCAGCAGCAAGTGGTGGACAGCCTCCTCCACTTAGTGGAGGACATGTCGGGACGCCTGAGAAGGCTAGAGGAGCGACAGCCCCTCGCCTCGGGTCCGGAGCTCCCGGCAAAGCCGGCCGCGGTGGAGCTGGTGGAGCGGGTTAAGACCCTCAGGAGCGCCATGGAGAAACCCATGGGCGGCCCTGCAGAGGCACCCTACGCGCCTCCGCGTGTTGACCCGGGTGCGCTGCCGTATGTTCCCCTGTTCAGCGAGTCAACAATGCTCGGGGAACACACGGCACCGGCTGGGTCCAGGCGGGAAGGGCACGTAGCCACGGACCCGAGGAGCCTGACAGTGCAGATGTCCCACGCCGCCCAGGATGTACCGCTCACGACGAATATGGCAGTCTATGCGGAAGAGAAGATCGAGATCCAGAACCAGACCATGCAGGGGCGGACCATGGGAAGCGCCGACGGACATGGTCGAGGCCATCCAAGCGGAAACATGTGGGCGGAGGACCCCAATACGGGAATATGGATGGTCGATGGAGCGAGTCCTTCCCGCATTCCAAACCCCATGGGTTCAGGCCCAACTGGACCGCACTCCATGGAGGAGAGGGATGTACGGGGAGTGTACTCAAACCCCCCGGCCACAGGTGGTATCCGTCTCGGTGGAGTGGTGGCTGGAGACGTCGGAGACGCCATCAGGATCGACGACCTCAGGGGAATCAAAATCCCCTATTATGACGGGAACCCGTCCAACCTGGATGACTTCATCCTGGACTGGGAGGACTTCGCCGAGGAGGTCGTCGGCGAGATGCGGGGAGCGCCGCGGGGCAAGTGGGTATGCCGGACATTCCCACACCGGCTGGCGCAGGACCTCAAGGAGGAGCTGCGGGATCAGATCCGGGAAGGATTGATCCGCACGGAGCAGGCCTGCCTCCAGTGGCTGGAGGATGAGGAGCGGGTGGACGCTCCTAACCAGAAGCTGGAGGACCTGTGGTCCATTCCACTGCCGCTGGACCGCGGTGAGTTGCGGGTCCGGGAGTGGAACCGGTATCTGCGGAAGTACCGCAGATGCCTCAAGTTGGTGGAAGACTGGAACGAGGCCAGTGAGATCCGCCACTTGCTGAAGGACGTCCTCCCCGGCAGCTGGAAGAGGAGAGTGGAGGACGAGGAGAAGAAGCGCGCCAAGCGACGGGTGGCGGTGAGGATTATGGCGGCGGAGGATACCCATGCGGGTATCATGGAGTTCTTCAGGAGGAACCTGGGCGAACCCGACCGGATGTTGGGCCTGAAGAACGCCGTGTACGTGGAGGTATTCGGGGACTCCATGGGGCAAAGGTTGCTGCGCCTCAACAACGTGGAGTGGAGGCGCGGGGAGCCGCTGAAGATGCAAGTCATCTTCGCTCGCATGAGCCTGGACGAGATCGTGAAGTACATCACGGTGGAGTTGAAGCTCAATGCGAAGAACGAGGCCCACGTGCAGGATCGGCTTGGTCATGGACAACGAGGACACCGAGAAGACCGCCATCATCGGGAGATCCAGGAGGACACGGCCAACTCCGCGGAGGATGGTAGTGGAAGTGGCCAAGACCACTGGTCCCGGGAGGATCACGAGGAGGCCCATTTCTTCGCGTTTGTGGCGCATAACGTGAAGAACCATGGACAGGATCGGTCAAGATGGAGCCAGATGGGACCCAAGAAGGGCAAAGAGCCAAGGAGGATCGGGAACCGGCCGCTCTCGTTCCGGGAGTACAGGTCTCAGCACGACGGGTGCTGGGTCTGTTATGGCAAGGGAAACAACCATGCACACGACCACCGTCAGTGCAAGGTGTATGAGGCGGACAAGAAGGCCTACTTCGCCGCTCATCCCGAGAAGAAGCCCAAGGAGCAGCGGATTTCCGATTGGAAAGCGAAGGGCGGAGACGGGGGAAAAGGCCAAGGCAAAGGCCAAGGAAAAGGCGGAGGAAGAGGCTATGGTGGTGGAGCTGGTCAAGACCGACGAGTGAGGTCGATCGAGGACGTTGCTGAGGACATGTTGAGGACGTTGGCGGAACTCAAAGCCCAGCAAAGTGGAGGACAAAGTCCTGGCGGATCGCAGCCGGAAGGGGCTGCGGGAAGCCAAGTCTAGAGGAGCCCCCACGGGAGTGGGACCTCGGAGGTCTCTCCTCCGAAAATCAGTGGAATTCCTGAGAAGGCGAAGGCACATCGGGTGCCGAAGAAGGCTCCGGAAGAGCCAAAACCACTGAGTTTCGCCACTCCCAACCCCTGGAGCGCCCTGCCAAGGGTAGTACATGTGGGAACGGGACATGGCAAGAAGGAAGGAGCGACCACGGAGAGCCCCGTGGACGGGCAGGACCAACCCAAGATCTACACCATCCGTGACCATACCCTTGAAGTCCTGATGCACCCGGACGTGCTAGAGTTGCATGCCGTGAGAGTCGTCCATACACCTCATGGCGACGAGCGGCAGTTGCACTTGAAAGTGCGAGTACGGTGCGGACGAGAGGAGAAGGTGGTGGATGTGCTGGTGGATACGGGTGCCCAGGTGAGTCTGGTCCGGAGAGGGTTGTTCAAGGAGGAATTCCTGCAGCCCAGCCGGAGACCGGTCCGCCTGAAGGTCGCCAATGGAGAGATCATGGGTGGTGGCACCCATGAGGCCACTATCAGTATGGAATTCTGGGAACATGAGCGCTTGAACCGCCCTGATCAGGCGAAGAGAAGCACTCTATCCGGGAACTTCTACGTGGCCGACATTACTGATTGGGATATGATCATGGGGTATGACTTCATGGTGGCCAACGCCATTGGAGCCCTTCCCCATCGCGCAACGCTGGTCCGGGAGGACGACGAATGCCTTACATGGCTGTCCACGGATTATGCGTGCGGGTCATCCCAATGGAATGCTGAGGAAGAGGATCGGATCGTCCGAGCGGTGCAAGCTGTGGGTGCCAAGTCCAGAGCAGACCGTGGAGTTCAGCTCACGGAGTATGGAATGGCGCCACAAGTGTACACCAGGATGATTCAGACGCTGGGAGCTGAAGTGCCCGAGACGGACGTCTTCGCTTCCCGGGATGCCCCACTTCTGCGGAAGTGTAGGAGGCATTGGCATCGAGGAGACTCAGCCTGGCACAGGCATTGGGGTTTGAAGGAGTGGGGACCCATGTATTGGCATGGATCCCTGGACAATACCAGACGTACGGTGGAGAAGATCATCGCGGATAGGGCGAAGGGGATCCTGGTCATAACCGGCATAGGAACCACCCCATGTCCGCTGGAGGGTCTCAAGTTGACGCTGGACTCCATCACCCTGAACGAGATGTCATTCGGGCCAGAGGAGGCCAAGGGTGTATCAATGCCCTCCCCGGGTCAAGCGTGGGGTACCAAGGCTTTCCTGGTGGATGGGGCGCAAGCCCAGCCCACGGGTGATGAAGCACTCATCCGTAGGGTGGAGGCGGTGCCCATGAAGGTCATGTTTGAGCCCAAGGAGGGGACGGATCAGCCAGTGGATGGCATTGACATCCTGTCCCACTCCGAGATCGACGACGTCGTCAACTACATGCGAATGGGGATGCACGACCGTGTGGCAGCCAAGAAGAGGCGGGCCATGGTCACATCTCCGCATTGGTGGGATGACAAGATGTTGGTCACCGGCAAGTACGAGAAGGATGAGTTCGTGGCGAGGGTCATGGATCACATCGCGGACCAATACGATGGTCCGGTTGGGTCGGACCCACCAACATGGGATTTTCCAAGAATGGGTGTCGATAGCGACATTCACCAGCCCGAGGCCGCAAATTTTCGAAGATTATCGGTGGGAAGTGCACCCCACGACGATGAAGACGGCATATCGGACGAGGAGAAGTCGGACTCGGACCCAGAAGAGGCCTATACCGCAGCGCGGTCGGTTGTATCGATACCGAAGCAAGCGGCTAACGAAGCCCAGGAGAACCCGAAGGTCGCCGAGCTGAAGGAGAAGCTGATCAAGGCCTATCCGCGGCTATTCAGTGGCGTCGCCAACAAGAACCCTCCAGATCGTGGGAAGTTTGGCACAGCGAAGATCAAGCTGAAGCCGAACCCCAAGATCTATCGTCATCGGGAGTACCAACTTCAGGGCGATCGAGCCGAGGCCATGAAGAAGCTGTTGGCTGAGTTCATTGAGCGGGGATGGATCGAACCCTCCGACAGTGAGTGGGCCAGTCCAGCCTTCATCGTGCCCAAGAAGTAGAAGGGCGAGTGGAGGTTGGTGGTTGATTACAGAGGTTTGAACGAGCAGACCGAGCACGACTCGTACTCTCTTCCCCTGATCGACTCCATCCTCCAAAAGCAACAGAAGAAGCGGATTTTCACGGTGTTGGACCTGAAACACGGTTACCACCAGATGCTGCTACACCCGGACTCCAGGCCCTGCACAGCGATGTCGACGCCGCTGGGGCCCATGCAGTGGAAAGTGGTGCCTATGGGTGCCAAGAATGGCAACGCCGCTTTCCAGCGCATGATGGAGGACCTACTCGGTCCTGTCCGGGACTGTGCCGATCCCTTCGTGGATGACATCATCATCGGGTCCGGCACGGAGAACATGACTGAGGACGAGCTAATCGACGCGCATGAGAAGGATCTGCGCCGAGTGCTCAGCGAGTTGGACAAGCACAACATGGTGTGCAAGCCCACCAAAGCCTCACTCACTCTTCACTCTTCGGGCTATGTCCGGATGTATGCAGAACTGTCGGGGCCGCTGCACAAGATGCTGCAAGTGGGCAAGTTCGATGGCCGGAAGGGGAGCAAGAAGAAGCTTGCCTGGACCCCTGAGGCTGAGGATGCGTTCAACCGCCTGAAGGAGCGACTCCTGGGGCAGTTGGGGCTATTCCTGGTGGACCCGGACAAGGGATTCGTGCTACGGACGGACGCCTCGGACTATGCCGTGGGGGCAGTCCTCGAGCAAGTCCGGGATGACGGGTCACACGTACCCGTAGCGTTTTGGAGTCGGATCCTGGCCGAGGGCCAACGCCGCACATGGACCGCGAGGGAGAAAGAGACGTACGCCATTGTTTGTGCGCTCAGGAAGTGGTCTGGCCACATCGGATTGCAACCGGTGGTGGTTTGTACAGACCATCAGTCCTTGCAGAGCTGTCACAAGGAGCACGTCGACACCCCCTCGGGACCGGCGGCAAGGAGGGCCCGGTGGCACGAGACGTTCGCCAAGTTCGACTTCAGCGTCGTATACGTCCCGGGGAAGGACAATACTGTGGCGGATTGCCTCAGTCGATGAGCCTACCCCGCGGGCAAGGCTTGGATGGACATATCCAGCCATGGGGATGCCGAGGAAACCGAGGAGGCCAAGCGCATCATCGAGATGGAGAAGGTCATGGAGCAAGAGGGGGTCAAGTGCTTTGTGGTGATGGCGAACCGTACGGACCTGGCCAAGTTCCGGGGTGCCCGCGTCCAAGCTATTCGAGAGGAAACCCTCGAGCAATGGATGGTGGCCCCTGTAGAGCTAGTCAGGTCGATGCTCACAGAGGACTGGTCGGATGACTATGCGGCATCCGAGCACTGGAGCAAGTACTGGAATGCCGTGAGCGCCCCGTCGGACGACGAATGGCCCGAGGGCCTGACCGAGGATGGCGACAAGTTGTTCCTCAAGGACAAGCTGCTGGTGCCCGAGAACCGAGTGGAGGAGCTCATTGACCATTGGCACAACGCCCAGCTCATGCACCCTGGCCGAGACAAGATGCAGCAGGACCTGGAGTGGCGTTTCAAGTTCCCTCCGGGGTACTACGCCATCCTGGATAGGTACTGCAGCGACTGTGCCGTGTGTCGAGCCACGAAGAGCCCCAACCACTCCACAGCGGGCAACCCGGTGTATACGGCTATACCGGAAGCCCCTATGCGGTCCGTGGCCATGGATGTGTTCGCCATGCCGGAGGTCACCGTGGAAGGAGAGACATACGACTGTGTCATCCTGGCGGTGGACAGGCACAGCGGGTATATCGTGGCAGTCCCGGGCAAGAAGTCCAAGAAGAAGGACAAGAAGGACAAGCATGGAGTGGGGCTGCAAGCCAAGACCGTCGCTAATGCCATGATCAGGCATTGGCTGACGATTTTTGATGTCCCAGCTGTCATCTGCAGCGATCGGGGCAGTCAATTCGTGGGGACGTGGTTCAAGACGATGTGCAAGCACATGGGCATTCGGCACGCCAAAACCGTGGCGTACCACAGCCGGTCGAATGGCCGTGCTGAGGTGGCCGGGCGGCAGATGTTCGAGAAGTTCCGCCAGCTGCACATTGACGAACCGGGCCGGAACTGGTATAACTCGCTGTGGAGAGTGCTCCAAGCGTATCACGACCTTCCGGGGCCCACTGGACTGTCGCCCCATCGCATCCTGTTCCTACGGGATCGAGTGTCACGCACTCTCCCGTGGATGAACCATGGCAAAGTGGCCCGGGATGCGAGCGCTATGATGTCTGAGGCGGACGACACGGCGGCCAAGGTGTGCAAGGCACTTCAGGACGAGCATGACAAGCGGGCCAAGTACTTCAAGCAGGGAAAAGTCCAGAAGTATGCTCTCCAAGACACCGTGTGGGTGGAGCGGCACCACAAGGATGTCCTGTCCAGGCATCGGCAGGCATCTTGGTATGTGCCGGGGGTAATCGTGCGGAAGGTCGGGCAGGATGTGTATGCGGTTCGTGTGGGGGATAACAAGATCCTGGACCGCGACCATACCCAGCTTCGTCCCCGAGCACCAGACCCCAGCGGACGTCCCGTCACCTTCGAGTTCACGGCCGGCGATGTGGACTCGGACGACGAGGGTGAGGACGACGACTTCACCGCTGAGAAGATCCTGGCGGACAAGCCGGACCCGGGGACGCCTGGGGGTAGGCTTTACAAAGTCCGTTGGAAGGGATTCGCCGCATCCAGGGACTCGTGGGAACCTCCGAGCAGTTTCGTGCCGAGGTACACCACGGTCTGGATGGACTACCTAAAGAAAAAGGGTATTTCTTTGGATGTCAAGGACGTATTGGTCCACTTGGTAGCTGCTGTAGCACCATAATGGATCCCCCTTGGCATTTTGTTTGTTTCTGTGAATGGGGAGACAAGTGAGGGCGTTCATCCGGGGATTTTTCGGCCTTGATCGGCCATATACCCCCTTCACTCGATCTCCGCATATATATTGCATTGTGGTATACTTATTTAGGTCGACCGACGACGTTTTTCTATCTTTGATCCCCTTGGTCCATGTTGTAGATCAAGAGGAGACCGGATATGGCGTAGGGCGCTGATTATCAGTGTCCTCACCCCTCTCTTGGGGCATGGGGGACGCCTACGACGTGTGTGGGGCCTCCATGTGTCCTTGGGACATGGAGGGGGGGGTTGGAGCCCATTGGGGTCCTCCCGTCCTCTCTTCATTGGTTTCCGAGCGGATACAACGCTCTGAGAAGGGGGGTGAAGCCGGTTCGGACCCCCGTGGCCATCTTGGGGTCACTTGGGGTGTGTATCTATGTGCCGGCAAGCCGCCATTGGCTGATATCATACTCTCCCATCCACCTGATCTAACCCGATGTGATAGTGTGATAGGTTGGCCATTCCGGCTATGAGCGGCCATATTCAGAACCGAGGCACCGCCAGCGGAGATTTATATATCGGAATATCAGGAATCAACAGGGTTTTATTATCATAATGTTTCCGTAATTTTTCAGCCTTTCGTTCTGATGGTCAATGTATCGGCGACTGTCAGTTGGCTCGCGATTTTGCGTTAACCGATTGGTTAACTGTTATTTCCAGATATTTTGGCGGATATTCCGTTGAAGGCTCAGATTTCATCAGCAAAGGGTTCGTTGCTTCCGCAGATCTCTAAATAAGCACTCGAAATTTTAATCAGAATTTTTCGCGATGTCGAAATCGGATTTTCGACTTCGACATCGCCGCACTTGATTTGGACTTCTTCGATTGGTCATACTCCTTTCCCTATGCCCGAATCAGGTTTCCCTTATACTTGCCACCCATTTGACTTGGAGTTATAAGGGAAACAAAAGTGAATCGTGGGACCACTTTGAAGAGCCATATCTACGCGCGAGTGTGAGGAAAGAGAATAAGGAGAATTGGGTTGGAACCGCCTTGGTCTCAAGTTAATTTGGAAAGCATCAAACGCCTTTGGTGCGCACACATGCCCGGTGTAGCAAGGGAAAGGGGTCAAGAGGGTATAAAGTGATATATAACTCTTGGACCGTGCAACCGAATATTTTAATGCGACTTTCGAGTGTGCCGCATGAGTGTTGGGGTTGCATAGCAACTTTCCTTGGGTTCCTACGTATTTTTAACGTGAAGTTATGTCAATGGAGGGACATGGCATATCATGGTGGGAGCCATATTTTGAGGGTATTTGTTGTATGCATGGTATATGTTTGATATGCTCACGCCCATGTTATATATCTTCGTGTGGCCGAAGAGATGGGGAGCCATACGTGACAAGGGCTTTGCCCATGTCTCAATTGTGGAATTCAAAGCGCTAGACCAAGTCTACCGCGTATGTATCGCTCATGGTATGTTTAACAAAGAGATCCATGGGTGCACTCCCATTTTCATGGGGCATGTTGATATTAGTGGCGAAGGTATCTCCATGCGCCCGATTGGGGATCCAAGTGGGGGAATTGTTTGCAAATGGTTTCATTCATTTGTGTATTGAACCATGGGCAGATATCATGGGTGAGCATAGAGGTAGGTAGGTAGGTAGGTATCTTCGGGAGCTCGGGATGCCTCCTTTGACATTGCAGGAAGAAGGTCTTACCAAGGGGACGTCCTGTCCCTCCCACTGCCCTATGTCAGGTGCCTCTTGAGCCGCTCCCGCATGTGCTTGGGAAGGCATTGTCGCGGCCACCCGGTCCATGTGTCCCAGGTGGGAGGGTGTCCCCACATGTGTCCATGGGTAGGGCCACATGCCCCCTCCTTTGGGCGGCAGCTCTGGGGGGCTGCCCAGCCGTGTGGAGTATCTCTCACCACGAGGGGTATTGCTCCCGCTTGTCTACGGTACGACCGCCTCACCCTTGTGGCTTGAGTTGCGGGGCCACTCTGCTTGGCAGGTGACCCCCTCCTGGACTGTGTACCGGCTCGCCTGTCACCGGTTGCTTCCATGGCTCCGGGTGACGTTTGCCATGGTCCTCGATGCAGCCTGGCCGGGCTCGGACCAGTGGCTTTGGAGTACCGCTCCTGCCACTGGCCCGGTGGGTCGGCTGGGTCGCCCCAGTGCGTCCGACCCATGGGGTATTGGTTCTTTCCTGTCCCTCGGCTGCCCTACGTGTGTATAGCGTCCTGGGCCAGCTGGCTCCTGTTCACCGGTGTGCCCGCTCGGTGTGTTGTGTTGCATGTGCGGTGTCCTGGGCCCCTGGGCTCCTGTTTACCGGTGTGCGTGCCGTGTGTGGTGTGCGTGTGTCATGGTTGGATGTGTCCCTCTTCCTCCCCCCCTAATGTTCGTTTTTTTTTTTTTTTTTTTGTTTTTTTTTTTTTTGTTTTTTTTTTTTTTTTTTTGAAAAAAGAAAAAGAAAAAACAAAAAAGTGGAAAATAGAGGCGCGCGTACACTGCAGGCACAGGCATGGGCAGCTGGTGCGGCGGTGCTATAGTGTTGTGTCCTCTGGCGTGTGTCGCCGGTGCTGTGGCGGCGGTCGCGCCCCAGGGGTGCGGCTCGCGTGTCCTGATGTACATGGGTATGGGTCAGGGTGGGTTTGGTTAGGTGTCTCTTTGCTTCTGGTGCTGGCTGGTTAGGCGGCTGTGTGGGCTGTGGCTGTGGGCTGTGTCTACGCATTTCCCTCAGCGGGCCTGGTTTGGAGTCAAGGGTTGACGGTTTCGGGTTGTGGCTCGGGTTTGATTTGTGTTGGGGCTTCGGCCCGGTTAGGCTTGGGTCAGGGTGGGTTTGGTGAGGTGTTTCTTTGCTTCTGGTGCTGGCTGGTTAGGCGGCTGTGTGGGCTGTGGGTGTGGGCTGTGGTTGCGTTGTTCCCTCGGCGGGTTTGGTTAGGAGTCAAGGGTTAGCGGTTTCGGGGTGTGGCTCGGGTTTGATTTGTGCTTGTGTTCTGGCTCGGTTAGGCGGTTGCGCGGGGCCGGGCGTGTGGGTAGCGGCGTCCATGGAGTCGTGCGCCCGAGGCGGGTGCGGGGTGGTGCGTGTGGGCCGGCCGTTGGCCGGTGGCCTCACTGGGAGTCCCACACGGAGGGGTCGGCGGGCGCGCCGGGGGCGTACGCAGCGTGCAGGTTGGGCAGCTGCGGGCGCACGTGCAGGGCGTCGGCGTGCCCGATGGGGACCTCACTGAGGACCGAGGGGTTGGCGGTGAGTAGTATGCGATGCCCGGGAGGGGTGGTGGTGGGGAGCGGGAGGATGTCCGCGGCCCGCGACGTGGGGGCGAACACGGCGTGGGTCGGGTGCGGCCCTGGGAGTGGTGCTGGGGAGAGCGGGACCATAGGACGGCGGTCTACTGTGAGGTGCCAAGCGCCGTGATGGTGGAGGAGCCGGACTAGGGCGATGCTGTGGCGCAGGGTGTGGGGCTGGGTGCTGGGCGGCGTGGGGACGTGCGGCGGGAGGGGGGGGGGGGGCGGGGCGGTGGCGTGGGAGGGGGCATGGCGGAGGAGTGACGTCAGTGACGTGTGTGTCGTGCTGAGGGTGGAGAGGAGCCCACGGTATCGGGCCCGGGTTCGGCGCCTTTGGGCGTAGTGGTGCTCGTTGTCGTGTGCGTTGGCTTCCTTCGGCGTCCGGTTTGTTTGGTGACTTCTGGGCGGGGCCTGGCGTGGCGCCCCGTGGTGGTGCTGTGCTGGATAACGGGGTTAGATGGCGGCGCCGCTGGCCGGGGGGTCAGGCGCGTCGTGTTGTGTGGCGCGCAGGGCTTCTGGGGTGTTGTGGGTGTCGCCGGTGTCGGTGCGCCGACGCTTGTGGGGTGGTGAGGGGGTGTGTGCGTGCGGGGCTGGGCTTTGGGTGATGTCCCACAGGCGGATGCCGTCTCGCCGTGCTTCCTGGAGGGTCTCCCGCAGGCGCCTGAGGACGTACGGGTGGTCCTGGGGCGCGGGGAGGTTGCGGGGGTGGACTCCCAGGGGGTGGAGCGCATCGGCCAGCATGGCTTCCCATGCGGCCTGCGGCATCCACCCCCCCGCCGGCCGGAGGCGGCAGTTTTCCACCGACCCCTTGCGGGGCCGATGGACCAGGCCCTCGAGGGAGGGCTCTCCCCGGGCCCACTTCCGCAGCTCCCAGAGCTGCGTGTGGGTCCAGCGCTGCCACCACTGTTCCTGGGCGGGCCTGCGGTCTTGGGCGGAGGAGTGGGCGTGGGTGGGTGTGATGGGGTCGTGGGGGCCGGCGGCGGTGGCGGGCCTGGGGGATTCATCGTAGTCCTGTTCCGTGGGGGTGCGTGGGGAGTGGGGGTGCACGCGGATGTGGACCCGCGGGTGTGCGCGTACGGTCTCCGCCTCGGGGTTGGGCGGGGATTCGTGGCGGCGGCGGTAGTGGGGCATGCGTTGCATGTGGGCTGTCATCGGGGGCCGGTAGGGGGGCGTGGGCGCTGCTGGTGGACCCTGGGGCGGTCCGTGGGCCCGGGGTGCGGGCTTTGGGAGGTGGTGGGACGAGGCGCGCCGCGCTTCGGCCGCGGCGCGCTCCGCCATGAAGGTGGCGGCGGTGGTGTCGGTGACGGTGGGGGGGCGCCGCGCTGGGCGCTGCTGCCTTTGGGCCTGGGACGGCTGGGGCCGGATGTCGTAGAGGACATCCTGGGGGGGCCGGGCCCGAGCTGCCGTCGTGGCGCCGGGTTTGGGCCTGGGCTTGGGCTTGGCTGCGGGCCGCCCTTTGGTGGCGGCCTTGGGCTTCGGCTGGGTCGTGGGCATGGGCTTCGCCGGGGCGTGGGCTTTGGCGGCGGTGGGGCTGCTCGCGGTGGGGGCGGGTTTGGAGGCCCGTTTGGGAGGTGTCCTCCGCGGCCTGGGGGGTGGAGTGCTGGATGAGGACGTGGTGGTGGTGGTGGTGGATGAGGTGGTCGTGGTGGTGGAGGTTGTGGAGTCGGAGGCGGAGGAGAGGGCCGCGGGAGACGGCGGAGGGTCCCGGGCCTCGGGGGCGGGCGTATGATGCTGGGTCCTGTAAGTAGCGAGAACGCGGGTGCAGGTTCGGGCATCGGGCGTGTGCGCGCGTTTTCCCTGGTGATCCGTGCGTGCTGGTGCTGGCGTGGCGGTGTTGTCTCGGCTGTGCGGGCACGTGGGTTACCCGGGGGGTGGCCATATCTGCTCCAGGACGCGGGGGTGTGTCTGCTGGAGGTAGTCGAGGGTCTCGAAGAAGCATCGCTGGATGCCGGGCATGTCCCCCTCTGTGAGGTGGGGGTAGTTTTGGGTGGGGGTGTGGGGGCCCGGCCATAGCAGCGCCATGAGGCGGGCTGCCACCATGTACGGGCATAGCTGTGGGGTGGTGGGGCGTGGGGGGGTGGGTCCCCCGCGGTTTGGGGGGGCTTCCATCTGCTGGGGGCGCAGCGTGACCACCCACACCCATCGGTCCGCGGGGATCCCCCAGGTCCGTTGGGTCCACTTGGCGAGGCAATACATCGCCCTACCAAGGCCCTGGTAACTGCTGCGGATGGAGAGCAGCGCGTCCAGGGATTCGGGTTCCCACGTGCCCCAGATGTGGGGGTCGTCCGGGTCTTCCCCCCTGGCGTACGTGTCGGGGCCCGGGTTGTGTGTGGGGGGGGTGTAGTCGGCGGGGAGGAGGGTGTCGGTGCGGTGTACCACCCAGTGGTCTGTGGGTGCGTGGTAGGTGGTGGTGGAGAGGGTGTAGTGCAGATTGTACATGAGGGTCATGTACGTGGAGGGGGCTGGCTGCTGCTCGTCGGGGGTGGGGATGTCCCCCGGGACGTGGTGCCGGAAGTTGCTTAGGGAGGCCATCCGGGCCACCCATGTTTCCCGCTCCCACTCCTTGGTGCTGTTGGGGGTGGCGTCGGGTGGGGGGTGGGCCATGTTGGGCTCGCGGTAGCGGGTGCGGCCCTGGGTGCTGTCCCGCTCTGGCACGGGGTGTCCGACCAGGTGTCGCCCCCAGTCGATGGGGGGTACCCAGATCCGGCTCCCCGTGGGGGGCGGGCTCTCGCCGTCCGGGGTGGCGCGTGGGGGGCGCTCGTGTCGGGCGACGTGGAGGAAGGCGTCGAAGAGGAAGTCTCTGACGCCTTCCCCCAGGGTGGCCGCCTGGACCAGGGTGGCCGCCCGGATGGGGGTGCTGGTGCCGGAGGTGCGGAGGTACAGCACGACGTCCTGTCCCCCGACCCCCCGGAGGTGCTGCCGTACCGCTGCGGGGTTGTGCAGGGCGTAGGGCTCGGCCGGTGCGGCGACTGGTGGTGCGGGGTGTGATGGGGGGGGTGGTGTGGGTTGGGGGGGGTGGTCATCGTTGTCGCGCGCGGGGTCCGGTGATGGGGTCTCTTGCGGCGGCCGCGGGAGGGGGGATTCGCGGTGGCATGTGTCGGCGAGGGCATCGACATCGATTGGTTGGTGCTGGCTGCCGCGTGTTGTGTCCGTGGCCTGGTCTCGGGGGGGGGGCGGGGGGGGGTGGTGTGGGGGTGGCGCTGTTGGTGGTGGGGGGGGTGGGGGTGGGTGTTGTGCTGGCTGGGGGTCTGGGCGTCCCTGCGGGTCGTGTGGGTGTTGCGTGTGTGCGCCGTGTGGCCGAAGAGATGGGGAGCCATACGTGACAAGGGCCTTGCCCATGTCTCAATTGTGGAATTCAAAGCGCTAGACCAAGTCTACCGCGTATGTATCGCTCATGGTATGTTTAACAAAGAGATCCACGGGTGCACTCCCATTTTCATGGGGCATGTAGATATTAGTGGCGAAGGTATCTCCATGCGCCCGATTGGGGATCCAAGTGGGGTAATTGTTCGCAAATGGTTTCATTCATTTGTGTATTGAACCATGGGCGGATATCATGGGTGAGCAGAGAGATATACTATCATGACAACTTTGTATTTGGTCATATTTTCATGTTTTTGACCTCAATTTTTGCTCATTTTTGCGTTTTGTGTACTCACCTGGTCAGCTAACAGCAAGAAGCCTATGGAGAGTCGAACCATGGTATGTTGTTCATATGTTGGCATATGCTTTGGAGTTGAACACCACCATATGCCGGATCGTGTACTCCATTTGGCTTGGCGCACGAAGGAATACAAGAATTGGTCTCAAGATCATGGGCTGACTTGGGCAGTGCGTGGCGCCCATATCTGAAGGGGTTTCGAGGGTAAAGTGGGGATGTACATGGGCATTGGCCTTTGGTCTCTATCCTCCATGAAGAGTAGACTTCGATTCCATGCATGCCTGGAGCCTTCGGATAAGTAGTAACTTCAATTTTGAGCATATATGTGATATATGGCCAATATGGTGTGAATTGGCAGTTTTTTGGCATGTTATGAGTTCAAACTCATAAGTCATTTCTCCAAGCCCAATCGACGCCAAGTCCAACTAAGGTTATGTCAGGGTAGGGCATGGTCCTGAGTGCCACTCTAGGCCATGACACGCCACCACCCTGATTGGGCTAGGATTTGGAGGCTTGGGAGTGAACACATTTTTGGGGTTTATGTAATGACTTTTGACATGTGGCATTTAACCATCTTATTGGACTGGGTTCAGGGCATCATGTTGGTGAGTCAAGGGAAGGTCTTGAGTCCAGGGAATGAGGGGTCTATGGCTGTGATTGTATAAGTTTCCATCTTTCCCCAACTTTGCTTTATTTGTGTTCATATGCCAATTTCAGGGCTTTCTTCCTTGGTGCAATTCTTGTACATGCCCGCCACCGTGGGAATACCGGTGTGCTGAACGAAAGCCCGCAGCCTGATTTGGATTGTGAATTGGGTTATTGCTATACTTGTGGGATCTGGTTGCTGTTCAGGGTTGAAGGAGGATTACATTTTCTATATTTTTGGATTTGGAACCTTGGATTTTGATAAATGCAATCGTTGATCAGGAGCAAGTCAGCAGGGGTTACTGGCGGAAGGGGCACAGCGGGGGCCGGTCCTGGTAGGGACCTTCTTTATAGCAGAAAATGGGCGTTTTGTATGCCCTTAGCAAACTTGGCCACCCCTCCCCTCTAGTAGGTAGGGCTTTTGCCGTCTTACCCCAAGGATAGGCGCCAGCACAGAAATTGGGCGCCATAGGAGTGGTAATAGTACCTGATTAGGACCTTCGGTCCGATGTCAGCGAAGCCCGGTCTCCGGGAGCCACGCTGGGGAGAGAGATGAGACACATACAGACATACGTAGCACACTTAGGGGTATGGTAAACCCTGTAAGGAAGGGTAGAACCCCATGGGTCTGGACCAGTCAGGGGTCCTAACTGTGGGCTCGCTTGTCCCCAAGGAGTGGAGACACACCTTGCCTGATAACACCTTGCTTGTCATTTCCCCGTGGTGTAGTAAGCCACCGTTCTTCATTGGCTCTCCAAGGTCATTACATTAGGGCAGTACCCATGCAACACATGGTCAACAAGGCACACACTCGCTGGGTGGCTGCAATCAGGATAAGCGGACACCTGGCTCATGCTGGAAACCATAGGCATGGGTCTGCAGGGCACAGACTGACACAGGGAGATTAGTTTCGCTTCTTACGCTGGGACATAGTCTCAGCACGGGTTAGGAGCTGCCCCTCGTTGTTCTCAACGAGGTAAGTGCGGAAGATCGGGTTGATACTCCCATCTGGTTGTATGAAGGCTGACATAGGTTCCCAGGTCGCCTCAGACAACCCATAGCCATCCCACAGGGTAAGGAATTTCCAGCCCTGTTTATACTCGTGGCGAGAAATACCTGCAACCACGTAGTAACCATCGACTGCCATCTCATCGGCAGTCATCTCTTCGAGTTCGTCTGCCTCCTCTGGACTGGCAGCGTTCTCTAGGTCTATACGTTCAATCTCACTGTCGCTGAGGCGCTACTCATCCCAAGACAAGTCGTCAGGCGAGTGATAGTGCCTCAACTGCTTAGGTGCACACAGCAGTTCACCACCTAGACGTGGACGGCACCTGACATGGATCCTGGATCCATCTATCCTGATGATACGATAGGGTCCAGAGTAAGGGTCCTGTAGGCAGTTACGTGGCCAGGAGAGTAGGCGTGAATGGTGTACCAAAACAAGGTCACCAACCTTGAAGCTGGCAGGTCGCCGCAGCCTGTTATGTCGGCTCTGTTCACGGTCACGAATGTGCCTCAGGTTAGTACCAGCCTGGTTAGCCAGAGACTGCTTGTGTTCCAGCCAATCTCCCACAGGGCTCTTGAAGTCCTCAGGAAAGGGGGTTTTGAAGAACCAAGCAGGTCATCCTCCATGGAACAGTTCGTGGGGGGTGAAACCCGTAGAAGAGCTCCGCTGTGAGTTCATGGACAGCACTGCCCAGGGACCTAGGCGTACCCAGTCCTTGGTGCGCTCCTGTTTCATCAGGATTCTTAAGTTTTGCTCCACCACACGGTTCTGTCTCTCACAGAGAGGGTTAGACGTGTGGGTATAGGGCACACATGTGGTTACCTCCACGTTGAGGGCATTTAGCACTCGTTTGTACCACCCAGTGTCACTGCGGATGCGTACATCCTCATCAGAGTGCACCTGCTTAGGTGCTCCATAGGGTTCGAACCATTGTTCGACCAACATTTTCACAGTCTGCTCACCTGTGATTTTCTTATTGCAAGGGAACACACGGGTGAAGCAAGATAGACCACAGGTGACCACGAGGCAACTATCATAGCCGCCAAAGCGTGGTAGGCCGTGGATGAAATCCACGTAGAGAAGAGAGTTAGCACAATAGGGTATGGGTAAGCTGGAGATCAGGCCCCTATCCCTACTGTCGCTCTGCTTGCTGGCATGACAGCCACAAGCATCCACAATGGTCTGCATACGCGACCTCAGTTCAGTCAGGGTTAGACTAGAGTAGAAACACTCACGGAAGAAGTCCACTGAGCGATTAGCGCCAGTGTGACCAGAACTGAGATGGAACCACTGTAGGCACCCATCCAGTCGTGCCTCAGGCACAACAATTCGGTCCTCGTAGAAGAGGTACTGATTGTTTTTATACCACTGGTGCCCGTCAATGACACGGGGTTCGAGACCAGTGCTGAGGGTTTGGAGAATATCTTCATACTCTGACTGATAGTCGGTTAGACTCCAACCCTCCAGGATTCCAGCAGTGCGCATGGACAGGTCAAGCTGGACATCCATACGCTGGAAAGCCTCTTTGGGGAGCGCCTCAGAGCTCTCACCAATAAGCGCATCGAAGTTGTTGCGCGATACATAATCAGACAGTTCATTCTTAATCACGGGGATATGATGCACTGTCAGCCGGAACTGGCTCAGGTGAGTCCACCACCGTTTTAGCTTTGCTTTTTCTGGTGGTGGGCCCTTCTGGAAAGACTACACAGGCTCCTGGTCACACAGCCAGACAATAGGGTTAGATCCCAGGAGTCGGGATTGTGACGATAGCACCAACATACCGGCCAGGAGTTCCTGGTCATAGGTGCTGTAGTTCGAACGCGCTTGGTTCCATGTCCAGTTCCAGTGTCCCAGTAGTACCAGTCGCCACTCACTGGTAGGATAGTCATGTTTCAACGAACCATCACGGTTCAGTCCTGTAGTACGAGGGTGGCAGTGGGTTAGTTCAGCGGGGTTAAGCTCCTGCCATTGGTAGATCGTACAAAAACTTTCTGAGTGTCTATTTTTTTTCGCTGGGATTTTGCATTACAGAATTTATTAAGTCAATACGTACTCAAATTCTGGTATTATGATGCCCACCACCCAGGATGTCTCCGCAGAATTCGACACACGCCCAGCCCAGGGTGAGGCAACCCCCTTCGCTGCTGTAGGATTTTGCGGCAGCCTTTACAGACATTCGACACTTTTGCCTACTCACGCACTCGACCGGTACATTGATTGCCAAGCAGAGCAACTGAAGCAAGCGATAACACGGCACGCCGAATTGCAGCAGCTTCTGGCCCGCATCGATGATTTTCCACGAAGCCCCAAAGTTCTTGAGCGCCAGCGCTCCTCTTCATGTGCAGCCCTGGACGACAATGCCAGCACGCCGGACCCTGTCCCATGTGCCCAGTCCGCTGACTATGATCAAGCTCCTCGACAACCAGTGTGTCCAAGAAGCGACCGTCCATCTCGCTGTACAACAACAACCACACTAAGCTCACCGTCAACCAGCACTTCCTCGCCCAACAGTCGCACTCTTGAAGTGACGGCCCACAGCCAACCCGACGAAGAGCCACGCCCCCAAGATCAACGCCAAACTGCCCCGTCACAAGCATTCGACCAAACTCCTGAGCCGACTTCGACGACGACTCTCATCCTGTCCTTGGTGGTATGCTTTACTGCCCTCCTTCAACGAATATGCCGCTCACTGCGCTTCAAAACCCGTCCGCGGGCACGCCAACCACGCCATCGCCGCATTCAAGGCAGAGTTCGACGCCGTCTGCTATTACGGCTCGGCGCTCGCCCATTCAAAGACGCCTCTCTCAGGCTTCAAGCGACGGGACGCCATTTTTGCGACCTAGGTCTGGACCATATCGACTTCTCCAGCCCAGACCACTTTCCTCCACTTCCATCCATCGCCGCCGCCACTGGCTCTTCAAGGAGAGACCCCCGAGAGCCCCAACGAACTTTCTCTGTGTCAGCCTGTGCGTACAACTCGGCGACAGCGGTTGCATCTCCAGCTTTCTACGCCGAACGAGCCGTTCAGCCCCGCAGCCTGCTACGGCCAGGAGTCACGGAAATTATCAATGGACCCTGGCGAGACTGGCAATGCTCATGTTCGTACCAAAACTTCCAGCGCCGCACAGAGTGCTTAAATTGCGGACAGCCAAAGTTTAAGGAGGCCCAACCTGAGCCTTCACCCACCTACATGCCTGAGTGCCTGCTACACTGCTACACTTTTTGCGGTGACACGCAGCAACGCCTTTGCCTTGGTTTCTTCTATTTCCCTTTTCAATGGCAGCGACTGTGTTCTGCCGATTCAAAGTGTTCACCATCTTCGGAACACTACTTTGTTTAAGCTCTGCACTGCGAGTGTACCTGACTTCAGTCAGCTATGCCAATGGCTTTGCGCCCTGCTGTTTTTTGTCATTGCTAGAGGCCTGTTGTCTTTTCCCCTAGGGGTGAAACAGCATGGTTTTCGAAACAATGTCAAAAGCAAGGGGAACACAAAACACAATTGTTTACTACAATTTCGACCTGACACCAGCACGGTCACGAACCATACACCGGACACACTTGAGACACACTCAGCCGCTTTATTGGGCACACACAACAAACTGACACACAGCACACAACCACCAGCACACTGACATACAGCAAACGGCCACTGCCACACTTCCTCATACGCAGGTTCTGATTCACCACGAGTGACCCTCCCCAGGCCCGTGGCAGAGGCCTAGGACCCACACCCAGTCAGCACCAATTGTTCTCACCCAATATTCATTATTCCCTTGAAATTCATCAGTCTTTACGTCTCACTCTCTCAAATCCAAAGTATTAAGCCTGTTTTTCACTGACCAACTAATTTGTCAATCAATCCTTCATTACAAAATCTACCTTTGGATTTGTACTGATTGGTACTTTGACCTCTGGGTTTTCATTAAGCAAGACCCAGCAAGTCTTAGTCCTCACATTTTTTCAGGTCCCACCCCAACCCTGAAACAATGAACACACCCACTGTTCACTGAAGAGATAGCCACTCTCCAAAGGGCTAGGATTCTTTCCAAAACAGTGACACACACTGTGTGCCTCCCAAGGTGCAGCCCCTCGGACCCCAGGGACACCTCAGGCCCCCCCCCCACACATGCGAGTGTCCTCCCTTTCTCACCAAGTGTTACCACTCACGGGCCCACCCGCATCACAAGACCACGGGGCTCGCCCCACCAACCACCACCCATCATAACAACCACCACCTGCCTCCTACCCCCCACGACACCCCCTCTTCTCCTTCCACACCACACACACCCCAAGCAGCGCAGGCAGCACGTATAGTATTCTATAAGGCCCAAGCGCCATGTGTAGAGTACTCTATGTATCTTCTTCTCCCGAACTGCCTTTCAGCGGTCCAGTACGGACCTTAAAGTGAACATTGGGCGCAAAAAAATTGGTAGATCGTACCACCCCCCCCTACATCACTGGCATCAGTGATCAGGACTATCTCGCCCTCAGGGCGGGGCACTCCCAAACAGTTGGAGGAGGCAATCTTCTTCTTCAACTCCTGGAAACACTCTTCCTCTCTGGAGGTCCACCTCCAGGGAGTAGTTTTCTTGATCAGGTCAGTGAGGGGTGCAGAGGAGTAAGTAAAATTGTGGATGTGACGCCGATAGAAATTACAGGCGCCCACAAAACTCCTCACATCGTGTAGACCCTTCTTGGGGTCATCGCGAATCTGCATGTCCTGTAGGGGCTGCATCTTAGACGCGGCTGGTTTCCACCAGCCATACCCCACGTCGAAACCTGAATACTCCATCTCCTCTTTCAGAAACTCACATTTTTCGAGTTTGATTCGGAGATGGTTTTCTTGACAGACAATGAAAAATTCACAAAGGAGAAGGACGTGGTCCTCTTTGGTATTAGTACCCAAACTCACGTCGTCGATGTGAGCCTCCATTTCTGCACCCCGAGAAATCAACTCTTGTACTAGAGGCCTGCGCCTCAGTATGTACAAAATTTTGTTCATAAGCTCCTGGAAGAGCGCTGGGGCATTAGCCACCCCGAAAGGCATAACCTTCCACTTGAAGACACGACCCTTAGGGGTTATAAAGGCCAACAGCTCCTGAGCTGCGGCGGTCAGGTCCACCTGCCAGAAACCAGAGCGTTTGTCCATTTTGGTCTTATACCTGCATTTGGCAATACGCTCCAGGGTGTTCTCCATGTTAGGAATACTCCCTGAGTGGTTCTGGGTTTTCTTGTTGACCTCACCATAGTCTACAACAAGACGTAGGGCAGTCGACCCTGGTTTAGCAACAAGGAAACAGGGACTGCAGTGATGAGGATAGTCCCCGTGTTTATACTCTTCAACGAGGCCAGCATCAATGCATTCTTGGATCTGGCGCTCGATTTCTTCAGCCTGTTCCTGTGGAGCGGGATAGGGACGACGCCTCACTCGCGTCTTTTCAAATTCTGGTTTCAATTTCAGGTCCATCTGGACCAGTTTTTTACAAGAAAGGGGAGGCGGCAAGGCGCCGAACACCTCCTCATAGGTTATCAGCAGTTCCTTCAGGCGGGGGTCAAGGTTAAGACTCTCGAGTTTCTGAAGGAAATCCTCCTCAGCATGGAGGTTGCTTTTTCCATGCCCTTTCTTTTTCTGCCGATCAGCAGTTTCGGCAGGCACAGTACCATCGTCCCACTCAGGGGAACATTGCTGCCCATAGTGTAGAGAATACACTAGAGGTATCTCAGGGTCAGGCAGCGTATAGGACTCATCGTCCTCCTCAGACCAGATGGAGTATTTCCAGGTCTGTCTGAGGTATTGCAGCCGCTCTTGGCGCTCAATACCTTCGGCCTTCAGGTACAACAGCCGCCGGAGTTCTTGAGTGTCATGCTCAGACAATGGCATGTTATTAGCAGCAGGCCGTGCCAGAGCATCAGTACTCCGGGCCACGGGTTCATCTGTGTGCACAGGCTGCATGTGTAGCATTGGCTTCCCAACAGGGGAAGCGGGTTCAGAGGTTGACTCTAGATCTACCTCCTCTAGCAACAGCTGAGCTAGGAAAGTACTATGTTTTAGGTCAACACAGCTGGGATCAACAGAGGGAATAGTGCTGGGGATCTCAGACAGTTTGTCGTCAGCATCCTCTTTTACAGCTGCAGGTTCCAGATAGTCATCAGGAGACTCACACCCTGTAAGTGTGGCAGATAAGTGCTCAGGAGATCGATTTTTGAGATCATAAAGGGTCAGGCCACGATTTTCGGCCATGACTTCTTTTAGTAGCACCTGGTCTAGGTCACACAGGGGTACAGGATTGAGAGATCCATCGACGATGGACAGGAAACTGGCCCACTCAGGGGCCTGCATAGCTGTATGTGAGTCCTCAGGCACATAGATGGGGCGTCGGGGAGTTGCACTCTTCCACGGTCATTCGATCTAGCATACGGCGCCAGTAAGCATGTTCACCAGAGCAACACCAGTCAGGGGTGCACATAACAACCCTTCCTCCCTCATAAGCGATTTTGGTTAGAACCTTCGCGAGCAGGGAGAAGGGAGGGTTAGCATACGCTAGGCCCATTCCTTTTCAGAAGAAACGGAAAGCATTGTTCAGTTGTTTCGAGCAGTACAACTGCATGATGTGCTGTTGTTGGCTCGCAAACAATTCCACCTGGATCTCATCCAGGTTTACCTGAAGGGCCGCCAGTCAATTCTCAAGAACGTGACGGGCCAGTTGGTAGTTTTCAGTACGATAGTTCGTCTTGGCTGCGTAGCGCAGCCCAGACTCTTTTCGTCCTGACAGCTCCAAAGGAACGGAGAATAGCCCACTGCCAAAGTCGCAGTGCAAAGAATGGGGACGCTGTAGGGACAGCATTTTTACCTGGGGGTTTCTTCGGAGAAAGTCGGTCCCAATGACGATGTCAAAGGCGTCAGTGTCCAACACTCTGCAGTGTTGGCTCACGGTTTCGTCGCCCAGACATATGGTCACATCGACCCCCCCCAAGGAATGGATGGTACGCCCATCCCCTACTCTTATGGCCACGGTCTTAGTTTTCTTGAAAGTCTTAAGCAGGCGCCGGGCCACTATGGAAAGTGTTGCACCGGTATCAAGCACCGCTCGAAAAACCTGATCCCCGATTTTCACGAGGATCCAGAAAACCAAGTCCTCCTCTTCGGAGCTGCCCCCCTATTCCTCATCAGGGAACTTCACATCCACCCCTGCAGCCATGAGGGACTTGGCCATCCAGGCCAAGCGCCTCTTCTTGGAATTATTCCCCTCAGGGGTAGCGTTATCCCCTTGGGGGCGTTTCTTAGGGTCCCCTGCGGCAGGAGCGGGTGTAGCAGCAGGAGTGGGTGTAGCAACGGGCGCTGATGCGCGCCTCTGGGGGTTAGGGGGTCCAGTTTTGCCACCCCCCTTGCCACCTCTCTTACCACCTTTATCCCCGTTCGGGGGATTTCTGGCGGGCGTCTGGGTCTTCTGGCGCTGCGCCTCCTGACGCTTGAGTTCGTCACTCTCGCGTTTCTTGATGTGGCATTCGTCCTCGTAGTGACGACGTTTGCCACAGTAACCACAGGTGATGGTACACCTGAAATGGTCCTGATTGGTCACAGTTTTCCCATCTTTGGTATGCTGCTGACGTTTCATCTGCAGCATACAGCCACTGCGGAGATCGCAGTCAGAGGCATGACAAGGTCCCCCCTTGTCATTCACAGGTCTGCAGTAGAACAGGGGGGGGGTGCCTGCATCAGGTTGAACCTCGTTCATGGCACGTAGGTTACCCCTCTCTTTATCACCTCCCTGGTTGGTGTTAGTGGGATTTTTATACCCCTTCCCTTCGCCACGTTCGGGGGCAGGGGTACCACCTCGTCCCAAATGCTTCTTGAGGAATTTCTCCATGTGGGAGTCATTCTCTCTCTCAAGAGCTAGCTCAATCAAGAGATCCACCAGTTCATCGTACGAGTGGGTCCTGCTCCTCCTCTCAGAGGTGGAGCGGCAATCATCCCACGTACGCTGGGGGATCTTACTCATGAGCCACAGGTGGAGCTCAGTGGCTCCGTAGGAGCCCACGTTCATCCTCGAAAACAAGTACTCCAAGTCGCACACATACTCAGAAATTTGCGCAGCGGATGGAAACTCAGGGAGCATAGGTAGCTCCTCGATCTGTGTGCGTACGCTGAGGTCAGTCTCATAGACTGGGAATGTTTTCTCCAACCTCAGGAGTACCTCTGCCCAGGTAGAACAGGTTTTCACAATCTGTTTAACCTGTTTTTGCAAAAACTTCTTTTTGCATGAGCGTTTTAGCAGTGAACATTTGGTGGCCACATCCACATGGGATTGGCCAGTCGACAAAAGGAACTCTGCGAATTCTTCTGCCCATTCGGGCAGAATTTTGGGTTCGAACTCGGCAGTTCCAGCTGGATGTTTGCCTGGGCAATTGGTCTGCCCGTCTTCCCACCCCCCGAAGTTAGGCCTGAAGGCGACACGCCGGCAAGAGGTGCCAGAGCTGACAGGCCTCTTCTCTCAATCTCTGTGACAGGCACGTCCTGTAGATCAGCCATAGGCACTGTCCTGGCACGGGGGTGAAAGGGGCTGGGGCAGGTAACCTTAGGCAACAGCCTTGAGACCCTTGATCTCTTGAGATCTTGCGCCAGGGTACTCAGTCCTGGAGAGGGAGAGGGCAACTCTGGCTTGGGTAAGGGTTCTGCAATACCCAGTTTAGCCTTAATGGCCTGCAACAGGGCCGTCACATCTGGATCTTCTGATCCAGACAGGAGTTTGGCCAACAGCTCGGCCGTATGATCCAGGGCACCGTAGGTTGGCCTTGGATGATGTTGTTCTTCGACTCGTGTCGGGCCCACTTTGGGAGCCCTTGGGGTTGGACAACATGGTCTTGGATACTCAGGTCTTAGTCGTCTTGGCAGGGATGCAGTGGACGGAGGACCAGAGTGTGCGTAGGACCCTAGGTCTGTACGTGGTCTGGATCCATGTACAGCCAATGGCTCCTCTCCATCTTCCCCACGAATGGATTTATAGTACTCCTCATGTAGGATGTACTCATCCATCTTCTTCCTCAGCTCCTCATACTCCTCAGGTCCTTCAATGGCAGTTGAGGATGAAGCTGGACAATTGGATCTTGATATTGAGGCAGCTACACGTCTGTGGAGGTGACTGTAACTGTCTCCACCGTGTGCTGCTAAGGCCTCGGTGGTAAGGCCTTTATTTTCTTCCGCCCTTCTGCGTTCTGGATCTCCTCGGGACCCAGATGCGCCACTGAGATGATGTGGAGCTCGGTAAGGTGGTTCACTCATTGGGTGGGCCATGCTGCCCATTTGCACTTGGACAGTTCAGATGGGCCAGGTCCTGACGCTTGGCGTGGACATGATGAACTTGTTGTTGAGCTTTTGTGCTGCACTTCTTCTCAGGGTCGGTCCAAAAGGTCACAAGGGACTGTCTCTGCTACCGGAAAGATGTCCTTGAATTATGCCCTAGATCTTTTGATGTATTCCTGCAGGTTTTGTAGTTGAAAACCCAAACCAAAGCAGCAAGTAGAGCAAGAACAGGATATGGATCGAATCAATGATTGGGGTTGGAATCCAGTGTAACACAGAAGGGCTGCAGATAGACAAAGCAGGTTTATACACAAAGATTCAATCACAAATGGATAATACAAAAGATTTTATATGAAAATTGGTCTGACTCTTGCCTCAGAGGTTGCATTAGGCACTTCATGTGCACTTTTTTGGGTGAAATGGTGCTGGTTAGGAATGTGGGGCATAGATGTCAGGACGGGAAGGAAAATGACTTGGCCAAGCAACTGAATTCAGAAACAGTTACAAAGTAGGACCACAATAACTGGTAGAAACAATTGAGTATAGGGGTCTTCGGGTGGGAGACCACTAGGCTTAACCTCCAAGGCCTAAAGCATGAAATGCCTGTTTTATTTCGGTATATCCTCCATGAAGGAAGGTACCTCCGCTCAGTTGAGTGGTAGGGTTGAACGTCATGGGGGGCTAGGGTCACAACCCTAGTTACTTTGAGAAAGTGTACTTTAGGCACCAAAAGAGAGATAAAAACACTTAAGTTTGTCTCAGCATCAACATAGGGTTTTAAGGGGGGCTTAGCCTGGATCACGCCTTCCAAGAAAGACATGGCAGTGACATTTTCTTACTTAATTGTTTGGAGACAATTTACTGTGTCTTGAGGAGATACCATCGGACCAAGAACTACACTGGATTAAGTCCGAATGAGCTAGTTTTTGGTTGTGAGAAGATGGGTCCAGGACCAGTGATGTATCATCCAAGGCAGTGCTACGACCCCTCACAATGGTTTGAGAGGATCAAGGATTTAGAGTCCAAGTGGATCCAAGCCAAAGTGGAGAGTCAAGCAGATTGGTTGAATTTCAAAAATCAGTCGAGAACACAGGGAAAACCCTTCGAGAAAGGCCCGCAAGTTTGGCTTTGTAAGTCAGACGAGACTCTGAAGGACGACAACAAATTGTTACCTTTGTGGGGAGGCCCATTCCAAGTCAGTGGTCAACTAAGTGAGACTACATTCATCCTTGAGGTTGAACCGGGCAGACATCAAGAAGTACACCGGGACCGTTTAAAGGCCGAAGTACCCTGCCCCAAAGGAAAGTTCAAGCCTCTCTATTGGACTTCGAAGTACCTGAGCGACAGGAAGATGGTCACCAGCAGTTTCGAGTTGGAGAAGATCCTTGATTACGAGAAAAATGCTCGGAACAAGTGGTACTTTCTGTGCAGATGGAAAGGATTCGGTCCAGAAGAAGACAAATGGGAGCCAGCTTCAAGCTTTATCCATGGGTATACGGACACTCTGATCAAGTTCCTGAAGAAGCACCCTGAGATTGACCGTGAGCTCTCGCTGATCAAGGATTGTGTCACCAAGGAAGACTTACAAGCACAAGAAGAAGCTCCAATGGTGGCAGAATCCATTCGAGACAAGATCTGATCAGAATTTAAATCGCCGAAACTTTCGAAAAGGTTTATGGTCTACATGTACCCTTGGCATTGGGACAAAGCAGTCCTGGCGCATCGTCTATGTGGTTCGATGAACAGATGATGGGACATTCTGGGATCATCCTGGTCATCATGTCCATCATTCTCATCATGGTCATCATGTGAATCATGTGCTTCATTGTAGATGATTCCAATCGGAAGCTCCGAAAGGCCTTTATCCTCAACCACGACGACACTCTCGTGTTTTGCTGTCGACTTTGCCCCTCTACTCGCCTTGGGAAGGACTCGTTCGAGTTCATGCTCATTTCAGAGATTCTGGCACATGACTAGATCTGATGCAGTTCATGTGTTTGACGGATCTGCTGAGAATGTTATTTCAATTAGCTCTTACATTGAGACTGTTGGTTTGTCTTCCAATCGACCGCTGTCAAAGAGCTTATTAGGACCAAGTGAGGACGATGGTGTTCTTACTTGTCTCGACTCGCTGCTCATCTGTGGATTGTGTTGGAATCCCCCTCAGAATCAGCTCAAATTTGGCAAATTCCTGGTACCAAGCATTGGATGCTTATACATTCTGGGACTATAATGAGTCAATTACCCCTTCTGACTGATACTGGTTTAAACATGAAGCCCTGGAGACGATACTGACAGTGTGGTGTACACTCACTGTGTTTTCTTGGCCATCATTACTTACATGATTGAATTGAATTGAATTGAGTTGTCACAGATTAGTCGGTTTTTGGTCACTTTTGCCGTTTCTTTCACTTCACTTGACCCAGCCTGACATACTGGCGTATGTTTTCAGAGGGGGAGTGTAACGGCAGCAGTGACAGCACTCAATTTATACATCAATGTGATCAGAATTTCAATGATTCTCAGATGTACATTAGTGCAGTAGATTTTCCGCTTGCTTTCATGTTTCCCGTTCGCCGCCAGATGTCGCCTGTGAGCGCGTGTCGAGTCGCATTTGTCTTTTGTGATTTCCCAATCGGATTTATTCAAGTTTTTTTGAATGATTTCACGTTGTGTCATTATGTGCGATGGATCCACAATGAGATTCTATGTCTGCTCCATTTTTGTAGACCGAGTTTTCTGACTATTCATATTCGGCCATGGAGTTCAATGGACTTACAAGTGCTTCGCATATGTCGCTCCGAGAGGCTGGATATGGGTCTGAAGAGGGTCAGTTGGGTTCGGAGATATCAGGGGCAGTGTCGGGCGTTACAACCCCTGTGGCATCAAGGCTACAGGCTTCGCAGTTACAAGAAAGATCCGCCACTATGCAGCGGTTACACACGATTTGGAAGCTTCATGGCCTTCATGGCCATGCCAATATGACGCTAACGTGCCAACAAGAGCCATATCTCTTCCTCATCAGGAGAGGCATGGCCCCTGAGACAAAATTTTGTCTTGACATAATTGAGGGGATCTTGAACACAATTCCTAGTGGCCCGGGGAAGCTCCTTGCAATTCTTCCTAATAAATTGGGTGACGTAGTCACCAACCCGAATAACAAGGTGCAATATGCACATAACCAAAACCTGAACCGTTCCTCTCCATATGCAACAAGGATTCACTCACACATCGTTTGGCGTTGGTACAATCCAACCCCTTCTTATAAAGCTTTTGTAATGTTTTGTCAATCTTGGGTGAACGCCGCCACCTTGGGTCCACCCACTTTCCCTTGAGGCCACACCACACGGCATAAGTATAAATACTGATGGTCGCCGCTTATAGCTGTGGCATACACTGGCAACCTTTATCGCGATCGTATGGGATCACAAGTTTTGAATAGTCAATGATTTCATTTGACGGCGATCTGTGTGCATAAATGTTAGTTTTGCAAGTGAAATTAAGCCCCAGAGCATACCTTGTACTTTATTTTGAATTGTTTTGAGCCCTCCTTCAGCGCCTCAAATTGAGTGCTGAACCTTCGCTTGATTGCCGGCGTCCTTGTTAAACTACTCCGCCACTTGAATCGCATCCTTCAACTTCATGAATGCCTGTGCTCAGCGCCTTATATAATGCGCCATCCCATATCCGCTCAATGTCGGGTTCACCACTTGGTCCTGTAGTGCAAAGGCAATAGGTACAGAACAGATTCAGATCATCATTCATCATTCAATCATTCATGATGCATCATCTGTCATGTGTCATGTGTCATGCATCAGGCATCATGGCATGCTGGCGTCCTAGCATGTGTATTTCACATATCAACCCAAAACCTCACTTTCACTCAAAAGTAACTCAACCACAACCCCACTCTAATGGGTTCTTAAGAAGGTTATACTAATAATGTTTCACAACTCTTTGAATTTGGATGATCACATTTTTGCGATGCATAATTCTCATGCATGTCATGCATGATCGACCCAATGTGTGAGTGATACGACACATACTACCTTCGAAGGTGTCTATGACCCCTAAGGGACCTTTATTTACATTACAACCCTTTCTCAAGGTTGTCCCTACTTCTACATGTATTTTAATCCCTATTCGGTGGGTCCCAAGCATGTTTCATGTACTATGGGATCCTAAGAATATACCTAGGCCTAAGCCAAGCCCCAAACACGAGAGGAGAGAAAAGAGATAGATAGAGGAGAGGCGCCTGGCGGCGACACTAGGGAGCGCGTTGTGCTTCCTAGGTGAGTCCCAACATCGTGTATTTTGACTCCTCAAAGGATAGTTGTAGAGTGAAAGTGGAAGAGAGATAGAGAGTGAAGATGAGTGAAAATATGATTGTGTTTCATAGTCCCTTTTTGCTATGGACTGAGCTGGAAGACTACAATTCTATGAGCCCATTACTTTGCTGTTGTTGAGTACGGTGCACAATCTGACTGGTAGCAGACAATTCCAGCTCTGCTTAAATCCGGTCTTGCTCCCTTTTGCCCTCTTTTGTTGTGCATGTACCTTCTCCTCCCACCCGTGCCCCACGCTTGACACTTCTGCCTCCTCTTCGCGGCAATTACGTCACCAAGGACGGCCGGAACAAGAAGTCGGTGAGGACCTGGTTGCTGTACATGTACAAACAAGTGAAGCAAGTGCGCTGCGACGACGGGATCAGCAACAAAGCGGCGAACCAGGAGACCAGTTTCATCAACAATGTGATCCACTGAAGCAGAGACGGGCACAGTGTAACACAGGGTAATAGTCAATGTGTTTTGTGCATGCCAGCAGGGAAGGAAGGGGCACCAAAGGACACAGACGCCACCACCGGGCAAAAAACAGCACAGACAACCAGCAGCACAACACAGCACAGCACGGCACAGCACAACAGGCCACGGGACGGCAAGGCCACCCCAAACAGCACCGCAAAACAACAGCAGAGGACGACAGAACAGCACCACGCGACAGCACAGCACCACAGAACACGACACAGGTAAGCAGGGCACCAGAGGAAACCGCACAAACCACAGGGAAGCATGCCACGCGGCCAGACAGGGACACTGATACCGAAACGTGCCATCAATAGACAACCACCGGCCACCAGACATAGCACTGCACCACAGAACACCAAAGGAAACAGCACAACACACAGCAACGCACCACTGCACCAGGCGCCAGCAACAGCACGCTCCACACGAACAGCACAACGCAAGTGCACCAGCACAGGGCAGCACAGCTCCGTACAGAGCGGAGAGGACAGGGAACGCACTGATGCATATGTGGCCATGTGCTCATATGCAGGTCCATTTCTATAGTCAAAAGTATCTCCATGGAGGCCAGGAAAGCTCCAGGAGTACGCTGACACTCCAGTGCAGATGTCAGATAGTCCGTGGTATCAGGAAATAGCTCCAGCTTGGCCTGAAAATAGCTATCTTAGTCATTTTTTAAGGTTTTTGAAGTTTCTAAAACATTTGAAGGTTCATTGAAGCTTCAAAGTAATTAGAACCAACGGCGCGGCAGCGGGCACCAGTCGTCGCCGTCATTTTTACGACATTATCTTCCTGACTGAAAATGTCATGAATGTGCGTAAAATCTCCAGAAAAGCTGTTTTTGTATCAATTTTTAATGAATTATTGTAGATTTTTAGTGTATTTTATGGCCTTTTTCATGAAAATGCACTAAGTTGCCTGCTGCCTGCTGCAATCGCCGTTCCCTCCCCTATGGGGGATATTAAGTATAAGTCCATAGGTTTTCAGAAATCATATGGCGCCAGAATGCCCTAAGGCCTCTAGGCTGCCGCTTCGGGGGAGACCCATGTTTCACGTTTTAACCATGTTTTCAACATGTTCATGACATTGTTTGACTTGTTTGACCTTGGGTTGACCCGGAGCTGACTGAGACATGTTGACCACAGCACAGTTCCTGTCAACGACAGTCGTTGACCACCTGAATCTCAGGTCATAGGGCCTGTGGTGCCCTGATTTACTGTGATGTTTCCTAAAAATCTCACCTTAGCACATGGTTTGGAACTTAGGTATGTTTACATGTGTACTGACCTAAGTTATTGCCTTGTTTGCCCTCTCCTCCTCTTTCAAGACACCAGATTGTGTCATGGGGCGAGCAAAGCTCCTGGAACAATTTGTATTTGCGTGGTATTACGGAATCTCTTGTGCTTACTTGCTCTTTTAATGTCTTTTGAAGAGTGCTCACATAGCCTCTAGAATTGGTGCTCCATATGCCTCAAAAAAAATTATAAAAATGGGTCTCGAAGACCTCAAGCTCTTCTCCATGGAGCAGACTTCAGTAACCAAGATCCAGGGGCGTACCAATACGCGTCGAAATAGTTCTACAGTCGATGCAGGTGCAAAGGAAGACTTGGAGTTCTTTGTGTTCTTCAAGGTTTGTGATCCCTTGGCACAAGCAACAAGAAGGAGCCAATCCAAGGAGCTCAAGTTCTTCACCAAGGCCAAGACTGGACTGCAGCTCAACCAGTCCCGCCCTGGTCTGGCCTGGGAAGGCCTGGACCAACAATACCACCAGGTATGCCCTCCACAACCTCCACCTCCTCCTCAAGTACTTGGACTGAGGAGCAACACCAAAACTTTCAAGAAAATCAGGAAATTGATCAAGACCAAGATAGTGAGCCTTGATGGGCCACTTACTCTGGCTCAGAAGCGGCAGAGATTGCGGAATATTTTACGACAAAAACGTCAGCGACGTCCAGCGACGACAATGGGCCAGAAACCAGCCCAAGAAAATAGTATGCTCATGCTCCCCATGAGTTCCTACAAGGTATTGATTCTTATGAAGCCCAACAACAAGGGCACCAAGAATTTGACATGTGGGACAGCTCCAGCGAAGGTAGCTGTCACCAGACGGCAACGTCAAGACGAAAAGACCATCGTCCCCTCACAGCCAAGGAGCTTGACATCTTTGACAAGGAGATGGAGAAGTGTTTCAAGAATTATAAGAGCCCCATTGGCTATGAGAGTGGCTAACCCTCTCTAATCATATTTGTTTGATTTTTTCAAGCCCTTTGTCATTTCCTGCCAGTCCTGCCAGAGTCCCAGTGATATATATTCAGGGGTAGATGTACTAAATACTTCTGTTTTCTCGCAATTCTTGCCATTGTTTGGTTGTACTATACTTATTCTTAAGGTTGTTTGAACCATAAATTTTACTTGCACCACAGTTTTTTATACTTGTTTCTTTTGCTTATGTCTTCTTGCCCAAGGACCCTGTCTTTTCAGAATGGGTATTTTTGGAAACACTGAAGCAGGAAGAACACATAGGGCAAAACATGCGTTACTTTTACCCCTTTGAGGTTTCCCTGATCAAAGCTCATAAAAAACCTTTTAAGGAGGGGGGTAATGCATATGTGGCCATGTGCTCATATGCAGGTTCATTTTCTTGGGTAAAAGTATCTCCATGGAGACCAGGAAAGCTCGTGGAGTACGCTGACACTCCAGTGCAGATGTCAGATAGTCTGTAGTATCAGGATATACCTCCAGCTTGGCCTGCAAACAGCTATTTTAGTCATTTTTTGAGGTTTTTGAAGTTTCTAAAACATTTGAAGGTTGATTGAGGATTCAAAGTAGTTAGAACCAACGGCGGGGCAGCGGGCACCAGTCGTCGCCGTCATTTTTACGACATTATTTCCTTGACGGAAAATGTCATGAATGTGCGTAAAAGCTCCGGAAAAGCTGTTTTTGTATCAATTCCTAATGAATTATAATGGAGCTTTAGTGTATTTTATGGCATGTTTCATGAAAATGCACTAAGTTGCCAATTTTCCACAGACGGCCTGCTGCGACGGCCGATCCCTCCCCTGTGGGGGATATTAAGTATAAGTCAATAGGTTTTCAGAAAAAATATCATGTGGCGCCAGAATGCCCTAAAGCCTCTAGGCTGCCGCATGGGGGGAGACCGATTTTTCACATTTTAACCATGTTTTCAACATGTTCATGACACTGTTTGACTTGTTTGACCTTGGTTTGACCCAGAACTGACTTAGACATGTTGACCACAGCACAGATCCTGTCGACGACAGTCGTTGACCACCTCAATCTCAGGTCACAGGGCCTGTGGTGCCCTGATTTACTGTGATGTTTCCTAAACATCTAACCTTAGCACATGGTTTGGTACTTAGGTATGTTTACATGTGTATTAACCTAAGTTATTGCCTTGCTGCCCCTCTCCTCCTCTTTCAGAACACCAGATTGTGTCATGGGGTGAGCAAAGCTCCTAGAACAATTTGTATTTGCGTGGTATTACCCAATCTCTTGTGCTTACTTGCTCTCTTATTGTCTCTTGAAGAGCGACCACATAGCCTCTTGAATGAGTGCTCCATATTCCTCAAAAAAGAGTATAAAAATGGGTTTGAAAGACCTCAAGCTCTTTCCCATGGAGCAGATTTCAGTAACCAAGATCCAGGGGGGTACCAATACGCGTCAGCCGAGCACAACACCCCAGGACACGCACAGCACACAGCACAGCGGCGAACAACAGCGCGCACAAACACGCCACGACAAGAAAAAACACAGCACAGAGCACACAGCGCGGGGAAACACCGCAAAACACAGCGACCAAGAGCACAGGACCCCAGGGTGACGGGCAGCGCCAGGGGGCACGGCAAAAAAAGAAGCGGCACCAAACGAGCGAAACAAAACAACACCACGCACAACAGCACAACACCGGGCCGCACAAACTGCAGCAGCGCAGCGCAGCACGGCACCCAGAGGCACACAGCACAGCACAGCACACGGCAACGCAGACCAAAACCAGAAAGCAAACCACACCGCCTACAGCCCGATCGGACGGCACGACCAGAGACACGGAACAACACGCAGCAGCAACCAACAGCACAGGACAACACACAGACGGACGCCCCAACAACCACCGCACAGCGGGCAGCAGCCCACCACACAGCAAGGCAAGGCACCACAGCACGACACGCAGCAAGGAACACGGCAGCACGGCACCGCAAAACACCCGACTGAAGGGCACCGCAGCGCGGCAACACCAGACAGCACAAGGCACCATGCGCGCACCCGGGGGGGGGGGGGGGTAGCAGACGGTGAGAACCGCCGACGACCGCCAAGGAGGAAGGCACGAGCAAAGCAAGAGAGAACAAGAAAACGGGGCATGGAGCGGCAGCGACAAAAAAAAACGCGAGACAGAAAAGGGGGGGGGGGCAGCAACCAGAAGGGAGCAGCCAACGGCCAGGCGGGAAACACAAAAGCAGCAATAGCACACGCAGAGCCGAGCAGCGGGAGGGCAACGCAACAAACAAGAGGAGGGGGGGGGGGCAGCAGACCACGAGAGCTGCCGACGAGCGCGAAGCAATCAGGCGGGAGCAAAGCAGCGGATGAGGAAAAACAAAACACTGAGCACCGAGCGGCAGCGACGAAAACCGCGGGACACAAAACGGGGGGGTGGGGCAGCAACCACAAGGGAGCAGCCAACGGCCAGGCGCAAAACACGAAACAGCGAGAGCACACAGAGAGCCGAGCAGCGGGAGACCAAAAAAACAAACAGGAGGAGTGGGGGGGGCACAAAAGGCCGGGAAAAAAAGCGGGGGGGAGGGGGAAGGCGGAAGGTGGGGCAGGAGGAGAAAAACAGCGAAGCAAAAAAAACAAAGAAAAAAAGAAGAAAAAAACCCAGAGGGCGGAACGCGGGTGGGGACCACACAGCACCAAGGCCCAGGGCACCTGGGGCCGAAAAGCAGGGAAAGCAAGAGACAATGGGGGCGCACAACGAAAACAAAAAAGACAAGAGGGGGGGAAGGGAAAAGAAACACAGATAGCCAAGGCCCAAGCCACCCGGAGCCAGAAACCAGAGAAAGCAAGCGATAACGCGGGCCCGCAAAGGGAACAACGAACAAAAAAAAACCAACAAAGAGAAGAGAGAAGGCAAACAAAGAAGAAGGAAGGGACAATCCCCGCCCGGAGGGGGCCGAGCAAAGCAGAAAGAGAAAGTGGCCAAGAGAAAGGTGAGGCGCACCAAAACGCGCCCGGTAGGCTGGCCTGCCCGACCCGGGCAGGAAGGAAAAGCACACGCACGCACGCGCGGCGTCCTCAGACCCGCAAGGGGACGTGTCGGCGTCGGGACAAAACAGCCCCGGTGCGCCGTCTGAGTCCCCTCTCAAACGACGCCCGGTACGGGAAACAGGATGCATCAGTGACTGGGTTCACACAAGCCAATCAACGCAGCGCACACAGCCCGAGACCGACGCCGGTGGGACCCGCCAGGGACGATCCCATCGCGGGGCCCCGAATGGGTATGACGCAGATCGAGCCCAGCGCCCCTGGCTTGGCGAGGGCCAGCGGCAGGCACAATGAGCCTGATTACCGGCCGGCTCCCGCGTGCCCCGCGCGGCCGCCCAGTAAAGCCGGCGGCGCAAGCCCCCGCGGTGGGGAAAGGCATCAAGGTGCTGGCAAAGCCGACCGCCGCTCCGAGAGCGACCGGACCGGACGAGGCGCGGCGCACCATGCAGGGCCACGAGGCACGCCAGAGACGCGCCCCGCCAGCCACAACCAAGGCACACAGACAGGTGCAAAGCAACAACGGTCGCAGCGTGCCGCAAACCCGGAGAGCGCGCACAACACGCAAGGAACCACCGCACGAGAACAGGTGCCAAGCAACACCAGCTGCCGTCTGGATGGATGTGTGCGCGCCCGGCAACAAACCCAGCCCCTGCCAGCTACGGAACAGCCGCCGTCTGGATGGACGAGTGCGTGCCTGGAGGGTACCCAACCCCTGCCAGCTACGAACAGCCGCCGTCCGGATTGACGAGTGCGCGCCTGGCGGCATACCCAGCTCCTGCCGGCTACGTAATAGCCGCCATCCGGATGGACTAGTGCGCGCCCGGAGGGTACTCAAGGCCGGCTACGTACAGCCGCCGTCGGGGTGGAGAAGCGCGCGCCCCGCAGCTACGCCCTGCACAGGCATCACCGCACACGCAACACACAGCAAAACACAGCAAGTGAGCACACCAATGAACAGGAGCCAAGTGGCCCAGGACACCTCACACACAGCACAACACACCGAGCGTGCACACCGGTGAACAGGAGTTAAGTTGCCAGCCCAAGCTGGGAGAGTATCTGAGGCCCAGGGCAACAATGCCCCAGCCACCGCTGCCCCCATCCGGTACGACACCAACGTCTGCGGTCCCGTCTGCCGTCCCGACTGCCGTCCCGACTGCCTTCCCGTCTGATAGGACAGCTGCACCCAAGTGCATCACGGCACATCCTCGACTGGCGAAATTTCGTCGACCGTTGCAGCCGCAGCCACGAAGGCCCCCCACAGAGAAGAACAGCTGATCTACCAAGCATAAGAGAGACCATCTCAGAAAGAAGCGGCGAAATCCGCGCCAAGGGGCAGCCTGAACCGAGCCACGGTGTCAGCAAAATCCGACCGGGCTTGATTCATGGACCTCGTCCATCGTCAGACCTGACTCTCCAGCGCCTCTGGATCCTTGCTGCGGTGCATGTAGCTGCTGATGCTGGTGACCATGCTGCTGCCGGCGAGAAGAACGCCTGGGCCCCGCTCGTCAAGCACCAACAAGTCGTGGTCGAACACGGCTCTGAACACCTGTTGAAGACGGTGAACCAAAAATCAACCGTGATTCAAACATCACACCGATAGTTCAAACGCAGTTCAAATGCCGGCTTGAATCACGCTTGAACCACACAGGAAGCATTTGAATTGCGTTTGAACCAAGCAAGACAGGTTTGAACCTACAGACCATCGCACACCAGGACAGAGGGCGGTGCGGCAGTGGGGGCCATCATCTCATCCAGCGACTCCTGCTTCACCACCGACTCGTCGACCACGGCCTCCATGCCCATGGACTCGGCTGCGGGTGCTGCGGGTGCTGAAAGCAGGGCAACGGCGGCGGATGCTGCTGCAGATGCTGATGCTATCGTACGCCGCTGTTTTTTCTCTGACTGCTCGCTCTCGTCTACCTCGAGGTCACCAATCACGCCCTGCAGTCGCCTCTTGTTCCCGCCAGTCGAAATGGAACCTCCCACCTTGCGCACCGAGCCCGGTGCGAGCTGCGCTCCCTCCGCTGGATGCCAGTCAGGGTTGATGTCATCTTTGTTTTTAAACCAGACCTTCGGCCCATATGATTGGCCGTGGGTATTGATCCCGCCAGGAGCCACGGTTCCCAGTCCGTGGTGACTCCACATCTCAAAGAGACGCTGAACTTGTTTGGCTTCAAACGTGATTTTTCCATCGGTGCCCAATCCGATGCTGGCAACTTTCCAACCCTGCCGGTCGGAAAATGACAGTGGAGTTGTCTCCCACGGAAACACGGTCGGACCGGTCGATGTGGCACCGTCTCGCTTCCGTTTCCAGATGTAGAGCGATCGTTTGAAGAGGTATCTCACGGAAATATCGGTCAGCCACCCGAGCCCGGGCTCTCCCCGTGCGAGCGCGGAGTCTGGGTGGGGGAGGTGCCCGTCCGACATATCTGGCAACATGGGAAGGACGGGTGGAAAGAGAATTTTGGTGTCGTGAACGGCGACATCAACGGCTGCTGAAGCGGACGTCAAGCCAGTTGCTGGAACTGCTTGCAGTTTGGATTGCACTGCCACCACAATCGCCTGCAGCTGACCCGAGGCGAGGCCTGACAGCGCCTTGTCCAGGCCCGCCATGACAACACGCCCTTCAATGTGTACCGGAATCCGCCATGACAACAGGCCCTTTAATGTACACCGTAATATAGACGGAGGAAGCCCGAAGAGAACACCACGATGCAGCGGACAGGTCAAAACACGTATGATACGACGTTTGAATGACACTTGAACAGCCCTACGTGATTCAAATGTCCTACTTGAAGCACTTGAATTGATTCAAACGGATTCAAACCGACCAAAATAGTATGCGCAGTAACAAACTATTCCCCCCCCCGTGGTCCCATGGGAATACAAAACCGACCTCCAACATTTCTCCCAAATACTCCCTAGCAACGTCCGCAAAATGATGGATTTGCAGAGCACCCAGGCCCGCCACCTCCCTCCAACGTGGCATTTCCTTGTACAAGAAACCACGGCTCATTGCTTCGAAGAGCAACTCACTGAGTTGCTCCTCCGGTGTGCCCTTCCCCCCTCCCCGAGACGTGGCAGTAAAGAAATGTCCTTCAAAAATGCATTCAGAGAGTCGACAACATCCCCAAAAAACATCGCACATCCCCAAGGGCGAATGGCATCCAGTACCCTGCGTGCATCACGGCGAAGCCATAACAGATCAGGCGAGCGAAGATGCGGGCAAATTTCCCCCTGGAACCTACACGCTACCTTGGCACACTTAAGTGTGGAGGGCTTATAATATATAGAGTACAGAGCTGCGCACAGCTTGCCCATCGCAATCACGGCCTTTTGTGCACGACGGGGCACATGCAACAAATGAGCGATCGCCGGCCACACAATCAACAGACGCCATGTTTCCTTATCCTTTGGGCTGGCCTTCCCTTGGATCGAGATTTTCGTATTCGCCTCGGTCAAAATTCTTTGGACCTCAGCACGCACGGCCGGTGCCACCTTCTTAGCGTAGCGGCGCACGTAAATCGTTGTTTGCTTGCCCACAGAAATGAAACAGTGGAAAATGCACATGACAATTGAAAAATACCGGTCGTGCACCTTCAAAAGAGGAAGGCGGATGCACCCATAAACATCGGACACGGTTGCTTTCGGCCGACCCCGTTAAAAAACTTTCAGAAATTTCCTATGCCCCTTCCAGGAACGGACCGTGGGACCGTGTTTTGCATTGGTTGCTGGCCGCATTCCACATCGCATATGTGTAAAAAGACCCCAGCCCCTACCAACTATAAACTCAACCCGAAGAAATGGCGAAGCCAAGGTGAATCACCCCCGACGATGCATCCACAATCAACCCTATAACCACACAACACAGTGTAACCATTGTCTAGAACACGTTGGATGCAATCCAGGTTGTGTACCATTAAATCCCGAGGAGCCTCTACATTGTGCTCGGAGCAAAGTGACAAATCCAAGGTCCAAGTGTAGTTAATGCTCCGAGCACGCTCCCCGTTGTTGGCAAACGACACGGTGAGTTGACACCATAGGCGGGCACCGCATGGAAACTCATCCCCTCGGACGATGAGTACATAGCGGTAGTCCGGCTCGTGAAATTCCATACGAACCGGATCCATTAGATCCGGTTGGGAGGAGAAATACTCCAAAAAGTCCTCAAAAGGCCAAAACACACTGACAAACCTTTCCGCCGCCGGATCTTGACCTGCCGAAGGGTCATGAATCTTCGCCTCCAGCTGTTGAACGGAGGCAAGGCATTCCCACGTAGCGTCCGTCCTTTCATACGAGGGAAAGCATTTGCACCACGTTTTGAGCGCGGCCACTTCGGCCGCCACTGCCTTTTCGTGGACCCAAATGAGGAAGTCTTTGTACCAGTGGTGCGACATCCGTGTCTGAATCACTTGAAGTGTTCAAACAAGTTCAAACTACACGTTTGAAGCACTTGCAACGATTCAAACATGGATTCAAACGGACACCCCGATTTGGGCATTTGCACTTTTAAGATCAACCAAATAGCCTCCGTTGGGGTCAACACCTCCTCCATTTTTTGTTTGATGCTCCTCTTCATCCGACGGGAAACACGGACTTTTGTTGACACCCGGTGTAACAAGGCACGGCCATACGGGTGTTTAAGAAATGTCACCAAACTGGACTCCAGATTCTGGTTCCGGTATGGGCGGCGCCCGTAGACCGGTTTCAACGCGTCCCCTGGCGTTTGGGACATGCCAGAAGGCGCTGCATTTGCAACGAGGGAAGTAGCCAACGGAAAATGGTGAAGAGGAACGTGGAAACCAAAATAATGAGAACCCCAGGAGAACTGGTGCTAAAGCGGTCCTGATTGCATCTCAATATTGCGTGCAACGCGTCTGCGGTCGCCTAAAAACTTGCAAAACTTGCCAAAAGTGCGAAACTTGCGACAGAATGCGTCAGGCCCCTGGCGGCGCACGCGGCGGCGGCGGCGCTCGGCGTTTGAATTAATTCAAATAAATTCAACTGCCCCATTTGAATTTTTTCGGTGGTTCAACCCATTCAAATGCGGTTCAAACAAGGTCCCGTCAGATGTGGTCAAGTCTGTCATGATGGGTAACACACCTTGCATGTAGCGCGTTGCCTCCGGTGTGCTCTCCATGGGTCTTTGGGCGAAGGGTAGACTTTCAAGTGTTGATTTTGGCTGGGAAGAAGAGCTCTGCTTATTATGGGGGCCATTGGCCGGTTTGTCGTGTATGGTAGACACGTCAAATGGGCACAAGGAATGACCCATATTTGCCCAACAACCCGACCGAAGCCTTATATACCCAGCTTGATGGCCTAAGACCAAAGTATACCTATATTCTTATGTAACTTTGGTCCTTCAACACACATGCAGGTGCTTGGTTTGAAAATGGACGTCATTTCGGAAAGTCAAGTTTTGGCATGCAAGCACAAAAACTGGCTAGGTGGGATATAAAGACCATATATGTACACTCCAGAAAGGCATGTGAGAAGACCCGGGTCTTAAGGCATGCAAAGAGGGAGATTATAAGAACTCAACATATTTCTACATGTACTTGGGTGGCAAGTACATGAGATTGCCCAGTATTTGGAAAATACCAAAAATGTATAACCCTTTGGGCATATTGAGTTGGGACCCAATGTCCTCAATATGAGGGTGATAGGGGCAAACCCTCATCAATAGTGCCTATGAGGCACATTAGGTCGCCCCAGGGAGCTTGAACGCGCCGATCCCTTCTAATTGGACTTGGGGGACTGAAGCGTGCTGCGAGATTTTTCTTCACGGGAAAAATCAACGACTTATGTCACAATTTGAGGAAAAAAATTGCGGAACACTCGAGGGGTGTTGCGCCGTTAAGTTCTCAAAAAATCACTGTATAAAGTTGGCTTATCAGAGCCGTGGCACAGGCAATGCCGTCATTTGCGACTGCGACGACGGTTGCCTGTGGTCAACTTTTAGAGTCTGATGGAAGTTTGATGGAATTCGATTACCAACATTCAATTGTTGGAATTCCTGATTGCCTGATGCCACTTACGGCAATTAACCACGACGTTGGGAATCGAGAAATCTGCAACATCTGCAGACAGGGAACAATTTGGTATATCAGCGGAAGAAGGGAAATACCTCAGGGATGTCGTAAGGGTGCCCATGGGGGGCTAACGAGGTGGCCCTCACAGGCTGGTCACTCTCAAAACACTTGGTCTTGTCAAACTTCAAATCAGTAATCTTTACCTTCACTGCTTTTCCATTCTCCTCCTGCAGCCACTGTTGAATGTCAACTGTGAGATTCTTCTCCGCTATCGGCTTCTTATCCCCCTTCTTCTTGCGTCCTTTGTTCGGCGTGTCCCCTTGGTTGGTCCCTGGTGATGACTCCAGGCCCTCAGCGTCTGGTGGCGCACGTTCTGGCGACACTGGTTGACTCATGGTGCCACAGAATACCTAAAAAAGGCAGATGGCATGACACGAAACACGGTCATTTGGACTCTGAAATCAGTTGAAACGCCATTTGGCCAGTCGGTTTCGCAAATCTGCCACACAATCGTCTTTGCTAAGACAAATTCCACCGGACTGAGCAATCTACTCAGTGCGCCAGGTCTCGCGCACTCACATCGCATTACAGACCTGTATCTCGTATCCTTTAGTGCGCAAGGCCTCGCGCACTGCGGGTGTCGGTTACCGCATGCGTTGCCGCACGTTGCGTGCGGCTGCTTCCTGTCTATCGGCATCCATATCTGTTATCCGCCCAACAACAGCATCCAGTTTCCGTTTCAGTTGGTTGGTGGGGTTTGTCTTTTGGTCACTCAGGGCATCCAGTACGCAGTGACCAAGTAGCCGGTAGTGGTCATAACCAAGGGGTTGCATTGGAGAGGGTGGAAATCTCGGTAACCTCTGCGGCCACGAAGTTGCAACGGCGCTGACTCGGTCTGGCTCCCATTCCAGGTAGGCCATGCGAAGCCAGTCTGTCGCCAAACATTTTGTCAGTCGTTGTCGTATCTTGTGTACCAGGTTCTTGCAAACAGTTTGCACCCACGTGTACACGGTACAACCACGCGTTTGTCGTGTTTGGAATTTTTTTATGAATTTTTTTTTGGAATTTTTTGGAATTTGTTTGGAATTTTTTGCACGATTTTTTCGAAAAAAAAAATTCGAAAAAAAAGATTCGAAAAAATTGTGAAAAAATTTGAAAAAAAAAAACCTGAAAAAAAAAATCCAAAAAAAAATTTCCAACAAATTCCTAAAAAAATCCAGAAACACCAGATGAAACTCGCCAGTAAAATGATGGATGTCTGCATGTGTGATGCACACACTGATGTGAGATAAAGAATGTCTTTTTGAATATCCTTTGGTATCTCACGCTCAGACTGATGAGGGCCTAGTGTTGGACCAAAACCGGTCTCGTTTTTTGGCTTTGTTTGTGGACGCTTGCAAGTGAGCCGTGTGTGAAGTAGCCCGTGACCACCGCTGATTTTCTGATTGAGGACCCCTTCTCAGGATTTTTCGGCGAGGAGAAGCACAAAGCTCATCCCAAAAATTCCAAAAAAAATTCCAAAAACCGGGACCAACTTTTAGTAACAGGTAATGATTTTCCACCTGCTCAGCAGTTACAGAACCGGTGTTTTTCGCCTTGTCCCGCACCAGCCTCCTCACTATCCCCTCGCCAAACTCCTCTGAGAGTGCCTGACCGTGCAGGTCGTGGTGCCACTTGCTTTTGTACAGCAATGTGCACATGATGGTGCATTTGTACTTCAGTACGGTGTCACACGGTCCTCCTTGCAGCCCTCGCAAAAGACACAAACTCAACTGCAACACCTCCTGGGCCCGCAACCTCGTATCCATATTTCACCCCGCCCAGTTGCACTCCCGTACCAGGTGACCCAAGTACATCAACAGTGGGCACCGTTCCGACAACAAATGCAACACTGCGTTTGCGACTGCTGACCCCTTGGCATGCGCCGTGTCAGGACCACTGATTGCAGTTGCAGCCTGTGCCTTGCGACGATACGGGCGTAGTATCCTGGGTGTGGCACGCATCAGCGCAGCAATAGGTTTTTCCATACCTATCAGGTTTGGGTATGATAGTATGGTTGAAACAGGGCGTAGCAGGCCTTTCCGTAGGTAAGTTAGAATAGGCCAGAACACTCAAAAAGTGTGTGTAACAACATACTTGTAGGCATGCCAAGCACCGTAAACTACAGGTACGTATGGCAGGTAGGCAAGCATGTTCCATCTGTGGTTCTTTGCCCCATACAAAAACTTTCGTATCCTGTAGTGTATGTTTTCGTCAACCAACAGCAGTAGAACCTTGTTCGTCTGTATTGCTATGTCCTTCGCAAACTGCAACAAGTTTAACAGACCAACACCACCAGTTACCTTGTCTTTTGACAGGGCAAACGGGCGCCACACCGGTGCCTGAACAGTCCTTGTATCCCTTCTCACATCCTCCGGTGCTCTCAAGTTTCTGTTATCTGGTGCACAACCATCCGCATATCCCTGGGGGATTCTCTCTTCCCGCTGTTGCAGAGTTATCCTTGCTGCCAGGTGGTCAATCGCTGGATGTCCTGCCCAGTACCTGGGCCTCTGATTAGGTTGAACTACTGCAATTGCAGTCTAGTTTTGTGACCGGTCACTTTCGTCTGGACGTGTGGTGTATTGTGCCTGGTACCAGTTGTCGATCCACAGCACGCAACACGATGCAAGCACCAGTGTCCACGTTGCTTTCCGTGCTGTTGCTGCCTGTTCATCCACTGTATCTGCGGCGGTGTCTTCTTGCCAAAGTCGAACGTTTGTTCGTCTTGCTGTTTGCGTTAGGTACCCTGTTGTGTTTCCTGGTCTTTTCCTGTTTGGTACTGCCACTTGAGGCATCAACAGGTGGAGGTCCCAGCCCTCTTGTTGCAAAGTGCGCACCCAGCGCTTGTCCTCGAGCCTTTTAGCCGCGGGTAAACTGTGTGGTGTTCCTTTGTTGAACCCGAGTTGCTGTGCAATTGTTAACACCAGTAGCGCTGCCAGGTTGTTCCGTTTGAGTCTGTTCCACAAGTTGTCTGCTGTTTGGTATGCTGGTTTTGCTGCGCATGCCTCTCTTAGTGCTGCTGCTCCTTTGCTTAATTCTGCAATCACTCGATGCATTACGGATTTTCTGGTGCAAAGTGGCATTCTGCGTCTTTCTGTGTCAAATTGAATTTGCGCACTTATTTTAATTATTGTTTCGCACAGCTTTCCTTAAAAAAGGCGTCTCTGAAAACATCTGGCCTTTTCCTGTCGTCATTTCTGGTGCGCACGCTGCTGCCGCAATTTGTATTTGGTGTCTGCGTGCGCTCCGTTGCCAGTAACCGAAAACCGTTCTGCCGACCACAATTTTTTGTTCTGTTTGCTTCTTTAATCCCAGTTGAAAAAAAACCCTATCCTTTGGGCAGCAAAGGCTACGGCCGCCATTAAAACAGGACACGTCTGCCATTGAGTGGCTGTTGGAAAAAAGGAAATCACTCCCCATAACTCCTGTCGAATATGACGAAGGTTACCGATGTATAATCGACAGTCACAAGTGGTAGCCTTGAAAGGAAATGTAAATGCTGACGTAGCCTGACGTGCCTGCTCTTTCATTTCCTAGTGTGGTTTGAGTGCGTGAGGCCTCGCGCAGTGATTGTTTCGGTTGGACAATGTGGTATGCCGTATTATATATCATTATTACACTGTGTCCACACAAACATACACCGCAAAAATCAAATGTGCTTGTCCGTCTGATACTGTACCTGCAATTGTACGCGTCATTCCGATCCCGCAAACCACAACATAACGTGATCAGGGTGAGCGAGGCCTCGCGCACTCTGGATGCCTAGATTTGTATTTTTTCTTTTACTTTAGGGTATATGTGTTTCACCTAACATGGGAAGTCTGACCGTCATACAGCGTGTCAATGCTCCTTCGTCAACACAACGTGAGTTTTTCTAACGTCTGAAAGCTGTGTACTTCCACAAACGCCAGCCGTTAGGGTTTTTATGTTCCGTAGCAAACTCTACTTCGAACATCTCGAGTGCGCAAGCCCTCGCGCACTCAGAGCACCGTAGAATACAAAAACTGTCCCATCTAGGAACACGGGGTTGCAAAATGCCAAAAAAAAATTTCTTTCACTACGCCCAAAAAACAAATTCATCAAACATCCAAAAAGAAATGGTTTTTTTTGCACTGTTGTGAACCGTTCCTTCTGTGCGCGTTCCATGCGTAATAAAAGGGTGCAGTTTGCGTGGGATAAGATGAACCAAGGCACACTGGCAGCTTGGTTGATGGCTGCCCATATTTATAAGTATCATATGTATGTTGCACCTTGAGGGCTGTTTCTTTCTTGCAACAACGGATGGTAATCGCCAAGTGCTACAAGTTTCGCTTCTGCTGTGGGCGCTGTCTTTTGCACACAGTCGGTAAGAAAAAGTCACTGCCACATCCACACCTGCCTTCTTTTGGGGTACTTGATACAGGCTCAGCCCCCCCTGAACCTTAGGAAGTTATGAAGAGTAACACTTAATCATTTCAATCACTCTTTTTGAGGTGTTTAGTACATTTTTCAAAGTAACTAGCGTTATAACCCTAGCCCCCCATGAGGTTCACCCCTACCACTCAAGGAGGCGGAGGTCTCTTTCTTCATGGAGGTAATACCGAAATAAAATGGGGATTTCATGCCTTCTGCCCTGTTGGTTAAGCCTAGCAGTCTCCCACCCCAGGACCCCTATACTCAATCGTTTTACCTACTTCTTGTGGGCCTACTTTATAACTGATTCTGAATTCAGTTGCTTGGCCATGCTGGCCAAGCCATATGCTGTGTCTGGACGAAGCTACATCCCCCAGATTCCTAGCCTACTCCATTGCATGTCAAAAGGTGCACATGAGGTGCTTGAGACTATTCCTGAGGCCAGTCCTCTGTCCGGTCTTGATATAAAAATCATTTGTTTTGTCCTTTTGTGATTGAATCCTTGTACTTAAGCTTGCATTGTCTATCTGAGGCCCTTCTGTGATACATTGGATTTCAAAACTATTCGTTGATTCCATCCATATCCCGTTCATGCTCTACTTGTTCCTCTGGTCCTCCTCTCCAACTCCAAAACCTGTAAGACTTCATCAAAACCTTTGGGGCACTAATTAAGGAGATTCCCTCCGCTAGCAGAGGCATCCCTTGAGTTCCTTTCGAACAGACCTTGACCAAAATGAGCAATACACAATCCAATACCAGCTGAGGAACATGTCCATCCCATCATTGGCAATGTCATCAAGAATGTACCCAATCAGGACTGTACAGCTGGCCAGTGGGGTCAGCCTCACTGAGCCTAAACTCAGGGTCGCATCTGGGTCTCAAGAAGATCCCTTACATCACAGAAGGGCAGACGAAGAAGCGCCAAGAGAACCTGAAGTGGTGGCACCCAGACCTGAACCTGGAGTGCCAGGAATACCATTTACCACAGAGGCCTTAGCGGTTCGTGCTGAGAGCCTGGAGCACCTTGGCAGGCGCGTTGCTGTCTTCCTCTCCCGCTCGGCTTGTCCTGCTTCATGGTCCACTGCTGTTGCAGTCGTTGGAGAGCAGGATGACCTCGAGAGGCGCATGCATGAGTACATGCTGCCCGAGGACTATCATAAGTCGATACGAGGGGAAGATGGTGAAGAGCTTATCGAAGCCCCAGGGTCTCTACCTCAGACTGACACAGACTGCTAACACTACTCGGGTCCACCGACCAATCTCGCAGAAACAGCTTCCCTGCTCAGAAGCCCGAGAGGTACCCCCTTGGCCTACGTTCACTACACCACCGTGCAAAGGGCCTACAGGGCGGCCAGAACTAACCACACCAACGACAAGCCCAGACGCCTATGCCGCCTACGTGGAGGGTTCTCATATCCTAGGGCGCACCTACGGTACTCTTGACCGTACGGCAGAATTACTGGCAAAACTGTTATCTGGATGCGAAGATCCGCACGTGACAGCGCTGTTTGAGGCCGTAAGGGCCCTATTGGGTCTCACTGAACCCCCAACGAAGCCGGCGATGGCCTCACCTTCTCAAGGATTGACCTGACTCGCTGATGATCTCAAACCATCAAGGGTATCCAGGTCACTACGCAAGGTCACATGCCCCAGTCCCTTTCACCCTTGTGCCCGAACAGTCCCAATCGCTGAGCTACAGGATGTCCCCGTGACTAAGGCTGAGAATAAGGAACTAACAACCTTGGCACCACTCGCTGGCAGATTACCCCCCCCCCTCGGATCGGACCTCAGGAGCTGGGAAGAGTGGCAAGCCTATTGCCCAGGCAAACATCCAGCTAGAACTGCCTGTGTTCAACCCGAAAAATCTGCAAGAATGGGCAGATCAATTTGCAGAATGGCTTTCGCTTACAGGCCAGCCGCTGTGGCCACCAAATGTTCGCTTCTGAAGCGTTCATGCCATAAACGCTTTTTGCAGAAACAGGTTAAACAGATTGTGCAAACGTGTTCAACTTGGGTTGAGGTTCTTTGAAGACTGGAGAAATCTTTCCCCGTCTACCAGGGGGACCGCAGTGTGCGTACACAGATCGAGGAGACTCCTATGCTCCCTGAATTTCCTTCCGCTGCGGGAACATCTGAATATGTGTGCGACCGGGAGTATCTGTTCTCCAGGATGAACGGGGGTTCCTTTGCACCCACTGAACCCCACCTGTGTGTTGTGGGTAAAATTACCCTACCTACGCGGGAGAATTGCGGGTCTACCTCCGAGAGGAAGCGACGTACTCACACCCACGATGACCTCACGGACCTGTTCATCGAAGGAACCCCATATGGAAACATTTCTCAAGAGGCACCAGGGTAAAGGTGCCAGCCCCACTCCTGATGGTGGTGAGTCGAGAGGGTCCAAAACTCCCAATAACTCCGACAAGGGTGGGGGGTAACCTACGTGCCATGAATGAGGTGAAGCCTGAAGCAGGTGTACCCCCGCCATTCTACTGTAAACCTGTCAATGACAAAGGGAGGCCTTGTCATGCCCCTGACTGCGATCATCGCAGTCGCTGCATGCTGCAGCTGAAAAGACAGCAGCACACCAAAGATGGAAAAACAGTGAACGATCAAGATCACTTCAAGTGTACCATCACCAGTTGTTACTGTGGCAAACATCTTCACTGCGAGGATGAATGTCACATAAAGAAACGTGAGAGTGACAAAATCAAAAGCCAGGAGGCTGAACGCCAGAAATTCCAAACACGCACCAAAACCGCCAAAAATGGTGACAAGGGTGGTAAAGGGGGGAGAAAAGGGGGTGGCAAGGATGGAAGCCCCCACCATAACTCCCAGCGCCCGCTACTTCTCTTTCTCCCGCCACTGTTGACCCTAAGAAGCGTTCGCAGGGAAATAACGCCTCCCCAGAAACACCTAACTCTAAGAAGAGGCGATTGGCCTGTATAGCCAAACCGCTCATGTCTGCGGGGCTGGACGCGAAATTCCCTGATGGGGAGTAGGGGGGTGCCTCTGAGGAGGAGGCGGTGTTTTTCTGGATCCTCGTGAAAATCAGGGATCAGGCTTTTTTGGCAGTGCTCGACACCTGCGCAACACTCTCCACAGTAGCCCGGCGCCCGCTAAAAACCTTGGAGAAAACTAAGAATGTGGCCATAAGACTAGGGGATAGGCGAAGCATCCATTCACTGGGGGATGTCGATGTGTCTATTTGTCTTGGCGACCAGGCCGTGATGCAACACTGCAGAGTGTTGGTCACTGACGCCTTTGACATCGTCATTGGCACCCACTTTCTGCGGAACGTCCCCCTGGTGAAAATCTTGTCTCTTCAACGTCTGCATGCTCTACACTGCAACTTCCGCAGTGGCCTCTTCTCCTTACCTTTGAAGCTGTCAGGAGGAAAAGAGTCTGGGCTGCGCTACGCAGCACGCACCAACTAATGTACCGAAAACCTCCAGTTGACCTGACACGTCCTTGAAAAAGGACTAGCGGCCTTGCAGGTATGCCTGGATGACATCCAGGTTGAAGTGTTCGCGAGCAAACACCAGCACTTCATGCAGTTGTTTTGCTCAAAACAGTTGATTAACGCCTGCCGCTCCTTCTGGAAAGCGATGGACCAGCGTATGCTGACTCTCCCTTCTCTCTGCGCGCGAAGGTTCTGACCAAAATCGCTTATGACGGAGGAAGGGAGGTCCTGTCTACCCCTGACTGGGGTTGTTCAGGCGAATACACCTATTGGCGTCAACTGCTGGAGCGAATGACTGTGGGAAGAGTGCAACTCCCCAACGGTCCCACCTACGTGCCTGATGATTCAGACACTGCTATGCAGGCCCCAGAGTGGGCCAAGTTCTTATCCACCGTTGATGGATCCCTCAACCTTGTGGCCCTGTGTGATCTAGACCAGGTGCTACTGGAAGAGGTCATGGCTGAAAATCGTGGTCTGACCCTTTTGGATCTCAAAAAACGATCCCCTGAGCACACTTCAAGCCACACTTACAGGGTGTGAATCCTACGATGAAGAACTGGAACCTGCTATTGTGAGAGAAGATGCCGACCATCAACTGTCTGAAATTACCGGCCCTATTCTCTTTGTTGACCCCAGCTGTGTTGATCTCAAACATACTGCCTTGTTGGCCGAGCTGTTGCTGGAGGAGGTAGAACTGGAGTCAACCTCACAGCAACGTTCCCCTGTTGGGAAACCTGTGCTTCACATGCAGCATGCCTGCTCAGGAGAGCCCGCAGCTCAGCGCTCTGGCGCTCTAGCGGGGCCTGCGTCTGATGACATGCCCCTGTCAGAGCATGACGTCCAGGAACTCCGAAGGATGTAGTACATGGGAGCCAAAGGTATCGAGGACCAAGAGCGCCTCCAATACCTCAGACAGACCTGGAAAACCTCAATCAGGTCTCGAGAGGATGATGAGTTCTACACGCTGCCCGACTCAGAGGTACCCCTGGTGTACTCTCTACACTACGGGCAACAGTGATCCCCTGAATGGGATGACACCTCGTTACCTGCCGGAACTGCTGGCCGGCAGAAAAAGGATGAACGCCGAAAGAGCAACCTCCATGCTGCGGAGGATTTCCAACAGAAAGTCGAGAGTCTGAACCTTGACCCTCGACTAAAGAAACTCCTTTCAACCTATGAGGAGGTGTTCGGCGCCTTGCTGCCTCCCCTATCTTGCAAAAAACTGGTCCGGATGGACCTGAAACTGAAATCAAGTTTGAAAATAATGTGAGTGAGATGCCGTCCCCACCCGGCTCCTCAGGAACAGGTTGAGGAAATGGAACACCAGATCCAGGAATGTTTTGATGCTGGCCTCGTAGAGGATTATAAGAAGGGGGACTACCCCCATCACTGCAGTCCTTGCTTCCTGGTTACTAACCCTGGATCTACTGCCCTGTGATTGGTTGTTGACTATGGTGAGGTCAATAAGAAAGCCCAGAACCACTTGGGGAGTATTCCTAACATTGAAAGCACCCTTGAGCGTATTGCCAAATGCAGGTGTGAAACCAAAATGCACAAACGCAGTGGTTTCTGGCAGATCGACCTAACCGCCGCAGCTCAGGAACTGCTGGCATTTATGACCCCTAAGAGTCGTGTATTTAAATGGAAGGTCATGCCTTTCGGGGTCGCTAACGTCCCGGCACTCTTCCGAGAACTGATGAAACAAAATTTTGTATATACTGAGGAGCAGGCTTCTTGTGCAAGAGCTGATTTCCCGAGGGGCTGAGATGGAGGTTCACATCGATGACGTGAGGTTGGGTACCAATACCCAAGAGGACCATGGCCTCCTCCTCCGTGAGCTTTTCACTGTTTGTCAGGATCATCATTCCCGTACTAAACTCAAAAAATGTGAGTTTATGGAAGAGGAGATGGAGTACTTGGGTTTCGATGTGGGGTATGGCTGGTGGAAACCAGCCGCGTCTAAGATGTAGCCCCTACAGGATATCCAGATTCGCGATGACCCTAAGAAGGGTCTACACGACATGAGGAGTTTTCTGGGCGCCTGTACTTCTATCAGCGACACATCCACAACTTTACTTACACCTCTGCCCATCTCACAGACCTAATCAAGAAAACTACCCCCTGGAAGTGGACCGCCAGAAGGAGGAGTGTTTCCAGGAGTTGCAGAAGAAAATAGCCTCATCCAAATGCCTTGGGGTACTTTGCGCTAAGGGTGAGATCGTCCTGACCACTGATGCCAGTGATGTAGGCAGGGGTAGCATGATTTACCAATGGCAAGGGCTTAACCCAGCTTAGCAAGACCATTGCCACTATCACACCTCGGGTTTGAACCGTGATGGTTCTCTGAAACAAGACTTCCCTCTAGTGAGTGGCGACTGGTGCCACTGGGTCAGTTGAACTGGAAATGGAACCTAGTGTGCTCCAACTACACCACATACGACCAGGAGCTCCTGGCCGGTATGTTGGTGCTCCCTTTGCAATCCCGACTATTGGGATCTAACCCTATTGTCTGGCTCTGTGACCGCGAACCGGTGAAGTCCATTCACAAGGGGCAAACACCACAGAAAGCGAAACTAAAACGATGGTGAACTTACCTCAGTCACTTCAGGCCACCCGTCACCATACCCCTGGTACAAAAAACAAATTGTCTCACCACATATCGCGCAACAACTTTGATGCGCTTACTGGTGAGAGCTCTGAGGCTCTTGCCAAAGAGGCCTTGGAGCGCTTGGACGTCCAGGTGGACCTATCTATGCGTACGGCTGGAATCTTCGAGAGTTCGAGTCTAACTGACTATCAGTCACAATATCAAAACATTGTCCAGGCCGTCAGCACTGGTCTCAAACCCCGTGTCATTGACGGCCACTAGTGGTATAAGAATAACCAATACCTCTTCCACCAGGACCGTATAGTTTTGCCTGAGGCACAACTCAATGGGTGTCTACAGTGGTCCGATCTCAGCTGGGGACACACTGGCGCTAATCGCTCAGTGGACCTCTTCCGCGAATGTTTATACTCCAGTCCAACCTTGACTGAATTGAGGTCTCGTATGCTAACCAATGTTTGTGCCTGTGGTTGTCATGCCAGCAAGCAGAGCAATAGTAGGGATAGGGGACTGATTTCCAGCTTACCCTCACCCTATTGTACTAACTCTCTTCTCTACGTGGATTTCATCCACGGCCTACCGCGCTTTGGTGGCTATGATAGCTGCCTAGTGGTAACCTGTGGCCTGTCACGCTTCACCCGTGTGTTTCCGTGCAGTAAGAAAATTACAGGTGAGGAGACTGTAAAAATGTTGGTCGAACAAAGGTTCCAACCATACGGAGCACCTAACCAGGGGCACTCTGATGAAGATGTACACATCCGTAGTGACACAGGATGGTACAAACGTGTATTAAACGCCGTCAACGTTGAGGTTACCACAGATTTGCCCTATAATCACACGTCTAACCCCCTTTGCGAGAGACGGAACCGCGTGGCGGAGAGGAACCTGAGAGTCCTGATGAAGCAGGAATGTACCAAACATTGGGTACGGCTACTACCATGGGTAGTGCGAACCATGAACTCTCGAAGTAGAATATCTACAGGTTTCACCCCCCACGAGCTGTTTGATCGAGGATGATCAGCTGGGTTCTTCAGCAACCCCTATCCTGAGGACTTCTACAGCCTCGTTGGGGACTGGCTGGAACACGAGCAGTCTATGGCTAACCAGGCAGGAACTAACCTGAGACACGTTTGTGAACGTGAACTGATTTGACGAATTTGCCTACGGCGACCCACCAGCTTTAACGTTGGTGACTTTTTTTTGGTTCACCAGTAACGATCACCCTTCTGGCCGCGTAACTGCCTACAGGACCCTCTTTTCGGACCCTATCGTATCATCAGGATAGATAGATCTAGGATCCATGTCAGGTGCAGTCAACGTCTTGGTGATGAACTTCTCTCTACTCCTAAACAGTTGAGGCACTACCACTCCCCCGATGACTTGTCCTGGGATGACTGGCGCCTAAAAAGTAAGAAGGTCGAGAAAATCGACCTGCAGAAGACAGCCTCACCTGAAGAGGCTGACAAACTTGTGGAGATGACTGCCGAAGAAATGGCAGTCAATGGATACTATGTAGTGGCAGATATAGCCCGCCACGAGTATAAACAGGGTTAAAAGGTCCTCACCCTTTGCGAGGGCTATGGAGTTTCTTAGGGAACCTGGGAACCCAGGTCTGCCTTCATCCAACCAGACCAGGGTATCGACCCCGTCTTTCGTTCCTACCTCGCTGCGAACAACGAGGGACAGCTTCCAACCCGCGCTGAGACTCTGTCCCAGCGTAAGAAGAAACACGAATTTCCTTGTGCCCATGTCTTTATTGTTCCTAACCTAACTGACATGGTCGCAAGCTTCAGGAGGCGGTGGTATACCCCAGACATCCCTTCCACCCACTGAAAGTCTCCTTGTGGCCACTCCTGCAGGAATATAGGCTCCCCCCGGAGGTACATTTCCCCCTCACCCGTGAAAGCAACACTGGGGATCATAGGAATACCACCAGGCCGCTTATCTTGTTTGCAGCCCGATAGTCGGTGAGTCCTGTTGCCCCAGCCTCGCACCGTGCCATCATCCTGCACAGTGTAGTACGAAGAACGCGCCCACCCGCTGGACTAGGTACCCCCGGCGTCAGATCAGTCCGGAGGGCCCACCTCCAGACAACGACCCAGACTGCGGGTCATCTGAACACGCCTGCCTACGTGAACAGAATCCCTCCCTTTGAAACTCACAGTTGAGGGCCTTTACTCGCAATCCTCCCTGGTCTCGAACCTCCCAGGGGCAGTGGGCACTCTTGTGGGGACATCTAGGCCTACTAATTGTGTCCCAGGACAGGCTCAGGACTCCTGTAAAGCTCAAATTACGGTGAATGTACTAACTCCCACCCTCAATCGGGTTCGGCGCACGAAACACCTAGACATCCGCTGCTTTCCGAGCCCTGCTCCTGCCCTGGTTGTGCCCTGCAATCCCATGGCTGTGGTTGCCAGCGTGAGCCACATGGCCGCTTATGGGGTTTGCAGCCACCCAGCAAGTGAATGCCTTGCTGACAGCGTGTTGCATCGGATATGCCCGAATGTGAATACCTTGGGGAGCCAACAAGACGGTGGCTTCCTAGACCAGGGAGGAATGGCAAGCAAGGTGTTGGAGTCAAAGTGTGTCCACCCCCCTTGGGGAGCAGCCCGTCCACAGTTAGGACCCCTAACTGGTCCATACCCATGGGGTTCTACCCGTCTCGGCAGTACTACCATACCCCTAAGTCTGCTACGAATGTCTGTGTGTGTCTCACTTCTCTCCCCAGCGTGGCTGCCATCATCAGCCTTCGCTGATGTCGGACCCAAGGTCCTAGTCAGGTACTGGTACCACTCCTATGGCGCCCAATTTCTGTGCTGGCGCCTAGCGTTTGGGGAAACGGCAAAAGCCCTACCTACTAGAGGGGAGGGGTGGCCAAGTGTGCTAAGGGCATACAAAACGCCATTTTCCCAAGCAGCCAACCGCTAACACACTCCCCTGCCCGTGAGGAAAAACACGCGGAGGAGAAGAAATCAGTACACTACACTCACTAATGTCAGCACCAGCCTTCGAAGGTAGGGTGAGCACAACTGCACTCAGCGACTACCAGGCCTGCTGACCCTAACCCCTAACACCCTCTACCGGATGGAGTTGTCAGAGACTTCTCAGGCCCTACTGGCCTACCTGTGAAAGGTCAAACGAACACAGCGCCACTAGGCTGCTGTGGCCTGACCAAGACGCCCTCGCGCGTTTATCTGCCAGGGCTTGTAGGAGGTGCACTTGTGTGTTGTACGCACAGCTTGTGGTAACGGTTGTAGATGAAGGGGATGTTGAGGCCTCGCCAGTCCTGGCTGAGGCCCATGCGATTGTGGGACAGGCGCCCTTTTTAGCTGAGCAAGAGAGTGGACCGATCAGCCTGTACCTTTCCCACCTGAAAGCAAGGGCAGATGCAGGACAGTTTGAGGCTGAGGAACCCAACCATACTCGATGTATTAAAGGGGTCTCCGGTTGGAAAACAATACACTGACCCCAAACCGTCCTATCAAGCAAGCAAGCGTTAAGGACTCCGCCCGTTCTCTTACGGAACGTAGGGCGGAGCCCTGGGTATGCTAACAAGAGTTTGACCGCGTGCACAGCATGTGGCCTACAGCCCTCTAATGCATCATGCAGCATGCAGGGAAGGGAGGCCTAATGAACAATGTTTTCTTTTCTACATTTTAATCCTGACAATTTAACCAATCAGGAAGAAACTCAACCAAGAGGTGAGCTCCTCCTGGGCTTACTCACCTTACTCACCACGTATCATGTGTATGCCGAAGGACTACGAGCGCAAGAGCAACCCTAAGCGTTTCAACAACTCTACGGCGATATATAAACAACCTTACCAATTGATACATCGTTTGTATTATGCAGCTATTCCACTGTTTCCTGCAGGAGTGAGAGAGTGAAATGACGGGCAGGTGCACGACGTAAAACGAAGCCTAGCGTTTTGAACAACCCTACCATGACGCTACGGCGGAAGCAGGAACGAGTAAGCACTTTCTTTTTGACCGGTGGGGAAGGAAGGGCAGTGAAGTTTTGCACAGGGAAAGTGTCACGGCGTGTGAATGCCGAGATTAGGCATGTGCATTGCGAGCACAGCGCAGACTCGAACCCTACGTGGGCGCTGAATGCTTCATTCGTGTGACATTGCAACAGTTTAGGACTGCCATTCAGATTAGACAGTCGCAATCAGCCGCGGATGCTTGTCAGATCGCGTATACCATTACAGTGACAATTAACTGCAGTGGTTGCGTCTTAAATCAGACTTGGAGCTGAAACGGCCAGACAATCTTGATTTGTTGATGTCAGTGTTCCAATCAAACTGTAGGTTCCACTGGCAGTTGCGGATTGGTCAGAAAGTTATATATGAGGGTCGATTCTACATGTCCATTGATGCCGATTGTCCATACCTCTATGGTAAAGCATTGTAGGCTTGATGTAAGATTTGTCTGCCATTCACAAGGATATGCAATCCCGATTTTGCTTTGTTATTTTATGTTTATTTTGTGTTGCCATCTTTTAGCACGGATATATGATGATGCATTACAGTTTCAGTCTTCCGAACTTTGAAACTATTCAAGAACTTCACGACTCATTTTCGTATTGTGCCTTGCCGCTCTCCTTGTGGGCCAATTGAGGATCATTGTGGTGAAAATCAGGCTTTGGGGAATATAGCGAATATTTTCCTTCTGGAGTTCGTGGGATTGAAAACCCTAATCTCTTTCGTGTATCCACACCCAATCTGATAATTTCACCACCAAATTTGACTCGTATCTCATCAACGATATGGAAGAGGTTTCTGAACAACAATTGCGTTCTGACGTTGAACATTTTTAAAGAAAACCAACTGTTAAGAAGGATATCTCGCACTTTGAGGCCATGAATGAATCCCGCGAGACTTCAAGTGCCAATTTTATGGATCGTGGAAAACAAATTGCTTTTGCGGGTCTAAAGATGCATCAAAGTTGGGGAGCTCCTCAAAGTCCCCATCAGATTCTTTTTAAGACTTTTTGCATCCAATTGGTCCCAATGTAGTGTCGACAAGTAAGCACCACGTGATAAGGTGAAATTTGTGAAACGGCGACGACGTGAGCGTCGAGGAGCGACAACCTTCACGCCCATTGAACAAACCGTGCAAGTTCTGCTTAAATAAGACCTTGATGATTGCCACATCGCACGGAAGAAGTTGAATTTCTACTAGCCCGACTTGAAGAGAACGTGACCAAGGGTGGCAACGAAATTGAGTCATTCGGTAATGCTTTTGAAGACAATGTGAGACGAGTTGTTACAAATGAAATGCAAGGAGACCTCATGAGAGACATCTTGAGGAATGCCCTTGATGATGAGCGATGACAACGTGAGTCTGATGAATTTGATAAGACGTTGTCCTCACGGTTGAATCAGCAACATAGCAAGCAGGCGGACGACAAATTGTGGGATAACATTCGTTGTTTGCTTTCCAAAGAATTGTTGCATGACGGTGATATAGTCGGACAGCTAAGGGGCATCATTCAATCCCAACGGCGTCTTGGGTTGGATGAGAGAGCCATCATAGACAAGGTGAAAAACATTGCTCGAGAGGAACATGCAAATGGGTTACAACGAGGTGTTTTGGACACCCATATTTGGTCTCTCTTGTCTCAATCACTTGCCCAATGAGCCGGCGCTTTGACACATGATCAACATGGAATTGACCACTTGACCATATTGGAACAAGTGGAGCGCATTATCTGTGAGGAAAATGCGCTGTTGATCAAACAACAATCTTTTGGCGAACGAGTTATGTGCCTCACTTCAACGATGGCGTCATGATTACACGCACTTGAGAATCATGTGTTGAGGCGCACAGAGCTTGATGCACAATTTTCAGCCATTGATGCATCATTGATCGCGCGGAATAATGAGTTGGTGTCACTTAGTGCCAGAATTTCTACACTTGATGCACCAATTCGTTCCAAGAGTCTTCCGGTTGGAGGACAGCATGTGCATGAGTCCAAAATGACGGCGGTTGAGTCTTCCTTCACCTCCCAGCTTGAGAGTGTGAGAAAACAATCCGAGACAAACACCATAGACTTCCAAGCCTTGAGCCAAATGGTCAAAGAGAAAATACCCAAACATGTTTCTCAACATGAGTTTCAAAGAATACTCACATCTACCAATGCAACATTGGAGGCAGTCCAAGCTAAATTTCGCATGCATGGTCAATTACCACAATCTTTGGACCTCTTGGAAAGCAAATGTTGTGCTACTGAGGTCCAGGTGTCCCATTTACAAAGCCACCTTGCATCTACTGATGAGTTGGCTATGGCACTTGAGCGGTTGCAATCACGGGTGAAGAGTTTAGAAGCAGCACCATTGGCCAGAGCTTCTTGTCCGCCTTTGCTTTCTTCAATTGATAATATTCCAGTGGGTGTTTTGCCTCGCTTAGATGAGATCCAAGGGCAAAAGAAAGAGTTGCAGAACCATATTGACTGGTCACTTTTGGACATTCGGGGAGAAATTCGAAAAGATCATGCCCTTTTGTCGAAACAATTTCATGAGATTCCAGGCAGGTATGTTTCTTCAACCATGTATGCTTCATTGGTGTTCGACATTGACCAATTCAAGGGGAAGGTGATATGGAAAAAAGAACATCAAGTGCTATAAGGCACCGTTGCATCCTTGAAAGCTGACCTTGCGGGTGATGTGGTGCCTGCTTCTGATTTTAAGAAGTTACAGCTTGAGGTAGCAAGGATTGTGGATGATGTTGTACAAAAAGGTGTGTTCCAACAGTATCAACATTAGGTTCAAGCGACACTGGCCTCTTGTGTGACTGAACCCCGGTTGGTAGAGTGGGACTCTTCATTCCCACACACAATGCAGACGGCCGTGGTTTCTAAGTTACAACCAACACACGCTGGGGAGCCAGGTAGCAATGAGCCTGCGGGTCAGGTTATTCGAGCGCAGGTACAAAAGGGCACCAAGGCTGCATTTGAGGCACAAGCCAATGCGGCGGCATCCAAGGTTAATGTAGAACAGACCATTTGCTCTAGCACGGAGGCACAGGCCAATGCAACTCACGCTGGCCGCATTTATGAGCAGGTCATGGAGGTCCAAACTCGAAGCCAGGGAGGCAGTGGTGCTGGGTGAAGGGCAAGCACGGGAGCATGCGCTTGGTGCTTCATATGCCTCTGCCGCTGCAGCACAGGTGTGGTCAACAGCATGTGGGGTAGAAGGAAGTGTGGTGCAACATGCCCACAATGCCATAATGGCTCCGGAGGCTGCAGCCGATGATGCCTGCACTGCATCCCAGTTAGTGACACAGGTGCAGGACCAGTGTGAGCATCCGAGCCAGCAAGTGGAGGCCCTTGGTGGTGGTGAGTCCGATAGTGACATGCCCCTACTGGTGAGTAGTGCAGAAGGCAGTGATGATACTCAGCGCCTAATTCACAGCAGGTTCCCGCTGGTCAGGCCTTGAAGGGCCGGTTGCGCAAGTGGCTGCAGTCAACTGCACTAGTTGCCACTGAAGCTAAGACTCAGGCTACGGCAGCGAGCCAGTTGGCTAGTGAGGCAGCTACTAAGCCACAGGAGGCACATTTTAGGGCGACACACGGGGCTGCTACGGCTCAAGAGGCCCTGCATCTGTGCCAAAGATGCCCGTGCGGAAATCCATGACATGGGGCAGCGGTTGTCCAATATGTCACACCACCTTCAATCAACGAAGGATCAGTCAGACAGGGCGTCGCAGCACTGCGCACGGGTATGTGATAGGGTGGACAAGCTGGGTGGAGATTTGGAAGTGGTGGATGTGGCAATGTCATTCGGTTCACCCAAGACCACTTCCTGCCCACCCATAGCCCATGATCCCTCTTCTGCGCCAAAACAGAGGTTAGCCACGCCACACCTTCCTCTGAGGCACATGGGCCTGGCAGTTTGATGGGTCGTGGTATGATGCCCCCTGGACAACCTTCAAGCTCTACACCTGCAACCTTGAGTGGGGTACCTCTTGGTGGCACAGTGTCTGCAGTACATGAATCACCTCAGCAGTAGTGTGCAGCCCCGTTGCCCCTCTGGACCCTCCCAGCCAAGTTCGCAACTTTTTCAGGGCACACCGCAATCAGATCCCACAAATTCTACATCTCCTTCCTTATTTCTTCGCAATTGTATGCTCAGCAGACCCACCACCATGTTTCTCTAACTCCATCCGTGCGTTGCATCCCTGCAAACTTGTTGAGTACTAAACCTCCTGTTTGTTTGACTCAGGGTGCCAAGGACGAACACCGTGGGAGCTGTTGCCGCTGAACGGGGCAACGCAGCCCTCTATAGAACCGGTGCCACATCAGGGTACTGCCAAGATGTCGGGGACAAGCCTGGGCCATGGTCATACTCCTATCGTGAGTGTTGGACAGCCCCAAAGAATCGTTTCTCAGACTTACAACCCTGACTGCCCGGAGTATGGCACGTGAATGACGCTCTGGGATCGGGGTTTGGATTCCCCCGACCAAGCACACATGTCGCATCAGGCATGGGGTCAGATTTCGTGGGCTTTTGACTCAAATGGGTTTTTCAATGCGGATCAGGCGCTTTATCATCCGCCCCCCGATGTGCGGGATGTGGGGCCAACAGGGATTGGGGCTGGTTTTGCTTTTCTGGAAGTGCACCCCCCCCGGAAAACCTTTGGAAATGATCCGCAGCTGATCTGTCACTCTTGGGGGCACAGGTAAAACTGATGGACATCTTTTTAGGAGGCACACCCACCCCATTCTCGACCCCAAGATGCAATCACGCGTTCAGGACATGTCGCAGGCACCTTCCCTCCGCCAAGGCGATGATGAGGACCGTTTTGAGTTCCTCGTGGTTGATTAGTTTCAGGTTAAGGGTAGGTATGTTCCTGAGGATGAACAGGTGAAGGCATTAATTGCCAAATATCCACAGGAAGATGAGGTACGTTGGCTGGCGTTGCACCCAGCCAACGCTTGGGTTCTTTTGAATTGTTATGCCATGTGGCCCATGATAGCCGCCAAGGGGGCCGGCCAGAGTCGCGTTCTGTCTGAGTTTGAAGCCATGGTGTTACTCACCACAGCTCGTGGCCCCTCTTCATTTGGCAGATGGTTTGCTGAGTGGCTCAAGAAGGGACGGAAGGTCCTTGGTGGTTAAACCACTCATATGGCATCTTTTCCATCAACATGCCAAACTGGAAGTCATTCCAGGTTTTAAGCACGCAGTGTCCAAGGTCCGCCTCAGACAGACCCAAGCCCGCCTGAGGCTTTCATATATTGACCTTTATTTGCTCATTGTGCCCTCTCTGATGACTTTGGTCAATCCCACGAACTCGAAATCCATATTTCACAATATTTTCCGCCGCTTGATTATCACCACAATGATCCTCAATTGGCCCCCAAGGAGAGAGGCAAGGCACAATACCAAAAGTGTCGTGAAGTTCTTGAATAGTTTCAAACTCCGGAAGACTGAAACTCTAATAGATCCATCATATATCCGTGCTAAAGGATGGCAACACAAAATAAACGCAAAATAACAAAGCTAAATCGGGATTGAGAAAGATGTCCTTGATTAGTGCCCTAGATATGTTGATGAAATCCTGCAGGTTTTGAAGTTGAAAACCCAAACCAAAGCAGCAAGTAGAGCAAGAACAGGATGTGGATCGAATCAATGAATAGTTTTGAAATCCAGTGTAACACAAAGAGGCTGCAGATAGACAAAGCAGGTATAAACACAAAGATTCAATCACAAATGGATAATACAAAAGATTTTATATGAAAACTGGACTGACTCTAGCCTCCAAGATAGCATCAAGCAGTTCATGTGCACTTATTTGGGTGAAATGGTGCTGGTTAGGAATGTGGGGCATAGGTGTCAGGCCAACACAGAAAATGACTTCGCCAAGCAACTGAATTCAGAAACAGTTAAAAAGTAGAACCACAATAAGTGGTAGAAACATTTGAGTATAGGGGTCTTGGGGTGGGAGACCACTAAGCTTAACCTCCAAGGCCTAAAGCATGAAATGCAAATTTTTTTCGGTATATCCTCCATGAAGGAAGGTACCTCCGCTCAGTTGAGTGGTGAGGGTGAACTTCATGGGGGGCTAGGGTTACAACCCTAGTTACCTTGAGAAAGTGTACTTTAGGCTTCAAAAGAGAGATAAAAATACTTAAGTTAGTCTTAGCATCAACAAAAGGGTTTTAAGGGGAGCTTGGCCTGGATCAAGCCCTCCAAGTAAGACATGGCAGTGACTTCTTCTTACTCCCCCCTGGAGTACTAGTTAGCTAAGCTAGTAGGACCAAAAAAAAAGGCTCAAATATTCCCAAAAAACTACCTCAGAAAATGCATTAAACTCACCAAAAACATCGTCATCAGTTCATAGAAGCCTATCACACTGTAGGTACCCTCGGAAAACAGTGTAATGTACCGTGAATGATGTCCTTTCGATGGGGCATTCCTCAAAAGTCGCCAGCGTGCGACGAAAATGTATGGTAAAAATTTGGGGGTAGTGGGGTTGGAACCCAGGACTCCCTCCCTAGAGCACATATGCTTGCCCACTAGGGTACAGTCGAACGCTTTAATGCGGACGGCTATCGCTGTATAAACAGCGTTTTAGTAAACGTCCTCACCAAGGGCCAGGGCGGAGCAATACTCCCAATGGAGGACACAAATCTGCAGGAGCTGAAAAAAATAGAAAATGTAACCAACAGGGAGTGATTCCTGCGGTTTAGCGAAAGGTGTAGCGATTTAACAAGTCAAATCGCTAAAAATCGACGAAATCCTGCAAGAAATTGTCATTTTTACACCAAGACTCAAGGTCGCAGACAAGCGCAACGGAAGCAGACTTCAAAAGCAAGGTTGCGCAAGCGTAAACAGCTTTTGAAAGAGAAGGTATGAGCCGTAGTTTTTAAAATTCTAAAGGAAATTTTTGCACAGTTGCATCAAAACGTTTATAAATTTTAGGGAAAAGTATTCAAACTCAACCCACACCACAGAGCAGGTGGACAACCCACCTCTCAGGTATGCCAGTGTCATCTCACACGCATGCATTGCGGTTGTGTTGGTTGCTTCGTTAAAACATTAGGGTTGTCAACGCTGTGTTTGTTGGTGGTTCGGGTGCTCCTCTCTCTTGTTCTGCACAGGTTAAAACAGGAATGAAAGGTATGCGATGCGAATGGATCGCGCGGCGCGCACGCAGGGTTAGAATATGCGCTGTGCTCGCGATGCATGTGCCTAATTAAGGCATTCACACGCTGTGGCGCTTTCCTTGTACCCCAATTCATCCTTGTTCTCTCTCCACAGGTAAGAAAGGAAAGTGTTTGCTCGTGTGTTACCGTAGCGTTAAAGTAGGGTTGCTTAAAACACTTAGGCTTGTTGATAACTCGCAATAGGGTTGTTTTGCTGTGCATGCAACAAGAGCACCCCTTCTTTCCAAGCCCTAGCAGGGACACGTGTTGTGACGTCCCTGTTAGGCCACAGTTGCTTAGCAGCGCTGTGATCTCTTGTCTTCTTCACAGGAGGGTCATTAGGACCCAAGACTTCATTGACAGCAACACCAAGTAGCGTGTGTAGGGGTTAGGGTCAGCAGGCCTGGCAGGAGTTGAGTGCAGGTGATGAGTGCTCACCCTGCCTCCGGAGGGCGGTGCTGGCGTTAGTGAGTGTAGTGTAGTGGTGTCTCCTGTCCCGCGTGCTTTTCCACGTGGGCAGGGGAGTGCTTTAGCTTTTGGCCCTTAGCACAAATGGGCGTTTTGTATGCCCGTAGCACACTTGGCCACCCCTCCCCTCTAGTAGGTAGGGCCTTTGCCGTCTTCCCCCCAGGATAGGCGCCAGCACAGAAATTGGGAGCCATAGGAGTGGTACTGAACTGACTAGGACCTTCTGTCCGACATCAGCGAGGCCCATTGAGTTGGGAGCCACGCCGGGGAGAGAAGTGAGACACACACAGACATACGTAGCACACATAGGGGTATGGTAAAACCTGGAAGGAAGGGTAGAACCCCATGGGTCTGGACCAGTCAGGGCTCCTAACTGTGGGCTTGCTTGTCCCCAAGGAGGGAAGACACACCTTGCCTCATAACAGCTTGCTTGTCATTCCCCCCTGGTGTAGTAAGCCACCGTTCTTCGTTGGCTCCCCAAGGTCATTACATCAGGGCAGTCCGCATGCAACACATGGTCAACAAGGCATACACTCGCTGGGTCGCTGCAATCTCGATAAGCGGCCACCTGGCCCACGCTGGAAACCATAGGCATGGGTCTGCAGGGCACAGACAGGGTCAGTGCAGTGCTCAGTAAGCAGTAGTCTATGAAAAAAAAAAGGCCTTCGGCCAGGGAGTGGTTGTCACGGGGGGCTAACGGTCCTGCGATGCAATGCGGGGCAACTGTGACAACTGCTCTTACACCCATAGACAGGCATGTCTGCACAAGAGTGCTCACTGCACCTGTGAGGTTAGAACACAGTCAGTAGACCGACACAGGGGAATTAGTTTCGCTTTTTACGCTGGGACATAGTCTCAGCACGGGTCAGTAGCTGCCCCTCGTTGTTCTCAACGAGGTAGGAGCGGAAGATGGGGTTGATACTCCCATCTGGTTGTATGAAGGCTGACATAGGTTCCCAGGTCGCCTCTGATAACCCATAGCCATCCCACAGGGTTAGGAATTTCCAGCCCTGTTTATACTTGTGGCGAGTAATACCTGCAACCACGTAGTAACCATTGACTGCCATCTCATCGGCAGTCATCTCTTCGAGTTCGTCTGCCTCTTCTGGACTGGGAGCGTTCTCTAGGTCTATACGCTCGACCTCACTGTCGCTGAGGCGCCACTCATCCCAAGACAAATGGTCAGGGCAGTGATAGTGCCTCAACTGTTTAGGAGCACACAGCAGTTCACCACCTAGACGTGGACTGCACCTGACATGGATCCTAGATCCATCTATCCTGATGATACGATAGGGTCCAAAATAAGGGTCCTGTAGGCAGTTACGTGGCCAGGAAGGTAGGCGTGAATGATGAACCAAAACAAGGTCACCAACCTTGAAGCTGGCAGGTCGCCGTAGGCGGTTCTGTCGGCTCAGTTCACGGTCACGGATGTGTCTCAGGTTAGTCCCAGCCTGGTTAGCCAGAGACTGCTTGTGTTCCAGCCAATCTCCCACAGGGCTCTTGAAGTTCTCAGGAAAGGCGGTTTTGAAGAACCAAGCAGGTCGTCCTCCATGGAACAGTTCGTGGGGGGTGAAACCCGTAGAAGAGCTCCGCTGTGAGTTCATGGTCAGCACTGCCCAGGGCACTAGGCGTACCCAGTCCTTGGTACGCTCCTGTTTCATCAGGATTCTTAAGTTTTGGGGGGGGTGAAGGTGAAATTACTCCGTTCCGTGATGGTAGCGGATTCCCCGGTGTCGAAGCAAATGTTGGCTGTTTTTTTGTAGACTTTGGTAAACGTGGCCAGGCAGGGGGGGGCATTTCGGGGTGCAGCATACCGTCGTTCTCGCTCGTGTAGTTCACAGGGGAGGCAGGGGTTCCATGGTACAGGGGCGTGGAATCGAAGACTCAGGCGGTTGGCCGCATCCAGGAAGCTATCTTGAAGGGCATTTTGCCGTGTCGAAAGGAGGGCGTCTCTAACTGCCACACAACTGGCCGGGGGTCCGTCCTGGTTCAGGTACCTTAGTCCCGCCTCAACAAAAGACTTGTGAACCGCTATTCCCAGATGGCGGAGGCCTAGCCCAAGTTTAGCACGTGGCTGGTATATGTCCGTAGTGGAGACTTTGGGCGAGATTCTGCCATGCGTAGCAAGCTCTTTCCATACCGCTGCCGTGAGCTCATCTATTTCGCTGGGGAGAAAAGGGTGGGCAATGAGGCGGTAGGTGAGGATTGGTATTAGTTGGACATTTACCAGTTTTACCAGCTCAGGGAGGGTGAGGCGAAGCGGGGAAAGGTGTACGAAGTAGCTGCTCAGTTCCGAGTGTATTTAGTGTCGGAGCTGCGGCGGGTGCTTATCGTTGTGAATGTAAACACCCAGGTATTTGTAGCCCTTCCGTGGCTGTTTGGTATCCGGGTCGACAGTAGAAAGTGTGAAGCCGCTTGGGCTCTGGAAGTCATGCTGTGGGACGCCACCCAGGGCGTGCACCTCTGACTTGTCACAGTTCATTTGGAGTCCCCATGTCCTGGCGTCCGTGTCATAGAAGTAGTAGTTTTGCAGTGTAAATTTGATCGAACAGTCTTCACCGGACTCAAAATGTGTCTACGTGCAAAAAAAAAGGATTCTTAAGTTTTGCTCCACCACACGGTTCTGTCTCTCACAGAGAGTGTTAGACGTGTGGGTAGAAGGCACACCTGTGGTTACCTCCACGTTGATGGCATTTAGCACTCGTTTGTACCACCCAGTGTCACTGCGGATGCGTACATCCTCATCAGAGTGCACCTACCTAGGTGCCCCATAGGGTTCGAACCATTGTTCGACCAACAGTTTGACAGTCTGCTCACCTGTGCTTTTCTTATTTCAAGGGAACACACGGGTGAAGCGAGATAGGCCACAGATGACCACTAGGCAACTATCATAGCCGCCGAAGCGTGGTAGGCCGTGGATGAAATACACGTAGAGAAGAGAGTTAGCACAATAGGGTATGGGTAAGCTGGAGATCAAACCCCCATCCCTACTGTCGCCCTGCTTGCTGGCATGACAGCCACAAGCATCCACAATGGTCTGCATACACAACCTCAGTTCAGTCAGGGTTAGACTACAGTAGAAACACTCACGGAAAACGTCCACTGAGCGATTAGCGCCAGTGTGACCAGAACTGAGATGGGACCACTGTAGGCACCCATCCGGTCGTGCCTAAGGCACCACAACTCGGTCCTTGTAGAAGAGGTACTGATTTTTTTATACCACTGGTGCCCGTCAATGACACGGGGTTTGAGACCAGTCTGAGGGTTTGGAGAATTTCTTTATACTCTGACTGATTGTCGGTTAGACTCCAACCCTCCAGGATTCCAGCAGTGCGCATGGACAGGTCAAGCTGGACATCCATACGCTGGAAAGCCTCTCTGTCGAGCGCGTCAGAGCTCTCACCTATAAGCGCATCGAAGTTGTCGCGCGATATATAGTCAGACAGTTCATTCTTTATTCCGGGGATATGATACACCGTCAGCCTGAACTGGCTCAGGTAAGTCCACCACCGCTTTAGCTTTGCTTTCTCTGGTGGTGGACCTTTCTGAAAACACTTCACAGGTTCCTGGTCACACAGCCAGACAAAAGGGTTAGATCCCAGGAGTCGGGATTGAGACGAAAGCACCAACATACCTGCCAGGAGTTCCTGGTCATAGGTGCTGTAATTGGAACGCGCTTGGTTCCATTTCCAATTCCAGTGTCCCAGTGGCACCAGTCGCCACTCACTGGTGGGATAGTCATGTTTCAACGAACCATCACGGTTCAGTCCACTAGTACGAGAATGGCAGTGGGTTAGTTCAGCGGGGTTCAGTTCCTGCCATTGGTAGATCGTACCACCCCCCCCTACATCAATGGCATCAGTGATGAGGACTATCTCGCCCTTAGGGCGGGGTACTCCCAGGCAGTTGCAGGAGGCAATCTTCTTCTTCAACTCCCGGAAACACTCTTCCTCTCTGGCGGTCCACCTCCAGTGAGTAGTTTTCATGATTAGGTCAGTGAGGGGGGCAGAGGGGTAAGGAATATTGTGGATGTGACGCCGATAGAAATTACAGGCACCCACCAAACTCCTCATGTCGTGTAGACCCTTCTTAGGGTCATCGCGAATCTGCATGTCCTGTAGGGGCTGCATCTTAGACGCGGCTGGTTTCCACCAACCATACCCCACGTCGAAACCCAAATATATCATCTCCTCTTCCATAAAATCACATTTTTCGAGTTTGATTCGGAGATGGTTTTCTCGACACACAATGAAAAATTCACGGAGGTGAAGGACATGTTCCTCCTGGGTATTAGTACCCAAACTCACGTCGTTGATGTGAGCCTCCATTTCTGCACCCCGAGAAATCAACTCCTGTACTAGAGGCCTGCGCCTCAGTATGTACAAAATTTTGTTCATTAGCTCTTGGAAGAGCGCTGGGGCATTAGCCACCCCGAAAGGCAAAACCTTCCACTTAAAGACACGGCCCTTAGGGGTTATAAAAGCCAGCAGCTCCTGAGCTGCGACGGTTAGGTCCCCCTGCCAGAAACCAGGGCGTTTGTCCATTTTGGTCTTGTACCTGCATTTGGCAATACGGTCGATGGGTATTTTCGATGTTAGGAATACTCCCTGAGTGGTTCTGGGCTTTCTTGTTGACCTCACCATAGTCTACAACCAGTCGTAGGGCAGTCCAGCCTGGTTTGGCAACCAAGAAACAGGGACTGCAGTAATGGGGGTAGTCTCTCTTCTGATATTCGTCAACGAGGCCAGCATCTATACATTCCTGGATCTGGCGCTCGATTTCTTCAACCTGTTCCTGTGGAGCGGGATAGAAACGACGCCTCACTCGCGTCCTTTCAAATTCAGGTTTCAGTTTCAGGTCCATCTCGACCAGTTTTTTACAAGAGAGGGGAGGTCGCAAGGCGCCGAACACCTCCTCATAGGTCATCAGCAGTTTCTTCAGTCCGGGGTCAATGTTAAGACTCTCGAGTTTCTGCAGGAAATCCTCCTCAGCATGGAGGTTGCTCTTTCCATGTTCTTTCTCTTTCTGCCGATCAGCAGTTTCGGCAGGCACAGAACCATCGTCCCACTCAGGGGGACATTGCTGCCCATAGTGCAGAGAATACACTAGCGGTATCTCAGGATCAGGCAGCGTATAGGAATCATCGTCCTCCTCAGACCAGATGGAGGATTTCCAGGTCTGTCTGAGGTATTGCAGCCGCTCTTGGCGCTCAATACCTTCGGCCTTCAGGTACAACAGCCGCCGGAGTTCCTGAGTGTCATGCTCAGACAATGGCATGTTGTTAGCGGCAGGCCGCGCCAGAGCATCAGCAATCCGGGCCACGGGTTCACCTGTGTGCATACGCTGCATGTGTGGCACTGGCTTCCCAACAGGGGAAGCGGGCTCAGAGGTTGACTCTAGATCTACCTCCTCCAGCAACAGCTGGGCTAGGAAGGCACTTTGTTTTAGGTCAACACAGCTGGGATCAACAGGAGGAATAGTGCTGGCGATCTCAGACAGTTGGTCGTCAGCATCCTTCTTTACAGCTGCAGGTTCCAGATAGCCACCGGGAGACTCACACCCTGTAAGTGTGGCAGATAGGTGCTCAGGAGATGTATTTTTGAGATCAGAAAGGGTCAAGCCACGATTTTCGGCCATGACCTCTTGCAGTAGCACCTGGTCCAGGTCACACAGGGGTACAGGATTGAGAGATCCATCAACGATGGACAGGAAACTGGCCGGCTCAGGGGCCTGCATAGCTGTGTCTGAATCCTCAGGCACATAGACGGGGCCGTCAGGGAGTTGCACTCTTCCCACGGTCATTCGATCTAGCCTACGAAGCCAGTAAGCAGGTTCACCAGAGCAGCCCCAGTCAGGGGTGCACATGACAACCGTTCCTCCCTCATAAGCGATTTTGGTTAGAACCTTCGCGAGCAGGGAGAAGGGAGGGTTAGCATACGCTAGGCCCATTGCTTTCCAGAAGAAACGGAAAGCATTGTTCAATTGTTTCGAGCAGTACAACTGCATGATGTGCTGTTGTTGGCTCGCAAAGAATTCCACCTAGATCTCATCCAGGTTTACCTGAAGGGCCGCCAGTCCATCTTCAAGAACGTGGCGGGCCAACTGGTAGTTTTCAGTACGATAGTTAGTCTTGGATGCGTAGCGCAGCCCAGACTCTTTTTGTCCTGACAGCTCCAAAGGTACGGAGAACAGCCCACTGCCAAAGTCGCAGTGCAAGGAATCGGGGCGCTGGAGAGACAGCATTTTTACCTGGGCATTTCTTCGTAGGAAGTCTGTACCAATGACGATGCCAAAGGCGTCGGTGTCCAGCACTCTGCAGTGTTGGGTCATCGTTTCCTCGCCCAGGCATATAGTCACATCGACCCCCCCCAAGGAATGGATGGTACGCCCATCCACTACTCTTATGGCCACGGTCTTAGTTTTCTTGAAAGTTTCTAGCAGGCGCAGGGCCACTATGGAAAGTGTTGCACCGGTGTCAAGCACCGCTGGAAAAACTTGATCCCTGATTTTCACGAGGATCCAGAAGACTAAGTCCTCCTCTTCGGAGCCGCCCCCCTACTTCTCATCAGGGAACTTGACATCCACCCCTGCAGCTATGAGGGACCTGGCCATCCAGGCCAAGCGCCTTATCTTGGAGTTATTCCCCTCAGGGGTAGCGTTATCCCCCTGGGGGCGCTTCCTGGGATCACCTGCGGCAGGAGGGGGTGTAGCCGCAAGAGGGGGTGTAGCAACTGGCGCTGATGAGCGCCTCTGGGGGTTAGGGGGTCCATTTTTGCCACCCCTCCTGCCACCTCCTTTAACACCTCTATCCTCATTCTGAGGGTTTTTGGTGGGTGTTTGGGTCTTCTGGCGTTCGGCCTCCTGACGCTTGAGTTTATCACTCTCGCGTTTCTTCATGTGACATTCGTCTTCGTAGTGACGACGTTTGCCACAATAGCCACAGGTGATGGTACACCTGAAATGATCCTGATGGGTCACAGGTTTCCCATCCTTATTATGCTGCTGTGGTTTCATCTGCAGCATACAGCTACTGCGTTGATCGCAGTCAGGGGCATGACAAGGCCCCCCCTTGTCATTGACAGGTTTGCAGTAGAACAAAGGGGGTGTACCTGCCTCAGGTTTAACCTCATTCATGGCACGTAGGTTACCCCTTCCTTTACGACCTCTCTGGTTGGCGTTAGTGGGATTTTCAGGCCCTTTCCCTTCGCCACGTTTCGGGGTAGGGTTACCCCCTCCACCCAAGTGCTTCTTGAGGAATTTCTCCATGTGGGCCTCATTCTCCCTCTCAAGAGCTAGCTCAATCAGGAGGTCCACCAGTTCATCGTACGAGTGGGTCCGACTCTTCCTCTCAGAGGTAGAGCGGCAATCTTCCCACGTACGTTGGGGGATCTTACTCATGAGCCACAGGTGGGGCTCAGTGGCTCCGTAAGAGCCCAGGTTCATCCGCGAAAACAGATACTCCAAGTCGCACACGTATTCAGAGATTCGGGCAGCGGAAGGAACCTCAGGGAGCATAGGTAGCTCCCTCATCTGTGTGCGCACACTGAGGTCAGTCTCATAGACTGGGAACGTTTTCTCCAACCTCTGGAGTAATTCTGCCCAGATGGAACAGGTTTTCACAATCTGTTTCAGCTGTTTTTGCAAAATTTTCTTTTTGCATGAGCGTTTCAGCAGTGAGCATTTGGTGGCCACATCCACATGGGATTGGTCAGTCAGCAAAAGAAACTCAGCAAATTCTTCTGCCCATTCAGGCAGATTTTTGGGGGTCGAACTCCGGCAGTTGCAGCTGGATGTTCGCCTGGGCAATAGGTCTGCCCGTCTTCCCACCCCCAGGAGTTAGGCCAGAAGGTGATACGCTGGCAAGAGGTGCCAGGGCTGACAGCTCTCTTTTCTCAGTCTCTGTCACAGGCACGTCCTGTAGTTAAGCGATAGGGACTGTTCTGGCGCGAGGATGAAAAGGGCTGGGGCAAGTGACCTTGGGTAGCAACCTGGACACCCTTGATCTTTTGAGATCATCAGCCAATGTGGTCAGTCCGGGTGAGGGTGAGGCCAGTGCTGGCTTGGTTAAGGGTTCAGTGATACCCAATTGGGCTTTGACAGCCTCAGAAAGGGCTATCACATCAGGGTCTTCGGACCCAGACAGTAATTTGGCCAGTAACTCAGCCGTAGGGTCCAGGGCCCCATGAGTTGGCTCTGGTAGATGGGGAGCTTTCACATATGCGGAGCACACTTCAGGGCAACTGCTAGTGATTGGCACCTCCGGACGCCATACTGGCCCTCGAGGTCGCCTGGGTAGAGACACTGTGTCGGCCAGGTCCGTAGGTAGGCCGGAGTAAGGTAGGAACCCATGTCCGTGTACGGTGGGGATCCCAAGGCGTCTAGTGGTTCCTCCCCATCTTCGCCTGGGACGTACTTGTAGTACTCGTCGTGGAGAATATATTCGTTGATTTTCCTTCTGAATTCGCCTTCTTCCTCAGGTTCTCCAGCAGGGGTAGCCGTTGAAGAAGAAGCTGGGCATATGGATCTGGAGATCGACGCAGCAACCCTTCGGCGGAGCTGCTGAAGGCTATCACCACGGGCCACTGAGGCCTCTGTGGTTAATCTGGGCGCATCTTGTTCCGCCCTTCTGTGTACTGGATCTTGTTGAGACCCAGATGCGGCCCTGAGCTGGGGCTCACTCATTGAGGATGGCCCACTGTTGCCAAGCTGAACTTGTACACTCCGAATTGGCCAGGTCCTGGCAGACATCTGTACTGATAATGTGGACATTTTGTTCCTGGTTTTGGCTTGTGTACTTCTCAGAGTCGGTTCGAAAGGTTCTCAAGGGCTGCACTCTGCTACCAGAAAGATGTCCTTGATTAGTGCCATAGATATTTTGATGAAATCCTGCAGGTAATGAAGTTGGAAACTCAAACCAAAGCAGCAAGTAGAGCAAGAACAGGATGTGGATCGAATCAATGAATAGTTTTGAAATCCAGTGTAACACAGAAGGTCTGCAGATAGACAAAGCAGGTGTAATCACAAAGATTCAATCACAAATGGATAATACAAAAGATTTTATATGAAAACTGGACTGACTCTAGCCTCCAAGATAGCATCAAGCACTTCATGTGCACTCTTTTGGGTGAAATGGTGCTGGTTAGGAATGTGGGGCATAGGTGTCAGGCCAACACGGAGAATGACTTGGCCAAGCAACTGAATTCAGAAACAGTTAAAAAGTAGAACCACAAATACTGGTGGAAACAATTGAGTATAGGGGTCTTGGGGTGGGAGACCGCTAGGCTTCACCTCCAAGGCCTAAAGCATGACATGCCTATTCTCCTTCGGTATATCCTCCATGAAGGAAGGTATCTCCGCTCAGTTGAGTGGTAGGGGTGAACTTCATGGGGGGCTAGGGTTACAACCCTAGTTACCTTGAGAAAGTGTACTTTAGGCTTCAACAGAGAGATAAAAATACTTAAGTTAGTCTTAGCATCAACAAAAGGGTTTTAAGGGGGGCTTGGCTTGGATCAAGCCCTCCAAGTAAGACATGGCAGTGACCTTTTCTTACTGATTGCATATCCTCGTCAATGGCAGACAAATCTTAACATTAAGCCTACAATGATTTACCATTGAGATATGATCAATCGCCATCAATGGACATGAAGAATCGACCCTCATATATAACCTTCTGACCGATCCGCAACTGCCACTGGATCCTACACTTTGATTGGGCCTCTGAGGTCAACACATCAACAATTGTCTGGCCCCTTCAGCTCCAAGTCTGATTTAAGACGCAGCCTCTGCAGCTAATTGCCACTGTAGTGGAACACGCGATCTCACAAGCATCTGCAGCTGATCGCGACTGTCCAATTTGAATGGCAGTCCTAAATTGTTGCACTCCCCGCACAAGCCAAGAAACAGGCGAAGGTTACATGAGCGTGGAGTGCTGGCTGACACCAGAATAACAATCAAGGAGTGCCATCTGCAAAAGCAGTCCTTAAGCAGCCCTGGATCCACTTGTAAATTCGGAGATGAACAACTGAAATGGCTACAGGAAAAAAATGCGAAAGGAACCAATATACACAAACGCATGGGGAAACAGTGCAAGAAAGGACGGGGGAGAGAAAGGGAAGAAAATGCAACTGTATCCGCCACCAGAACTGGTGGAGATCGATTCCATTTGGTCAGGGTGACACGGGCTGGCCTGTACTGGGTATGATTGGCTGTGAGCCCCAAAAAGGCGGGCTTTTCCCTGTGAAAAATAGTGACTGGAAGGGGTGAAGGGTAGGAGATTCCTGAAACCCTACCGGGAAACGGCCTTCCTGCGGGTAGGTTTTTATTGTTTTAGCTCTTCTGATGCCCGATCACAAGTGAGCGCGACGTGCAGCTGCGACTATCCACACGGGCCATAGCCTTTTAGTGCCAGTTTCCAATGTGTACTGGCACCTACACACCTCACCGAACTGTGGGGAAACGGGAGGAAGCAGGGGAATTTCTGCACAATTGTCCTACCAAACCCTTGGGGAACAGCCTGATACATGAAACAGGAGACAAGCAATGCTGCTCGATCATTTGAGGGGAGGAGAGGGGTGTCAGAACCCCAGCAATGCCATATATGACAGCCCAGGCCCCGCTTCACATCCTTGGCTGACAGTTGAAGCGCTGTTGCGATCCACTGTCAACAGAAGGAAAAAAATCGACAGTCCGTACCCCATTGCAGTTCCCTGTCCTCCTGCATCCGAACCCTGCGATCCACTGCCAACAGAAGGAAAAAAATCGACAGTCTGTACCCCAATGCAATTCCATGTCGTCCGGCATCCCAACGCTGCGATCCACTGCCAACAGAAGGAAAAAAATCGACAGTCTGTACTCCAAGGCAATTCCCTGTCATCCTACATCTCCACCCGTGACCTGTGGCCTCATCCTGCTTGCCACTTCTGTAACGTTCAGCGCAGCGTGATCTCATATCCTATATCTGCAAAAGGAGGACATGTATATGGAGGGGGGGGGGGCTGACCGCACAGGGGGGGAGTGGCTGACAGCACAGAGAGGGTGGAGGGCTGAGAGCCCTGCCAAACAAAATGACTCCCTTCATCCAAACTCAGCCCCTGCGACACGATCCGTGATATAAAAAACATACGTATGAGCCCAGACAGTCCAGGCAGCTCGATCCAGCCCAGACAGCCCAGACAGGTACCAGACAGTGCAGGCAAATTGACCCAGCCCAGAGAGGGCCCGCATTACACTGCAACGCAGTAAATCTGCCCTACGACCCCAGAATCCAACAACAGAGACACGAGTATGGACAACAGGGGGTTTATCCTGCATGAATCAACGCAAATATTCAGCATGACGGTGTTCAGTTAGGCTACGCCCAGCGTGGTGAGGTGCGAACTGGCATAACATGGCAACCAGGTCTCATACATGGCACTACGGCGTATGGAACGCTTCTCTCACCGTTGCCACCAGTCATGTCGCAACATGCAGTCTAAGACTGAACCGTGCTGAGCAAATTAGCCATGTGGTAAGCGATTGGCAAAACAATTTGATTCCAGGGATGGGGGGTCAGGGCCGCCAAGCTCCCAAGGAGCTACGGGTCCGAAAAAAAGGTAAGATTGGTAGACAATGTCAGAATATCATAGTGACACAAGCTCACAATGTCATTTTTGGCATGCCGTGTCAACAGCCAGCTGCAACACATCAATATCTGGACTGACGTCCTGCAGTTTGATTTTCATATTCTTGTCCTTATCATATTCGACCCACTGGTCCATGATGTCATGCCTGAAAGCCGAGGCAGGTTGCCAATCGGGCTGTGCATGTCCCTTATATTTTACCCTCCACTCAAGTACCTCCTTGCCCCCTTTCAGCTTGCATTTGCAGTGCTTTAGAATCTTTTCGACATTATATGTGGTATTGGTTTCGATGACACCCTCCATATCGGTGTAATAATGCAGCGGGGGCTTACCAGGCAACAACAGGGGGTCCAGACGGGATTTCAGATCCCTGGTTTGTAACACCTTTTCACCGTTTTCCGTAGCACCCCGGTTAGCTGCCAACACCCACAGGTGCCAAGAACTTCTGCTTGACCTTTGATTCTTGGTTTTACCTGTGCAGAGCAAGAGAGGTGAACCCCCATGGCCCCAACCAACGCAGCGGTGACAACCCTAACGTTTTGAAGAAACAAACACCACGAACACAATGCATGAGTGTGTCATGACAGTAACATACGTGAGAGGCAGGTTGTGCACCTGCTCTGTTGTTTGGTTACTTGGTTCATTCTTTTTCCTAATGTTTATAAACATTTTTCTGCAACTGTGCAAACTTTTTTGTTAAAAGCTTTAAAAACCACGCCTCATACCTTCTTCTCCAGGAGCCATTTGAGCTCCTGCGACTCTTCTTGTCGGGTGCGGCTCTGTTGCGCTTGTCTGTTACTGCTGGTTTTAGATGAAAGATGACGACTTCTAACGTCTTTTCGTCAACTTGTGGGATTGGACCTTTTCAATCGCTACCCTTTTCGCCACACCACAGGATTCACACCCTGTTGGTTTCATTCCCTATTTTTCTCAGCTCCTTGAGGTTTGTTCCCTCATTTGGGAGTATTGCTCCGCACTGGCGCTTGGTCAGGACGCTTACTAAGACTCTGTTTATACAGCGATGACCCTCCGCATTATAGCGTCCGACTGTACCCTAGTGGGTAAGCATGTACATTCTGGAGAGGGAGTCATGGGCTCAAACACCACTGCGCCCACATTTTTGCCGACGGTTTGCGCCGCACGCTGGCACCTTTTGGAAAATGCCCCTTCGAGGAGACATGATACGCGGTACATTACACTCTTTTTCAAGGGTACCTTATAGTGTGAAAAGCTTTTATGAAGTGATAACAATGTCATATGCTGGGTGGAGGGATTTTCTGAGGTGATTTCAGGGCAATACGAGCCTTTCTTCTTGGTCCTACTAGCTTGATCATCTGGTACTCCAGGGGGGAGTAAAAGCAAGTCACTGCCATGTCTCTCTTAGGGTAAATGATCCAGGCCTAGCCCCCCGTACACCTTGGGAAGATATGAAGACTAGCAGTTAATCATTATAATCACTCATTGTGAGGTTTTCAGGACATTTCTCAAAGCAACTAGGGTTATAACCCTAGCCCCCCAGGAGGTTCACCCCTACCACTTAAGTGAGCAGTGGTATCTTCCTTCCTGGAGGTAATACGAATTAAAATAGGCACCTAATGCCTGGGGCCCTGTCGGTTAAGCCTAGCGGTCTCCCAGCCCAGGACCCCTATACTCAACTGTTGAACCTACTTATTGTGGGCCTACTTGTTAACTGATTCTGAATTCAGTTGCCTGGCAAATATTGGCTAAGTCATATCCTGTGTCTGGCCCGCCCTACATGCCCAAGATTCCTAACCTAATCCACTGCATGTCAAAAGGTGGACATGAGGTGCTTGAGACGTTTCATGAGGCCAGACTTATGTCCGGTTTTGACAGAAAAATCATTTGTTTTGTCCTTTTGTGATTGAATCTTTGTACTTAAGCTTGCATTGTCTATCTGCAGCCCTTCTGTGATACATGGGATTTCACAACTATTCATTGATTTGATCCATATCCTGGTGATGATCTACTTGCCGCTGTGGTCCTGTTTGCCAATCCCAAACCTGCAGGATTTCATCAAAGCCTTTAGGGCACTAACTAAGGATACTGTTTCTCAGTCTGACGCTGAATGCACCTTATAAACACCTAAGTGCAGTCAACTGTAGCATACCATTTGGATATGTTGCTTTTATGATATGGATCGCAATGTTGCAATTTCCTGATGGTGTTATGTGACAGCTTGCCTGCAACAGGAGTTGAGGGAAAAGCTAGCTCAGCAGCAACGCATGGCACTCTCACAGCATGGAACATATCTTCAAATCCTGCTGGCAGTAATTTTTTCTTGCGTAACTCTGGCAGTGCACGGCGTTTGCAACAGGCTTCGCAGCAGCATTTCCAATTGAAGAATCTATGCGATAGTGTTGTTTTTTTTAAGAATAACCCATTCGGAGCAAATTTCGTTTTTCAAATCTTATGGACGATAATCGGCAATTAACCGATTAATCTGTCAATCGCCAGAACTCAATACAACCCTTAAACGTGAGTGCCTACAGCAGTCACCCTTCACGGAGGCAAGAGGCACATCGCCCGTACGCCTTTGAGCCACCGCCACAGCGCGCAACGCCAGCTTGCAAGAGCTTGCGCTGTGGGGTCGGCAACGGGCCACCACACCGGCACCTCCTGCGCCCAAGGAACAAGGGCAGCGGGCCCCGGCTGCACGCCAGAAGCACGGGCGGTAGGGGGGGAGAGGAAATGCCTGAACACATACACTTACCACCTGGGGAAGAGGAGCCCCACGCCGAGCAGCCTGCTGCAACCCCTGCGGGTCCGTCTGTCCGAACAGGCCTGCGAGCTAAGGTGCCAGTGCTCAGCACCCACAGCAGGTGGGCAGCGGACCCTGGCTTCAAAAAAAAGAAACTCCGACACGCCCGCCCAGACCCCCACCGACCGCGGGCAAGCAGACACAGCAAGGACCGCCAGACAGAGAAAAAAAGAAGGCGGGGGGGGGTGGGGGATCAAGTGGACCACGGCCGGATCAGGCAACAGCAACCACCAGTGACCGCAACGCAAACGAAACAAGAGCCACACCCACAGACCCCGCCCCGCGGGCGACGAAGGATCCCCACTGGGAAGGCGGGGAACCAACACCGACAACACCCTCAACAAAAAAGGTGGGGGAGTCGAAAAACCGCCCACGGCGATCCCCACACAAGCCCCCGTTACGAACGGCACCGCCCCCCGAGAGAAGCAGGGACGGGCAACCGCCAAGGTCGAAGAAGGACCACCACACCGGACAGGGCTAGCCGCCAGAACTGGTCAGGAACGGCCGGCCCCACACAGAACAGCAGCACAATCCAGCCAGGGAAACACCAGCCGGCGTCTGGGGAAACCCAAACCGGGCCACACCCCACACGGCCACCACAGGAAAGGCGGCGTACGAAGGAGGCCCCTACGCACACGCACCACCTGCAAACCCGACCAAGAAGAGGGAGCTTACGTCGCGACCACTACCCGGGCACAAGCCGCAACCCCCAGCCTAGAAAGGCGGGAAGGGAGCAACACCCCTACCCTCAAACCAACCACCAACCCCGCAGCCCGCACCCAAACGCACGCGCACCAAGCCTGAACCTATGCACACCCGAAACGGGCGCAACTCACACCCACCCACAGAAAGGCAAGCCCCGGCCAGGGCCCGAAGAGGGCAGACGGAAACCCCAACTCAAGCACGTACCAAACCCGAATCCCGAGCCAGGAGAAGCCAGGACAGGAAAAGCCACAAAGCCAAGCACACGCGCCACACAACAGTAGGAAACGCAGTGTCCATAGCCCGGACAAGGAGGCAGCCCATGCCGTGCACGTGACCCGGCCAAACGAGGTCGGGAGACCGGGGGTAAGGCTGCATCCTACAGCCAGCGCTGCTTTGTAACCACGAGACCCCGCTGACAGAGCGTCTCATTCTGCCTTTGGTACTTCTTTTCCCGCCCCTACCTCTCCTTACTCCACCGTTGGCGGATGTGCGTTCCCTGGGGCGGTGGGCAGTGCTCCTCTCGCCATCCCCCCCCCCCCCCTCTCGCCGCGGTTCCCTCTTCTTCACCTCAATATACATCATACCTGCCACCTCCTCGATACCCCCCTTAATGAGCGCTGTGCCTGAAGGCGACCCTCGCCCCCAATGACTGCCAGTATCCGAACACACCCCCGCCCCCTTTCGGCTTTGCCTGGCAGGATAAGGACCACGGCATGGTACGATCATCCATGCATGAATCCAATCGTGGGGCTTGGCGGTTTTCTACGTTCAACGCGTGGGGTTATCAATTCTCACCATCCGGCAAACATTTTTTTGGCAGTCCGACCTACTAGATCATTTTCTGTCCCTGCGTTTAGCGGACCTTTCCCTCTCCCGAGGTCTGCACTAAATACCCTCCGTGTGGGCTCCCTGACTCAACTGGTGGGTGAACACCACCCAAAACGTCCTTCCGCGACATGGTCCTTTGTTTCTCCCCCTTTCCAGGCGGGCACTGTTAGTGAGTTTTGAAATGTTTTGATTACGCAATTTTCTTTTGCACTTTCATGTAACCTCCCGTGGCACTCAGTGTGTCTTAATCATGTGCCTTAGCTCTTCGAAAATGCAGAGGCATCTCCGCTACCTGTCCCTAGGCTCCGTTTTTGGAGGCTGCTTGTGATTGCACCCTCTACCACATGGATGCTCGATGACCGTCTGGCGATTTCAGAAATAGCCCCGCTGCATGATGTCTGTGTAGTGCGCACTATTGCCCCAATAATGTGCGGTATGCAGCTTCTGTCCTCAATTTGCAACAGTCTTTGCAGGCTTAAAGTATGAGCTCTTGTGTCTCTTGTTCAATCTTTGTCTTCCCCTTTGTGGTCTCTCTGCAGGAGGTTGGGGCTTTGCCTGAGTCTTTTTCCACACACCACTGTATGCCGCTTTTTTCAGCCTTAACAAGAAATGTTTAGGGGTGGCAGCTATGGTACGCACCAGGCGGAGCGTGCGACACCTAAGCACCTCGGAACCAGACTACCCAGAACACGCCGCAGGCATGCCTTGGGAGCGGCATACGCCACGTAGTCCGGTTCACCCCTAGGGTTCCGCTCAAAAGATGGGACGTGCGCAAGCACGGGGGCACACCCTGCCGGTGTGACAAGTACGTCAACTTGGCGGCGATTAGCCATCCTGGTGCTGCCCAGGGGCTGCTTTGTTCGCAGCCACTAGCCAGATCTAGCGGGATGTAAGCCGCCTCGCCTCTCCAAGCGCGGAGCCTCTTTCTGCTCGTCATAGCGGCAACGCCAGCAGAGACCATGGGCCGCCTCTCCACAACCGAGTGCACCTAACTAACTACCTACCTACCTAAAATCATGATATATGAAACTCAACGATTTTAATATAAGAAACTGCGACAGTCTTATAGAAATACTCCTGATCTGATTATCTACTGCTGCAAACACAACTCATCATGTTGTCTTTGAATGACAGATCACATAACAAATCCTGTGCCCGTGGCACTGCGCAAGTCGCCGGTTCTGACAAAAAGGCGACATCTGAAAGTATAACAGATAATTTAAATTGCACCAGTCAACTGCAGAAACAACAATAGACAAAATAACATACAGAAAAAGATGGTAGCAGGCAAGGGAGGCGCCAGAGACGGGAACGGGAAGGCAGAGTCTGCCAGACCGGCTTCACTGGGGCATGTAGGTAGGGGCAGACACAGAATATGGCTTGGCCAGCATGGCCAAGGAACTGAATTGAGAATCAGTTAAAAGGTAGGCCCACAATAAGTATAAAAAACAATTGAGTATAGGGGTCCTGAGGTGGCAGACCACTGGGCTTAACCAAGAAGCCGAAGGCCTGGAATGCCTATTTTATTTCCGTATAACCTCCATGAAGGAAGATACCTCCGCTCACTTGAGTGGTACGGTTGAACGTCATGCAGGGGCTAGGGTTATAACCCTAGTGGCTTTGGAAAATGTACTTGAAGCCGTAAAAAGAGTGATTAAAATGATTAAGTGTTAACTTCTATAACTTTCCAAGGATTAGAGGGGGCTTGACCTGGATCAAGTACCCTAGGAAAGACATGGCAGTCACTTTTTCTCACTCCCTCAACGCCACCAGAAAGCCGGAAGGGAGGCACAAGGACTGGGCCGACCCTCCCCGTCCGACAGACAGGGCAAGCAGAAGAGGGCATTCCAGCAGGAGGCGCAGAGGGGTGCCGACCACATGGAATGGCCCTAGCAGCCCCCTGCGAAAGAACCTCGCAAAGTGCGCGCGAGACGGAAAACGGGGGGGGAAACGCCGAGACCACGGGAGCGCAAACACACAAACACAAAACAGGCACGCGGCAGGTACCAGAAGGGCAACAGGACCGAGCTCCCAGAAAGCACAGACCACACAGATCGGGGTACCGGCAGGCGAGGGCAAGGGACAACCGGACGGGATAACCCGCCACGCGCACCGCGAGAGACACGAGGGAGGGACAACAAGGGGGGAGGAAAGTAGCGGCACGAGCCCCGCCCCTCCGCCCTGCCGCGAGCCCCGGGCAAACGCCAGCAATGGACTGCACCCGCCAAGGCAGTAGTGGTGCACAACTACATGCAGCAGCGCTGTGGCTAGGCAGCCTCCGCGCCAGCCCTTGAAGTCCCACTGGCAACAAGACAGTAGCACGGGCCCGGCAGCACCAGCACCCTAGGCAACCATGCATCAGGGGGGCGACATAGTTGGTAAGCGCCTGCAAACCAGTTGCTCACAGCCACGCTGACTGGGGAGTGCAGAAATGGCGAAGCAGGGGAGGGAAGGGGGTCCAAGCCCTGTGATTCTGCGGGACTCCGCCACCAGGCAGGGGGTGTGCTTTGAAGGGCCCCTTAATAGGCCCTGGTGGGGAGAATATCACCTGGCCCCACCAAATAGCCTCCCGGGGTGGACAGGCGTCTAGTACCCGAAACCCCATGACTCCTTCATCTCTCAAACCTCAAATTTCAAAGCTTGAACAGCACCACCTGTGGCATTACAATGCAACACCCTTTACGTTTGTTTTGTAAAGTGCAACACAATTTTTTCAATGGTTTGTTTTCATTCACCCCTGCAGTCTAAAAAAAGATGGTTCCTTTGCCTCTGAACCCTTGCACACTTGCAGAGAGACTGACGTTAGTATTTGCCTTCTTGTAGAACAGCTTCTGCCCGTTGCTGCAGATAAACACCACCAACGGTGGCTGTTGTCGGTAGAACTCTCTGTCGCGTCGCATTTCACGGCTAGAGTGTTGGACTGCACGAAAACGCGGCACAGGCCGCTAGAAATATCCTCGGTGATCTGCTGTCCACTCAAAGGGCTTGCTCTATTAAGGTGCTCATGTACTTCACAACAGCGGCCTCCTCAATTGCCGTCAGTGTTTGTGGTCGGCTCATTCGGCGCAGAGGCTGATGCTCTTTTGCGTCTTGCAGTTGGCGTCCCCAGCTCCACACTGTTTGCTTCAGCGATCTGTCTTTCAGTGCTTCAAGGGCCGATGGTTATACACAGCTGTTTCCACAAGCTGCAGGGCTGCAGCTTTATCCTCAGAGGAACAGGTCGCTTCCGCTTGCCTTGCTGTCTCGGCTTCGTTGGGACCGGTAGTGCCACCTCCACTCTGAGACGCTGTGCTGCTTTGGGCACACGGTCTTGTACTGTGCAGCACCGAGGCTTTGCAGCCTTGCAATGCTGGCCATTCAGCCAAAATGGGAGCATTTGCATAATAATCAATGGAGATAACAAGAATAACACGAGTAAAAGCCACACAAGCCACGGAAAGCAATTCGAAGGCAATTCACCTCACGTCAATTTCCCTGCTCATTTGGGCATCCCCTTTCTTTCCGGGCACCGGTAATGTCGGCAGAGGGGGACTGGCTTTGCATCCAAAATTTGGACTGGAAGATGTGTCCATAAATGTGCCTTCCCGGATTGAAGTTGTCTGAACCAGGGTTGGTACAATACAGTACGTGTAATGTATTGTATCGTTCCAATACAGTACTATAATGTAATGTATTGTATCCGAAATCTTCCTAACAAAAGAAGTTATGTTCCTAGAGTTTGCAGCTAATCTGCTTTAGTGTACAACCTGCAATTGTTTGCCAAAACAATTTTTTGTCTTGTTTTTTGTTTTCTGGATACCTTTTGTTCTATATTTGTTTAACCTGGTTGATGACATCATCAGTGATGTCAGTGATGATGTCATCAGTGACATCACTGATGATGTCATCATGCATGACGTCATCAGTGATGTGTCCCATCACACAGCACCAAAAACAAACCTTTCACATCCACATCCTCAGGGCCAGGCCACCCAGATCCAGACTGCTGTCCACACTCGGTGGCTTAGCAAACTCACCTGTAGGTGGCATGCCACCAGGGGAGGTCCAGTCGAGTTTTCTAGACACCCCTCGGATGTTATTTTCCTCCTGAATTTTTGCAGATTTCAGAAGTGGCACCACGTGGCACTGGCCTGCTTGAGCAGCATTTCACACTTAACCTTGCTACAAAAACCAGTAAAACTGGCCAGGACTACAACTGCAAATATTGTGGTTATTTGGGCAAGGGCTGGCAAAGGCCTGCAAGAGCTCGTGCCCATTTGTCTGGGGAAGAGGGACATGGTGTTGCTGCCTGCCCCAATGTGCCCAAAGATGTCAAAGAGAAACTGTTGAAGGAGGCTGAGGAGAAGCTGAAGCAAAAAGAACATCAACAAAACAAAAAAGGGATTTTCCTGAGCCAACAAAGTCCTGATGCTGCTGCAGACCCAGCTCCAACGAAGCAGGCAACGTTGGACAATTTGCAGGAAATTCCGAAGACAGAGCATCATGTTTCCTTTGCTGAGTTCATGTACCACGCTGGCATACCATTTCATATCTCTGAAGATGTGATGCTGCGTCGCTACGTTGACAAACCGATCGAATGTGTGCAGGCTGGTCTACCAGGTTCTCAGTTGTATCCCCCCAACAGGCACAAGCTTGCTGATGGTTTGCTGGACACAGTTTACGACAACATTTCAAAGGAGATTGGCCCTGTGTTTGCTGCAGATCATCACACAGGGTTGGCAACAGATTGGTACTCGGATATCCGCAGGCAATCTGTCATCAATTACAATCTGATTGGGCGCCGCTTATAATAGTCTGGTGTACTACGAGATGCTTTTGTTCCAACAGCACGTTGCTGAGCATCAGGGACTTCCAGAACCTGAACACAAACAGGCACAGAGTATTGGACTCCAAAGGTGAAAGTTCTTGCACCAGCCTGGGCATTCAGCCACTTAATCCTGCTTTGATGACTCATGAGGAAGACCCACTGAAGAACAGTGAGATCAGGAATGATGTTGCTCAGGTTTTTGAATCCTTCGGTGGCAAGGAGCATGCTCAAACAGCCAAAATGCAACTGCAACAGTTCCTTATGAGGTGTGGAGAGTTCGCAGATGAACGCTTTTGGACCAAAGAAAGTCTTGCCCTTGGCGACCTCAATTGGTTCCAAGCTTTCTGCTACGAAAATTCAGTGCTGAGGGACATTGCGCTGCGCGTACATTCAACCCCTACAGTGGCCTTTGCTGCAGAGCGCAACTGGTGTCCGTTTGGTTTTGTGCACTCAAACAGTATGAACCGTCTGTATGGCCACAAGGTGGAGAAGCTTGTTTATATTTATCAGAACATGAGTCTACTGCGAAAGATTAGGGACCCAGTTTTCAGAGAGCCATGTGTGTTGCCTGACTATATGTTTGGCGAAGATGAGGAGGAGGAGGAACAGGAACTCAAACCTGTTCAGGCGCACTGTTTCTCCTGCTCTGTGATCCACCAGTTCTCCAGCTCCTGCTCGCTATCCCATAGCATCTTCAGTCAGACCTAGGACATGGGCGGTGGGCTCTCTTTTACTTGTCTCCAACAATACGACTCGTACTGGTGTCTGTGCCATTGCTCTGCAAACACGTGATCCCATTCATCCCATTCATCGCACTTATCAGAACCTGTCCCATCTGCGTCAGCGTTCTGAGCGAGACAGTTGGCTTTTGTGTGGTTTGTTTGGATACCTTCAGACTGTTGTATGCTGCTCGTAGCGTTTCCTTGACTGCACGCAGATGTTGTTTGTGGCATTCTACATCTCTGCACGCAAAGTTCGCGACGGCTTTTTCTCGGCGCGCAAGTGTTTCCAAACGACGACAAGCATACCGTACGATGCGCAATGGCAGTGGGGACGCAGCGGTGCTATTCGTTTGGAAAAAAACGTCTCAAATTGCAACTCGGTTTTTATGTCAGAACTAATTTAAAGCAATATGTCGGGAATCAACAGTGAAAATTTTGGTGCATGCAAAATGTCGGCAGCCTGCACAAACATGAAACTCTCGCGTTTTCTTAGTTTTTAGCCTCATTTTCTGTGGCGGCACGCGCGTCTGGCGCCAGTCGGTGGTCATCCCAGCAGTACAGTATTGTATTCTCGCGGTACAGTGAGCGTATATATACGTTACGCATATATATACGCCGTCTTTTCCAACCCCTCGTCTGAACGTGTCGCTTGTCCTGTACGCATGTTTTCTTCTGCTTCATGTGGGCGGGTACTTGTGTATTAGTGTGTTCATCAGAGCAAGGTGAAAGGGTATGGGCTGCCTTAGGAGAGGACTGTAAACACCCTGTATGTGCAACACAAGATGTTGCAGTGTCAAATAAAACATTACAGCAATCGCACATTGTGCATTTTTTGTTCATCCTGCTGCACTGTAATATGCATTTCTAATCTACAAAATTCTTATTGTACTGCACAAGTCTCTGGTTACAATGCTATCGGATGAACATTCTGGTTCTTTGTGAGTGTGTATGCAATGTGTGGAGTGGCCGTGTAAGCAATCCAAACCTCGAGGATCAAGAGGATGGTAACTAACAGTGGTTCTATTACAAAGATAAAGGCACTAAGCTCCGTCTGATTACACTGCATCAAGTTGCGTGATAGACGGAGACAAGTCTGCTTTGTTCGGGCTTCGACTGAATTCAAGATATGATGACACCATTTGGCGCTGGAGCGCAGACAGCAAGGCTGAACTGTTTGAAAAGAAAATGACTGTGGATCGCCACGAAACAGAGATGATGCTTCATGGCCACACCTTGCAAAGCGCGTCAAAAGATTGAAGCACACGGCTTTGAGGAGCGGGACGAAGTCAAGCAGCGGCTAGTGCTCTTTCTGTTGCCCATTTTGCGACGATGTGCTACTTCTTTGTTGTTGCAGCTCGAACAGTTCGTAAAGGAGACACAACATGAAATCTTGGCGCTGCATAGCACTCCCGTTGGTGCACGGCGTTCAACGCAACTGGGCAGCACTAAGGACTAATTCTGAAAAGTGCGCTGGCCTGAGACCTCTGTCGGAGCTGCAACACGAAGGTGTAGAGCCCCGAGCGCGTGCTCTTGGCTCTATGGCACGCCATTGCAAGTCGCTGTTGAGTGCATGCAACATGTATGCACCAGATTTGTCACTAGGGAGCCCCAATATACTCCAAGTGGTCAAGAAGTCCCGTCGCAACCCTCCCTCAAAGTACAGTCGGTGCGCTGGACAGCAAGTTCATCCCCGACAAGCAGAGCCGTCCTAGCTCTAGGTGTTGGACATCATAGCGCGGGGGGGTAATGGTGCTGGACCCTCAACAAGTCCAAAGGAAAATGTTGAGGCACTATCAGCGCTGAGTGTAAACGTGCAACGTTACGTGGGCTTTGTCAGTGTGCAATGTGCTTGTTCAGCACTTGCGCAGTTGCACGTTTGTTCGTTTTTTTGAGGGCCCTTCAGCTGCGCTTGCATCCTCTCCGATTTCGAGTTTCTGATTTACATTTTCATGGCATGAAAAAATAACCCTGAAGGCGAAGGCCACAGCAAGCAATAATTTATTACAACTTCACTTGTGCTTAGCCACTGAGGCAGGCGTTTGCCTGTTTTTTGATTGTTTTGCCTCCGGGTACCTGTTTTGCGCCAACAGCCTTATTGTATGCATATAAAGTGCGTCCCGGAGGTTACATGAAAGGTGACGCTTTTTGTTGAGAGTTTTCAGTGGGTACACACTGTTGTATGAGTCCCATATTACACACGTTCGGGCGTATGCATAAACAACCCGTGCTGCATGCACACTATTGGACATACAGCACAGCACCCTACACAACACCGAACGCTACTCCATTTGCACAGCACTATGGCATATGCCTACACCAACAACGGTTGGATGCCCATTTGTTCGGGATGTTGTCTTGGTGCCTAAGGTAGCAGTTTGTTTCCGCTTTTATGTATGTATGTTACCGAGGCATGATTATGCATTGTCAGGTTGTGTGCACACTGATCTAGCCGTTGTGTTTTTTCTGTAGCGCTCGAGGACATCCAGAGCTGTGTGATGCCCTCTCAGTGCCACAGAGATACTGTACTCTCTCTTTTTTTTTCCTCATCATCTTTTATTTCCGTTTTCTATTTTTTTGCAATGTAGAATTATCTGTCCTGCGCCCCTACTGTGTTTATCAACGCATGTTTTGGCAGTCTGTTCTTCACCATTTCAGCAGCGGTATGCATGGCTGTTTTTTCCAGCCGCGAGGACAACCCGGCGGCACCGCCGCCTCGGGCCCCGTGTCGTGCACCAACGTGGGCGCTGCCAGTCGAGGGGGCGGACCCCACGATCTACGTTCCAGACTACAAACATTATGACGACGCACCACGGGGCAGTCGACCCCCTGTCGGCAATCTGCCAGACAGTTTGGGCCCGGTGAGCACCATGAACCTCAACATCTGGTGCACCACTGTATTTGCGCTCACCAACCACCTCCCGTTCACCTTCGGCTGGCTGGTGGGGGACGCGGACTGGGCGATGGGGGTCGTACGCGGCGCCCATAGCAACGAATGCAGGGATTTCCTCGACCGCAGCGGGGCCCTGACTGAGGGGGCGCGCGAGAGGCTGATGGCGGCTTAGCTCACGTGGAGGGGGATTACCCTCCCCCGCAGCCTCCCGTAATTGGCGCGGCGCGCCCAACAGCCGCACATCGCACCGCCGCGGCTGGGCACGTACGGCAATGCGGTGGTGCCCGGCACCACAGCACCTCCACCTCCACCCGGAGAACGGCGACCATCACCACCACCCTGCACTGGTTGAGCGCCACAGCGGCAACCAGGGCCACAAATGTGCGCGCTCTGGCACCATCAGGGGTCGGCGCGCCACAAAGCCGGACGGCCTCCACGGCCTCTGGCGCATCCACCTCCGTGCCCCGACGCAACCGTCAACTCACCACGCCGACCGCAGGCCACCGACGCCACACGGACTACGGGCGTTCCGGCACCATCGGGGGCCGGCACGCCACAGAGCCCCCGACAAGAACGTGCGTCCAAACGGGCGGCGCAACGACACCAACCACAACACCACGCAGCCACGGCGCTCCGGGTGCACCGGGCATCACCTGCTGGGAGGGGACCCGTGCCCAGCCCCAAGAATAGGGCGGCAGCAGGCACCCGACCCGAGCAACCCCTTTCCAACGTACACCCGCAAACGAGCCCAGGCCGGGGCCGCCTAGGCTACCCAGCTCCACAACCCCAAACACCACCCGACGCGTCCACACGCGGCCCCCAGCCGCCAGCCCGCCAGGTGGCGGCAACACAGGCCCATCCGGAGCGCCGCCCACACCACGGCCCACCAATCTGGCCGACGGAGGGCCCCACACCCGCACCGTCCGAAGGCCCTCCCACAGAGACATGTACCGCTACCCCGACCGACGCTGTACGCCCCCAGGCCGGCAACCCCACCGAGAGCACCAGTCCCCAAGCTCCGGCGACACCCAGCACATCGGCCCCGGGGTGCCACCCGCCGGCCCCGGCACAAGCCGAGCCGGCCTCCGAACAGCACCACGACCCACCAGCCTGGCCGGCAGTACAGTCCACAGAAACGCCATCTAGCAGTTGCCCGGCCCGCAACCCGGGCCCGGACCCAGACCCGGACCCGACGCGCGCCACCGACCCGGCTGGCACCCCGCGGGCGAATGAGCCGGGTCGCGAGCTACCGGCGGGGATCCCACATCCCAAGGGCGGAACACAGGCAGCCGGGCCCGCCTCAGCGTAGGGCGCTGACGGCACACGGGCACTGGCAGGCCACGTGGGAGGCCAGCCTGGGCCAACATCCGTGGCGGAGGGCCACAACCAAGAGGCGGCGCAACCAGCGGGCGGCGCAGCCATGCCGGCTGCAGCGCCCGCCCAGCCACACCGCGAGGAGCCCACGGTGCACGCCAGGAAGGAGACATGGGGACCCCCGCGGCGGACGGAAGCGCCACTGCCCGCGGTGGACCTGCCCGCCCGAGGACCACCCCAAGCAGAGATACCTAACTGGGGGGCGGACCAGCCAGAGAACCAGCGTGCCAGCCCGCCGGACATGGCAGCAAGCGAAAGCGACGAGGCATCGGACGCTGACCAACCTGGTACGGGACCTGGCGAACCGCTGCCAGACGCCGAGCATGCCGCCGGCCTCTCCCCACCAACCGCCCATTGACGCCGCCCCCTTCGCGGCCCTTCACAGCAACGCAGGCGCGCCGGGGAACGCCGCGTCCGGGAAGGCGCCACCACAGGGCGGACTTGGAGCCCACGCGAAGGTCAAAGCCCGAGAGCCAAAACCAACATGCCGAAGCGCGCAGGCAACAGGGAAACGTCGCCCGGCGGGCACAGTCGCGACGAAGATTCTTTCGCTGCCTTCATGGAGTCCTGCAGGAGTGACCCCCACAGGGACCTGGCAGCTGATGCCCCGCGCGGCCACCCGGAGCCCCGAGGCGACCATACAGAGGGCACACCCCTCACGGTGTCCCGCCAGTCACACCTGCAGCGCGATTACACCGCCCTGTGCATGCAAACTGGGCATGCTGCCGCCACGGATAACGGGCCCGCGACCGCAAGTGGGGCAGTGGACCAGGCCCCCGACGAGCGCAGCGCCCAAGGGGGCGGAAAGCGTGTGGAGGCGGGCACCAACACCACTAGCGAGCGTACCGGCCCGCCACCGGGGAACATCCCCTCCTGGGGGCGGGGGCATCCCGACTACGCGCGCTAAGAAGGCGACGCCTGCCACCCCAGCGCCCACGCGAAACAGGCAGCGGCCCAAGACCTGGGCCTATGGATCGACAGGCTCACCACAGGGGAGCAGCTCGCCCTGGCAGTCGGCATCCTAAGGCTGCTTACTTCGCGGTCCCGCCACGTCGAAGAAGGGAACCCGCACCATGGCAGACATCACCTTCGGCCTCCGGGGGGAACAGACTCCCCCCACCACCATGCACCACCCCGGCCCGTGGCACTATGTGGCCACCCGGCTCATGGCGCATATGGGCGCCTACAGGCCCGACAAAATGAACGGGCTACACTGGCAATGGCACCAACGCGCAGCCCTGCGCATCCGTACGCCCATTCAAAGTCATAACATCTGGGCCATCCCTGGGTCCCCAGGCTACCAGGGACACGCCTCCTGCCAGCAGCTACCACGGTCCCAAGAGGTTCCGGGGCCCCCCAGGCAGGCAGCACGCCGTAACTCCCCAGGACGCCACCAGGGGCGACCACCCGGGGTGCGTTCCCCCCGGGTCACATACAGAAGTCCCATCCGACCGTTCGCCCCGCAGAGGGACCAAGGCAGCCCTCAGACCCCAGGGGTGCAGGGCAGCACGCCGGAGCGGCACCAGGGGACAAGGAACCCTGGCCGCTCCCGGCGCCGCAGCCGCACGCCACCTCCCGCAGCACGGACAGTCGTCTTCCACGAGGGTATGGACAGAGGCCATGGAGGCCCTAACGACCCCAACGCCCACCGGACATCATCTGCCACCGATCCCCAACGCCGGTCCAAGAGGCCCTGCGCCGAACCGGCGCACATCCCCACCATTCCCACGCCAGCCGAGCGAGGGGGACAGGCAGTGCTCCACACAGACCCCCACCAGGCAGCAGAGGGAACGTCCAACTCGTCCGCCGCCTCCCTCCCAGAGTCGGCGGCCAGCCCGCTGCCGGGGGGACAGCACGCCACAGACACACGGCCAAGGGCACCCGCGGCCAACCAAAGGCCCGAACAGGGGGTGGGGGGACATTCGCCTCAACCCCCCCCCCCCCCGCGAGCGGGGCGCGATGCCACCGGTCCCGGACACGGGCCCCGGCCACCCGACCAACTGGGCCCGTACACAACGGGGTTCCCCACCCCAGCTGCAACACAGCCAAACTGCCGGAGCGAGTTATAAAAACTGCAGGTACAGTGTTTAGGGCACTCTGGTTTCATTTGCGATGTTGTCTTCTGATTCTTGTCTCTACAGAATGCCGGTGGTCTGTTATTGTCCGGACAGCTGGCCTGTCGCCGTCGCCATCGCCGAACGTCTCAGGTTTTCACGAAACATTCAATGTTGATCGGATCTTGTGAGATTATCGTCCTGATTTGGAAATTTCTGGATGTCGTTTTAACAATAGAATTATGGGATGCCTGAATGTAGATTTTCAAGCGGAATTTCAGTGCTGTGCGCATTTCATTCATGTACATTCAATCAATGCGCATTATTAGCCATGTACCCTGTCATGCGTGCTGAGTTTGGTGATTGGTTTAGGATAGGAGTGGAATGGTTTGGTCCAAGCATGCATTCTTTCAATCATGCATGTTCTCCACACATGCATAGAAATAGTCGATGCATAATATTGGTGTTGATGTATCCCAATGGATATATGTTTCTCTTTGTTGCTTCCTTTATTTCCTCATAGACATGTAGTAGGCGGAGCTGAGCCTCGCCATTGTGTGGGGGCGACACAATGGCTGGATGTGGCCGGAGATGAGGCGCGGGGACCTATTGGTGTTGATATGGAATACTCGAGGTTCAACCAGGTACGGCATAGAGAATCAAGATGCACTTATGCCGGACTGAGGAGTGCATTGCCTCAATGTGGGATTGTTGCTCTTGATTGTTGCTTCCCTTTGTTTGTTGTTTGCTTGATCGGTTGTTATTACATTTTCAAGAGAAACTTATTTTGCTCGTTTGCTACCAAACCCACTCCCAAAATATATGAATACATGTTAACATACACACACATGCCAATTTATTTTAGATTGTTAGCAAGTTACAAAAGGAGTCGTCTACCTTTTCATCTTTCTGGCAGCAGAGGCTTGCCAAATTTTTGGTTTGCCCATTTTTGAAATTTTGATTTGTCAAATCCGAAATTTTGGACTTTCTTGTGTGGACTCCTTTCCCTACGGTACACTTCGTTTTGAGTTTGGGATCTTTGCTTGAGTTTTGGTTGTAGTGTTGGTTTTGTTTCTTGTACGACTTCTTTGTGCCCGGCGAGTATAGCGCTTCCTCTTGGGCGCAATACAAGTCCCAAGATGTGCTTGCACTTGGGCACAAGAAACAAACAAGTCCCCGTCGATGGCTTTGAGATGATCGAGAGTCTCTAAGGACCGGTGGTATTACCCGCGCACCTCTGAGACTAATCCCGAGGTTCCCAAACCTCCTTGTCTCTTGTTGGTTTTTGTTGGCCTAGGAGAGAAACATTTGGGATCTTTTGCCGAACCTTCCATTTTTGAGTTGGTTTTGTCTTGTCTTTTTGTGCTTGCTGGTTTGATTGTTTTGAAATTTTCTTGTGTACTCGACGTGTTGCCCAAAGACAAGACAGTAGTGGGTACTCATGCCCCTATTCTCGTTTAAATTGTGTACCCCGTCAATGTCGCCATCCCTTATTCCTTTTGTGAACTCCCGTATTCCCGGAATTCGGCTATGCATTGGTTCCTTGGATCCCCACACCATGATCGTTAAAGCCGACGTTGGGTTATGACGAGTCAGGTAAGTTGACAAATATGGTGCAGCAAGTAAGATGCTTTTGCAATCGACGCACTTGCTTGCTTAACGGATCGTCACTACGGGCTGATGCATGGCTATCACCGGCTCGCTCGTCGAATGGTCAACACCAAACGAGGTGGGGAGGTCGATGAATGAACGATTCTTGCTTCTTGGGGAACAGACATGATTCAATGAAGCCAAGCGGCAATTCGTTGCCCCGAAGAGATCTCCACCGATACCACACTCTTTCCCTACGTCACTCATGACCATATGGAAGATTACGGTTGGGGTTGACATTTGTGAGCGCAATCTTGGACTACCGTACGAGTGTACAACGAAATGGCTAAGGATAGAGCATGCACTCTCGTACTTGCCTGCGTTGACCTATTCTCAGATTGGCAAGCAGGTGGATAGCATGATCCACCAAGCCGTGTCTCCTTGCCTGGAGTTCTCCGCGGAGGACAGCAGCTTCGTGTCCAACAACAACACTGCCCGCGTCGTCAACTCCGCTGCTGGTTACTATGAAGAACATTACCGGGCTCCGTGAAAACTGCCCATGTTGGACTGCATTGACCCCAGCCAGGTGTTTCACGAAGTTGCTGAGTGCTGCAGGACCTATCCTGACTGCTACATCTGCCTGGCCGCCTTCGACTCTGGCGTCAATGGTGAGAAAGTGGACGAAGTCCAGGACGAATAGGAACATTCGTGAAGAACAGTGGGATTGGAGGAATTTTAACATAATGGGGAGATCTGCATTTTGCTTCGTTTCATGTTTTTGTACATACGGTTGGTACAGTTACTCGCATTCTCAGTTTCTCTCTGGGATTTGCTACCGTTCTGGGTAGTCGCCCTGGTTTGGGTTTGTTTACTCTCACAGAAAATTTCAGTGCGCTGCAAGTGTAGTGCAGGGGTGTTGGTTATTGGTGTAAAGACAAGGAGAATACACCGCCGTCGCCATACGACAACCATTGTTTCTTGTCGTATATAGCAGTTATTGCTTCGCGGAGCGTGCGCGGATGACAAATGGTGCTTGCATTGCAGAAACCCCGTCTGTGCCGGACGCCTTCCTGGCTGAAATGCCAGTGGCGAGTTCGCTGCGGCGTTTCCCACGGTGTCCGTGCATGGAGACAACCAGGAATCCAGAAATCCCTGTCCAGGAATTGACTCGAGGGATGTATTCGGTCAGATGTCCATTACCTTTTGTGGTCACCAAGTGTTGACTGTGTCCACTCTCTCTCCATTCCCGGTTGATGCCTTGAGCACTGTGGGTTGTTAATGCTAGGAACTTGGAAGATCCTCATCACATCCACCGTCTGTCCCAGGATTGAGTCTATGGCCCTTGACCCCGAGGTCAGAATTTGAGGCCCGAAAAGGATACCAAGCCTGCGCCAGACCACTTACTCCGGTAGAACAAGGGTGTTTCACGTGTGACTGAATCAGAGCGATTGACATTGGGTAGTTGGGTTCTGATTAAAAGGCCATACATATACTAGATGTGCTTACGGGGCATGGCGCCGCTGGCTGCAGCAGCCGGGACCTGAATTCCCCTTTGCGCAGGACATGCCCATGAATGAAATTGCTGAGTGGTTGCCTGTGGCAATCAAGATTGCGGGTGCAAATGTGACGTCCGGCTACCAGGGCTATTCTCTGCTTCACTGAGCTTCCCCTGTTTGTCTGCATTCGGCCTGATCCTCCCAGATTTTTTCTTTCCGCTTACTGGTCATCAAGAATACGAAGAGATCCTCTCTGCGAGGAGCATTTACAGCTTTGTTGTTAGCTGACTCCCCTGTCTTTCTGACTACGTTTCTGATTGAGGGGGAGCCATACTAGCAACCTTGCTGCTGATTCTGTGGCTGCTTTAGCAACGATGCCACACAGTCTGTTGGCACGTGTTTCAAATACTGCCTCAGAACCTTGATTGGTGTTAGCATTCGTTTTCTTGCCTCAGGATCCTGGGTCTCTCATTTGCGGTGCTACGGTTTTTTTTTGCTCTGATTCGTGGAGCCAATCGTGTGAAGATAAGGGGCGCGCTCCCATCTTGCGTTCTGCCCCCGTGGCTTGAGTGCCTGACCCCGTGAGACGCCAACAGTGGGCACCCTGGAACACGTACTGGGCCACGTCTCAGATCCAAGGGCGTGGACACAAGAGGATAGACGTGCATACACACGTTGAAGGCCGCCGCTCCACCATCAGGTACCGCATGTCCTGGGCAGGCGAGATTGAACTAACTGAGCCGAGTGAGTAGATAGGGTTGCGATTACTCACTGAAGCACTGAGAGTAGGGCTAGTGCAAAGCCAGTGGCCGTACACAAATTACGACACCTCTGAAGGTGACTGGCCTGTGTCCAGTCAACGTCCGCTGGCCTCTTGGAACTGAGCACTCTTCAGCGGGCCAGTATGACTAAACTGGAAGCGGACCCAGTACTACTGTTTCCTCAGAGCAGATGGGGTATCAGTGCACGTCCTATGACTCGACTGACTCGAAGTTCACTCCTGCGGTACGAGCCCCGGCGACACCCCCCCTGGTGTGGCACCAGTGTCCAGCCCCCCGACCTGGCTGGAGGGTGTCTGTACGCCCACAGCCCACGAGGGCGCCCCAGGTTGAGGCGATGGCACTGGGTTCCCCCCGGGGGCGGAGGCTGGCCCGGGCTGTGGCACCACGGCGTACAACTGGCAGAACTGCGTAATGTCTGTTGTCTGTTGCCTGTTGCCTGACGTCAGTTTATTTTCAGTGCAGACCTAGAAGGACAAGATGCAGCCCCAGTGAACACATGAAAAGAGGTACAGGTTGGATTTGTGTTCTCGCTTCAAGAAACATGTTTGGCAGGGTATTGGAGCAAGTTATGAAGGGTTTCCGAGCCGCCAGCTGGTGGTACCAGACTTCTTTGCAGGTAGCGTGTTCTGCAACTGGGCAGCGGTTGGGAATACAACCTACGAACAAATTGGTGTGCAGGCCCAGGTTTCCAACCTCGTCCGCGGAAAGATTGTTGATGCCACTCGCGGACATGGCTCAGAAATGGCCTTCTACTCAGGATCCACCACTGGCGCATCCAAAAGTAACACAGTTTGCTCTGTGTACGCTCCCATTGCATGGCAGGTTGACCGCAAGTGCCGGCCTATCTCCGCCTCATCCTGCGACAAGATGTGCGCTGATATGAAAGCGGAGCGTGATGTTATGTCCTCGGTCCTCTATACCCCTGGCTCTCGTGTGTTGGTTGCTGATGCTTTGGTGTGCTTGGTACCCCCGTGGGTACACAGTCAGGTTTCCCTACCTGCATGAACCAGTTTTTGGTTCAGAAAGTTTTGTCCGGCCCTTTTGCCCTATCTCGTTTGACCATATTTTGATAGGTCTTAAGAAGATTTTGGGTCAGGCAGTTTTAGCCCAGACGCCGGGCGGTGGGGAATGCAGAAAAAAAAATTTGCTTTGCACCTCGCACGGCTACACACTTGCCGCGATGCATGCACGCCTGATCTGGCCCTCTGTCCTACTCCAGCGCTTCACTTGGGCGCTATCCATAAAACAGCAAGAGTGCGCTTGCTAACCCATTCCTGAGAGCCCAAGCACGTTACATGTGGCTCAGTCAGAACTGAGCTTTGCAGACGTGGGCGTCGTTGCCACTATTGGCAGGCTATTTGTTAGTCATGGTTATTTGTGCTCTGTAGGTCATCTGTGGTGCACCGCAGTTTTGGTTTCACTGCAAACTGGCCTTGCTACTGCATGTTTTAGCCTTGCCTATCTGTAGTTTGTTTTACTGATTGGTTCGCGGAGACATCCGAATTCAGAGGTGGGAAACGGTCGTTGTGGGGGCCTTGGTAGCCCTTGGAGGATCTGCCCACCATGGTTTGCCTTGCTTTGGGTCGCAGCCCTTGTCGGTAGGTAGCCATCCCGCAAACCGGATATTCCGAAACGCATTTTATCCAGTTCTGTTATACACATACTGCCCGAAGGACCTAGAGGCATGAGCCCTCCTCTAGTATGACTAATTACTCTGCTTTATCTACTCTTACTAGACTGTCGCGCCTTGCCCCCTACTGTGTTGGGTAGTGCTGTCTAAGATTGTGTAGGAAGTTGTGTGTAGGACCTTTAGAAAGTTCACATTTACATATAAGTAGTGCTGGTACTAACTGCAGCTACACTGCAGCGCAACGTTTCTGCAGCCAGGAGCTGGTGATGCTGTAAGGCTTTGGGACACTTGACAGCGTTGCAGTGAAGTAAGCTCTTCAGAGTTTTCTGTGCTGGGGTACAGTGTATGCTGATGCCCCCTTTCAAAGACTCTATTTGACGTGCCTAGTGTTGCTGAGGGGTGACAGTGACGCCTGTGATACGTACCAGGCTGACAACCCTGACACCTTCGCCGAACTGAGGGTGAATGAGACTAAGAGCTTCTTGTTGTGCTATTACATGCAGGCTATTGTGATCTCTCAGGGAGGAGTCCAGTACTCCCACATTTCCGAAAGATACAGCACCAGCGGTCCGTGCCCTCCCCTGCATGGTACCCCAGTGGTTATGCTCACTGCCTGTGGTCGTGTGTCTCACAATTAGGCTTCATGGTACAGCACCCCAAACTCAACACGTGCTTTGGGGAACATCACCTCGAGTTGCTGGTACAGCGTGAGAAAACCAGTCCCTCTCCGATTTATGTGGTGTGTAGTGTGTAGTTGACTGTAAATGGCTTACGCTTGTCTCGTTATGGCTCTGCCTGAGCCTGCATGTATGTCATTCGGTCATGTGGATGATGTATGGACTACTGTCCTGCTGTTTTTCTATTTGTTTCTCCACCTTTGGCAGGTGGACCCTTCTTGTATGGAAGTGGGAGTTCCGTATAGCCAGTCTTCTCTGCTATTTTCGTCATAGACTGAAGTGACCAACCTTTCTTCTTTCTCGGTTACCCCTTTGTTTCCTAACGGAGAGTCATGTATTTGAGTGAAAGCTTACTCAATGCTTACTGGGATTCAGAGGAGTTTGATGTACATTGTGCTCACTTATTGATAGTTTCGGGTCAATATGATACGGTGCGCATGGCTTTAGGCCTACAGGTACTACAAAATAGGCGGGAGCGGCGCCTGAGTTGGTCCAAAGTGTTGGCTTCAGGACAGCCCCCACATCTCTTTCAGAATGCGGGGGGGAAACTGCTGCTGTTTTGTCCAGATGGGCGATCCAGTGTTGTCTGAACCTCATTTGTGGTGAACATGTCCAGGATTGCTTGTCCTGAACCAAAGTCCAGGCTGTACCTCCTGTTGGATGCCTGAAGTACCTTACTACTAGGCGTTGCCTGTTTGATAACGCCCAGGCCACCATGTCTTCTGTCGTACTCTTGTTCGCGGTTCAGTGGGTGTTTTCTGTGCCGCTCCACTATGAGTGCCTCTTCAAAGCAAGATTGGGGCTTGGCGGGACTGTGAGAAGTGGCAGTTGCTGTGCATTGGTATCCTGTTTGGATATCCCAGGCCTGACGTCCTGACGCCCACGATTAGACCACAAGATATTTTGCTGAGTACGATTGCATTTTACCAGCTGAATAGCCCATAGTTTTTCTCTCTCCTGAAAAAGCGTCACCTTCCCTATGTACTGTTTTCTGTTCCCTCACTGGAGGGACTCAGACTTGTCCCTGATGAGGACAGTGAGGTGTGCAGCTTTGTTTGTCTGCATGTTTTCATCACGGTTGTAGGCCCGGACCACAGGTACCACCCTATTTCTGGTTCTGTTATATGGAGGTTGACCCTGTCTACCGTGCAGAGCAGTTTCCTTCTTCCTAGTTCATTCTCTAGTTATTGCTCTGTCTGATTCTTTGCTGCTACTTTGTGACACCCTGAGCGTATGTCTCTCCGTATTCCAGGTAAGTGACGTGTACAGGACAGTCGTGAATTGTCTGCCACGGGTCCACTGAAGTGACTGTCAGTGGTACTTTGTTTGGTACTTAGTAGTCAAGACACAGCCTTTGGCAGGACACCACCTTCTTGCCAGGGACACAGCCTGATTTCTTCTTGAAGTCCTGCCTTGTTTGTTCAGGACAAACAAACGTTAATCTCCTTTCAGTATCGTGTGCGCTGAGGTATACCGACAACCATCCATGTTAAGCTATCACCTCTGGTTGGTCACGGAGGACACCCGCCGAAACCCATGTTAAGCGTCCACCTCTGGACTTTTCTGTTGCAGCCGTAGTGGGATACCGATACCTAGGGGCTTCCCGATGCCATGAGCATGATAACAATTTTCAGTCCCCGACCGTACCCGAAAGTGCACAACTCAAGTCGTGGAGACCTCTGATGGAGGCAGAGTGCGGGGATCACGTCTGGACACTGGTCGAGATAGCCAGAAGTGTAAGTCTGACGAGACTATTCTGGTCACTCGCTGAGCAATTACGTCTAGACAGGGTCGAGATAGCCAGGAATGTAAGTCTTATAAGACTCTCCAAGGCTACTCGGCGAGTTGAGATATCCAGGATCGTAAGTCTGTTAGGACTGTCCTGGAGACTCGACGAATTCAGTAACCTTCTCAAGTTAACCTCTGAGTTGCCAGGTAGCAGGTGTGCGTACAGGTCTGAAACCGCAATGGTTTATCGACGCTGTCATCCCCTGTCATACCCAGAGCTAAGGGCTGGATGTAATCGGTCTGTGCTACAGTAACAACCCATGACGTACGCGACGCACAAGACCAAGCCCTAGCTGCTGTCATTACCCTAGAATGCCTTCTGTAGGTCTGGGTTGACGAAGGAAGGGAGGAGCAAGGGTAGTCAAGTTGGGGAGTCGACCAGCATATCAGACAGCCTGTGAGAAAAATACCCTTTGCCCAGCAGTGATTGATCACCACTGCACCTGGGGGGTGAATGACCATTAAGTCATGTATCCAACGTGCTGTTTTCAGCTTGTTTCGGGTCCCTGCCCCCTGTGATACCTTCTTGTTTTTTGTGGTGTGAGCTATCCCAGACCGCCTGAAAGCGAGTCATGACGGCCGTCAATAATGGTCCTTTGGGACTGACTGAGATGGCACGTGACTTGTTTTGCATATGTAAAAGGGAAGCCACCAACGCACCCTTGATTCACCTGTTTCTACTAGCTGTGTTTGTAGTGCTGTTGTCTAAGTCTTTTAAGAGCAGGATGTGCTTTGCTTGTCATTTAACAGGAATTTACTAGATGTACTGTGAAGGGATGTTCACTGAGAGTACCATGCGCCTTGTTTTGTTTATGCCTGTCGTGTATGGTGTTTGCCAGGCCGGGCAGCCAGCCAGTGTCGTATGAGTCGAGCCTTTGTGTAAATTGCATACAAACGTAAGCAGGGCTGACTTCTGATTTTGCCTCGGCATACTGATGTCAGAATTCCGACTGTGGGTAGTGTATCTTTGGTGAACCTAGCCTGTTCAAGGTTAGTGGTCCTCCTCTGGTGTCTGACCTTCTTCACTTGCTGTATGCAGACTTCAGTGTGTATTTGACTTCTGTGCTGCACGCGTCCGATGGATGTCAGGTGTGTTGCTCGAGAACCAGTCCCAGAGCATGCTTTGCCACAGGGTGCTGCAGGTTCACCCTGAGGACATAAAGGGGGACTTTTCTTTCAGTCTGACGGATCCATTGAGCGCAGATTGCTGTTTGTTCCTCTGATTTTCATGCTCAGTTGGAGTACGATGTCAAGTCATTTTTCTGTTCATTCAAAGCAGGGCTGCACGACTGTCTCCAGGTTGTGCTTCGTTGGTCTGTTCCTTTGTGACAGGTACTTCTGTGTTCATTTTGCATTTGCCAGATATCCAAAAGCCTACTGGAGTTTGTAACCCTTCTGAGGTCTCCAGAATGCAGAGCACTTACATGATGATGTGTTTTTGCAAGGCAAATTTGGCAGATTTCGCAGACAGTCGTTTTGCAGTGCTTGCAGCCCTCGGGTACCCCTGTGCCTAAGAGTTTCGCCAGAGCTTCGTACTCGGGCATGAACCCTCATGAATTTTGTGTTTCCTGTTATTCCCTCTGCAGTTGCACTGGTAACTGCTGCTGTTGGTTGTCGGCTTGCCTAAGACTTTAGTTGCAAGGATTCCAAGGGAGAGGATTCCAGAAATTTCAGGGAGGACCACGTGTCTGAAGACTGGTGTTCTGAACCCCCTGGGGTGGGAGCTGGAAGACTCTCAAAGTCTGCGAGAGATGCAGAACTTTCCGTGAATTGCCTTGATTGCCATTGGCATGGGGGGAGGCTCAAGAGCCTGTTATGCAGGCAAATTTGTTTCAGACTGTCGTGTTGCTATCTTGTCTGCTGTCTAATTTGCCCGGGCGCAATGCTTATGGCTTTCATACCCCCTATGCCCCTGACCAGAGCGCCCCCTGAGACATCCTTACCCTTTGGTGCGTCGTCTGGGGGGGAGTTATAAAAACTGCAGGTACAGTGTTTAGGGCACTCTGGTTTAATTTGCGATGTTGTCTTGTGATTCTTGTCTCTACATAATGCCGGTGGTCTGTTATTGTTGGGACAGCTGGCCTGTCGCCGTCGCCATCGCCGACGTCTCAGGTTTTCACGAAACATTCAATGTTGATCGGATCTTGTGAGATTATCGTCCTGATTTAGAAATTTCTGGATGTCGTTTTAACAGTAGAATTATCGGATGCCTGAATGTAGATTTTCAAGCGGAATTTCAGTGCTGTGCGCATTTCATTCATGTACATTCATTCGATGCGCATTATTAGCCATGTACCCTGTCATGCGTGCTGAGTTTGGTGATTGGTTTAGGATACGAGTGGAATGGTTTGGTCCAAGCATGCATTCTTTCAATCATGCATGTTCTCCACACATGCATACAAATAGTCGATGCATAATATTGGTGTTGATGTATCCCAATGGTTACATGTTTCTCTTTGTTGCTTCCTTTATCTCCTCATAGACATGTAGTAGGCGGAGGTGAGCCTCGCCCATGTGTGGGGGCAACACAATGGCCGGATGTGGCCGGAGATGAGGCGCGGGGGCCTCTTGATGTTGATATGGAATACTCGAGGTTCAACCAGGTACGGCATAGAGAATCAAGATGCACTTATGCCGGACTGAGGAGTGCATTGCCTCAATGTGGGATTGTTGCTCTTGATTGTTGCTTCGCTTTGTCTTTTCTTTTTTGCTTGATCGGTTGTTATTACATTTTGAAGAGAAACTTATTTTGTTCGTGTGCTACCAAACCCACTCCCAAAAAATATGAATACATGTTAACATACACACACATGCCAATTTATTTTAGATTGTTAGCAAGTTACAAAAGGGGTCGTCTACCTTCTCATCTTTCTAGCGCGAAGGACGCACCCCGACAACTGAAACACAATGCGAGGGCCCAGGAGCGGACGAAGAAAGGACAGCAACCTCCGGGCCTCAGAAATTCGGTGACAAACCACCCACCGCCGCGTCCCGTTCGATGCTTCAGCAACGGGAGCCCTCCATGGGGAACATGCCTGGGGGACACCTTGGCACCACCCCAGGGCACCCCTCCCCGACTGGCACCACACTGGACCAGGACCGGGAGACCATGCCCCCCTGCCATCCACGGGCCACCACAACGGAGGAACACAGACCCCTTTGACGACGTGGAACTGAGGGCGGTTTAAGACACCCATGCCACTTCACCCTCGAGCGGGCTGGTGGCAGCCCTCGGGAAACATCTCCAGGGCATCAACCCGAACAGGCTCTTTGCCGTGGTCCCCCTGCCACAACCGCAACAACCGACATCTTTGTGCAGGAACTCCAGGGGCTCGTCGCCCCCGGGACGCAGATCGCGGACGACCTTGTTGACGCGTGGATCTGGTGGTTCAACGCAAACCAAACGGACCAGGGAGGCGTATGAGTCCCACAACTGGGCTGGGCGCACACGCTCATAGCGCCACCGACAGACCCCAGGGCCGCGCCCAGCAGCAGGGGCCGGGAACGGGCCCGCTTGCAACCGAGAGCCAACACCCTCAACATCCCGCCGTACAAAAACCTGGCAAAATGGGAAAGCAGGACAGCCAGCGATTGGGGGCGCACCCTCAGGAGCATGGTGGAGCGGTACCCACCAGGAGCGGCGACGGCACGCGCAGGGCCCCACCACGCCAAGGTGAAACCAGCACCGTCGCCATGATCGTGCTGGAAAGTGGCCACTACTACCAGGTGAGGATCACTGCGCACCTGCAGGAGTGCCACTGGAGCCTGGAAGCCGTCAACTCCATGATCCTGGCAAGCGCAGCCCTGCTAGACAGCTCCGGCCCCCTGCCGAACGACCAGCCCCCAGACCCCCTGACGGCCATCGTGTTGGGGACAGCCGGCACCTGGCACCGAGGCCATGCCCTCTACTGCCTCTGGCGATGGGCGCAGCGCAGCTGACAGCACACCAGGGACTGAACGGTGACGTGGAGGTTCCACCTGGATGGTCGGCAGCAGCTGGAGGCCATCCCCCAACACGAGCAAACGGCAGAGACCCCCGCCGCGACAAACCTGTGCCCTGTCTTCGCGATCCACCAGATCCGGGCGCTGGCGATTGGCGGGAAACTGCAGCCCGCGGTCCGCACTGGGACGGAAGCCCAAGCGGCATACACGGCCCTTGTGCACGAGATCCTCAGTCCCTTCTGCAGCGCCCTCGTGCGGCGTGTGGAAACCCCCCACGGCCCTGAACTACCGCGAGCCGAAACCAGGAACACACGCCCAGGAACACGCGAGGCAGCACCTTCAGGACCGTCATGCCCCGCACGACACGGCACACGCGGGCCCTACCGACCGCGGCCGATCACCAGCAGTGCACCATACCGACGGAAGGAACCGGAGGGGCGCTGTGGCCGATATGCAACGACACACCGCCGCGCACACGCCGCACGAATCCCACACCGGCCACCAGCGGATGAGGAGACAATACGGCAAGCAAGGTATCGCCTCGTCTTACCAGAGACCCTGACGATGGACATCCGACCAGCGGCTACGGGACGGCCCATAAACCGCGACAACGGCGGGCGAACGGGCCCTGCCCAGGAGAACCCCCTCGTACAACCCGGCAACGCGCGACCACGGGCACCAAACAAATGCGGGCTTGCCTGGGCGGCCCTACAACCCATGATGTCGAGCACATGGACTAACCCAACGAACCGGCCAAACCCAACCGAATTCCTCCGACGGGTCCCGGGCGAGGGTCACGCTCCCCGGGCCCCCACAATCCATCAGCGTCAGGGAAGAGGACGGGACCCCGACACAGACTTGTCTCTCCGCCTGACCTTCCTCTCTCACCAGCCGGGCACACAATGGACCGGGCCAAGAAGGCAGCCAACCACGCTGGACCCACGGCCTCCCCGATGACCACGGGAATGTTATATCGAGCCAAGCCCGCTGCGTCGTCCCCCGGCATCAGAGCACGTAATCGAGAACGTTACTTTCAAGGGCAAGGGCTCAAAGGATACGTGCGCCACTCGAGACGCCAGACATCTCCACCGAGAAAGTTAAACACCAAGGCACCGGGTCACAGGGCACCCACAATGGCACCGCTGGGGCGGCTTCAGCACATGTAACCTGCGAGAATGTGAGGAAGAACACGTTCCCCGGAGCTCCGAAAGCTAACAGCGTCAAGGAGCGAGAAGGGGGACCCACCACTGACCCGTATTCCTTTTTTTCCTCCTGACCCCTCCCACGACCACGCAATGAGCCAAGGGCTCACTGCGCGGGACCCACAAGCCCGCCGGCTCCTGCCGGCGAACACTGGAGCCAGCCCGCCGCGTCGACCGGGACGCCTGACACCAGAGCACAAGCCAGGCCACCCTAACCTCCGGAAACTGCACTGAGGCACCGACGCTCCTGCTCCTGCGCCTGCGTCGCGCGATCGCAGCAGAAGAAAAAAAAACCCGAAAAGGACGCACAACCAGCAAAAATAAAGCGCAAAGGTGATTTTTCTGATCTCAGAAACCCCAAAAAAACATTTTACGCCGCTGTTGGCGAGGTCGCAAAATTGAGGACACTCACAGAAAACAAAAGAACAACAGAGTCGCGACGGCGACGAAGTTGAGCGTTGCTTGCCCCAATAAACCTAGCAAAGTGCGTGTCCTGGGGCCTTGTGTGCGCTCTAACACCAATGACATAAACAAAACAACGAGACAACATAGGGTAGGCGCCACGTGAACATGCCGGCTGCCGAAACAAGTATGTTATATGTTATACGATGCGCCACGCTGCCACACGACGAAGGGGAGCCGAGGTGCGCAAGGCACGAGGGAAAGGACACAACGACCGCACCGCCACCAACAAGAGGGCACGCCCGCTAACATCCCCCGCACGCACAGGACGAGGACGCCATGAGACAAGCAGGGTCGAGGTGTGTGAAAGCATCAAGGGGAAGAGACCCCCTAAACGCAAAGCGCCACACGAAAAAACAGGGAAATGATGAAACACCATGAAACACACACAAGAGGTATGCCCATGCACGCACACGCCATGAGAGCCGCCGCAAGCACGCCAAGATATAAACGACCCGCCGCCGAACAAACTGATGCCACGAGCACCGCGCCGCTGCCCAACCGCCCACATATGCATTCTATACTCTCCTTACACTAGGCCGCCCGCACGGAAAGAAGCATGGTATGAGGGACACCCGCACGGAACCAAAATAAGGGAACCACACACCCCGGAGAGCACACCACCGCCACGACAAACACACATACCACAAACCCAGGGGCACACGAAGAGCAAGAGGTATACCCGCAAACGCAAGGGCCCGACAAACGCCGCAAGCACGAAAAGGTATGGGTAAAAGAAAAAAAAACAAAGAAGTACACGCAAATGCTAACGGAGACGCAAGCGAACCGCGGCGCCAACGCGCCCACCAACCAAGCAACGAGGCAAACACCCGCTTCTGCTCCTATCACACTCTATAGGCTGCCGGCGCCGAGGAAAATGTGGACGCCGCCAAAGAACACACAAAGAGCGAAAGGCCGCCAACACCGCGGAACGGAACATGAGTGGTATGAGGGAATACCTAATGGGCAGCCCAAGCAGAAAGAAGAGATGGTATGAAACTGGGAAACCGCGAAACCGGAAGAAGGGAGCCACACGCTACGTGGGAGCACACACCACTGCCACCGAACACACAAACCTCAAGCCCGGGGGCACAAAAGGGGCAAGTGGTACGCCCACACGCGCAAACAAGCACAAGCAAGGTATGGAGAGACCCGAGCCCCCCGCCGCAAACGACACAAGAAAGAAAGGGCCAAGGACTGACTAAAAGAATGAAGCGCACAACGCCGCCACGCCAGCGCACGCGCCGACCGAACAAATGTCACGAAAACCATCCTCCTCACTCGCTCTGTAGGCCAACAACAAGAGAGGAAGCCGCCAACGCCAAAAGGTGGACACCGCCAACGACCAAATGAAGAACAAGAGGCAGCCACCGCCGCGGAGCAAGAGTGTTGTGAGGGAACACCCAGGGGCAGCTCAAACGAAAAGAAGTGAGGATGGTATGAATGGTACGGATGCCCACACGCGCATGCATACGCAAGCAATGTATGGAGGTGTGGAGAAGGAGCACGAACCAGCCGCCAGAAACGCCACGAGGGAGGGAGGACCAAGGATGGTGAACGAGAGCGAAGTACACAACGCCACCCTCCTCCCTCTCTCTATAGGCCATCAACGCGGGTCAAGGAGTGGGAACACAACGAACAGGTCTGTCCCCGCAAGCGCAACGCAACCACCACCGCCGCGGACAAGGACACCATGGTATGGCACAAAGGGTAAGAAGAGTGCGCACACACGTAGACAGAAGTGCGAGGACAGGTATGTTATACGCCGCGCAACGGAGAACGCAGCCACAAAGAACATGGTGCCAATGTGGGTACAGTATGTTACATGACGACCGCGCCCAGCCGCCGAAGACCCACATACCCCCATCCTTCCTTTGTCTCACAGGGCCCAACGAGGGAGAACGACGAGCCGGCGAGGAAAAAGACCGAGACACGCACCAGAGCGGAGGCAGGGAAAAAGTGCATGCCAGGGAGAAGGGTAGAGGAAAGGGTAAAGAGCAACGCAGCCACGAAAGAGACAGGGGGTAGCCAGCAGCCGAGCAAGGGACGCGCGCAGGGAAGGGGGCACGGCAGGCACACGGCGAGCACAACACCGCACCGAAGCATCGGAGAGGGGAGCACCAGAGGGACCAGAAAAAACAGGCACCGCGCACCACGACACGCACCGCACAGACACCACACACACCGCACACACCCACAACCGCGCCCAGAGCACGTGGTCAGCGAGCCCCGGCAGCCCGCGCAGAGGGCGGGCGGCCGGGGAGGGGGAGCGTCTAACCACAGACGCCCCTCACAACGGCGGACGGCAACCGCCCCGGGGACGCCCTACCGCCTACCCCACGGCGCGCAATGCCAGCCCGTAAGGGCGCGCGCCGTGGGGCTGGTGCAGGGTCCCCACGCCCGCAACGACCGCACCTGGGACACACGGGTCGCGGAACCCTGGCTGCCCGCTCCAGAGGACAGGCGGCCGGGGGAGGGACAGCGCCTGACACAAGATGCTCTCACAACGCTGGCAGGCCGCCCCCCCCGGGGACGGCCCCCCACCAGCCCTGCGGCACGCAGCCCCCACAGGTCATGCAGGCCAAGGGGACCGTGTTGGGCCCCCACACCCACACACCCGCACCCACAGCACGTGGGTGGCGATCCCCCAACAGCCTGCCCAGTGGGCGGGCAGTCAGGGGAGGGACAGCGCCTGACCTCAGAAGCCCCTCACAATGGTGGAAGGCACCCCCCCCGGGGACGCCCTTCCGCCACCCCCACAGCGAGCAACGCCGGCCCGCAAGGGCGCACGCTGTGGGGCAGCTGCTGGGTCCCCACGCCCGCACCGACCGCACCCGGGACACACGGGTCGCGGAACCCTGGCTGCCCGCTCCAGTGGGCGGGCAGTCGGGGGAGGGACAGCGCCTAACACCAGACGCCCCTCACAACAGTGGCAGGCCAACCCCCCCGGGGACGGCCTGCCACCACCCCCGCGGCACGCAGCCCCCACAGGGCATGCAGGCCAAGGGGACAGTGTTGGGCCCCCACACCCACCCACCCGCGCCCACAGCACGTGGGTGGCGGACCCCAACAGCCCGCCCAGTGGGCGGGCAGTCGGGGGAGGGACAGCTCCTGACCTCAGACGCCCCTCACACAATGGTGGAAAGCACCCCCCCCGGGGAAGCCCTTCCGCCATCCCCACAGCGAGCAACGCCGGCCCGCAATGGCGCGCGCTGTGGGGTCAGTGCTGGGTCCCCACGCCCGCACCGACCGCGCCCGGGACACACGGGTCGCGGAACCCTGGCTGCCCGCTCCAGAGGACGGGCGGTTGGGGGAGGGACAGCGCCCGACACCAGACGCCCCTCACAACGGTGGCAGGCCACCCCCCCGCGGGGACGGCACCCCACCATCCCCGCGGCACGCAGCCCCCGCAGGGCATGCAGGCCAAAGGGGACAGTGTTGGGCCCCCACACCCACACACCCGCGCCCACAGCACGTGGGTGGCGGGCCCTCAACAGCCTGCCCAGTGGGCGGGCAGTCGGGGGAGAGACAGCGTCTGACCTCAGACGACCCTCACAATGGTGGAAGGCACCCCCCCCGGGGACGCCCTTCCGCCGCCCCCACAGCGAGCAACGCCGGCCCGCAAGGGCGCACGCTGTGGGGTCGGTGCTGGGTCCCCACGCCCGCACCGACCGCACCCGGGACACACGGGTCGCGGAACCCTGGCCGCCCGCTCCACAGGACGGACGGCCGGGGGAGGGACAGCACCTGACACCAGACGCCCCTCACAATGGTGGAAGGCACCCCCCCCGGGGACGCCCTTCCGCCACCCCCACAGCGAGCAACGCCGGCCACCAAGGGCGCACGCTGTGGAACAACCGGTGCTGGGTCCCAACGCCCGCACCGACCGCACCCGGAACACACGGGTCGCGGTACCCCAGTGAAGCGGTATGGGGTGCTTCACCCATACCCGCTGCCCAGCCTGTGGTGCTCTTCGCCAGGCCGGATCAGGAATTTTCCTGTTGATGTTACGGCATCCTGATTTCTGTGGGATTTCTGTAAAATACCCCAGAAATCGTCTTTTTTCGTCATTTTTGGGCTGGCGACGACAGTCGTCGCCTGCGCGACGCAGCCCCAGATCGAGGATTTTTTTCTCGATTTCTAAAGATTTTAGGCAATTTCATTATTGTTTTATCGTTTTTAGAAATAAAAGATTATAGCGTGACCTTTTCCGCGGCGTTCCGCGAAGGTCAGTTTTTGCGAAAAAAGTCACGTTCACGCATTTTTCAAAAGATTTTGACGCGATCCCAGGAATCGCCCAGACGCCCATGGTGTGGCCCAACAGTGGGCCTTTTCATAGGTTGAATTGGCACAGAAACGCGTCGTGTCGGCTACGCGACGCGTTGGGGGGAGACGCGCGAAATGAGTGTTTTTGACTCAAAAATCACTATATTTCGTTGTTTTTCGCCCAAAAACCACTGTTTGGCCCAGTTTGGGCAGGATCTCAGTGGAGATCCTGATGGCGACGCCTCGTAGCTGTCAGATTTTCTGATGGCGGCGACGCCGTCGCCTTCATCTCGTCTTCTTTTTTATGCTATTTCATAGTATAGAATTGTTACATATACATATTACTTGTCTACATGTTTATTATTGTCTACATATACCTTCATCTCTTGCCCAGGACGCCAGATTGTGTCATGGCCGAGGCAAGGATCCCAGAATTCTTTGGAGAAACCCAAATTCGAGTTCAAGTCTTGGATTTCATGGGATTGGGGTCGTGCATGCCAAGGGACGCTTGGAGGTTGCCGAGGTTGCCCTCCCCCAAAATGCTTCAAAAGAATTCTGGCGACGCCAAGGCCACCAAGGCGGTGTGACGGCCTGCGGACGGCGACGACGCCCAGACTGCAGGAGTACGGCTTCTACGCTGGGAAACTGCAGGAGCTACGGTCCAGGGCATCAACATGATGAAGGAGGAATTCCTTGACTCCTACGATGGATAAGACCATGGGTTCCCCATGGACCCTATGGAGCCCCCAAGTCCATCGAGTGATCAACAGCGTGAGTATCCTCTGGGCGACGACCACAGCGACGACGACGCCAGGTACCGAACCGCACAAGCAGGCGCGTTATTTCGTCGCCTTGGGTTGGTTGACCCTCCGGGAGGTCCCACCTTAAATAGGCGTGGGGCGCCTTGGGTAGGAAATGACCCTAAATCCCCCAAATTAGGCGCGTTAATTCGTCGCCCTGGGTTGGGAATCGACCCTAAACAGGGACGGGTTGCCTTGGGCAGGAAATGGCCCTAAATTCAGTCGCGAGGAAGTCGTTGCCTTGGGTTTGACCCTAAATAAATTTTTTTGGAATTTATTGAATTATTATGTTTCCATGCCCATGGACAAAAAGGGCCAATATGTGCGCCTCAGCGCCATCAGTCAGGTCGGAAGGACCTGCAACGCCTCTGTTCATGTAACTACAGGCCACAGGGAGTGCCAGGGACCAGTGTGGTCGCCTTGGGGGCAATTGCCCTGTGAATATTTCAAGGAAAAAAAAAAAAAGAAAAGAAAAGGGACCTACATGGACCGAGCATGTAGATTCCTCACGAAGCCCCCCCCCCCCCCACTGTCCTGCTGAATCAGGTTGAAACCTGGGCAGTGCAGGGGTCAGAGCGCCTCCTTGGCCTTGCCTTCCTTTGGATATAGGCAAGGCTTCTAAGGAGGGGGGTGAAGCGGTATGGGGTGCTTCACCCATACCCGCTGCCCAGCCTGTGGCGCTCTTCGCCAGGCCGGATCAGGAATTTTCCTGTTGATGTTACGGCATCCTGATTTCTGTGGGATTTCTGTAAAATACCCCAGAAATCGTCTTCTTTCGTCATTTTTGGGCTTGCGACGACAGTCGTCGCCTGCGCGACGCAGCCCCAGATCGAGGATTTATTTCTCGATTTCTAAAGATTTTAGACAATTTTATTATTGTTTTATCGTTTTTAGAAATATAAGATTATAGCGTGACCTTTTTCGCGGCGTTCCGCGAAGGTCAGTTTTTGCGAAAAAAAGTCACGTTCACGCATTTTTCAAAAAATCCTGAGGCGATCCCAGGAATCGCCCAGACGCCCATGGTGTGGCCCAACAGTGGGCCTTTTCATATGTAGTTTGAATTGGCACAGAAACGCGTCGTGTCGGCTACGCGACGCGTTGGGGGGAGACGCGCGAAATGAGTGTTTTTGACTCAAAAATCACTATATTTCGTTGTTTTTCGCCCAAAAACCACTGTTTGGCCCACTTTGGGCAGGATCTCAGTGGAGATCCTGATGGCGACGCCTCGTAGCCGTCAGATTTTCTGATGGCGGTGACGCCGTCGCCTTCATTTCGTCTTCTTTTTTATGCCATTTTATAGTATAGAATTGTTACATATACATATTACTTGTCTACATGTTTATTATTGTCTACATATACCTTCATCTCTTGCCCAGGACGCCAGATTGTGTCATGGCCGAGGCAAGGATCCCAGAATTCTTTGGAGAAACCTAAATTCGAGTTCAAGTCTTGGATTTCATGGGATTGGGGTCGTGCATGCCAAGGGAAGCTTGGAGGTTGCCGAGGTTGCCCTCCCCCAGAATGCTTCACCAGCTGCCCGCCCCAGAGGAAGGGCGGTCGGGGGAGGGACAGCGCCTGACACCAGACGCCCCTCACAACAGTAGCAGGCCACCCCCTTCCGGGGACGGCCCCCTGCCACCCCCGCGGCACGCAGCCCCCACAGGGCATGCAGGCCAAGGGGGCAGCGTTGGGCCCCCACACCCACACACCCGCGCCCACAGCACGTGGGTAGTGGACCCCAACAGCCCGCCCAGTGAGCGGACAGTCAGGGGAGGGGGAGCACCTGACATCAGACGCCCCTCGCAACAGTGGAAGGCACCCCCCCGGGGACGTCCTTCCGCCACTCCCACGGCGAGCGACGCCGGCCCGCAAGGGCGCACGCTGTGGGGCCGGTGCTGGGTGTCCCCACGCCCGCACCGACCGCACCCGGGACACGCGGGTCGCGGAACCCCGGCTAACCGCCCCAGAGGGCAGGCGGCTGGGGGAGGGACAGTGTCTGACACCAGACGCACCTCGCAACGGTGGCAGGCCACCCCCCCCGGGGGCAGCCCCCCACCACCCCCGCGGCACGCAGCTCCTACCGGGCATGCAGGCCGAGGGGACGGTGCCGGGCCCCCAAACCCGCACGCCCGCGCCCACAGCATGTGGGAGGTGGACCCCGACGGCTCACCCAGAGGGCGGGCGACGGGGGGAGGGACAGCGCCTGGCAGCCGAGGCCCCTCACAACGGTGGCGGGCCACCCCCTCGGGGACGGCCCCGACCACCCCCGCGGAGCGCGGCCCCCACAGGGGATGCAAGCCGAGGGGACGGCGCCGGGCCCCCACACCCGCACACCCGCGCCCACGGCAAGAGTGGAGGCGGACCGACAGCCCGCCCAGAGGGCAGACAGTTGGGGGAGGGGGAGCGCCTGACCGCAGATGCCCCTCACAACGGAACCCGTACCCGCACACCCGTGCCCACAGCACGTGGGCAGCGGGCCCCGACAGCCCCCAGGAGGAGGGCAGTCGGAATGGGGAGAGCGCCCGGCCTCGGACGCCCCTCGCAACGGGACCGCCACGGACCGGGGGGGGGGGGGGCACCTAGTGCCCGCACGCACACAGGAATGCCGGCACGCGGAACCGGCGTATGAGCTCCCCCACCCGCGCCCTGCCGCGCCCACAGCACGTGCACCAGCCACGGGAAATTCGCACCCCACCCCCTGCTCTTAGGCACAGCGACACAACAATGGCGGAACCCGCGGCCCCATGCAAAACAGGCCCCCGATCTCCGACGCTGGACGCAGCACACGAGGTCATCAGGGCGCTGGGACTCAGAGACGGCGAAGGAGACCCCCCACAAGGGGACGCGGGCACGGACTCCGACCTGGAGGAAATACCGGAGCCCTCCACGGGAAGCGCACCCGCGGAACCTGCGCCGCCGGCGGGCAGCGTGCCCACCCTCTGCGCCGCGTGGAAACGGGGCCACTGCACCGGCGAAGGCCGGTGCCCCAAACAGCACCCTCAGCCCGGCCCCTATGACGGAGCGCTGCACGAGGTGGGACGCGCGGCCGCACGCGCCGCCCTACGCTACGGGGTGGCGCAGGGCTGGATCCTGGATGAGACCGCACGCGGCAGCGTGAACATCCAGGAGGCCGTCAACCGAGACACCCACGCGGGACAGGCGGCAGTGGCCTTGCACACCCGGGGCCGCCACGGCGGACCCGCAGAGGGGATCATTGTGGAGCCCGCGGGAATGGTGCTCGTCCTGGCGGCAGACATGGTCCGAGGGGTGCTCCACGCATCCCGCGTGCGGCGGGCGCGCCCACAGTGGACCATCCAGGTGTACACCCCCCCACGGGCGTGGCCCTTCTCCAGGTGGGCGGTGCTTGCCGTCATGTGGCACCTGGCACCAGAGGACGCCCAAACAGGGACCGCGGAGGAAATCACCCGGGACCTCCACACCTGGCCGGCCGACCAGGATTACCCCAGGCGCAGGCCCCAGGGCGGCCTCCCAGTGGCACCCGCGGTAGAGGGGCTCAGCCTCGCGGCAACCCAGCAACAGCACCCCGACAAGAGGGCACACTACTTCCTGCAGACGGGCACGGTCCCGGCCGCCCCGCCAGATTCCGAGTGGCGATGGGACGCAGGGGAGGCGCAACCGCTGCCGGGCCCCTGGGTCCTCCCGTTGTGGTATTTGCCAATGGGCACCCTGGCTCACGCCACTCAAGCCGTCAAGGGGGCTTTCCCGCAGCCGCCCCTCCCCGGCGTGGCCCTGCTCCGCAGCTTGCAGGCGGGGCTGGCCTGGGTACGGTGGAGGGAAGGGGGCGGGCACTCGAGCACCTATTTCCCTCTGGTCCAGGGCCAGGCGCTACTCCACGCCGAGGGCATGGGGACCCTGGAATGGGGGGCGATCGTGCCCAGCACGGCGTGCAGGTGGATCACTGCGGCCGCCCCACAGCCCATGCGATCGCCGCCGGCGTGCCACCGCCTCCTACGGATGGTCCTCTCATTGGCCCCCAAACACGCCCTTACGAGGGACGTATGGAGGGCCATACTGAGCCACACCAGGGAGTGGCTAACGAACCTGGGTGCCCGGTATCCACCGGGGCCGGTGCTGGAACAGCTCACGGCCCCCACACCCGGGGTCCGCCACGCCCTGCACAGGGCGTCGGCTCTCACGGAGCAGCTCAACCACGAGGTGCTAGGCCTGGCGCTGGAGCCGCGGCCGGTGCTTTACCCGCAGACCCACATCCCACCCGCGGCCACGTCCAACCGCCTGGACCGCCTGGGTTCGCAGCCCCGCGTCGAGGCCGCGCACCCGGGAGGCGTGGTGGAACAGTGGCTAACGCTCCGCAACCCGTCCGCCGCGCAAGGCAACTGGTACCTACACCAACTCCTCTTCCTACCACGGGCGGCCCCAGAGCACCGCCGGCAAAACCCGTACCACACCCACCCGGACCGCTGGGGCGCGCAGAGCTTCCCAAAGCCAGTCCTGCCCGCCCTCTCGCCGGGACAGGGCCCGGAGGCTCTGCAGCAGTGCCCCCCGCTGGACACCACCACCACGGTACAGCAAAGGGGAAGCGACGGCGCGGATGGTGCTGAACCGGACTGCACAAACTGCGGAGAGGTGGCCTGGATGGTGGCCTGCAGGCACCTTGCCCGAGATACCACGGGGCTCAGGCAGTACAGACCAGCGGACCGCACGGCGCTGGCGTCCGCGGTCGCGGCCGTCACCATGGGTCCCGTGGCGGCGTGGCCGGCGCAACTGCTGCCCCACGTCCCCTGCCGCGACACGCAGCCCCGCCAGCCGGCCGCAACGCACGCGCCGACGGCACCCCTCACTGCGGAGCAGCTATACGTCGTCGCGGCGGCGCTGCTGGCGGACGGCGGGGAGAGCTTCGTCCACCAGCACGGCCCGGCGCAGATTGCGGGAAGCATACAAGCGCCGCAGCGCGATGCACCCCACCCGTGGCACGCCAGACTCCCCGGGCGCACCCGCGTCTGGGATGCGGGCGGCGGCACACGCCCTCCCGGGCCTCAGCAGGGGGAGGCACTGGTGCTGCAGACAGCAGGCTACCAGGCCATCCTGCACGGCCACGCCTGAGGGTACCGGTCGCACGTCCTGGCCGGGGGCCGCTGGACTGTCTGGCACAGCACCGCCAGGCAAGGGGCATTCCCGCCCCTGCCCCACGTCGACTGGCAGCAGGGGCCCACCCAGGCCTACTATATGTCGGCGGACCCCTGGCCGCTGGCAGTCCTGCTACACACCGTCAGCGCCCCCAACAAGAGGCAGGAACCAGGATGGGTCCACCCCCCGTCACTGGTGTGGAGCCCCGACCAGGAGGGGCATCTACGTGCCGCGTGGCAGGGAGACGCAATCAGGGCCACAGACGTCCCAGACCTCCACGCGGGGCCAATTACGTACGCCCGCCCGCCTGCTACCCTGGCGGTGGCCGAACGGGGACAGCAGAACCCACAGTGGGTGGTCTGCATGTTCAGCCCGGCGGACGCGCACATCGTCGTCTGCGACCCCGAGCGCCTGCCGGGGCCCGGAGCCGTGGTCCGCGTGGCAGACTGTACCCGCATGATCGTCAAGGCGCTACGGGAGGGCGAACACCACGCCCTCCTGCTCCAGGTCCGGCTGAAGGACAACGCCCGGGCAGCGAGGCCGGGGGTGAGGCCGGCAGCGGCGCAGCCTGCCGACCTGGAGCTCTAGCTGGCGGTCCCAACCACAGTGTACCACTGGCTACAAGCCTTCCACGACCTGCGATGGAGGGGCAAACCCGACCGCCAAATCGGCTCCACGCACTGGCAAACGTGGCTGCAAGCAGACGTGCAGCGCGATGCCATCCGGAGTCTCGGGCCCCGGCCCGCGACACGAGCCCTCGATGCGGCGGCCCCGGGCCGCGCGCTGGCGCCACACACGGTTCCACTGGCCAACATGCCCTTCGAACCAGCTACAGAGGGCGCCATCCGGAAGTCGGTGCCGCTCCCCCTGGCGCGAGGGGCCACGGAACCAACAAAATGCCCCCTGTGTGCAGACAAGTACTACACAAGCGGGACAATGCTGGAACACCTGGCGTGGCACGCGGTGCACGCTGCAGCACCGGTGGACGACAAGGAGGCGGCCTCCAACATCCTGCAAGGGAGGGCACGGAGGTCCCCATGGCACGCCCCGTACACCCGGCGCCCCCCGCCCCAGGCGGCCGACCACGCAGACAGCGATAAGGAGGCACCCAGAGCGGCCCCGGGGACCGGCGGTGCGGCCCCACAAGGGTCCATCCCCGCGGGGCTGGCCCCCCTGGCCCCCCTGTGGGCCCCGCTGGGAACAGGCTCTCCGCACCCTATGGCCCCGGCGCACCGCGGAGCCCTTGCTGCACCGGCGGACCCAGCGGCGATGCCGATGCGGGATAGCTGACTCCAGGAGGACACGGCGGACGACGCCCTATGGCTCCTCTCGTGGAACCTGCGCAACGGCCTCGTACCGCCAGACCGGTCCCTCCGGGACACGCTCCGGCGGCGCCGAGAGCCGGCGGCCTGTACCGACAAGGAGCACCTCATCACCGGCATGCTACCCCAGGAGGGGGGCTTTGCCATCATGCTCCAGGAAACAGGGATTGCCACCCGGGCGCAGGAATTGGACGTGGCCGCGGCGCTCCGGGACAAGGGGTACACCGCCTTCTTCAGCAGCCGGCTGGCAAAGACGGGAGCGACATCCACCTCGAGAGGGGGGGGCCTCCTCACCGCGGTCAGCATCAAGTACGTTGCGGAGCACGAGGTGCTCAGTTTCACAGAAATCGCCCCCGGGGAGGCCGCGGCCCTGGAGATCCGCACACACGGGGGAGGCCTCACCCTCATCAACGTCCACGGGCCGCAAGCAGGCTGCTCCCCGTGGGCGAGACGGGCGGCGTTCTGGGCCGACATACAAATGTATGCCACAGCACGCAGCCTCATCGCGGGTGACACCAACGTCTACATGGATGCCACCTCCAACCCGGCCACGGAGCACTTCCGCGCGGGCTGGGAGGCCTGCGGTTTCCAGAGGGCCACGGCAGGCGGCAAGGAGGACATGACCCCCACGCTCCGCCCGTCCCGGCACAGGGTGGACACCTTCCTGGTCAACGAGCCCCTCCTGCCGTGGTCCCTGCGGGAAAGCGTCTGGACTCGCGCCATGGCACACCCCCAGGTGATCTGCTCGGACCACCTCCCGGTCCACCTGGCGTGGCCAGGCCTCCTCAACGCAGCGGGGCGCGCAGCGATGCCCACCCCCTACAGCCACACAGAGGGCCGCCTCCTCCCGTACGACGCCGAGGCCGCGCCCGTCCAACACTGCCTGTTGGCGGCGGTCACCGCCGCGCAGGATGAACCCTCCCTGGCGCCCTGGCTGGGTCCCGCAAAGCAGCACGCCTACGGGTCCATGCCCGCGGCCGCGGTGGACAAGGTGTTCGAACACCTCCGCGCGGCGCATGACGCCCTAGCGCGTGTGGTGGGACGCCGGCAGCCGTCCCCGGCGGGGACGTACCCGGCGGAGGGGGACCCCCCTGGAGAGCGGAAAGCGGCTCCAGGCGGCAGTCCTCCGCTATGACACCCTGACAGAGTGCGCGCCGGCGGCGTACCAGGCGGACGCCGCACGGCATGGCATCCGGTCCGAGGCGGCGCTACGGCTCGCGGAGGAGCTGCGGGGTGCGTCGCCCGGCTTCTGCTCGACCAAACAGGGCCAGCTACAGGAGGAGCTGGAGAGGCAAGCAGCCGCCCTCAAAGAGGACATTCGCCAACTCCGCGCACTCCTGGGGGCAGACCGCAAGCGCGCCATCAAGGACTTCTGGCGCCGCCACGCCCCCGACATCGCCAAGCGATGGAAAGACGTGCGGGGAGCCATAGAGGTAGTGAAGCGGTACCCAGAACCCCATGGCCAGGTTACGGCATACAACCGGTCTCCGGTCCACTAACCCCATGCACGGCGTGTTCCGTGCCGTGAAGCCCCGCATCGGCAACCGATGCACCGCCAGCGGAGATTTGTGTATCAGAATATCAGGAATCAACAGGGTTTTTTTTTCATATTGTTTCCGTCAATTTTTACGCTTCCGTTCCGATACTCACTGTTTTGACTGCTGGCGGTTGGTTCGCGACTTTACAGTAACCGCCAGTATAACTGTTTATAATGGAAATTTTAACGCTATCCGTCACGAAGGCTCCAAAGTCGCCAGGAACTGCATGGATGCTTCCGCAATTTTCATAATTAATACTCGCAACCTTAATCCGAATTTTTCAGGATGTCGAAATCGGATTTTCGACTTCGACATCCCCGCACTTGATTTGACCTCTTTCGAGTGGACCTACGTGCTTCCGTATGCACCAATCAACTTCCCTTTTATCCTGCCCTCCATTTGTCTTAAAGATATGGGCAAAACAAAGTTGATTCGTGAGGCCACTTGTGAAGGTCATATCTCGTGTTGCTTGCGAGGAATTACGATAAGGAAACGTGGGATGTATTTACAATACTCCCGACGTAATTTAGGAAGCATTATATGCCTTGCGTTTCCACACGTGCGCGCTAGTGTAATGGATCATGGTCAATTGGGTAGAGTTTGCGTTATAACTCTTTGGCCATGATATTGCGTGCGCTAAGATAACTTTCGAGTGTAGCGCGCAAGTGTTGGTGTGGCATAGGAACCCTCCTTGAGTTCCTATGAGCGATTGACACAAAGTTATGCCCTTGGAGGGGCATGACATATCGTGGTGGGAGCTACCTTTTTGGGCAATATGTGGTATGTGCCATGTGTTGTGTTGCGTGCCCATTTGGCGGGTCCATTGCTCCAAGTCGAACCCGCCAATGGACCTCATATTGTGCAAGCCCCTTCTCCATACTCCCTACGGTCAATTGCATGCCTAATCTTCGTGAAGGGAAGCTTGTGTGGTGATCCCGAAGCGAGGCGTTGGGAGCAAGGTGTGTGTTTTACAATTTTCCATATTTTCATGTGCCCACTTGGGAAGTAGCGCTCGTAACCTTTCAAGGCGCCCCAAGTGGAGCACATATGTGGGATCGAAGGTCAATGGTGTCAAGTCATTGTGTTTAGAAGGATTAAGTGATTGCACGATCCAAGCCGGAGATATTATAATATAATTGTAGACCTTTCAAGGCACTTTTATGTGTCATTGTGCCAATTTTGCCCTTTTTGGCTCGTCATGATGTCAAGTGGCGACCGTGTATCTCAAGGTTGCGCTCAATTGACATCATGACCCAAGTATGATATGGTGGTACATACTTCGGTGCCCAACATATCTTGGACCCGGCGAATAACTCCTCTTAGGCTTGACATACCGTGGCCGCCATGTTGGCGATTTGGGACTATCCCAAATCATGGGCTCACTTGGCAACCCTGCCATTCTCAATATCGGAGGAGTTGGGCGACGCCCAAAGGATATGTTGGACCAATATGACTTGATACCAATCCTATGGCACACTCCGGTCCGAGTCGGGCGTCTGCCTCATTTGCCCCAACCATGAGTGTGCGCATTTTTGGCCATTTTGAGCATTTTTCCACTTTTGCTGCCCGCCGTGCCCCATGTTCTAACCTTCTTGCACGCCGGACGCATGGACCAATGGACCATATATGACATGGGTGTTATGGGTAATGGTCCCCATGGTCCACACACTACGTGGGCGAAGCGGAGCCGCCTTCGTTAAGGCGCTAGGCCAAATTGACTATGGGCAAGTTTGCCATTTTTGCATTTGTGGACCCAATTGGGATCGTCACCACGCCAAGTGGCATGAAGATCTTTGAGAGCCAAGGGCATGGGAGTCTCTGTTGGGCTCCGGATAGATCACGCATGGAATGGCGGATCCGATCTCGGAGCCGGCGTGGAGATATACTATTGGGAGCACACCGAATTTTGGCTCATTTCAGGCAGCCAAAATGACCCAATTTTGGGACCCAAATTTCTCCCTTCCGTGTGGTCAATTGGCGGCCCCATTTCTCTAAGCCCATAGGGAGCCCGGACCCAAATCCAAGTTGTACACTCAGATATGAGTCCTAGGTCCCGCCTCCTACCCTGTGGGCCATTGGTCTTACCTTGGCCGAGCGAGCCACGCGTGGGAATGACGCCAATTTTGGTGATTTTGAGCATCATGACCCCACTTGACTCATCCGTGTTGCCCTCATGCCGGGACCTCAGAGGGAACCAGGTTGGGTGACGGCTCCAGGGAGTTCGTACTCGAAGGGCATAGGGTCAGTTGCCTCGTTCCTACCTCTGGCGGGTCCGGACGAGGGGTCAATTTTGGAGTTTTTCAAGCTAACTTCAGTTTGGGCTGAAACAGCCCATTTTCAGCTACCAACTCCTGAGGGATAATGGCGGGGCCGTATCTCTGACTCAGAGAGGAGTTGGGACCTGCTGTTAAGGGAGCATGGGGAGCTATCGTCTGTTGACCTTGGAGCACCTTGGTTCTGAGGAACTCGCCTGTGGCTAGGTGGGACACCTCTCCCATTGGCAGGGTTTCAGGGTCCGGACTGAGCAGGGCATGGGTTGTGTTTGAGCCCCCGCCCCCACCAGCCACTGAGAGGGTCGGACCTGGAATTGGGATACAAGTTAGGATAGAGTGTCTATTGTCCTGTAATGCCCTTACCCTAGTCCAGTCTTAACCCCATGTGTACATATCCTGATGTGTTGTTGTACATACTTTCGTTCCCTCTTTGCAGAGTGGCAAGGATTCTGAAACGCTTTGTCACATGACACAGGCGTATTGATGCCCTTGTGAGCGTAGTGCCTTGCCTGCCTGCTCACCTGTGCGTGTCACCGCAGCGTCCCGTGGCCGGCCCCCCACGGGAACGCGTCAAAAGCGTTCCACCGCCGCGGGGTTACCCAGCCCTCGCGTGCCACTCGGGGCCAACAACCCCGAGCAGCGCGTCGCAGCAGCGCGGCGCAGCTCGCAGCTCGCAGCGCAGCGCAGCGTCTCGCAGCGCAGCGCAGCAGCTCGCAGCGCCACTCAGCGACAGCGCCGAGTTCGTCACGGAGCCAGCAGCGCCGTCCAGAGCTTCGCCCTGACCGCGCAGCAGCCGTGATAGAGGTGCACAGACCAGGACTCCTGCATCAGCCCCATCGGCAGACCCGGAGTCCCATCGGCCGACCAGCAAGGCCGCGTCAACCACCTCCACAACCACCGGCTGACCAGCACCAGCCGCACTTCCAATCCAGTGCTGCAGCACCCTCCTCAACAACCACAACCAGTTCGTTGAGTTGAACGAGTGCACATCAAGGACTTCAAGACCATCTACGCCCCCGCTGCCATGGTGAATTGGCAGGAAGCGGGCAGGACGTGGCCGCGGCCCCACCCCCATGCAGCACGCCTGCTGCGTGGGTTGGTTTGGGACCAGCACTACCGCCACAGCAACCCCCAGTGCGAAGGCGGCATGCCCAGGAGCTTCGAGCTCCGCACGGACATCGCCCCCGACCGCCTGCAGGCCGTGGGGGACTGGCTGCGGGCGGAGGGGTACGGGTACCGCCACCAGCAGAGGCGCTGGAGGACGTGGACCCGGCCGGACAGGCCCGGCGAAGGCCTGCGTCCCGACGGGATTGAGGAGGACGAGGAGCCCAACGCCTACCCGTCGGGCGCCTCGATCAACGTCTCCCTGTGGGACGTGATCGAGAAGAACTTCCCGGAACCGGGGAGCGAGCGCAGGCTGCAGGGCAGCAGCAGCGCGTCTCCGGGGAAGGAGAAGCGGTCCGCCGGGGACAAGAAGAGGGACCGGAGGTGGCGGGAGTACCAGGAGTCCCTGGCTGCCGAAGCCGCCCAAGGCGCCAAGGGCGGAACCCCAGCCCCCAGTCCCCAACGGCCCAATGGTGGACACCACCCCGGCTCCACCACCCTTGGCGACTACATCCAAGTCGCCAAGCAGACCCAGGCCAACCCCCGTCCGCTGCTCCTGAGGGCCCGGCAGGCCCCAGCAGGCCCCAGCAGCGACGTGGAGTCGGCCCACCGCGGGAGGATGCCGGCCGACCAGGCCAGCTCCAGCAGCAGCGTCGCTCCCGAAAGGGACGTGGCGCGCGCCTGTGAGCGCGCCTGCTGGGTGCCCTGCAACCGTCGGGTTGCCCGGCAACGGGCCCGGCAGTACAGCGCTGCCGTGGAGGGCGCCACCAGCATCGCCCAGGAGGAGGCTGCGGAGTGGGCGCATGGCATGGCCATCCACGCCCAGACCGTGGCGGCCATTGCGGCCGGACTCACGGCCGTAGCCGCCCATGGGGCAGCGACTGCCCAGGTCAACGGTGAGTTGGCGGCAGCCGACGAGGAAGCCCGCCTGACGCAGGAGGCCATTGCCTGCAAGGGGGCCGAGGTGAAGGCGCTGGAAGAGGCGCTTGCCCAAGAGAGGGCAAAGAAGGAGGCGGAGGAAAGGGCCCACGCCGAAGCGACGGCTAAGGCCCAGGAGGACGCCGCCAAGAAGGAAGCCATCGAGGCCGCGCGACGGAAGGTCGCTGAGGAGAGGGCCAAGACGGAGGCGGAGCTGGCGGCGTTGGAGGCGCAGAAGGCGCGGCTGCAGCAGGCCCGGGATGCCGAGGCGGCTCGCGCTCGGGAAGAAGCCGAAGCGCGAGCTGCCGCAGCCACCGCCGCCGCAATGGAGGAGGCAAAGGCCAAAATCCGCCGCGAGACTCCCCCGGGAGCATCACGAGTGGAGACCCTTCGAAAGCTTTTCGAAGGGGACGCCTCCTCCAGGATGGCGCTTGATGAGGCCGACACGGGCAGCAGTGGGAGCGGTGGCACCACCGCCCGTCGACGGAGGAAGGGCAAGGGGAAGACCCCCGAGAGGCCGCGGAGGCCAGCGGGTGGGCACCCCCACGACAGTGACCCCTTCTTCACCGCCAGTGATGGGGATGAACGAGGCCGTCGACATCGCCAAGTGGTGGCTTGGACGGGCGGAGGCGGCGGAGACGTCCCCATGGAACCGGAAGGTGAGGATGAGGATGCCCCTCCTCCCTACCGGAGCTCGGAGTCCTCCGTGACCGAGACGCCCAGGTGGGGCGACATGGACGAGGATGACGACATGGAGTTCGGCATCACGAGGAAGCGCCCGTCCTCGGACCCACCGAGGCGACCAGGCGGAGACCCACCGGGACCCCCTGGCGGAGGACCATCAGGACCCCCTGGAGGACGCCCACCGAGTGGACCCCCTGGAGGCGGACCACTGGGCGGGGGAGGACCCCCTGGACCGGGCGGACCCGGCAGAGGCCCTCCTGGAGGACCCCCTGGGGACCCCGACGACCCACCAGGGAACGGCGACCCGGACACCACCTGGCGGTGGATTGACTACCTCCGCAGGAGGGTCTTTGCCCTCAAGTGCGAGGTAGACACGGGCAAGGTCGAGATGGCTCGCATCTCCGGGGTCGCCGCGCGCGCGCAGAAGGACCTGGACATCGCCAGGGCCGAGACCAAGTCGCTGACCAACGTCGTCAGCGGCCTGCAGGAGAGGCTGGATGCGCTGGAAGCCCGTGGGAGCGTAGGCAGCGACCACCCACCCCTGGAGTCTGGCTCGTCGGACGACGGCTGGGGACCCGGACCAGGTCCAGGCAGACCCCACGCCCCCGGCGGAGCCCCCAGGAGTCGCCCCAGCGCCAGTGCCCCCTCTCTCACCGCCCCCTCTCACCACAGCGCGGGCCGCCGCAACGAGCGCGTGCCGCCCGGCAGTGGCAGTGAGGAATGGCGCGATGAGTGGCTCAGCGCGGACTACCACAACCGCCGTGCCCCACCGCGGACGCCGGTACGCCCCCGACGCCCGGCACCAGCCCCGGCACCAATTCCCAGGGCTGGATGACGTTATGGTGGACTCAGGGATGAGGTCCCCTGAGGAGACGTGGAGTGGGATGTCGGCGAAGGTGAGGACCTGGACCTGGACCTGGACCTGGAGGAGTTCGACATCAGCCCGCCGCGTGGTGTACGACGGGAGGCCGCTGAACGCAGCCGCCGGCGCCGTGATGAGGATGCGTACATGGATGCAGTACGGCGTGAACATTTTGGTTCAGCGTACGTGGAGGAACCGCGGCGTAGCCACAGGGACTCCATGGAGGAGATGGACGTGGCGGCCGTTGGAGTCCGTGGGCGAGGCCGATGGGAACCTCGGTCGACCTCGCGGCCGGCGTTCATGGTCTCTAAGGCCGCGGACGCCGCCGTGTGGGAAGACTTGAAGGACATCAAGCCCCCCATGTACGATGGCAACCCCCTCAACCTCGACCGCTTCTTGGAGAAGCTGGACGATTGGGGGCTGACCGTCACTGAAGACCTACCTCCCGCGGATGCGGAGAGATATGTCTTCAAACGGTTCAGGTACCGCCTGCCGGAAGTGCTCGGCGAGCTATACTTCGTGGCGACCAAGGAGGGGAAAATCAAGACCCTCAAGGACGCCAAGAAGTGGCTCAACGAGCAGGAGCGGGTGGACGCTCCGCAGGTGGCTGCCAAGCGCTGGAAGTCCATCAAGCTTGAGCATGATGGACGGGAGATCCGCCTACGGGACTGGCGTGACTTCCGAGGGAAATACACCCTCTTCCGCCGCAATGTGGAGGATTGGAACGAGGGTGACGAGCAGGCTCGCCTGCTCTCCATGCTGCCGGAAGCATGGATCAAAAGGGTCACCAAGGAGGAATCCAAGCGGGCCAAGTCCAACCACACGGTCAAGATGATGCTCCCCAAGGAGTATCATACGAACGTGGTGTCTTGGGCGAAGAAGAACGTGGCCCGGGATGTCAAACGGCACTCCCTGCGGAACGCTCTTCTCATCACCGTCTCGGGCGATCGCGAGAAGACCGCGATGTGGCGCCTTGACGATTGTGAGTTGAGCGGCCAGACCATCCGTCTGCAGCCAATCCCGGCGCGGATGAGCTGCGACGAGATCCTGGAGTGGGTTGGCGAGGAAGTACTCAAGGAGTACCGAAACCTCCACCACACCCGCGGGTTGAGGCCCGGCGACCGCGACGTCAACTACGTTGGCGAGGGACCTGGCGGGGAATCTGCCATGGACCCAGCGGGAGCCGGCGGCGATGAGACTCTCGTCGACGATGACGACGACGATGAGCCCGCCGAAGTGGCCGTTTGCGCCTTCGTGGCCAACAACCTGAGCGCGGGAAGCAAACCGGGAAACTGGAAGCCCCTGCAGCAGGGTTGGAGGAAGAAGGAGAAGAGGGACCCTCGCCGCATTGGCAACCCTCCGCTGTCCTTTGGGGAGTTCATACGAGCTCACCCTCAGGGCTGTTTCCTGTGTTATGGGAGGAAGAAAGGCTTCAACCATGACCACCGAACATGCCCCGTCCACAAGGCCGACACGGAGGCTTACAAGAGGGCGCACGGGTCGAAGAAGCGTGCGCCCGCGGGTATCCGGGAAGCCAAGATGGAGGTGGACAAGGACGAGCTGGCCAAGCTGATGTCGTCGGTGGGAACCGAGTTGGCCAAGGAGATCCAGGAGATCAAGCGGAACTGGGTCCCCAGGTCGGATAACAAGAACAAGGAGAACAACCAGAATGACCAGAACAAGGACAAGGACAAGAACAAGGGTAAGAAAGGGGGAAGGAAGAAGGGCATCAACGACGTTGAGGCCGAGGAGAACACCCCCTCTTCCACAACCGACGCCCCCTAGCGGAGCCCCTGCAGCCAAGGGCCCCAGCTAGGGCGGTCGCAGGATGGTGACGTGGGAAGCGCCGATCCATCCCAGTCGGGAGTCGATAAGCACAAGGGGACTGCCGCGGGCGGAAGGCCCGGTCTGGCGCCCAGTCGCGGAGGCGGGGTGAGGGCAAGTGAAGGCACGAACCCTTGCACCCGTCCGTCCTTCGCGACCAAGAACGTGTTTGATGTACTACAGGATCTATCCGAGAGTATCAGAGGATCACCCGGACCGCAGCTGGATGCTGCAGATGGGCAGCCTGAGCCCATTGTCCACGACCTGCACCAGTCGCTTGTTGAGCTTCTGGAACGGCCGGAGATCCTGAGTTTGCACGCCGTGCGCCGTGTCGGTCGCGAGCGGCAGTTGCATCTTAAGGTCCGTGCCCTATGCGGAGAAGTGGAAAAGGTCTTCGACGTGTTGGTCGACACGGGAGCTCAAGTCAGCCTGGTCAAGGCTGGCCTACTTCCACCAGAGTGTCTGACCGACAGTCGGAAGCCTGTCAGGCTGAAGGTGGCGAACGGCCAGTACATGGTGGGAGGCAAGAAGGAAGGGGCCATTGGGCTGCAGTTCGTGAACCATCGTGAGCTGAGCCGCCCAGACCTCGGCAAGGAAATCCTCCTGCACGGTAGCTTCTACGAGGCCGAGATGGACTGGGACATGATCGTCGGGTACGACTTCATGATGGAGACGGACTCCGGCGTCCTCCCGGCCCAGGCCTCCATGACCCTGTACCAGGACGACAAGCTCTCGTGGCTTTCGTCACCTGAGCACCATGTGGAATGCCAATGGATCCACCCCGAACGCAATCAGCTCAAAGTGGCCGCGCTGGACACTGAGCTTACTGGGCCAGCGAACCAGGAGTACGGCGTAAGGCCGGAAGTGGCGTACCGAGTGGTCGCGGACCTGGGAGCGTCGGATCTGGCCCTGGATGCGTTCTCTTCAGGAACCTCCGCCCATCTGCGGGTATGTGAGAAGTACTGGAGCGCCCAGGATTCCGCATGGAAGAAGCACTGGGGTCCGCATCAGGGATTGATGTGGATCCATTGCCCCCGTTGGGACATTCCAAGAGCGATAGCGAAGATTCGCAAGGACCGCTCCAAGGCAGTGCTGGTTGTTCCTATGGGATGCACCGAGGAGGAAAGTACCCGACATTGGGTAGCCTCATTGACCAACATGACCTTGAACAAGGTCGTCCTACCGGCTGGAGAGAGTGTCTATCAGGACGCTAAGGGACAGCCCATGCCACCCCAGAGATGGCCAACAGAATTCCACTATGTGGATGGGGGCCTTGATCAGGCCGACACCACGGACCTCGTGTGTGTCAATCGTATCATAGCAGAACCTTGGAGGCAATGCTTTGCGGTTCCCCCTGTTGACATCGAAGCATCGGACTCCGAAGACCCCCTCACTGAAGAGGAGTGGGATCTGGTTCAGGGGTATATGAATCAGCCCTTTCACGACTGGGGAAACCAGCGTGAGGGCAAAGGCCAGGACAAAGCCTGGTGGGAAGTGGACTCAATCGTCTCCGGTTCCTACGACGGGAATACCTTCGTGCAGAGGGTGCTGGATCACATGTCCAGCCAAGACGAGCCGCCTGGCGGTAACCCACCCACCTACGGCGATCTGTTCCGAGGCAAGACCAGAGATGGCCCTTTGGGCCACCTGGGAAGACCACCTGAGCCGAAAGCGAGCGGGGTCGCTACCCCTCAAGTAAGCTCCGTGGTTCAAGTGCCCGGAAAAGCCAAGGCGGAGTCCGATGACTGCCCCAAGATCCAGGCGTTGAGGGCCAGGCTGAGGCAGAAGTATGGCGAGACCTTCTTCAGCGGCAAACCTGTGTTCCCCCCACCGGTGCGTGGACCGTATGGCGAGGCCAAGATACGACTGATACAGGACCCCCGTGTGTATCGTCACCGGGAGTTTGCCCTGAGGGGCGAGAGGAAAGAGGCCCTGGAGAAGATCCTCCGTGACTTCATCCAGAGAGGCTGCCTCGAGCCGTGCCACTCCGAATGGGCCTCTCCTTGCTTCGTCGTCCCCAAGAAGGTTGCCGGTGAGTGGCGGCTCGTGGTCGACTACCTCGGCCTGAACGCCCAAACGCAGCACGACAGCTATACGCTGCCCCTCATTGAGGACATGCTGCAAAAGCAACACCGGCGGAGGATCTTCACGGTGATTGACCTGAAACATGGTTATCATCAGATGCCTCTCGCCGAGGAGTCCCGTGCCTGCACAGCCATGAGCACCCCACTTGGACCTCTCCAGTGGAAGGTGATGCCCATGGGCGTTACCAACGGCAATGCGGCTTTTCAGCGGATGCTGGAGAACCTGCTTGAGCCGGTGCGCGACTGTGCGGACCCCTTCGTGGACGACGTGATTATCGCGTCCGGGGACCCCAGCATGAGCTACGAGGAGCTCCTGGAGGCACATGAGAGGGACGTCACTCGAGTGCTCGACCTTCTGGTTCGGCACAAACTCACGGGCAGCAGTGACAAGGCCACCATTGCGGTAAGCGAGGTGGTCTTCGCTGGCCACGTAGTCGGGAACGGGCAGCGAAAGCCCATACCTGGCAAGGTGGCTGCGATTGAGCACTGGGAAAAGCCCAAGACGGTCTCTGAGCTACGGGCGTATCTGGGGTTCTGCAACTACTACTCGGGGTATATCAAAATGTATGCCGAGTATGCACCCCCATGACGACCATGCTCAAGGGCAACCGGGAGGAGACCAAGAAGGGGTCCAAGAAGGCTTTGGTCTGGACTGAAGAGTCTGACCGTGCCTTTGAGGGGATGAAGCAGGCGCTGCTATCCGCAGTGGGTCTGCACCTCGTGGATCCCGACCGAGGGTTCGTCCTGCGCACCGACGCTTCCGACTACGCCATTGGCGCTGTGTTGGAGCAAGTGCTTGACGATGGGAGGCACGTGCCCGTGGCCTTCTGGAGCCGAGTCCTGGCGGAAGGCCAGATACGGACGTGGACGCCCCGTGAAAAGGAGGCGTATGCCATCGTCATGGCTCTCAGGAAATGGGCTGGGTACATAGCCCGCCATCCCGTCACCGTCTGCACCGACCATCAGAGTCTGCAGTCGTGGCACAAGGAGCACGTGGACACCCCCTCAGGTCCCGCCTCCCGACGGGCAAGATGGCATGAGACCTTGGCCAAGTTCGACCTTACGGTTGTTTATATTCCTGGAAAGGATAACACCGTGGCGGACTGTCTCAGTAGGTGGGCCTATCCCGCCAGCAAGGGCATGCAGGATATCTCTGCCCATGGCGATGAGGCTGAGACCGCTGAAGCCAAGAAGATCATTGAAATGGAGCGCCTGATGGAGGAGGAGGATGTTAAATGCTTCGTCGTCATGGCTGCAGATGCCCCCCTCGCTTCGAGGGTGAGCAGAACAGTCAGTGTACTGGCCCCTGTGGGTGCCGCGGGCGGAAGGCCCGGGCCGGCACCCCCTGTGGGAACTGAGTCCGACAAGCACCTCTTCCCGGAGTCTTGCCTCCAGGACGACTGGACCGACGATTACGCCAAGTCTCAGGCCTTTGCGGCCGAATATAGGGCTGTGACCGACCCTGACAACGGACAGAAGTGGCCAAAGGGACTGACTGAGGAAGATGGCAAGCTCTACCGGAATGGTAAGCTGCTAGTCCCAGAGTCCCGGGTGCTCGAGCTGTGTGAAGCTTGGCACCACCACATGCTGCACCCAGGGGTCAAGAAGCAAGCTCTTGACATGCAGCGTCGGTTCGAGATCGACCATATCGTTCTCTACACCGCCATCAAGAAGGTCAGGAAGGGTTGCTCGGTCTGTCAGGCCTGCAATCCCGATAACCGGAACGTCAAGGGGGAACCCCAATGGACCCCGGTTCCTGACCAGCCCATGGAGAGCGTGGCCATGGACGTCTTCTCCATGCCCGAAGTGCACATTGGCAAGCAGACCTTTGACTGTGTGGTTCTCTGTGTGGACCGCCACAGCGGCTACGTTGTAGCCGTTCCGGCACGCAAAAAGGGGTTGCTTGCCAAGGAAGTGGCAGTCATGATGATTCGTCATTGGCTGACCGTCTTTGACATCCCCCGCACCATTTGCAGTGACCGAGGGCCCCAGTTTACTGGTGGCTGGTTCAAGGCTATGTGTTCCCTCATGGGGATACGTCATGCCAAGAGCGTCGCCTATCTCAGCCGGTCTAACGGCCGTGCTGAAGTGGCTGGACGGCAGCTGTTCGAGAAGCTGCGCAAGATCCACATCACCAATCCACGTCGGAACTGATTTGAGGAGATGTGGCCTGCTCTGAAGGCCCATCATGACACCCCCACTCCGGGCGGTTTGTCCCCTCACCAGATTCTCTTCGGCAGGGACCCCCTGGGTAGGGGACTTCCCTTGTCTGGTGATGGCATGGCTATGGATGCCAAGGAGTTCTTCGCGCGGCAAGAGCAAACGGCGCGGGACATCCGCCAGCAGCTTGAGAAGGAGCATGCTGAGCGTCAGAAGTCCGCCCCGAGCCCGACAGCGCAGAAGTTCAGGGTGGGAGACCCGGTGTGGGTGATCAGACCCCGCCCCATGGGCACCCACCGCACCAAGACCTGGTTCACACCCGGCGAGGAGGTCCGCCGGATTGGTGAGGACACCTACCGCATCAAGGTGGGTCACGGACAGTTCCGGGAGCGCCACGAGAGTCAACTCCGTGTGCGGGAACCCGACCTCCGTGGCCGACATGTGTCCCTGGACTACGCCAAACATGAGGCCGATTCGGACGACGACTATGCTGAGCAGGACGACTATACTGTCGAGAAGATCCTGGCTCAGCGTCCGAAGGCCTCGGCACCCGGAGGTCTGGAGTTCAAGGTTCGTTGGCGAGGCTATATATGCCTGAACTCAGGCGTTATCCTGTCCATCCTCCTGCATTTGCCTTATCCTGACCGTGGCGTGGTTTGGCACTCTGTTCTGAGTGTGTTTACACGCCTATTTACCCAGATTTTTGCTTGTTTTTCTGCCCTCCAGGATATGTACATCTGTATGTTAAGTGTCATCAGCCCATCGCTGAGGGATGGACTGTTTTTCACCACGAATCGGGATACAGAGGCGCCTTGAGTCGCCGTGTACATATTCTCACAGCCTGGTCCAGCCTGGACCAGTACTTGATTACAGATTCTACTGTTTGAGTGCCCGTGATCCCGTGTTGCCCTATTCGCTGTGATGTGTGGAGATCCTGATGGCGCCAGGCGGGAAGCCCAGTTGCCTGACTACACTCCCAGCGGTCCGCCACTGTCAGTCCCAGTGTGAGCCTACCGATTTGCAGACGCACTTGCATTCGGATGGCGGCCTCCGGTGCTCCTGACCTCGGTCAGTCTGCCTGGGAAACTGGTGGTTTGAGGAGTCGACGCCTCCGCCCACACTGCATGAGGACTCCCTCATGTATGGCCTTCGTGGCAGTAGGGCGAGGGAAAAGACGGCCTTGATGCCCGATCCCTTCAGGAGGAGTTCCCTTACGATTTGGGGTGCGTAAGGAGTTCGACTATGGCACTCTGGACTCGCGTCGTATGGATATGGACATGGTGCGCCCGAGGAAGGACCCGTGGGGACTCTCCCCAGTCGGCGGGCCTTGGGAAGCTTGGGGTAGCCTGATGTATCTTTGTGGTCGCTCTCGACTTGTGGGGCCACCTCGGCCGTCGTGTGACGCCTATGTTGGCCGTGTATGCCACTGCCACTGTGGTGGTGACCGTAGCAGCCGGCACCCGGTGCGCCTGGTATGGGTTAACGGGTCCCTTGGATGCCGAACAATCGCCGCCAGGACCTGGGACTTGATACTTGATACTATACATGTGCTACGAGCTGTTACAGCAGCATACCTATCCCACTGTGGGATACCTATCTTACTGTGACTTACTGAAGTGAGGATGTGACCCCCCCCCCCCCTTTCAGGGAGTGGTCCTGGGTACCCGCTGCCATGCGTGGGTGTTATCGAGCCCCCCCAGGGTTTGCTCTAAGGAGGGGGGTGAAGCGGTACCCAGAACCCCATGGCCAGGTTACGGCATACAACCGGTCTCCGGTCCACTAACCCCATGCACGGCGTGTTCCGTGCCGTGAAGCCCCGCATCGGCAACCGATGCACCGCCAGCGGAGATTTGTGTATCAGAATATCAGGAATCAACAGGGTTTTATTTTCATATTGTTTCCGTCAATTTTTACGCTTCCGTTCCGATACTCACTGTTTTGACTGCTGGCGGTTGGTTCGCGACTTTACCGTAACCGCCAGTTTAACTGTTTATAATGGAAATTTTAACGCTATCCGTCACGAAGGCTCCAAAGTCGCCAGGAACTGCATGGATGCTTCCGCAATTTTCATAATTAATACTCGCAACCTTAATCCGAATTTTTCAGGATGTCGAAATCAGATTTTCGACTTCGACATCCCCGCACTTGATTTGACCCCTTTCGAGTGGACCTACGTGCTTCCGTATGCACGAATCAACTTCCCTTTTATCCTGCCCTCCATTTGTCTTAAAGATATGGGCAAAACAAAGTTGATTCGTGAGGCCACTTGTGAAGGTCATATCTCGTGTTGCTTGCGAGGAATTACAATAAGGAAACGTGGGATGTATTTACAATACTCCCGACGTAATTTAGGAAGCATTATATGCCTTGCGTTTCCACACGTGCGCGCTAGTGTAATGGATCATGGTCAATTGGGTAGAGTTTGCGTTATAACTCTTTGGCCATGATATTGCGTGCGCTAAGATAACTTTCGAGTGTAGCGCGCAAGTGTTGGTGTGGCATAGGAACTCTCCTTGAGTTCCTATGAGCGATTGACACAAAGTTATGCCCTTGGAGGGGCATGACATATCGTGGTGGGAGCTACCTTTTTGGGCAATATGTGGTATGTGCCATGTGTTGTGTTGCGTGCCCATTTGGCGGGTCCATTGCTCCAAGTCGAACCCGCCAATGGACCTCATATTGTGCAAGCCCCTTCTGCATACTCCCTACAGTCAATTGCATGCCTAACCTTCGTGAAGGGAAGCTTGTGTGGTGATCCCGAAGCGAGGCGTTGGGAGCAAGGTGTGTGTTTTACAATTTTCCATATTTTCATGTGCCCACTTGGGAAGTAGCGCTCGTAACCTTTCAAGGCGCCCCAAGTGGAGCACATATGTGGGATCGAAGGTCAATGGTGTCAAGTCATTGTGTTTAGAAGGATTAAGTGATTGCACGATCCAAGCCGGAGATATTATAATATAATTGTAGACCTTTCAAGGCACTTTTGTGTGTCATTGTGCCAATTTTGCCATTTTTGGCTCGTCATGATGTCAAGTGGCGACCGTGTATCTCAACGTTGCGCTCAATTGACATCATGACCCAAGTATGATATGAGGGTACATACTTCGGTGCCCAACATATCTTGGACCCGGCGAATAACTCCTCTTAGGCTTGACATAACGTGGCCGCCATGTTGGCGATTTGGGACTATCCCAAATCATGGGCTCACTTGGCGACCCTGCCATTCCCAATATCGGAGGAGTTGGGCGACGCCCAAAAGATATGTTGGACCAGTATGACTTGATACCAATCCTATGGCACACTCCGGTCCGAGTCGGGCGTGTGCCTCATTTGCCCCAACCATGAGTTTGCGCATTTTTGGCCATTTTGAGCATTTTTCCACTTTTGCTGCCCGCCGTGCCCCATGTTCTAACCTTCGTGCACGCCGGACGCATGGACCAATGGACCATATATGACATGGGTGTTATGGGTAATGGTCCCCATGGTCGACACACTACGTGGGCGAAGCGGAGCCGCCTTCGTTAAGGCGCTAGGCCAAATTGACTATGGGCAATTTTGCCATTTTTGCATTTGTGGACCCAATTGGGATCGTCACCACGCCGAGTGGCATGGAGATCTCCGAGAGCCAAGGGCATGGAAGTCTTCGTTGGGCTCCCGATGGATCACGCATGGAATGGCGGATCTGATCTCCAAGCCGGCGTGGAGATATACTATTGGGAGCACACCGGATTTTGGCTCATTTCAGGCAGCCAAAATGACCCAATTTTGGGACCCAAATTTCTCCCTTTCGTGTGGTCAATTGGCGGCCCCATTTCTCTAAGCCCATAGGGGACCCGGACCTAGATCCAAGTTGTACACTCAGATATAAGTCCTAGGTCCTGCCTCCTACCCTGTGAGCCATTGGCCTTACCTTGGCCGAGCGAGCCACGCGTGAGAATGACGCCAATTTTGGTGATTTTGGGCATCATGACCCCACTTGACTCATCCGTGTTGCCCTGATGCCGGGACCTCAGAGGGAACCAGGTTGGGTGAGGGCTCCAGAGAGTTCGTACTCGAAGGGCATAGGGTCAGTTGCCTCGTCCCTACCTCTGGCGGGTCCGGACGAGGGGTCAATTTTGGAGTTTTTCAAGCTAACTTCAGTTTGGGCTGAAACAGCCCATTTTCAGCTCCCAAACCTGAGGGATAATGGCGGGGCCGTATCTCTGGCTCAGAGGGGAGTTGGGACCTGCCGTTAAGGGAGCATAGGAGGCCACTGTCGGTTGACCTTGGAGTTCCTTGGTTCTGAGGAACTCGCCTGTGGCTAGGTGGGACACCTCTCCCATTGGCAGGGTTTCAGGGTCCGGACTGAGCAGGGCATGGGTTGTGTTTGAGCCCCCGCCCCCACCAGCCACTGAAAGGGTCGGACCTGGGATTGGGATACAAGTTAGGATAGAGTGTCTATTGTCCTGTAATGCCCTTACCCCAGTCCAGTCTTAACCCCATGTGTACATATCCTGATGTGTTGTTGTACATACTTTCGTTCCCTCTTTGCAGAGTGGCAAGGATTCTGAAACGCTTTGTCACATGACACAGGCGTATTGATGCCCTTGTGAGCGTAGTGCCTTGCCTGCCTGCTCACCTGTGCGTGTCACCGCAGCGTCCCGTGGCCGGCCCCCCACGGGAACGCGTCAGTAGAGGCCCCGGGCCCGTCAGGCCTCTGGAACGTGCGGGTCCCCAGCACCCAAACGCTCCTCACGGAGGCCCACAACGTGATGTTCGCAGTTCACGCTTTCTGGCGGGAACTGTATGACAAACGCCCAGTGGACCTCCCAGGCTTCCAGGCAGTCCTCGGCCGCCATGTCCCCCAGGTCCCTGACGGGGTCTGGACACAGGTCCAGCAGTACTCCTTTCAGGACCTGCAGTCCGCCCTGGACAAGGCCGATGGCAAGGCCCCAGGTCCCAACCACGTGGAGGCCCGTTTCATCAAGGCCCTCCCGGCACCCTTCCAGTGGCTCCTGGTCCACTCCTACCGGGCCATCCTCCGCGGCGCCCCGCCGCCGATGCACTGGAGGGACGCGCACATCTGGCTCAGCCCCAAGGTACCAAGCTCCGCCAGACTGGACGACTACAGGCCCAAAGCCCTGGGCCAACTGGACATGAAGCTGCTCACGGGCCCCCTCACCCAGCCCATCACGAAATTGCTCCCACGGCACGGAGTGGTCAGCGACTGGCAGCAAAGGGCCCTCCCTGGCTCCAACACAGGCCCCCCACCTGTTCATGGCGCAGCGGCAGCTGCAGCAAGGACTACGTTTTCCCCTTCGACGCCCGCAAGGCCTTCGAGGCCACCCCGCACGGCGCCCTCCACCTCATCCTGCGCCACCTCTCCGTGCCGCCGGAGGTCATCGACCTCCTGCTCTTCCTCCACACGTGCGCCAGGCTGCGCATCATCACCGCACACGGGCTAACGCAGCCAGTCCACATGCTGCGCGGCGTCCGGCAGGGCCACCTCAAGAGCCCCCTGCTGTACACGCTCCTCCTGGAGCCCCTGCTCAGAGCGCAGGGGCACCGCCTGCGCCCGCCAGGAGGGGCCGAGCAAGGCCTCATCAAGGCCTACATCGACGACCTGCTGGTAGTGGCCCACACGCTGCAGCATTTCGTCGAGGGCGTGGAGGCGGTGGCCGCATACCTGGGGATGATGGGCATGGAGCTCAACCCCCGCAAGTGCGCCATTGCCATCACGGAGGGGGTCCCGGGCCTGCAGCTCCACCTCTGACCCCACCTGGAGAACCGATGGCACCCGGTACCAGCAGCGGACTCCGTCCCCTACCTGGGACTCCAGCTGCAGCCGGATGGGGAGTTCTCCCTGCAGCGCAAGCACCAGCTACGCCTGGCCGCGGTGCACCACTGGTGCCTCAACACCCTCGCGCCACCGAAAGTGGTGCAGGACGTCATCCTGGCAATCCTCGGGGAGGTGACACAATACGTCTCCCCTTTCATTGCCGACGACTCCGACACCGCGCGCCACCTGGACCACATTACGGTCGAGGTCGCGAAGGACAGGGCGCGGTACGCCTTCGACACCTCGCGGGACAGCCTGCAGGATGACCGGACCCTGGGGCTCACGGGGGTACCAACGCGGTGCCAGCAGGCAGCAGTGGCCCTCGTAGGTACACTCGTCAACCACCGCTCAACCTCTGTGCGCGCCAAGGTCACCAAAATGTTCTGGGAAATAGCCGGCGCGCACGGAATATGTCCCGAGGTGCACTACCCCGTCCCGGAGTTCGCAACTCTAGCGGGGGGTGACTGGGTCCACCGCATACCCCGGGCCCTGGCCGCCCTGGGAGTGGGGCTGTACAACCCCATGGCGTGCCCCAGGGCGGCCCATGTCCAACTACAGTCCCCATCAGGCAACATCGTCACGCTGCGCACCGTCAAGCTGCGACACCGCGACACGTGCGGCCTGACGGTGTCGCACACAACGCCTTGGCATGGGCACCACGGGCCACGCCACCCCTTCCCTGACAACGACGACCCGTGGCTGACGGCGGTGCGGGAATGCCTCAACCAATGCGCCGATGAACACCTCCACTATTGCCGCCGCGAGCAGGAGCCCACCAAGCACCCGGGGTGGCGCGACGCCTTGGTCCACCTCTTCCACACCACCGGCACACGGGACCCCCGCCTGAGACTCCTTCACCCCACGAGGGCTAAGCAGGACGCCCACACCGGCCCACGGGTGACCCCGGACGGCCTGCACCTCCACGTCGGGGGCTACCACCGCCGGGGCGGCCTATCCCCCCCCACGCGGGGGGCGGCGTACCACCCGCCGGCAGCCCTCATGTACATCCTCCACAACGTACTCGCGGAAAGCGAGCACCGAGAGCCTAACGCGGATGTGGCGTGGCCCGAGCCCCTGCGCCCCCAGCCCCACGAGCCGACGCTGCTGTGGTTCGTGACCACGGACGACCAATGCACCCGAGCGGCGGGGCAAGCGCAGCTCCAGGCCGAGTGGGTAATATTGCAGGTGAGGGCAGGCCAGCCCAGGCCCCGTGGACTCCCCCGTGGCACCGCCCTGCTGGTAGCTACGGGGGTGCCGCACGACCCACACATGGCAGTGCACGCGCTGGAGGACCAGACGGAGGACACGGGACACCTGGTGGTGCACCAGCGCGGAGGCCCGGCGTGGCTCAAGGAACATGTGACGGCACTTCGGTCCTGGGCAAGCACGACGCCAGAGCGGAAATCCGGCTGCAGGTCCACCCGGCAATCAGCCCCGGCGACACCGGGGCGCTGAGCGTGGACCAACTGACCCCCAGCCACCCCGATGTCCGGTGGCAGTCCGCCGACCTCAACGCGGGCCGGCTCAGCCCCACTGGGTACCACTGGATCCTGGAGGCCTGGGGCCACACCTCTTCCGACGCGTCAGGGGGCGGACCCTGGAAACACGCCACCAGCGTCGCTCTCACCGCCGACCTCACCCGCACGTGGGCAGTGGCTATCTCGGGCACAGTGCCCGATGGGGAGGCAGTGGCCGCCTCTCTCCCCCTACAATACGGCGCCGGCCAACCATGGGTGTACATGGTGGACGCCGAAGTCATCCTCCAGCTCCTGCGACACGCAGATCACGAGCAGACCACGGGGGAAGATGGTCAACCAGATGCCCCTACGGTGGCTCCGGGATGGCCTGTGCGTGCGAGGGCGACACGTTCTGGTACGTCCGAGCCACCTCGCACCACAGTGACGCCCTACTGCACAAAGCGGACTGGGCGGCGTCCCAGGACACCGTCCTGCAGAAACGCCCCCGGACCTTGGCCACACCCAACTCATTGTCGCCGGCCGTGACGGCCACCTCGATCTACGGCCCCCCACGATGCGGACGCTCGGGGAGGTCGCGCAGCGGGCGCAGACGGACCATGCGCTGACGCACCGAGGACACACACCTTCGGGCACGGCCCACGCCACAGCCTATGTCCACGCCCGGGACCTCACCGCGACGGCCACCAACCGCCGGGCGCTGCGGGCCAGAGACGGCCACACGCCAGTGCAGCGCAGGCTCCGCGTCCCTAAGGAGCAACTCTCCGGCGTTGCCGTCCTCCCACAACCGTGCCTCCTATGCAGCGGCCCGGAGGAGACCCCGGTGCACATGCACCTGGGGTGCGCCCACTAACCGCTCCTCTGGCCCCACTACTGCCAGGCGGTACACGAGGCGGCCCGCCACCTCCCACCCGGGGACAAAGCCCTGTGGGTGGCCTCGATCACTCCGCAGGCGCCACATGGACAGAAGTCTTCTGCTCCGGGCTGGTGGCCGAGGACGCGGAGGCGCAGCTCCGCGCCATAGCCCGCTACGACCCGCCGGGAGGGACCTCTGTGGACGATTTCCTCCACCACATGCTCCGGCTGGGGGACTTCGAATGGGAGCTTCGCAACCACCGGCTGGAGCAACTCCTCTGCGAGCCCCTATGCGCGGCTGCCCGGGCGCACCGATGGCTCACCGCGGCGGAGGGCGACCACTCCCCCCCTACCCGCGCCCTGACAAGGACTTTGTAGCCTCCCTCCGTGTCGTGAATGGCACTCTGGAGTGCCCGCCACAAGAGGGCCCCCACCCGTACCAGGACCTGCCGGGGGGGTTTCCGAAGCACCTACAAGACGCCCTCTTCCCACCGTGGATCATCGGGCGCGGCTCCATGACCGCGTGGGAGGCACGCATAGTGGGTGAGGAGTGGGCGCGCGAGTGGAGCCGGTGGTGCACCGCCACGCGCGCCCCAGAGACCCCTGCGCAACGATACGCCGCCATCTTGCTCGAGGGATGGGGGCCGGTCACCCGGCCGAGACCCACCGTGATCCGCGGGGCGGGACCTGACCACCCGTGGGACGCGGCGACAGGGGAATGGCTGCAAGCGGCCCCGGGGCCGCAAACAGGATGGACTGGGGACGTGTCCCCACTCCTCAGGATGCCCGTCCCTCCCCGCATCGTCCTTCACGCGGCCAACGTACTCCGGGCTACGGAGATACGCAAATGGGGACACGCCACGGCCACCGTCCGATGGCACCCTCCAGAGGACGGGGCTGCCCAGCTCGCCATGGCGCAGTTCAAAACTGGGGGACCGGTATACGAGGACGCCCTGTCCCGGCTCGGCGACACCCAGGGGCCCTTGCTCCTCATGCTCCCGGCCGACCTTGCAGTCGCGCTGCGCCAGGAGCTGGACAGCTGCAAAGGGCTGCGAGTGGGATGGGTGGCAGTCGCGGACGGCACCCTACTGGCCCTCCTCCACCGGGACGCCGCAAACGGGTGCCAATGGGATACGCTGGCGCCCCACCTCAACGGGCGCCATGTGTACATGGCAACCCCCCCCAAGGGGCATCCCAGCCCGGCCTGGGACGACTTCATCGCCGCCTTCCACGACCACGGGATTCTCCGCGACGACACGTGGCGGGAGGTCCAGCAGAAGACGCTCTGCAGGACTACCGGCGCCGCGTCCGCGCCCGCCTGCTGGAGATCCAGGACCCCCTCCGACAGAGGTGGGACGACCTCCGGCTCCGCCATCTCGACCCTTGGTCGCTGCCCTCCCACCTCCCACACACCTGCCGGCTCTGCGGGGAATGTGACACGGTGTCCTCCGCAGCGTCGACAGGCGCCAACAGGTGCGCGCGGTGCGCCCAGGTGGCCGCGTGCCCCTGGCCCGAACCTCCCGCAGGCCCGCGCAGGCGCACGGAGGAGGAGGCCTTGCACCGGCGCATCGAGGGTGCGCACGCCCCCTCACACGAACGCGCGGGCCTTGCGGGCGCTGCCCTTCTGTGGATCCACGTGCACCTGCGGGACCCCACATCCGTTGTGCACCTGTCGCACGTGTTCGCGCCCTGACCCCCATCCGCCGCCGCCCTTTGCAGAGCCCGCAGTACCATGCCACGCCGACAGGGGGAATGGGCCGGGACACGCCAGGGCCCGCCGCAAAGCACAGGAGGCAACCGTCTGGGGCCTGGTGGCGGACGCGGTGGCAGAGGCGCATGAGGCGCACGCTGCCGCACGACGTGACCTGACGGGCAGTGCGAGGGCTTTCATGAACGAGACCGCCCTCCCGGCCATCCGCGCCCGGAACAGAGCAGGGGCCTTTACGCTACTCCCGGCGATGCACCGGATCGTGAACTATAGTCACCGCGGGCCTCAAACACAATCTGTTCTTGGGTGGCTTCTGCAACCTGCACCTTCTGGGGCCCTTCGCCATCTCGGTCGCTATCGAAAATCCTGAGTGGAATGCCACGCAAAAGCCAGTTTTCTTGGTTATCCCAAGTTGCACCTGTCACCCCCTGCTCCATCTGATCGTCTTCCAACATGTACCGCATCATGGCATGCTGCACAGCACTTCCAACGGCATTGCTAAGATCTCCTTGCTTGATTTGACACAGCCAGAAACACCACCTTAGTCCTCCCCTCCAACATTGCAATCTACAACCACTACATCAATGTTTCCATAATCAACCAGATACTTGTCAAGGTACCACAGCACGTGAATCAGAGACATGAAACCACCGAGGTTCTTGTTCTGCATCTCTTAGAAATATCAAGCGGAGTACGTCAGATAGTTGGGCAACTGCAAATGCAATGGGAAGAAAGACACATAACTGGTACAACAGTGCGCGAGGCCTCAACGGCGTCAAGAGCAGCAAAAGCCGTGGATATACCTGCTTATCCCAGCGGTTGGTTGTTCAAATCCACGTAGTGTGCTCGCCAAACTGTTACATGTTGGTTGTGACGGAAGCCGACATCCAAGAATATACCGGCAGCCGGGCGTGATAGAAAGGCACTGTTCTTGGGTCCTTCCCCTTCTCCGTACGCCACAACCTCTGCATGTCTCCGCCCCTACGGTACACCACATCACTCTCGCCATAGAAAATCACATCATTGCCCAAAATCATCACATCGAACAACCACTTGAGAACGAATCCTGCAGAGTTGTATTCCACGTAGAGGTCAGCGTTGACAACCAACAACAGGTGCTGCAAGTCCCTGAAACGGGCTGGTGGTGTCTCTTCGATAACCCCGACACGGCATGCTGTTAAGGTGCACTTGGTCCCTTGGTCGTCAGGCTTAGAGACATTGATCACTTTGCCAGTACTCAACTGTGTCTCTGTCGTCGGCACCGATGCTGGTTCCTCAGCCTTCCTTTGCAGTTTTTTTGGCACAGATAGGGTCTGCGGTGATGGAGATGCTCCCTTGGCCCCAGTCCACCACAGAGGTGCTGGGACAATGTTTTCCACTTTGGCCACCGCAATCGGTACTTCGAACGTTTTGCGTCCTCCCAACAACCCCAGTTTCCCAGGCCAATCTTTGGTTGCGTCGTGCCCAGTGCTGCGACTTCTGCCCGGATCTTCGCATCGGCAGCTGTGTAGATGTGACACAATGGCGGGTGACTGCGCGAGCCCTCGCGCACTGAAGCCGCAAAACTGCCGCATACCTGTGGTCTGGTTGACAAAATCCTTATTATCTGGAGGGTCGAGGTGGGAAATGACCCATTTGTTCCATAATCAACGCATCAATGTGAGCCTGGGTACTACGTATGGTTGCATCTTTCAGGTTCATGTGCACGCAGACCTTTTGCAATACACTTGGCAGATGCAGCTTCCCCAGCTTGTTGAAGGCATTCCTTGTGACGTCCTCTTTCCTGCTCTTACCCTGGAGGTTCCTTGTACCATTTACCGCGTCCATCCCGCAGTAGTATGCCAGGGGGGGGATGTTGCTCCATGCCTTGAATGCTGCCTCCTACGAAGAAGAAATGTGCAATACAGTGCGCGAGATATCGCGCACTGCAACTGTGTGACGCACCAACATATAGTGTGTGCCCCCGTACTTCCCAATTCTCGGAGGCAACAAACGCAGACTTGGCGTCAGCCTCCATAACAGCAGTTTTGAAAGGATCAAAACCTTGTGGTTCCTTTTCCAGCTTCTGGTCCTCAACGTACAAAGACATGTTGTCTTCCGCCTCGGACAACGGAATCGCACACACTGGGGGCCAGTTAGCTGTAATCGTGCCACCTTGGCCCGGATCCTCCAAGGCCTTTCGTACTTCAGAATTTCAATATAGCAATATTCTTGCCAGTCCTCCAGTTCTTGGCCTTATGCTAACCGGATGTTCTGAATTGTGCTGCATGTCTCTGTCCCGTGTTGCCCATTCAGAACGTAAAGTGGCCGTTCCCCGCGGCAGGGCATGTACCACAACACAGCAGGGAGAAGAAATGTTGTGGGCCTTATGCAAAATAACAGGGCGAGTCATGCCACTGTCCTCCCATGCGGTTACACCCAACGGTCCCGGTGGCGGCAACGCTTGGTATCCCGCCACTTTTTTGACAACATTGATGGATCGGATCTTCCCTCGCTCCTTGGTCTTGTCGACGTTCAAACCGGTCAATTTCATCTTCACTGCTTTTCCGTCCTCCTTCTGAAACCACTGTTGCATGCAAGCTGCCAGCTTCTTCTCCGGTATTGGCTTCTTTTCCCCTGTCTTCTTCTGCCCTTTCTTCGGTGTGTCCCCTTGGTCCGTCCCTGGTGATGACTCCAATCCCTCTGCGTCCTGTGACCTCCGTTCTGGCGACCCTTGTTGACTCATGGTGCCAAAAAGCCACCCAAAGAGGGCAGATGGCATTGCACAGAACACATCCCTTTGGGCTCTGAATTTAGTCGGATCTCCATTTAGCCACTCCTTTTCGCAAGTCTGTCAGACAACGGTATTTGCTGCTACCGATTCCACGGTACTTAGCCACGTAGTCAGTGCTCGAGGCCTCGCGCACTCACACTGCACTGCAAACCTGTTTCTTGTGTACTTTAATGCGTGAGGCCTCGCGCACTGCGGGTGTCAGTTACTGCACTTGTTGGCGCACGTTGCCCGTTGCTGCTTCCTGTCTGTTGGCATCCATATCTGTTCACCTCCCCACAACAGCATTCAGCTTCTGTTTCAGGTGGTTTGTCGGGTTTGTCTTCTGGCCGATTAGCGCATCCAGCACGCCGTGACCAAGAAGCCTGTAGTGGTCGTAACCACGGGCTTGTGTTGGTGATGGTGGAAATCTCGGTAACCTCCTCATCCACGAGGTTGCGATGGTGTTGTCGCGGTCCAGCTCCCATTCCACGTTGGCCATCCAAATGCGGTCCGCTGCCAAAAATCTTGCTAGTCGTTGTCGCATCCTCTGTACCAGGTTCTTGAAAACGTTTTGCACATTCACGTGTTGGCCACCTGGACCAACTTGTAATAACAAATGGTCGTTTTACACCTCCTCAACAGTAACAGAACCTGTGTTTTTCGCCTTGTCACTTACGAGCTTGGTCAACATCCCCTCAGCATACTCCTCGAACTCTGCCTGTGCAGGCAAGTCTTGGAGCCACTTGCTGCTATACGGCAACATGCACATAATGGTGCGTTCATACTTCCGTACGGTCTCACACGGTCCTTCGCGCAACCTCTGCAATAGACAAAAACTCGACTGGAACACCTCCTAGGCCCGTTACACTGTACCGTTATTCCCCCCCCCCCAGTTGCACTCTTTTATCAGGTGACCAAAGAACAACAGCAATCGGCACCATTCAGACAACAAACCCAACACTGTGTTTGCCATTGCTGCCCTGGGGGCATGCGCTGTATCACGACCTCTGACTGCAGTTGTAGCCTGTGTCTTGCGGCGATACGGGCGTAGTATCCGGGGTTTCGCAAGCATCAGCGCAGCATAAATTTTTTCCATAACTATCAGTTTTTGGTACCATAGTATGGTTGAACCAGGGCGTAGCAGACTTTTCCGTAGGTGGGTTAGAACGGGCCAAAACACCGGAAAAGTCTTTGTATCAACAAACCTGTAGGCGTGCCATACACCGTAAACTACAGGTACATACCGCAAGTAGACACACATGTTCCATCGTTGGTTCTTTGCCCCATACTTAATTTTGGGTATCTTCTGGTGTATGTTTTTGTCAACCAACAGCGGCAAGACCCCGTTTGTTTGTTGTGCTGTGACCTTCGCAAACTGCAACAAGTTTAACCGACTGACACCGCAGGTTATCATTTCCTTTGACAGGCCAAACAGGCGCCACACCGGTGCCGGCACGGCTGTTGTATCCCTCCTCACATCCAACGGTGCACTCACATTTCCGGTGTCAGGTACACAACCATCCGCATATCCCATATCAGGCAGAGTCTGGGGGATTTTCCTTTCACGCTGCTGCAGAACCCTTGCCACTGTCTTTATGAGTGCTGCCAGGACCTCAATGGCTGGGTGTCCTGCCCACTAAGTTGTTGTCTACTTTAGCTGAAGTACAGCCATTGCACCACATTTTTGCGACCGGTCACGTTCATCTGGGTGTGTCGTGTATCGTTCCCGGTACCAGCTGTCGATCCACAGCACGCAACACGATGCAAGCACCAATGCCCACGTTGCTTTCAATGCTGCTGCTGCCTGTTCGTCCACTGTATTTGCTGCGGCGTCTGCTTCCCCAAGTAGTACCTTGGTTCGTCTTTCTGTTTGTGTCAGGTACCTTGTCGTGCTTCCCGGTTTTTTTCTGTTCGGTACTGCCCGTTGACGCATCAACAGGTACAGATTCCAGCCCTCTTGTCGAAAAAACCGCACCCAGCGCTTGTCCTCGTGCCTTTTAGTGCGTAAAATTTGTCGCGTTGTTTTGTTGACCCTGAGTTGCTGTGCAAATGTTAACACCAGTTGTGCAGCCAGGTTGTTCTCTTTCAGTCCTTTCCACAGGTCATCAAGTGTTTGGTATGCTGGTTCTGCAGCACACGCCTCTCTTAGTGCCGCTGCTCCTCTGCTTACTTCTGCAATCATTCGATGCAGGACTGATTTTCTGGCGCGGAGCGGCATTCTCTGTATTTCTGTCTTAAGTTAAATTTGCACACATATTTCCATTCACATGTCGCACAGCGTGATCTAAAAAAGGCGTGCTTGAAAACACCTGGCCTATTCCTGTCGTCATTACTAGTGTGCACGCTGCCGTCGCAGTTTTGTAATTGGTGTCTTCATGCGCTCCGTTCCTAGTAACCGAACAACTTTTTCCCGGCCACAATCTCATGTTCCATTTTCTTCCCTAATCCCAGTTGGAGAAAAAAACCCTATCCTTCGAGCAGCGAAGGCTACGCCGCCATTAAAACTGGACACGCCTGCCATTGAGTGGCTTTTGGAAAAAAGAAAATCGTTCTCCTGCCCCCAATGATTACAACGGACATTACGGCGAAATCTTCTGACGTATAATCGACAGTCACAAGTGGTAGCCTTGAAGGGGAATGTAAATGCCGGCGTAGCCTGACCTGCTCGCTTTTTCGTTTTGCTGTGTGGTTTGAGTGCACGAGGTCTCGCGCACTGATTGTTTCTGTTGGACCATGTGTGCTGCGTTTCATACGTGAGCAACGCTTCATCTGCAAACACGTACACCATGGAAATCGAGTGTGCTTGTAGGTATGGCAGTACACCTGCAGTCTTTCGAGTCATATCCCCCCGGTAACACATTAAATTACGTGATCGGAGTGCGCGAGACCTCGCGCACTCTGGATGCCTAAAATTTTATTTTATTTGTACTGTATCGTACATGTGTTTTACCGAACATGGGAAGTCTACCCGTCATATACGTTCAATGCGCGCTCGTCAAAATAATGTGAGTTTTAATAACGTGTGAAAGCTCTATGCTTCCACAACCTCAAGTCATTGCGTTTTGTATGGTTCCAAACTCTACTGCGAATTTCTTGAGTGCGCGAGGCCTCGGGCACTCAGACCACTGTAAAAAAATAGACACTGCCCACTTCGGAACACTGAGGTGTGTAATGCCTCAAAAACATTTTGTTTCACATTGCCCAAGAACACCATCACCAAATATCCCAAAAAAATAGTTTTTTTGCTGTGTTGTGAACCGGTCGTTTTCCGTGCGTTTGATGCGCAAAACAAGGTGCAGTTTGCGAGGGCTGAGAGGCTTGTGTGGCTTTGAATTGTGTTATTCTTTCTGTTTTCTAAGAACTTGTGTTACTGTGATGAACGTTTGGATGGCTTTATGCAGATGCTCCAAAATCTTCTGCATGGCCAGCACCTGGGCGCTGCAGAATAGAGGACTGTTTGGACAAAGCAGTGCAGCGTCTCAGAGAGGAGGCAGCACCACTTGTCCCAAGGAAGCTGAGACACCAAGGCGAGCGGAACTGGAAGATCTGGTCCTCTGAGAGAAAGCTGCGGTCGTGCGGCTTCTGAAAGCTGCTGGGTACAACCATTTGCGCTCGAAGCACGGCAAAGAAGCACAAGCAAAGCAAACAAAGTCAAGCTAGGGACGCCAGCTGCAGAAAGCAGAAGAAAACTAGGCAGTTCGCGGAATAAGCCGACCACAGACACAGACGGCAATTGAGGAGACCGATGTTGTGAAGTACATGAACACCTTGATAGAGCAATGCCTCCGAGGGGACAGTACAAAACTGAGGGTATGTTTAGGGGCGAGCAACGCGGTTTGGTGCAGTGCAACAGGATAGCAGCGGAATCGACGCAACGCAAACTTTGACGAAACTATAGCCACGGTTGGTTGTCACTAGGTGCAGCGACTGGCACAAACTGTTCTACAAGAGGTTCGTCCTGACAATGAGATATCTTGTTTTGTCCCCTACTTGGCTGCTGTGCTTCCGCGCGCGACATGGCATCACGAAACTGAGGTGAAATTGGAAAATATCCTTGGTCCTGTTGCACTGCGTGCCGCTGCCTCCTCTCTATGCCGCGCAACCTTCATGACAGACGGGCCCGCTTGTTTCCTGTGACTACACGTCGCCTGTTGCGCTCCCCGTCAGTGTGTCTTGCAGTCGTTGCCTCCATCAAGCGCCCCCTGCCTGAATGTAGCCCTCCGTGCCTCTTGTGTGTGCAGCTGTTTTGCAGAGTAGTCAGGTCAAAACGACTGCTATCAAGTGAATTGGAGATGATGAATGACAAACAGACGTGACGGCGGTTCGCAGAGATCGTGCAAAGACAAGGCAAACATGGAATCCGTGGCAACAACGTAAATGATGGCAGCCCTAGAAAGATGTCCTTGATTAGTGCCCTATATATTTTCATGAAATCCTGCAGGTTTTGAAGTTGAAAACCCAAGCCAAAGCAGCAAGTAGAGCAAGAACAGGATGTGCATCGAATCAATGAATAGTTTCGAAGTCCAGTGTAACACAGAAGGGCTGCAGATGGACAAAGCAGGTATAAACCCAAGGTTCAATCACAAATGGACAATACAAAATATTTTATATGAAAACTGGACTGACTCTAGCCTCCAGGATAGCATCAAGCACTTCATGTGCACTCTTTTGGGTGAAATGGTGCTGGTTAGGAATGTGGGGCATAGGTGTCAGGCCAACACAGAAAATGACTTGGCCAAGCAACTGAATTCAGAAACAGTTAAAAAGTAGAACCACAATAAGTGGTAGAAACAATTGAGTATAGGGGTCTTGGGGTGGGAGACCACTAGGTTTAACCTCCAAGGCCTAAAGCATGAAATGCCTATTTTATTTTGGTATATCCTCCATGAAGGAAGGTACCTCCGCTCAGTTGAGTGGGAGGGGTGAACTTCATGGGGGGCTAGGGTTACAACCCTAGTAACTTTGAGAAGGTGTACCAAAAGCTTCAAAAGAGTGATAAAAATACTTAAGTTAGTCTTAGCATCAACAAAAGGGTTTTAAAGGGGGCTTGGCCTGGATCAAGCCCTCCAAGAAAGACATGGCAGTGAATTTTCTTTACTCCCCCCTGGAGTACTAGTTAGCTAAGCTATTAGGACCAAGGAAAAAGGCTCAAATATTCCCAAAATCACCTCAGAAAATGCATTGAACTCCCGAAAAACATCCTCATCAGTTCATAGAAGCCCATCACACTGTAGGTACCCTCGAAAAACAGTGTAATGTACCGTGAATAATGTCCCTGCGATGGGGCATTCCTCAAAAGTCGCCAGCGTGCGACGAAAACTTTTGGTGAAAATTTGGGGGTAGTGGGGTTGGAACCCAGGACTCCCTCCCTAGAGCACATATGCTTGCCCACTAGGGTACAGTCGAACGCTCTAATGCGGACGGTCATCGCCGTATAAACAACGTATTTCAGTAATCGTCCTGACCAACGGCCAGGGCGGAGCAATACTCCTGATGGAGCCCACAAAACTCAAGGAGCTGAAAAAAAAAGAAGAGAGGACCAACAGGGAGTGAATCCTGTGGTTTAGGGAAATGTGTAGCAATTCAACAAGTCAAACCGCTAAAAATTGACGAAATCACGCGAGAAATCGTCATTTTCACACCGACACTCAAAGTCGCAGACAAGCGCAACCGAAGCGAACTTCAAAAAATAAGGTTGCGCAAGCGTAAACGGCTTTTGAAGAAGAAGGTATGAGCCGTAGTTTTTAAAGTTCTAAATGAAAATTTTTGCACAGTTGCATCAAAATTTTTATAACCTTTAGGGAAAAGTATTCAATCTCAACCCACACCACAGAGCAGGTGGACAACCCACCTCTCAGGTATGCCAGTGTCATCTCACATGCATGCCTTGCGTTTGGGTTGGTTGCTTCGTTAAAACCTTAGGGTTGTCAACGCTGTGTTCGTTGGAGGTTCGGTTGCTCCTCTCTCTTGCTCTGCACAGATCAAAACAGGAATGAAAGGTATGCGATGCGAAAGGAGCGCGCAGGGCGCACGTAGGGTTCTAATATGCGCTGTGCTCGCGATGCATGTGCCTAATTAAGGCATTCACACGCTGTGGCGCTTTCCCTGTACCCCAATTCATCCTTGTTCTCTCTTCACAGGTAAGAAAAGAAAGTGTTTGCTCGTGTGTAGCCGTAGCGTTAAAGTAGGGTTGCTTAAAACGCTTAGGCTTGTTTATAACTCGCAATATAGTTGTCTTGTGTTCGCTTCACTTCGGCAGTCAGACGATGCATGGTGAGTAAGGTAGGTAAGCCCTGGAGGAGCTCACCTCCTGGTTGATTCAGTGTGGTTATGGTCTCGCCTCCCTTCCCTGCATGCGTGCACACGATGCATTAAGGGGATTTGACGGTAGACCACGTGCTGTGCACGCGGTATGAACCCTTGCCAGGTTACCCAGGGCTTCGCCCTACGTTCCATAAGGGAACGGGCGAAGTCCTTAAGCTTGCTTGCTGGCAACTGGCATCAGGAACAGTGTATTATAGGGCACACTAAGAAGCGTATAATACGTGGAGTGTGTCTTGGTTCCTCCGTCTTGAACCCAGTCCATTGGCCTCTGTTGTACAGGTGGGAGAGGTTCAGGGTGATTGGTGCAGTCCCTTTGAGCAGCGCTAAAACATGCTGCGCAGATTCCACAATCAATTGACTGCGCCTCAGCCAGGAATGGCGAGGGCAGTTCGACTCCATCGACATATGCGCTGTGCAAGCCACCTGTGCGCCCTTCCCCTCCAAGCCCTAGCAGGGAAACGTGTTGTGACGTCCCTGTTAGGCCACAGTTGCTTAGCAGCGCTGTGTTCCCTTGTCTTCTTCACAGGAGGGTCAATAGGACCCGAGACCTCATTGACAGCAACACCAAGTAGCGAGTGTAGGGGTCCGGGTCAGCAGGCCTGGCAGGAGTTGAGTGCAGGTGATGAGTGCTAAGCCTGCCTTCGAAGGCTGGTGCGGGCGTTAGTGAGTGTAGTGTAGCGGTGTCTCCTGTCCCGCGTGCTTTTCCTGATTGGCAGGGGAGTGCGTTAGCTTTTGGCCTTTAGCAAAAATTGGCGTTTGGTATTCCCTTAGCACACTTGGCCACCCCTCCCCTCTAGTAGGTAGGGCTTTTGCCATCTTCCCCCAATGGATAGGCGCCAGCACAGAAATTGGGCGCCATAGGAGTGGTACTGAACTGACTAGGACCTTCGGTCCGACATCAGCAAGGCCCATTGAGTTGGGAGCCACGCCGGGGAGAGAAGTGAGACACAAACAGACATACGTAGCACACTTAGGGGTATGGTAAACCCTGTAAGGAAGGGTAGAACCCCGTGGGTCTGGACCAGTCAGGGGTCCTAACTGTGGGCTTGCTTGTCCCCAAGGAGGGAAGACACACCTTGCCTCATAACACCTTGCTTGTCATTCCCCCCTGGTGTAGTAAGCCACCGTTCTTCGTTGGCTCCCCAAGGTCATTACATCAGGGCAGTCCCCATGCAACACATGGTCAACAAGGCATACACTCGCCCGGTGGCTGCAATCCTGATAAGCGGCCACCTGGCCCACGCTGGAAACCATAGGCATGGGTCTGCAGGGCACAGACAGGGTCAGTGCAGTGCTCAGTAAGCAGTAGTCTGTAAAAAAAACAATGGCCTTCGGCCAGGGAGTGGTTGTCACGGAGGGCTAACGGTCCTATCCTGCGATGCAATGCGGGGCAACTGTGACAACTGCTCTTACACCCATACACAGGCACGTCTGCACAAGAGTGCTCACTGCACCTGTGAGGTTAGAACACAGTCAGTAGACCGACACAGGGGAATTAGTTTCCCTTTTTAGCTTGAACATAGTCTCAGCACGGGTCAGTAGCTGCCCCTCGTTGTTTTCAACGAGGTAGGAGCGGAAGATAGGGTTGATACTTCCATCTGCTTGTATGAAGGCTGACATAGGTTCCCAGGTCGCCTCAGATACCCCATTGTCATCCCACAGGGTTGAGAATTATCAGCCCTGTTTATACTCGTGGCGAGCAATACCTGCAACCACGTAGTAACCATCGACTGCCATCTCATCGGCAGTCATCTCTTCGAGTTCGTCTGCCTCCTTGTGGACTGGCAGCGTTCTCTAGGTCTATACGCTCGACCTCACTGTCGCTGAGGCGCCACTCATCCGAAGACAAATCGTCAGGGGAGTGATAGTGCCTCAAGTGTTTAGGTGCACACAGCAGTTCACCACCTAGACGTGGACAGCACCTGACATGGATCCCAGATCCATCTATCCTGATGATACGATAGGGTCCAAAATAAGGGTCCTGTAGGCAGTTACGTGGCCAGGAGGGTAGGCGTGAATGGTGAACCAAAACAATGTCACCAACCTTGAAGCCGGCAGGTCGCCGTAGGCGGTTCTGTCGGCTCAGTTCACGGTCACGGATGTGTCTCAGGTTAGTCCCAGCCTGGTTAGCCAGAGACTGCTTGTGTTCCAGCCAATCTCCCACAGGGCTCTTGAAGTCCTCAGGAAAGGGGGTTCTGAAGAACCAAGCAGGTCGTCCTCCATGGAACAGTTCGTGGGGGGTGAATCCCGTAAAAGAGCTCCGCTGTAAGTTCATGGTCAGCACTGCCCAGGGCACTAAGCGTACCCAGTCCTTGGTACGCTCCTGTTTCATCAGGATTCTTAAGTTTTGCTCCACCACACGGTTCTGTCTCTCACAGAGAGGGTTAGACGTGTGGGTATAGGGCACACCTGTGGGTACCTCCACGTTGAGGACATTTAGCACTTGTTTGTACCACCCAACATCACTGCGGATGCGTACATCCTCATCAGAGTGCACCTGCTTAGGTGCCCCATAGGGTTCGAACCATTGTTCGGCCAACAGTTTCACAGTCTGCTCACCCGTGATTTCCTTATTGCAAGGGAACACACGGGTGAAGCGAGATAGGCCACAGGTGACCACTAGGCAACTATCATAGCCGCCGAAGCGTGGTAGACCGTGGATGAAATCCACATAGAGGAGAGAGTCAGCACAATAGGGTATGGGTAAGCTGGAGATCAGGCCCCTATCCCTACTGGCGCTCGGCTTGCTGGCATGACAGCCAAAAGCATCCACAATTGTCTGCATACGCGACCTCAGTTCAGTGAGGGTTAGACTAGAGTAGAAACACTCACGGAAGAAGTCCACTGAGCAATGAGCGCCAGTGTGACCAGAACTGAGATGGGACCTCTGTAAGCACTCATCCAGTCGTGCCTCAGGCACCACAATTCGGTCCTCGTAGAAGAGGTACTGATTGTTTTTATACCACTGGTACCCGTCAATGACACGGGCTTCGAGACCGGTGCTGAGGGTTTGGAGAATTTCTTTATCCTCTGACTGATAGTCGGTTAGACTCCAACCCTCCAGGATTCCAGCAGTGCGCATGGACAGGTCAAGCTGGACATCCATACGCTGGAAAGCCTCTCTGGCGAGCGCCTCAGATCTCTCACCTACAAGCGCATTGAAGTTGTTGCGCAATATATAGTCAGACAGTTCATTCTTTATTCCGGGGATATGATGCACTGTCAGCCTGAACTGGCTCAGGTAAGTCCACCACCGCTTTAGCTTTGCTTTCTCTGGTGGTGGGCCCTTCTGAAAAGACTTCACAGGTTCCTGGTCACACAGCCAGACAATACGGTTAGATCACAGGAGTCGGGATGGTGACAAAAGCACCAACATACCGGCCAGGAGTTCCTGGTCATAGGTGCTGTAATTGGAACACGCTTGGTTCCGTTTCCAATTGCAGTGTCCCAGTGGCACCAGTCGCCACTCACTGGTAGGATAGTCATGTTTCAACGAACCATCATGGTTCAGTCCACTAGTACGTTAATGGCACTGGGTTAGTTCAGCAGGGTTAGGCTCCTGCCACTGGTAGATCGTACCACCCCCCCCTTACATCACTGGCATCAGTGATCAGGACTATCTCGCCCTTAGGGCAGGGTACTCCCAGGCAGTTGGAGGAGGCAATCTTCTTCTTCAACTCCTGGAAACACTCTTCCTCTCTGGCGGTCCACCTCAAGGGAGTGCTTTTCTTGATTAGGTCAGTGAGGGGGGCAGAGGAGTAAGGAAAATTGTGGATGTGACGCCGATCAAAATTACAGGCGCCCACAAAACTCCTCACATCGTGTAGACCCTTCTTAGGGTCATCGCCAATCTGAATGTCCTGTAGGGGCTGCATCTTAGACGCGGCTGGTTTCCACCAACCATACCCCACGTCGAAACCCAAATATTCCATCTCCTCTTTCATAAACTCACATTTTTCGAGTTTGATTCGGAGATTGTTTTCTTGACAAACAATGAGAAAATCACGGAGGAGAAGGACATGGTCCTCTTGGGTATTAGTACCCAAACTCACGTCGTCGATGTGAGCCTTCATTTCTGCATCCCGAGAAATCAACTCCTGTACTAGAGGCCTGCGCCTCAGTATGTACAAAATTTTATTCATTGGCTCCTTGAAGAGCGCTGGGGCATTAGCCACCCCGAAAGGCATAACCTTCCACTTAAAGACACAGCCCTTAGGGATTATAAAAACCAGCAGCTCCTGAGCTGCGGCGGTTAGATCCACCTGCCAGAAACCAGAGTGTTTGTCCATTTTGGTCTTGTACCTGCATTTGGCAATACGCTCCAGGGTATTTTCCATGTTAGGAATACTCCCTGAGTGGTTCTGGGTTTTTTCGTTGACCTCACCATAGTCTACAACCAGTCGTAGGGCAGTCGACCCTGGTTTGGCAACCAGGAAACAGGGACTGCAGTGATGGGGATAGTATCCCTTCTTATATTCTTCAACGAGGCCAGCATGTATACATTCCTGGATCTTGCGCTCGATTTCTTCAACCTATTCCTTTGGAGCGGGATAGGGACGACGCCTCACTCGCGTCCTTTCAAATTCAGGTTTCAGTTTCAGGTCCATCTCGACCAGTTTTTTACAAGAGAGGGGAGGTCGCAAGGCGCCGAACACCTCCTCATAGGTTATCAGCAGTTTCTTCAGTCGGGGGTCAAAGTTAAGACTCTCGAGTTTCTGCAGGAAATCCTCCTCAGCATGGAGGTTGCCCTTTCCATGTTCCTTCTCTTTCTGCCGATCAGCAGTTTCGGCAGGCACAGAACCATCGTCCCACTCAGGGGGACATTGCTGCCCATAGTGCAGAGAATACACTAGCGGTATCTCAGGATCAGGCAGGGTATAGGAATCATTGTCCTCCTCAGACCAGATGGAGGATTTCCAGGTCTGTCTGAGGTATCGTAGCCACTCTTGGCGCTCAATACCTTCAGCCTTCAGGTACAACAGCCGCCGGAGTTCCTGAGTGTCATGCTCAGACAATGGCATGTTGGTAGCAGCAGGCCGCGCTAGAGCATCAGCAATCCGGGCCACGGGTTCACCTGTGTGCATAGGCTGCATGTGTAGCACTGGCTTCCCAGCAGGGGAAGCGGGCTCAGAGGTTGACTCTAGATCTACCTCCTCCAGCAACTGCTGGGCTAGGAAGGCACTGCGTTTCAGGTCAACACAGCTGGGATCAACAGGAGGAAGAGTGCTGGCGGTCTCAGACAGTTGGTTGTCAGCATCCTCCTTTACAGCTGCAAGTTCCAGATAGCCATCGGGAGACTCACACCCTGTAAGTGTGGCAAATAGGTGCTCAGCAGATGGATTTTTGAGATCCGAAAGGGTCAGGCCACGATTTTCGGCCATGACCCCTTTCAGTAGCACCTGGTCTAGGTCACACAGGGGTACAGGATTGAGAGATCCATCAACGATGGACAGGAAACTGGCCCACTCAGGAGCCTGCATAGCTGTGTCTGAGTCCTCAGGCACATAGATGGGGCCGTCGGGGAGTTGCACTCTTCCCACGGTTATTCAATCTAGCATACGGCGCCAGTAAGCATGTTCACCAGAGCAGCCCCAGTCAGGGGTGAACATGACAACCCTTCCTCCCTCATAAGCGATTTTGGTTAGAACCTTTGCGAGCAGGCAGAAGGGAGGGTTAGCATACGCTAGGCCCATTGCTTTCCAGAAGAAACGGAAAGCATTGTTCAATTGTTTCGAGCAGGACAACTGCATAATGTGCTGTTGTTGGCTCGCAAACGATTCCACCTGGATCTCATCCAGGTTTACCTGAAGGGCCGCCAGCCCATTTTCAAGAACGTGACGGGTCAATTGGTAGTTTTCAGTACGATAGTTAGTCTTGGATGCGTAGCGCAGCCCAGACTCTTTTTGTCCTGACAGCTCCAAAGGTACGGAGAAAAGCGCACTGCCAAAGTCGCAGTGCAAAGAATAGGGACGCTGGAGAGACAGCATATTTACCTTGGGGTTTCTTCGCAGGAAGTCTGTACCAATGACGATGTCAAAGGCGTCGGTGTCCAGCACTCTGCAGTGTTGGGTCACGGTTTCGTCGCCCAGGCATATAGTCACATCGACCCCCCCAAAGGAATGGATGGTACGCCCAACCCCTACTCTTATGGCCACGGTCTTAGTTTTCTTGAAAGTCTTTAGCAGGCGCCGGGCCACTATGGAAAGTGTTGCACCGGTGTCAAGCACCGCTCGAAAAACTTGATCCCAGATTTTCAGGAGGATCCAGAAAACCAAGTCCTCCTCTTCGGAGCCGCCCCCCTACTCCTCATCAGCGAACTTGACATCCACCCCTGCAGCTATGAGGGACCAGGCCATCCAGGCCAAGCGCCTCTTCTTGGAGTTATTCCCCTCAGGGGTAGCGTTATCCCCCTGGGGGCGCTTCTTGGGATCACCTCGGCAGGAGGGGGTGTAGCAGCAGAAGGGGGTGTAGCAACAGGCGCTGATGAGCGCCTCTGGGGGTTGTTGGGTCAATTTTTGCCACCCCCCTTGCCACCTCCTTTACCACCTTTAGCGCCATTCTGAGGGTTTTTGGTGGGTGTTTGGGTCTTCTGGCGTTCGGCCCCCTGACGCTTGAGTTTATCACTCTCGCGTTTCTTAATGTGACATTCCTCTTCATAGTGACGACGTTTGCCACAATAGCCACAGGTGATGGTACACCTGAAATGATCCTGATGGGTCACAAGTTTCCCATCCTTGGTATGCTGCTGTCGTTTCATCTGCAGCATACAGCTACTGCGTTGATTGCAGTCAGGGGCATGACAAGGCCCCCCCTTGTCATTGACAGGTTTGCAGTAGAACAAAGGGGGTGTACCTGCCTCAGGTTTCACCTCATTCATGGCACGTAGGTTACCCCTTCCTTTACAACCTCCCTGGTTGGCGTTGGTGGGAATTTCAGGCCCTTTCCCTTCGCCACGTTCGGGGTTAGTGTTACCCCCTCGACCCAAGTGCTTCTTGAGGAATTTCTCCATGTGGGAGTCATTCTCCCTCTCAAGAGCTAGCTCAATCAGGAGGTCCACCAGTTCATTGTACGAGTGGGTCCGACTCTTCCTCTCAGAGGTAGAGCGGCAATCATCCCACGTACGTTGGGGGATCTTACTCATGAGCAACAGGTGGGGCTCAGTGGCTCCGTAAGAGCCCACGTTCATCCGCGAAAACAGATACTCCAAGTCGCACACGTATTCAGAGATTCGCGCAGCGGAAGGAAATTCAGGGAGTATAGGTAGCTCCTCTATCTGGGTGTGCACACTGAGGTCAGACTCATAGACTGGGAACGTTTTCTTCAACCTCTGGAGTACCTCTGCCCAGGCAGAACAGGTTTTCACAATCCATTTCACCTGTTTTTGCAAAAATTTCTTTTTGCATGAGCGTTTCAGCATTGAGCATTTGGTGGCCGCATCCACATGGGATTGGCCAGTCAGCAAAAGAAACTCAGCAAATTCTTCTGCCCATTCGGGCAGATTTTCGGGGTCGAACTCCGGCAGTTCCAGCTGGATGTCCGCCCGGGCAATAGGTCTGCCCGTCTTCCCACCCCCCGGAGTTAGGGCAGAAGGTGATACGCCGGCAAGAGGTGCCCGGGCTGACAGCCCTCTTTTCTCAGTCTCTGTCACAGGCACGTCCTGTAGTTCAGCGATAGGGACTGTCCTGGCGCGAGGATGAAAAGGGCTCGGGCAAGTGACCTTGGGTAGCAACCTGGACACCCTTGATCTTTTGAGATCATCAGCCAATGTGCTCAGTCCGGGTGAGGGTGAGGCCAGTGCTGGCTGGGGTAAGGGTTCAGTGATACCCAATTTAGCTTTGACGGCCTCAGAAAGGGCTGTCACATCAGGGTCTTCGGACCGAGACAGTCATTTGGCCAGTAACTCGGCCGTACGGTCCAGGGCCCCATGAGTTGGCTCTGGTAGATGGGGAGCTTTCACATATGCGGAGCACACTTCAGGGCTCCCGCTAGTGATTGGCACCTCCGGACGCCATACTGGCCCTCGAGGTCGCCTGGGTAGAGACACTGTGTCGGCCAGGTCCGTAGGTGCGCCGGAGTAAGGGTAGGAACGCATGTCCGTGTACGGTGGGGACCCCAAGGCGTCTAGTGGTTCCTCTCCATCTTGGCCTGTGACGGACTTGTAGTACTCGTCGTTGAGAATATATTCGGTGATTTTCCTTCTGAATTTGCCTTCTTCCTCAGGTTCTCGAGCGGGGGTAGCCGTTGAGGAAGAAGCTGGGCATATGGGTCTGGAGATCGACGCAGCAACCCTTCGGCGGAGGTGCTGAAGGCTATCACCACGGGCCGCTAAGGCCTCTGTGGTTAATCTGGGCGCATCTTGCTCCCCCCTTCTGTGTACTGGATCTTCTTGAGACGCAGATGCGGCTCTGAGCTTGGGCTCACTCATTGAGTTGGGCTCACTGTTGCCAAGTTGAACTTGTACACTCCGAATTGGCCAGGTCCTGGCAGACATCTGTACCGAATGTGTGGACATTTTGTTTCTGGTTTTGGCTTGTGTACTTCTCAGAGTCGGTTCGAAAGGTTCTCAAGGGCTGCCTTCTGCTACCAGAAAGATGTCCTTGATTAGTGCCCTAGATTTTTTGATGAAATCCTGCAGGTTTCGAAGTTCAAAACCCAAACCGAAGCAGCAAGTAGAGCAAGAACAGGATGTGGATCGAATCAATGAGTGGTTTTGAAATCCAGTGTAACACAGAAGGGCTGCAGATGGACAAAGCAAGTATAAACACAAAGACTCAGGTAGGTAGGGGTAGGGTATGTATCTTCGGGAGCTCGGGATGCCTCCTTTGACATTGCAGGAAGAAGGTCTTACCATGGGGACGTCCTGTCCCTTCCACTGCCCTATGTCAGGTGCCTCTTGAGCCGCTCCCGCATGTGCTTGGGAAGGCATTGTCGCGGCCACCCGGTCCATGTGTCCCAGGTGGGAGGGTGTCCCCACATGTGTCCATGGGTAGGGCCACATGCCCCCTCCTTTGGGCGGCAGCTCTGGGGGGCTGCCCAGCCGTGTGGAGTATCTCTCACCACAAGGGGTATTGCTCCCGCTTGTCTACGGTACGACCGCCTCACCCTTGTGGCTTGAGTTGCGGGGCCACTCTGCTTGGCAGGTGACCCCCTCCTGGACTGTGTACCGGCTCGCCTGTCACCGGTTGCTTCAATGGCTCCGGGTGACGTTTGCCATGGTCCCCGATGCAGCCTGGCCGGGCTCCGACCAGTGGCTTTGGAGTACCGCTCCTGCTACTGGCCCGGTGGGTCGGCTGGGTCGCCCCAGTGCGTCCGACCCATGGGGTATTGGTTCTTTCCTGTCCCTCGGCTGCCCTACGTGTGTGCAGTGTCCTGGGCCGTTGGGCTCCTGTTCACCGGTGTGCCCGCGCGGTTTGCTGTGGTGCGTCTGCGGTGTCGTGGGCCAGCTGGCTCCTGTTCACCGGTGTGCCCGCTCGGTGTGTTGTGTCGCATGTGCGGTGTCCTGGGTCCCTGGAGTCCTGTTCACCGGTGTGCGTGCTGTGTGCGGTGCGCGTGTGCCTTGGGTGGTTGTGTCCCTCTTCCTCCCCCCCTAATTTTCGTTTTTTTTTTCTTGTTTTTTGTTTTTGTTTTTGTTTTTTTTTTTTTACCTGTTTTTTTTTTTTTTGAAAAAAAGAAAAAGAAAAAAACAAAAAAGAGGAAAACAGAGGCGCGCGTACACTGCAGGCACAGGCATGGGCAGCTGGTGCGGCGGTGCTATAGCGTTGTGTCCTCTGGCGTGTGTCGTCGGTGCTGTGGCGGCGGTCGCGCCCCAGGGGTGCGGCTCGCGTGTCCTGATGTACATGGGTATGGGTCAAGGTGGGTTTGGTTAGGTGTCTCTTTGCTTCTGGTGCTGGCTGGTTAGGCGGCTGTGTGGGCTGTGGCTGTGGGCTGTGTCTACGCATTTCCCTCAGCGGGCCTTTTTGGAGTCAAGGGTTGACGGTTTCGGGATGTGGCTTGGGTTTGATTTGTGTTGGGGCTTCGGCCCGGTTTGGTTTGGGTCAGGGTGCGTTTGGTGAGGTGTCTCTTTGCTTCTGGAGCTGGCTGGTTAGGCGGCTGTGTGGGCTGTGGGTGTGGGCTGTGGTTGCGTTGTTCCCTCGGTGGGTTTGGTTAGGAGTCAAGGGTTAGCGGTTTCGGGGTGTCGCTCGGGTTTGATTTGTGCTTGAGTTCTGGCTCGGTTAGGCGGTTGCGCGGGGCCGGGCGTGTGGGTAGCGGCGTCCACGGAGTCGTGCGCCCGAGGCGGGTGCGGGGTGGTGCGTGCGGGCCGGCCGTTGGCCGGTGGCCACACTGGGAGTCCCACACGGAGGGGTCGACGGGCGTGCTGGGGGCGTACGCAGCGTGCAGGTTGGGCAGCAGCGGGCGCACGTGCAGGGCGTCGGCGTGCCCGATGGGGACCTCACTGAGGACCGAGGGGTTGGCGGCAAGCAGTATGCGATGCCCGGGAGGGGTGGTGGCGAGGAGCGGGAGGATGTCCGCGGCCCGCGACGTGGGGGCGAACACGGCGTGGGTCGGGTGCGGCCCCGGGAGCGGTGCTGGGGGGAGCGGGACCACAGGACGGCGGTCTACTGTGAGGTGCCAAGTGGCGCGATGGTGGAGGAGCCGGACTAGGGCGATGCTGTGGCGCAGTGTGTGGGGCTGGGTGCTGGGCGGCGTGGGGACGTGCGGCGGGAGGGGGGGGGGGCGGGGCGGTGGCGTGGGAGGGGGCACGGCGGAGGAGTGACGTCAGTGACGTGTGTGTCGTGCTGAGGGTGGAGAGGAGCCCACGGTATCGGGCCCGGGTTCGGCGCCTTTGGGCGTAGTGGTGCTCGTTGTCGTGTGCGTTGGCTTCCTTCGGCGTCCGGTTTGTTTGGTGACTTCTGGGCGGGGCCTGGCGTGGCGCCCCGTGGTGGTGGTGTGCTGGATAACGGGGTTAGATGGCGGCGCCGCTGGCCGGGGGGTCAGGCGCGTCGTGTTGTGTGGCGCGCAGGGCTCCTGGGGTGTTGTGGGTGTCGCCGGTGTCGGTGCGCCGACGCTTGTGGGGTGTTGAGGGGGTGTGTGCGTGCGGGGCTGGGCTTTGGGTGATGTCCCACAGGCGGATGCCGTCTCGCCGCGCTTCCTGGAGGGTCTCCCGCAGGCGCCTGAGGACGTACGGTAGGTCCTGGGGCGCGGGGAGGTTGCGGGGGTGGACTCCCAGGGGGTGGAGCGCATCGGCCAGCATGGCTTCCCATGCGGCCTGCGGCATCCACCCCCCCGCCGGCCGGAGGCGGCAGTTCTCCACCGACCCCTTGCGGGGCCGATGGACCAGGCCCTCAGGGAGGGCTCTCCCCGGGCCCACTTCCGCAGCTCCCAGAGCTGCGTGTGGGTCCAGCGCTGCCACCACTGTTCCTGGGCGGGCCTGCGGTCTTGGGCAGAGGAGTGGGCGTGGGTGGGTGTGACGGGGTCGTGGGGGCCGGCGGCGGTGGCGGGCCTGGGGAATTCCTCGTAGTCCTGTTCCGTGGGGGTGCGTGGGGAGTGGGGGTGCACGCGGATGTGGACCCGCGGGTGTGCGCGTACGGTCTCCGCCTCGGGGTTGGGCGGGGATTCGCGGCGGCGGCGGTAGTGGGGCATGCGTTGCATGTGGGCTGTCATCGGGGGCCGGTAGGGGGGCGGGGGCGCTGCTGGTGGACCCTGGAGCGGTCCGTGGGCCTGGGGTGCGGGCTTTGGAAGGTGGTGGGACGAGGCGCGTCGCGCTCCGGCCGCGGCGCGCTCCGCCATGAAGGTGGTGGCGGTGGCGTCGGTGACAGTGGGGGGGCGCCGCGCTGGGCGCTGCTGCCTTCGGGCCTGGGACGGCTGGGGCCGGATGTCGTAGAGGACATCCTGGGGGGGCCGGGCCCGAGCTGCCGTCGTGGCGCCGGGTTTGGGCTTGGGCTTGGGCTTGGCTGCGGGCCGCCGTTTGGCGGCGGCCTTGGGCTTCGGCTGGGTCGTGGGCGTGGGCCTCGCCGGGGCGTGGGCTTTGGCGGCGGCGGGGCTGCTCGCGGTGGGGGCGGGTTTGGAGGCCCGTTTGGGAGGTGTCCCCCGCGGCCTGGGGGGTGGAGTGCTGGATGAGGACGTGGTGGTGGTGGTGGATGAGGTGGTCGTGGTGGTGGAGGTTGTGGAGTCGGAGGCGGAGGAGAGGGCCGCGGGAGACGGCGGAGGGTCCCGGGCCTCGGGGGCGGGCGTATGATGCTGGGTCCTGTAAGTAGCGAGAACGCGGGTGCAGGTTCGGGCATCGGGCGTGTGTGCGCGTTTTCCCTGGTGATCGGTGCGTGCTGGTGCTGGCGTGGCGGTGTTGTCTCGGCTGTGCGGGCACGTGGGTTACCCGGGGGGTGGCCATATCTGCTCCAGGACGCGGGGGTGTGTTTGCTGGAGGTAGTCGAGGGTGCGGAAGAAGCATCGCTGGATGCCGGGCATGTCCTCCTCTGTGAGGTGGGGGTAGCTTTGGGTGGGGGTGTGGGGGCCCGGCCATAGCAGCGCCATGAGGCGGGCTGCCACCATGTACGGGCATAGTTGTGGGGTGGTGGGGCGTGGGGGGGTGGGTCCCCCGCGGTTTGGGGGGGCTTCCATCTGCTGGGGGCGCAGCGTGACCATCCATACCCATCGGTCCGTGGGGATCCCCCAGGTCCGTTGGGTCCACTTGGCGAGGCAATACATCGCCCTACCAAGGCCCTGGTAGCCGCTGCGGATGGAGAGCAGCGTGTCCAGGGATTCGGGTTTCCACGTGCCCCAGATGTGGGGGTCGTCCGGGTCGTCCCCCCTGGCGTACGTGTCGGGGCCTGGGTTGTGTGTGGGGGGGGTGTAGTCGGCGGGGAGGAGGGAGTCGGTGCCGTGTACCACCCAGTGGTCTGTGGGTGCGTCGTAGGTGACTCAATCACAAATGGATAATACAAAAGATTTTATATGAACACTGGACTGACTCTAGCCTCCAAGATAGCATCAAGCACTTCATGTGCATCCGTTTCGGTGAAATGGTGCTGGTTGGGAATGTGGGGCATGGGTGTCAGGCCAACACAGAAAATGACTTGGCCAAGCAACTGAATTCAGAAGCAGTTAAAACGTAGAACCACAATAAGTGGTAGAAACAATTGAGTATAGGGGTCTTGGGGTGGGAGACCACTAGGCTTACCCTCCAAGGCCTAAAGCATGAAATGCCTATTTTATTTTGGTATATCCTCCATGAAGGAAGGTACCTCCGCTCAGTTGAGTGGTAGGGGTGAACTTCATGGGGGGCTAGGGTAACAACCGTAGTAACGTTGAGAAAGTGTACCAAAAGCTTCAAAAGAGTGATAAAAATACTTAAGTTAGTCTTAGCATCAACAAGAGGGTTTTGGAGGGGGTTTGGCCTGGATCAAGCCCTCCAAGAGAGACATGGCAGTGACTTTTTCTTACTGCCCTCCTTGTCTGCAATGAGCTTTGCATGAGACTCCCCTTCATTAGTGCCCCAAGGAAAGGTCGATACATTTTGCGGATCACTCCAAGCAAGAGTACCCAAGGACGAGCAACTACAAGAGGCAGTTGAGAGCAACACCCTTTGTAAGCCGAATTGATGCCGTCCTCTGCATGCACATCATTACGAGAGGGAAGACTGCGCGGTCGCACAGCAACATACCACCGTGTTGCTTTTTGAATGATGCAGTGTACCAGGACCACATTGAAACAAAGGTCCACACTGGGGCAACCTTTGAGCGCCTCCTTAGGAAGTTGGCTAAGAAGGCGGTCATCCGTGAACAGCATGACCAACCAGGAGACTCGCTAGTGATCATCATCATGGACGGGGTTGCGTTCCACAGCCAGAAAGCCCTAAGTGCGATCAAAGGGCATCTGCATGAATGCATAAAACCACCATGCGCAGTACATTACTTAGGCGGCCGAAACAGTTACACTTTTGTACCGCTGATGTTTAAAAAAAAAAGACCGAGAAATAATGTGGGTTGTTTCAGTGATTTACCCTCTGTTTTTGGCCCTGTTTTTTCATGAATGTTTTTTCTGCGAGAAAGGTACATTACTCATGACGTTGCACTAATTTGTGCTCTTCTATATTGCTGTGTATAGGGTGGCTCCCTGCAGAACGATGTTGCACTATACGTCCTGATAAGTGTAGGTTAATACACCTTCTTCTGCAACGCATTGCGAGGCCTCGCAATACGTGGATTTGATTTTCATTGTTTCGGCTAAAAGTGAACGTATGCAGAATTTGCATGTTGGCAATTGCGTCACATAACCTAGTCTGTTGAATGCGAGGCCTCGCATTCCGGTTCGAAATATTAACAAAAGGTGTAGTTTCGCAAATGGGAATGCAACGCCTCGCAATAATGGAGCATCAAACAATACAATGGGCATATCGACCAACTACACAGCATGTAAATTTCCCTTGATGCGGCGCTGCTGTATGGCCAGGCCTACAGGTCCCGCCGGCATCTCTAGTTTTCATGCTGTGGTCACCGCTGACTTTGCTGGTCAACAGTGATGGTAGCGTGCCGCAACTCGGGAACGCGGTTAGGATTAAGAAGAAAAATGTGGGAGTGTTTGACAGTTGCAGGTAACCAGAAATGTGCACGCGTGTTTTTTTGTCCTTCTCTTCAAATATACTTTTTCAATTTTTGAGATGATTCTTGATGCCACGCAACACTGCGCATCGACCGCAGAGAGGCTTGGACAAGACTGTCAGGTGATTGCGAGCTTTTTGTGCAACGGAACATGGATATACCACTCCTGAATCCCTATGGGCTGCTGTTGAAAAGAACCAGACCCCAGCAGTTTTCTTCTTTAAATTTGCGCGCTTGTTGTTACTGAAGCAGAAAACACGGCACTCGCTGCAGAGACTGAAAGGCACACCAGAGAGTCCAACCACAATGCACTTCAAGGAGGTGTTTTTTGACCTATACAAGATCAAGCGCTTGTGGTGCACACCCCAGCACCAGGACAAGGACGCCCCTGCATTTGTTTCTATCGGGCGGCAGAACAGACGCGGGTTACGCAGGACAGGACTGCTTCGGCTGCGAGAGGAAACTATGAAGCAAAAGTCCGCGGCAAGAATGCTTGAAACATGGCATTGGATGGAGAACGGGCAGGTTTGCGTCTGAATCGACAATTGCTACATTAAGCAGTATGGAAGGCATCCAACGATCCAGGATCAGCCCCAAAATTGCACAGCGCTTTGTGTCGTTGAGATTCCTTGCAGGTCGCTGTACTTCAGAGGACACCCAACCATAGTTGTACTCATCGGCAGCATCGGCATTGTGGCTGCAGCGCTGGTCAAAACAAAACGGAGTGTCCCTGGGATAGCAAAAGATCTAGGCTATCTTGCAGACAGACCAGCGCCAATACCGAGCATCAGGGCGCCGCTCGACATCGTGCGAGATCCAGTACCAAATCCTGGTTGGAAACCACTGTTGCTGACTACGCATCAGGTATCCTCGTACAAGGGCCTTGCTCAGGTGTTGGACTACATTGCATCGCTGTCGAACCACACGCGCCCAATTGTGCCCATGCTCGTTGATGGGATCATACACCAGAGATGCCTCGTGTTTTTGTACTGTGACAACATGCAGCGCTGGAACTGGCACGAAAAACTCAAGAGAACTCCCATCTTGTACGGCTGTTGGCATCCCTATAAATACCTTGTGACAAACGTGTGGCGGCGCTTTCACTCTCTGTTTCTGTACTTCGGCTTTCGCCGCTTAGGAGTAGGATAACAGTCGAGTGGTACCGTAAGATGAGAGTCATGGAGAGGGCTATTGCTGGCCTCCTGAAGTGTGCGCCGCATTTCTTGCGGCAGTTGCGGCGGAAGTCGAACAGGTTACAGGCTGTTGCCGATCACGGTCTGACTGCGATGGATCGGCTGAAGAGTGTGGTATGGAAAGCTATGGTCAGCCTTCTGCAGAACTGGTGTCCGATTGTCCTCTGCTGTGGCTTTCTCGTGAGGCAATGCAATTGGTCCGCACAACACCCAGGATCTGCCTTCGACGCCCATCATGTTCTTCGAATGGTGTTGGTGCTTTTGACAGAGCGTGGCAGGACTGCAGGTGACCCATTTGTGTATGTGAGGACCATCGGTGTCGCCTTACTGCATTGCCAGACGTTCAACAGCGCCCCGCTCTAATTGTGCTATGGTGAAGAGTTTGGTAAAGTTATGCTCAGTCGACTGGGGTCCATGAAAGACAGACACACCGGGGCCGTCACACCCAGCCACGTGGAAGATTTGTTCGTCGCAATTTGTCCTGCCAGAATCAACAGGCGTCTCCTGGTCAGCGGTTTGTCGTCCGACATTGAAACAGAGATCCGACAGCGGTTGCACTCGTATGTTACTGACGACCGCCTGAGAATTCGAGCCTCTCCCTGGCAATCAGGTAGCCCGAGTATGGAGGGGCACTGGTCGGCTGATCTGGATTTTCCGTCCGAGCCTTACAGCGAACCAGACATGGACACATACAGCACTTTCTTGAGCGATGTTTTGCGTACATTTCTGCGCCAGCCCCGGAACTTCTCATCTGTTGTGCTACGGTTGAAGCACGACAAGGTTACTCTGGAGTCTCGTACGCAAAGAACGACCATTCTGGACACAATCTGGTCCTTTATTGATGCATGAAATCCACTTTAGGATGATTCCTAGCTCTTTTGTTGTTATTGCGCACACCACTGTGATTTTGCTTCCTGCTTCGTGACTGAAATGCGAGCCCTTGCAATCGACTCCTGGAAAAGTACGTTTATGAGTGGATTTTCTTGGCTTAATGCGAGGCCTCGCAATACAAAGTAGGTAATTGGAGACAATTACCTGTGTTTTCCAATGCGAGCCCTCGCAATCAAACCTTAAATACATGCCGAATGATACAGCTTTTTTTCCTTTTTACAGGCCTATTTTATCATGGCGGAGAGCTTGACGCCAACAAAGGCAAGCAGAGCAGCAACAGACGCCTCACAAGTACCGTCTACGCAGGATACTGTGCCAGAGGACTCACTGAGGTTCTCCAAGAAGCATTTCCAGTTCGAGGTTGGCGTCACAACCCTTGTGATCGACAAGGAGAAGAAGTACGGCCAGATCCGTAAGTGTCGACAGATGGGAGTGGACAATGTTAACAGAAGTCTCATGGCAAACCCTCCTGAGGAGCCTTTGACCGTGACTGCATGGCAATCACCAGGTACATAACGGGGCCCCAGCGTCGAGGTTTCATCTGCACCGTCTCACGTACGTTTTTTCCGTCGTCAGCTGATGATTGGAGCGTCATTGCAACGCAGCACTCTGTCTGTGCGCTCGTTGAGCTGCGAAGCGACCCTCCTGAGAAAGGTCTCGTCCCACCGCAGTGGATGCAAGTTGTTAAGGTCAACCTGCTGAAGACGGAGACAAGTTGGTCTATTTGGGTAGGAATCGCAGATTGGAAGCAGGGCACCGATCTGGACATCTCTGCCGTGCCACCGTCGGAAGCTGCTGACAACTTCCTTATGCATCTGCGGGATTCGCCGGCTTGGCCTGAGGAGTCCGCCAGGGATCACATTCCCGGAACGATTCGAAAGGTCGCGAGCGAAAGTGGATGGCTACCACCACAGGTTTCTGATGATGAACTCTAAGTATGTTTAATTTTCGAATGCGAGGCCTAGCAATCCGCAATCTGGCTACGTACCCCAATCCTGTATAGTCGTATTCGGCTAAGGCCTTTTGACCCTTCTTCACGTGGGTGTCCCACGCGGAGGACGCCGCGGTGTAGTCCCTGATGAATTCCGAGAACATGGACACATCAGTCACAATGAACTAACTGAAGTTTCTGCACAGGCTGTACGAGCCAGCCCTCCTACAACGGGTCGCCGCCGACATGTCGAGACCAAAGGTGACCATCAAGGAAATCTAGGACCGGGCCTGTACTTGACAGAAGCAGCAGTGGATCAATTGGCATTGGGGAGCCGCTCCAGACAGCGTCATCCATCCCTCGCGAAGTATGTTCCCCTGACTGGCAAGTAGGCAAACACGCAAACTAAAGGAAAAATCGGTCTATAAAAACTTTTGCCACCTGTGCCGAGGCTAATCCGGCAGAGACGGTACCGTTGCATGACTGGGATGTCAATTAATTTCAGATCCCTTCCGGGGCATGGCAATGGAAATCAGAGGCTCCGTCGCCAAAATGGGAAATATTGAGTAAGGTGCGGTTGTGGACGGCAATGGGTTACATGCTTCCAAAGTGCGCGGCATCCATGGTCCCTGCCCGCTTGCGTGCACGACTGGCACTGCCTTTGACGGAGGTCAAGTCCACAGAGTTTGGAAAAGTTGATGTGCTGAACATTGAGCCCGGTGGAAAGATGGTCAAAATGTTGTGCCCCCCCTAGGAAGATCCACAAGATCCTCTTAAGTTTTTGGAGGCGCTGGAGACAGACGTGATTCTTCTGAATGCGAATGTGGCAGATGATGTTGATTCAGTGAGTCCGGATGTGATGGCGACGTTGATTGTTAAAAGTGCATGAATGAGCAACAATTTCTCAAAACATTGGTTTCATATCGAGCAATCGTATTAATCTTTATTGGAGTTTGGTTGGGACAATTGGGGGAAATTTTATCCATGGAGCTTGATCACTTCCAATATGGACAAAAGACGCTTAATGGCTTAACTTTAATTCAAAATAGGGTTTATCTATTATATTATATGCCATGAGTTATTGTTTGTTATTCCATTGTATCTTCTTTGAACACTATTTGTAATATAGCACAACACGGGTGTTGGCCTTTGCTTTGTCTATTGTTTTTGGCTAGTCTCATTGAGATTGACCTGTACAGTAATCTGCATTTTTCTTGAACACATGGTCGTCCCACAGGAAAGAAATATGATTTTTAGACTCAGCATCAAATTCCGCATCTATATAGTGGTCATAAGACTATTTCATTTTTTTGACCATTTTTGCCCCCTGAGCGCGCCGTTCCCACTATGGGCGATTTCTACTGATTTCTGGGGTCATCAGGGAGGTTCCTACTGAGTTCTGCAGACATGAATTTATTATTTCCTGAGCTACAGAAAATTCTTGGAAGACATTTAAAGTTTTTTTCTATCCTCTTTTATCATGGAGAACCCATTTTTCTTTTGTCTGTTTGACGATCTTTGCAGGAGGCCTGGTTTCCGAGATATACCATTTTTGCCCTGATCTGAAGTTAATATTCACTGTTGTTGCCATTCCCAGAGTGCAGACTGAAGACGCTTTAAAATCCTGAGTGGTTCTTAAGCATACATGCATGCATACAAGCAACCACAAAGCCCAGCATCACCCATTGTTTTTCTGTTCATTTTGCGGCCCCATCAAGTTCTTTATTGGTTTTATTGATCCCATTTCTGCTCGTCTTGGAGTCTTGGTCTCGTTTTATTTTTTCATCGAAATCCTTGAGTACCTGAAATGGAGCAGGAAGAAACACCAAAGCAAGTGCAACCAGAAGGTACTCAGACTATTCAAATAGAGGAACAAGATGCCAAGCGGAAATTTAACAGTTGTAGCAGAGGTATGCATGCTACTGTGCACGATATGCATTCCACACGTCGAAGCGTTGATCTCGCGAGTTCTAGCAACGTCGACTATCATCAAGCGTCACTGGGGTCTTTCGTTCATGGAGCTCAAGAAGACAATGGGGCGAACCAAGAAAGGCAATCTTTATCTCAATCATATGGAAGTTTTCAACCCATGGGAAGACAAGAATTGCATTCTATTGGTGATCCTTATATTTGATTACTGGCTGGCTTTGAAGAACGCGAGCGTGTTTTACGCGTCGAAGGAAAGAACATGCAGCTCTTCTTTTATCTACAAGAAACACTGGTTTCCAACAAGACCGCAGCTTCAATTCAAGAGTGCGACGCGCGCAGACGCTTGACGAGTTCATTTCAAGGTATAAGTTCACCAAGTTTCCCGTCAGGATCTATTACGACACCGGTTTCTTTCAGTCCGCCGACCATTATTCTGGAACCTACGTCGTCACCAAAAGATCACTGTTCAGAGCTCCTGTTTGGACGTTGAGTTCTGAAGTTGGTCATGATTTATCCGAAGATTCTAATGAATTACCTGAGACAAAATTTGCAAAGGAGGTAAAAGATGAAATTGGCAAGCTGACGGAAGAAGAGCACGAAGAAATGAGCGGCTGGCTGGAAGACTATTTACGGACGGATCTCAAGGAGAAAATGAAGCACAAAGCTACCGAAGTACGAGAGAAGCGTACGTGTAGGACGCTTCAGGGAAAATCTAAAGTTGAGTTCCACAAGACTCTCCATGTCAATTCTGAGGTAGAGAACCTGGAGACGGATGACGCACTCCTTTCGAAGGTGCTCCTGCGCAAACGAGAAGCTCTCTAAGACGTCTGAAGACATTCGGGGTATGCCAACCTCCAGTCGTTCTCCATCTACTGAGAGAAGTCCCTTTGTTACGCGACAATCCTCGGCTTTCCCCACGCTAGCAGAAGTGTGTGGAGGTGTGAACAAATATGAGTGGTCGAATGACAGTGAAGAGGATAAGACTAACGCACTGAAATTGGAAATTCCACCGTTCGATGGGCGCAACGTTGAGAAGTATGCAGAAAATTTTGGAAGATACCTAGTGCTCACTGGCAAGGCCAAAGCCAAAGATCGGGTGAAGGCTAACCTCATCGCTCAGGGCATCAAGGGTCCTGAAGTTCAAGAAAGAGTCTCCGAATTGCTCAAAACGGCAAGAAGCTTTGAGGATTTTCTGAAAAAACTCCAAGACCTCTATCCTACGCTTGAGACGGACCTCTCAATTCTGGGTCACATTTCGAAGGTGTCCCATTTACCTTATGACTGTAAGTGCGGCTAGCCCCATCTGCTCAGATTTTCAGACATTCTGCCCAGATTGGCTACATTTTGGTCATTTTCTTTGCTTCGGCGGAATTGCCGCCTCGCAGCTCAGTCACAGGATATTTCCTATATATTTCTGATATGCCGGATTTGATTCCGCGGTCCATTTCCCGTAAATCCGCCGCATTCCGCTATTTTAGCTGGAATCGCCATTTGCCGTTGACGCGCGCTCGCGGCCCAGATCGGCCATACAATTTCACATAAATGGATTATTTAAATTCATTCGGACAGTTTTGGACACTCAGATGTATTTAGAATAATTCCCCTCAATTTTCTTCATAGACTGGGATTTTCTGCCGGACCACAATCAGCATGGACCTTGCCTCTGTTGTCGCTGCTCTCGCCTCCGTTGGTGTTCGTGTATCCGGTTCCAACCCCAATAACAACATCCAGGGAGACTCCTCGCGTGCCTGCCCCACTGGTCTTGCCGGCCCCGAGCCCTCCGGCACCCACATCGACCCAGGGCAGCACTTTCATGGTAGCAGAGGCTACCTGAATGTTGTTCCTTTGGTGTCCCAACCACAGCTAGCCCCTCAGTACGACTCCGCAACCTCCGGAGACGTAACGATCACGCTCCCGTGGTGCTGTGCGAACGAGGCCTTGAGAGGAATGCCTTGCGCTAGCCCAAATTGCCCAAGAAGGACCCAAATCAGCAGCTGTGGAGGCCCAGATTACAATCAAGATCCCAGTCGAAATTGGCCATCAAGCAGCTGGAATCTCCCAGCTTACGCTAATGGCAACGCTCCGGTGGAGCTTACGGACTTGGCGGGGACCAATACTCCCTACCAATGTCCACATTTCGAGACCATCGATGCCGAAATTGACGACATTGAGATGGGTGGTCCAGGTGAGGTACCTACCTTTAATCGACCAGCCTCATGGGCACAATGGGACAACCATTTGTCTTCGGAAGTGGCCCGTAACCTTGAGGCGCTTGAGGCCCTGTGTCTATTAGCCACGTCTAAGCTGATAGGACAAGAAAGGATCGCCTCTGATTTTTTATTTGAATATTTTTTCCTTCTTCAAGAAGAAATTAATACTAGGATGTGGTGGTGTTCTCAAGAAAATGAATCTTTTGCCATTTTCTTGCAGATCTGGGAGGCAAGCCCCTTCCCGAAGGAGAAGACCAAGGCACCGGTTGCCGGGCCCTCCGCCCCCCATCCCTCTGTTTCCATCCGCGACGATCTAGCCGCCGCGGTTGAGGAAGGAATCTTAGAGGCAGCTAGGCAGGCAAGCCTGGAAATTAGGACTGAAGGAGCTCCCCAAGTGGACTCCTGGCTGCGAACCACTGAGATTAGCGGTCCGACAGCCTGCTCAGGTCCTTCAGGACACGGTATGTACTGTCCTGCCGACTGCTCTTGCAGATCTCAGCGAGACTCTGAGCTCCAATTGCTCAAAGATCAAATGCAACTCATCATTCAGACTTTGGGAATTAAAGATCTTTTCAAAACCCACATGAGGTCTGAGGGCGCATCATCGGTGGATCAGGCAACAGATCCGTCGGAGGAGGCGACAGAAATTTTTTCGATTGCTCCTTCGGTGGACTCTAAGACCACCGATGCACGGATCAGCAGGACTAAGCTAAAAGAAAAGGGTTACAATCTCTCGATCACAGAGTAGATCGGCGAAGGCTAGGACTGAGGTTCAGAATGCCAAAAGAACTGCCTCCCGTACTACCCTTCCTGCGGTTGATTCCAATGCAATTGCCCAGATGTTGCTCGCCCAGACCCTCGCCGGAGCTGGTGTGGCTAATGATGCCGCCAAGGTGTCTGCCATTACGGCCGGTGTTGGGCTAGATTCACTCCTAAATCCTACTTCATTGCGACTTCGTCAGGTTGCCAAGCAACCGAAGTATAATGGGAACCCCAGACGTTGGCCTCAGTTCCAACGGGAATTTAAACTGTGGGTTAAGACTCAAAAACTCCAGGATGATCAGTTCCTGATGGCGCTTCTGGACTGCCTTGAGAGAGCGCCAGCCAACACTTGGCTCAGAACCTGGAGTGATCGTGAAGATTCAAGTTCCCCCCTTACCTTTGATGAGGTGTGGGAACAGTTGGAGGTACGTGGATCTCGACTGCCAGAGGACCATTACCACCAGATGTTGAAGAATTTTCCTTCGTTCTCTCGATTAATCTTGCATGAGGTGCAGGACAAGAGACAGCGCTTCTGGAATCTCGTAGAAGAATCTGAACATTCAGGCGAAAAATTTTCTAGTGCCGAGCTGAAAAATCTGATTTTTGACAAGATCCCCTCTGAAACCGCCGCCACCCTTCGGAATCGACAGTCCGAAGAAAAGGTCAAGACCTGGTGGGCGGAGATCGATGGCTTTGACGCCTCGGCCAACCGGTTTACCGTCAGGGAGGCACTTCAAAAGTGCTCCCCCACGTCGTTTACCAAGGTGAAATTCACTGAAAACACGTGGAAAATCAAGTTCAATGAACACGAGGATCGGGACTTGTTTGTCCAAGTCCTCAATAGGGGAGTAAGTTTCCATGGCAATCGCCTGAAGGCCAGGAACTGGGTGTTTTCGTTTACTCCGCAGGAACTGTGGGAAGAGGTTGAGAGGCTCGCTGACGCCGCCAATCAAAATTTCCATGAGGGTCTTGGGGGAAACAGGAACACCCAGCAAAACACCCAAAATGGGGCCCAAAAGGGCAACAAAAAGGTGAATGACACCCGGAATGTTCAGGATCATTGTGGCATCTGTCTTCTTCTAGGTTCTACGAACCGAGCTAAGACGCATTCCACTGCTAATCACCGATGGTCTGCTTACGATCACAAGGTGATTGGTGAAAATGTCAGTAATCCTCAGAATTCAGACAGGAATGACAGACAGGTGCATGGTGCCAAGGGGGGAAAGGGTAATTCGACTCCCTCCGGTGGGAACAAAAATACTGGAGGCCCTGGCGGGTCCCAAGGCAAAGGGAATCGGACTCCATCCGGTTCCGGTGGACAGCCGAACGGCCAGACGAGCCCCAATTTCAACGCCGGAGGCGGAAATCGAAATCCAGGCCAAACCCCTCAATCCGGTACAAACAAAGGAAATGCTCCAGGATCACAGGGTAAAGGTAAGGGAAATCCTTCGGGAACCCCCTTCTCTGGTAAGGGCAGAGGGCGTGGCGACGGTGGTGGCCCATCATCCGGCGGCCGTGGCCGTGGACGAGGAAAAGGAAACCATCGTGTGGATCAGGTCTCAGGTGCAGACCAGGTGTCTGATGCGGATCGAGATTACGTCGAAAATGCTCTGAATCCAGCGGATGATCCGTTCCAAGAGGAATGGATCGACGAAACAGGCTGTGTCCACAACGTTAACGCAGCCGCTGGAGGTCAGAACGCCTAGGGGAGCCACGAAAATCGTCCCTCCCCAGGCGATTTCAGGCATGATCCCCAAATTCCTGACCGACCATTACTTGATGTAGGGTCGCTTGTCTCCTCTCCCCTGGATCCGGCAGCGGATCCTTCTGTTGTAGTGGACGAGGTTGGTGTACAGTCCAAGCACAGGGCCCGTCAGTTTGTCACAAAGCTGTGGGTCTCTGATTGCAAGGGAAATTTCCACCTCGCCACTTGTTTGTGTGATAATGGATCGGAGGTAAATCTCCAATCCAATGCATTCTTACCCGACGACTGCGTGTTCGAGTCGCCTCATCCTGTTACCCTCGAGGGAGTTTCTGGACACTCTCTCGCAGGTGGGCAACGCGGTTGTTATATATCAACCCATTTGGTCGCTCAAGACCTTTGGGAAGAGCAAAATGTGGAAGAAGTTGTCCTTAAGGATGACTACTTCTACCGTGCTGACATAAAATATGACCTTTACTTGGGGCATCCTTGGCTTCGCAAGAACAGGGTAGCGCCCGTAGGTCATCGTCGTTGTTTTTTGCTGGAGTCAGGTCCCTTGGAGCGTCCTGAATTTCGTTTTTTGCACGCAGGGTTTAAAAGTGCAGAAGAATTTTTGAAGCAAAAAGTGACACCAAAATTTGGTGAAGATGTCACCATTGCAGAGGTGAATGGGAGTGCCGATTACTCCCAAGAGTTAGAATGTCTTCGTAGGGACTCCCAGCCACGACGCCCTTCGCGCTGGCACTCTTCATCCTACAGAGTTGTCGACAAATGGCGCGATGCAATTTGTGAATACTTCCATGAACATCATTCATTTTGGCCTCAGTATGATGCATTTGCAAACCGTACGAACAAGCGCTTTGATAAGCACTTCAGCGACGCTTGGACCCACAAATGGGACAAGAAGTTGTGGATTAATCCTCCGTTTCACTTAATCCAGCAGGTCATCCACAAAATCAAGCAAGACAAAACCCAGGCAATTTTGGTTGTGCCTTTGTGGGACGACAAGCCTTGGTTTCAGGAATTGCAAGACATTTGTGTAGATTACATCGAACTTCCCAGGAAGATTAAGCTGTATGCCAGGGACGACACAGGTCCCCTGCCACAGCGATCCTGGAGTTCGCTTGCATTCCTGGTGGATGGAAAGCTTTCTGACTCTAATTCTGCTGATTCTGGTACAGATTCCTGTGTTGGGTCTGAATCTGAGGTTGAGCGTGGTACTGATGATGAATCTATTTTTTCTGATTTTTGTTCGTCAGATACCCAAGGTGATTCAACGACCAATGAATCCGCCTCGGCTCCCTCTTCACCAATACGGTCGACATCGAAAAGAATCTTCAGCGCACGGGCGAGGAAAAATCTCCAATCGCGCCGCAAATTCAGAGTTTTTTATGAAAAACCCCCTGTGGAAGCTTTCATGGATCCTTTCGAGGAGCTGGATCGCGAAGAAAATCTCTGGGATTTCGACACACGACCCACCTATCTTCAGGAGGCAGTTGATACGGACCTGTTTAGGGACATCCGTAAGAAGATTCTGCCTGCCAAAGCCGAAGAAGTCGCCAAAGTTTTTTCGACAGTAATTCCTGGCGACCAGGTGGACACTGAATTGTGTTCGAGGTCAAGAGAAAAGATTTTTGAGGAACGGAAGGATTCGACCCTTTCAGGAAAGTTGATCAAAGACCCCCCTGTCCGTGGACAGTTCGGTGAAGCCTTCATCGAGCTTCGTGAAGGGTACAAGGCAAAAAAACAGCGCCCTTATGAAAATCATGGACACAAACATGAGATTCTCAGAAAAATCATCGAGAGAAATCTCAGGGAATTTGGTTGGCTTGAGGGTTGTATGACCAGCGAATGGTGCTGTTCACCCTTCACAGTCCCGAAGCCACCGCCTGCAGACCAGAACACCATTGATGGTTGGCGAATGGTGGTTGATTTTCGCAATCTCAACGCCGAAACAAAGGCGGATTCACACCCCCTGCCCCTCATTGAGGAGGAAATCGCCAAGAGGGCAAGAGGTCGTTTGTTCTCTGTGCTGGATCTCCGTCACGGCTTTCACCAAATGCCGTTGAGGAAGGACAGCAGACCTCTTACCTGTATGTGCACGCCATGTGGCCCAGTCCAGTGGACCGTCATGCCCATGGGATTGAAGAACGCCCCCTCATTTTTTCAAAGAATGATGGAGGATGTGCTGTTCACAACCCATCCTGAGCTTCGTGCCTTCGTGAGTGTGTACATAGATGACATAATCATCGCGACGGAGGGGGAGGGACTGACCGAAGCCGAGCTGGTGGCCCTACATGAGAAGCAGCTGAACCAAGTTTTGGACATTCTTGACGCCAATCAGCTGATCTGTGGGCCAAAGAAGGGAAAATTATTTTTAAAATCAGTCGAATTTTGTGGTTCTCTCCTAGAGAATGGCACTCGACGACCCAGTCCAGGGAAGCTCGTCGCTATTCAGAAGTGGAAGCGCCCTGAGACGATCACGGAGTTGCGAGGATTCCTAGGTTGTTGCAATTTTTACCACACTTTTGTGCCGAATTATGCCAAATTTGCTGCCCCCCTCACTGAATTGTTGAAGGTAGGGAGAGATGCAGGCAAGGCAGGTTCAAAGGTTCGTGTCAAGTGGACTGACGAGTGCGAGGAGGCCTTCCATCACTTGAAGGCAGCCCTCTGCGAAGTCGCCACGTTGCATGTGCCCCAATTTGACCGACCCTTCTACATTAGAACCGACGCATCTAGGTACGCGATCGGAGCTGTCCTTGAACAGGTTGATGAAGCCACCGGCGATCATTACCCTCTTGCATTTTGGTCACGGAAGCTAGCCCCACGCCAAATGCAATGGTCGCCGCGTGAGCAAGAGACTTACGCCATCATCTGCGCTCTAAAAAAGTACCAATCGTGGGTTGGCACCAATCGAGTCGAGGTCCTGACGGATCATCGATCTCTGGAGTATTGGGCCACCGAACACATTGATACTGTCGCGAGCCCAGCTGGTCGACGGGCCAGATGGCACGAATTTCTCTCTCTGTTTGACCTCCATGTGTCGTATTTGCCTGGTAAACATAACACGGTAGCGGATGCTCTGAGCCGATGGGTCTACCCCGCCTCAGAGGGGCTGCAAAGTACCAACATCCATGGTACGGAGCAGGACCGCCATGTAATCATCGAATGGGATCAGGAAGAAAAGAAACTCATTCGACGTGCATGCATGCAGTGCGCTGTCAAACAGCACGCATTGCCGTGTCACGACATCACGGCCATCACAGATCCGGCGCATGCTCACGAGATCTGCACCAAAACGATGAAAGTCGTGGAAAATGTCACCGATCCCTCCACAGGGAGTGTGAAACGGTTTGACTACACCCGACGAGTAAATCGATTTCGGTTGATCGAGGGCATTAAGCGCCGAGATCCGGCCAAAACTCCACCCCTGCCTAAGGATTCCCTTATCATCCGAGACTGGACGTCCGATTACCTGCAGGATCCCATGTTTAAAGAGGTCTTTGGAAATCTCAAATCCAAAGATGCTCACAGGGATGGGATTTTTCCTGAGTACTCGTTGGATGGGGGGAAGCTGTGGATGGAGGGTAAATTGTGTGTGCCAGACGCCCTAGCCCCCCGAGTGTTAAACTGGTGGCACAAATGGGAGTCCCCCCACGCACATGGACGTCGACTGTGTTCGATGATTAAGCATAGGTTGTTTGGATCGAGGCTCTACACTCACTGCATGAAAGTAGCAGCCGGATGTGCCCAATGTGCTGTCTCGACGCCCCCCAGCGCGAAGAAGCACGGCCATCTGAGGCCTCATCCTATTCCGGAGCGCCTCTTTAACAGAGTCACGAGTGATTTTTTCTATCTCGGTGAGCTCGATGACGAAGAGTGCCATTGGACTAATAAAAAAGTCAATGGTGTGCTCCTCATTCAGTGCCGTCATTCCGGCTACATTCAAGTGTTGCCTTGCAACATTGAGTCGATGACTGGCAAGGCTGCCGCCAAGTGGTGCGCGCAGACCTGGATGGGAGGCTGGGACGTCCCATCCGAGGTGGTGACGGATTCAGGCAAAGAGTACACCTCCGAATGGTGGAGAGAATTGTGTGCTCGCCTTGGAATCCACCACCTCCGATGTGAAATCCACTCACATCGAGCGCTGCCTGGCGAAAGAGCCGGCCGCTCTATAATTAATATGCTTCGTAAGGAGCTCGCGAGTGAAAAGGATTTCCATTGGATGGAAGTTCTCTTCGCATTGCTTCGCCGATACCACAACACGCCTTTGTATCATGGCCTTTCTCCAAATGAAATTGTCTTTGGACGAAAGAAGTGTTGGTGGAACATGCCGTTGAATAATCCTCGCCCCTGTAAGGATGCTTCGCTGTTTTTGGACGAAGTCCAACGAGCAGATAAATCTGTGTCGAAATTAATCGAGAAGCATCAAGCTGACTGGCTTTGGGTTCAAAATCAAGGTCGGAAAAACCCCCACAATTTTGAAGTCGATGATCGAGTTTGGCTTCGAAAATCCGAAACCACCCTGGACGGAGAGGACAAGCTTCTTCCCTTGTGGGAGGGGCCATTCGCTGTTACAGCGCGTCTTGGGGAGAACAGGTGGAGGATTCGTGTGGATGTCAGCAGGGAAATTGACGTTTCGGGCGATCGCCTTAAGAGAGAGATCCCCTCCCCCAAGGATCGAGTTAAACCCCTTTTTTGGACTGCAAAACACTTGTCTGATCGGGTAATCGAAGGGGGAAAGTACGAACTCAAGAGGATTGTTGAAGCAAGACGTGACGCCAAGGGCGAATGGGAATTTCTGTGTGATTGGAGGGGCTTTGATTCCAGTCACAACAACTGGGAACCAGCCCAATCTTTTGTCCATGGATACACCAAGGGGTTCATTGATTTCCTCAAGAAGCACCCCGAAATTGGCGTACTCCTGACAGATTGTTTGTCGAAACCAGACAGACAAGTGGAGAGCGACGGAAAACGACCTGTGGTGAATCGAGATCCAGCCTTTTACGGCCCTCAGCAGCCACATTCCAGGGCTGATCCGTCGATCCCCCCTCCTGCGGTCAGGCCAGCCCAGGAGCCACATGAGGACCAAGCTTCAAGTTCGGCCGCTGATTTGCAGCGCCCAAGCCGTACGAGGGCCAGGCCAGACAGGTTGGTGGTCACATGCATTCGTGCTTGGCCGAATTGAGAAGCCATCCTACCACATTCTGCTCAATCCACTGTTCATTCTTTCTGTTTATGTCATGATGTGGAGAACTGCGAATGTTTGATAATTTGACGTCAATCAACTTTTCTTTGGTCTCCGTTAGGCAGACAAGGTGTAGATACGCTGACGGAGTGTGCTGCCGTGTTCAGAAAAAACCAAACTCAGGCTTAATTCAGGCAGATTCGGGGTAATCTTGTCTCTGTTGGTCTGTGCATCTTTGGAATTTGGCTACTCGTGCAGATGGAAGCAAATGTACATAATCAAAACGCTGGCCAGCGACATTCACCCCTACAGGTATCCCCTGTAGTACTGGCTGCCCTAGAGGCGACGCCAGGAACTCAGATCTCACCTTCATTTGCTGTGATGCTGACGCCAAAGTCCAGATTCAGATCCAGGATCCTCAAATTTGTCTTGAATTTCTCAGGTTTGTCCATCATTCTGTATAACAGTGGAACCAAAAAACGAAACCCAGACGTCAATTGTTCAGACAATCTTCATCTAGGAGCTCTAGGGACTTCTTACAACAACCTCTGAAGTCCGTAAGCTTCGTTGTATTTTTGGCACACGCCAATGTGAGCTCAATTCGACCAGAAACTGTCGAAAATGGTGAATCCAAGTGTCTTGTGGGACTTCATCGTAAGATTGGCCTTGTCCAAGTCGATTGACACCACCGCCACTGTAAATTCGGTGTCTCTCAGTTATATACTGTCAGTAAAGTGCCTTCAGCGAACCTTCGGCGCGTTACATGCCAAGGATCCAGGGCCAGCATGTCCCATCATGATGCATCATCACATCATCCACATTTTGATAGAATCTGTTAGATGCTCGCGAACCAACGTGCCGGAAAGCACAGTTGAGCTGAATAAACGACAATATATATCAACTTTAGTCTAAACGAAAGTGTTAGTAGTTTCAGTTGTACACATGCCGCTTCATTTCACCTTCATCTCAGGGAATTTACTCATGTTAGGACAATTTAGATTGATTTCCTTGTCATCTCCCATCATTCCTCGAAGATCTGTTGACGGCTTTGCCTAACTTCGTTGACGCTTATGATCTTCTGTGCACATAGGGTCTGTAGACTACATGTGTATTTGTTTAACCGCACTGTGATTGCTTAATTCCCTTCATCTCTGCCCGAATTCATTCTCATTTTGCTGAATCTTGTGATCATCCACCAGATGCGCCAAATCTGAGCCACAAGCTGTACTTTTCAGAACGACAAAAGCGGGATAACACGATGTAGAGTTCGGCGAGGACACCGTAGCGTGCCCGCGACAGCGAAACTGTGCCAGAGCGCTGAGATGTCACTCCAATTCTTGATCCCCCCACTCAATCCACCAATAATCTACCTCATTCTCAACCAATGCATGGTTTGGTATCGATTCTCGATACGTTTACATGCTTTTTAGCCCGTGACCTAATGTTTTACTGCACGGAGGACTGTTCGTCACTTCTCATTCTGTCTCATTTCAGGTTCATCCAGCCTGATTCAGTGCCAATTCAGCCCAATTCAGGTCAGATCAAGCAGATTTCGCCTCATCGAGGTTACATTTCTCTGTTTTTCTGGGACTTACCCGCACTACGTTCTTCGTTGACGTAGCGACACACCCCAGTGTGTTTTTGGAGGGGGAGTGTAAGTGCGGCTAGCCCCATCTGCTCAGATTTTCAGACATTCTGCCCAGATTGGCTACATTTTGGTCATTTTCTTTGCTTCGGCGGAATTGCCGCCTCGCAGCTCAGTCACAGGATATTTCCTATATATTTCTGATATGCCGGATTTGATTCCGCGGTCCATTTCCCGTAAATCCGCCGCATTCCGCTATTTTAGCTGGAATCGCCATTTGCCGTTGACGCGCGCTCGCGGCCCAGATCGGCCATACAATTTTACATAAATGGATTATTTAAATTCATTCGGACAGTTTTGGACACTCAGATGTATTTAGAATAATTCCCCTCAATTTTCTTCATAGACTGGGATTTTCTGCCGGACCACAATCAGCATGGACCTTGCCTCTGTTGTCGCTGCTCTCGCCTCCGTTGGTGTTCGTGTATCCGGTTCCAACCCCAATAACAACATCCAGGGAGACTCCTCGCGTGCCTGCCCCACTGGTCTTGCCGGCCCCGAGCCCTCCGGCACCCACATCGACCCAGGGAACCGGAGCAATTGGTCAAATGGTTGGAAACACTGGAAAGGCTGTTTGACAAGTTGAACCCAGGAGTTATGACTGAGGAGCGCAAGCCTATGGAACTTTCTTCGTAGATCAATGATAAGCTATTCTTTGAGTGGGCCAAGGAAGATAACCTCTTTGCAAGGATTCACTCTTATGGTTCATTGAAGGATCTCGTGAACCAGCGCACACAGCTTTCTGTCGGTTTCAAACAACTTGCCGCTTCTCGTGGTTCTGCATTCGGGCGCACTGCTTTGAGTCGATACCAACAAAAGCAGAGGGATAAGGAAAAGGACACCTCTTTCTCTGGAGGACCATCGTCTAAAAGTTCCGCTCCAAAGTGGGACATCACCGAACTCCTCTCCCAATGCCACTCGATGATTGCAGAGCTAAGAGTCTCTGAGAAAAAAGGCAAGGGCGACAAACGAGGAAAGGGTACTGGCAAAGGAAAAGGTCGAGGGAGAGGAAAAGGCAAGGAGCCGGAGGAGGCAAAGGATAGTTGGACCCCAACGCGTTGATCGCCGGATTTAAGGCAGGCCTTCGATGTAAACATTGTGGTAAAACGAACCACTACAGCGATCATTGCTTTGAGATCCAAAGAAAACAGAAGGAGGATCAGCTCAAGAGCTTCCTGATGCAATCCGGTCTCCGTGGGGAGGCAGCCCAAAAGACGGTGGAAGACGCCAAGAAGAAATGGAAGGACAAGAAGCAAAAGCGACTAAAAGCTGGCCCCAGAAAGAAAGATGCATCTGGCCCCTCCGTGGTAAGTGCTGGTGCTGGTGCCTCCTCAGCAGAGACCAAACCGATGCAGGAGGACACTGAGAGTCAAGCCAAGAAGAGGAAGAGACATCTGGCATTTTCAGAGGTTGAGAAAATTGTGGATCTGCTTCGAGCCGCTGTCGAGGACGGTCTCACGCTGTGACTACCCGTGGTTGTGGAGGAGGAGACGTGTTACCCTGTTTTGGATACTGGTGCAACCGATTCCATTGTAGCTTCATCATTGGTGTCAGATCCGAATCGCAGGGGTTACTGTGCAGTCAAGGTGGGAGGTGGGCAGTACGCGTACAGTGAAGGACAAAAATACTCGGATGTCTGCATGGGCAATTTGAAACTTCCGCATGTTTGTATGGTTATGGAGACTTCAGCTTTTCAGGTGTACCTGGGCATGAATTTTATCGGTCAAAATGCCAACACGATTCTTGGTTTGATTTTTACTACATCGAGACTCATTGTCAAAAATCTAGAGACTGATCCAATTATCCTTGGTATCGTTATCTGAGAAGTCCTGTCAGAAGGGAGGAGGAAATGGATTGCCACCTGCTCAATCATCCTTGAGAACTTCCCGGAGAGAAGCCTACCGTTTTTTTACCTTCACTGAGGGAGCGGGGCCTCATCGACTTTGGTGATTTGAGACCGACCGTGGACTTGTACGCCAACCCCAAAAATCATACGGAACCGTTGCATTGCACCCCTCTCGATTCATGTTATGCCTACAAATGGCACGACTGTCAGTTATGCTGGGCCAAACCCCCGTGGTCACACGTCAAGAAAATGGTTACCAAGGCCGTGCTGGACCGAGCGCAGATTGTGGTTATTTGTCCTGATTGGGGCCAAAGCGGGGAAATGTTTGGTTTCCGTCATGCCCCCCGCCCCCCGGCCTCCCCTGTAGGACCTGATCCCCGGTTATGGGGACACATACTCCTCTTTGTGCTGCCCCCCCCCATTTCCTTGTGTAGGCTATTATAGGCCCACACTATGGGATTAGATACGGGATATCATTAGCCTTCATCCCCCCTTAACCTTCCCTTTCAAGGTGCTTTTGACTTGAGCCTGCAGTAGGGATATCAGGGAACTCGGCGTGTTCTTCCGCCGCTTTTGTATCAGTCATTACGGAATCCATTGCCCTGTTGAAAGGTATGCGAATTCGCCCTAATTTTCGCATAGGTACAGAAGTTAGATATTGGTAGCGGCCTGGTGGTGAACGTGCATGCCGCCAATTCGCGGGCGAACTGCCAGTTGGGATCTGGCGACCCAAATGGCGAGACCATGAATTGGCCTTTACGGCACCTTCATCCTGTTGACCTGAATTCATTCTGACTGCACGGTTGGAACAGTCAATACTTAGTTTATGATAGGGAATTAAAAGTTCAGGTTCCGGTGCCACTATTTTCAAAAACCCCTTAACGTCATGGTGCCCAGCCATTTAAAGTATAGGGATAGCTCAGGGATCGTTGCCGGCACCTTACGGTGCCTTCTTCTTTTACCCCCCATTGTTAGATTAGGCATGGCATGCAAATCTTATGCATTTCATGTGCTCACTTCTGCCTAACCATAAATGATAATTTTCCATCCATTTCTCTTGGGCAGAGATGCAATCGAATGGCATGACTCTCCTCTACAATGGTATGTTATTTTTTTGTGTGGGTTGCAAATCAGTTTGGAGATACGAATATAATATTAGGATTGAATTGGATTTTGGTTGTGGTTTGGAGGTCATGGTGAGTTCCAAGGTCAAGTGGATTTCATTCACTCCAGGGTGAAGCGAGCATTTGAAAAAACTTTCGTTCGCCTTCCCTTCCCTTTGCAGTCATGGGTTATTGTTGTGGTGGATCACCACACTCCATGGTGGGACCCACTTTCATGCATAAATAGTGCATTTTTGTGGTGTTCATGTTGTCAGTTCTTACGAGTCAGTGTATCGGGTCATTGTTGAGTTTTTTCGTAATTTCATTCGGGCGTCGTAACGATGACTCTTTAGTTAAATAATCACCTCAGTTCGAGCTCGTTTGAGCCAATGGCGATGTTTGGCGTCAATTTTTGTTTTGACATTTTGAGCACTTGGTTTTCATGTGCTCAAAGTTCGCCACTATATCTCCAACATATAGTGGCAACCGAAAATAAGAAATAGCTCATTTTGTTCGTACTTGGTGAGTACAAACAATATATGTTCGAGTTTTGATTGCGTTTTGACGCTTTTGACATCCTTTAGTTCGAAGTTTCAAACTTTTTTGAGCTCATTTGGGCATAGTCATTTTATCCCAAACATTACTCATTTTCAGCCTTTTATGGGCCTACTGAAGCGGTATGAGGTGCCTCACCCATACCCGCTGCCCAGCCTGTGGCGCTCTCCTCATCAGGAAATTTCCTGGGCTCATTCCCAGCCTTATGGCATCCCGATTTCTGTGGAATTTCTGTAAAATACCCAAGAAATCGTCATTTTTCGTCATTTTTGGGCTGGCGACGACCTTCGTCGCACGCGCGACGCAGCCCCAGATCGAATTTGCATTTTTCGAGTTCTGAAGATTCTAATCAATTTTATTATTGAATTATCGTTTTTAGAAAAATAGGAATATAACCTGACCTTTTTCCGGGCGTTCCGCGAAGGTCAATTTTCGCGAAATCAGTCATGTTCACGATTTTTTTAAAAAATCCTGAGGCGATCCCAGCAATCAGCCAGGCGCCCATGGTGTGGCCCAACAGTGGCCCTCTTCATATATAGTTTGAATTGGGACAGAAACGCGTCGTGTCGGCTACGCGACGCGTTGGGGGGAGACACGCGAAATGAGTGTCTTTGGCTCAAAAATCACTATATTTCACTGTTTCCTGCCCAAAAACAACTGTTTGGCCCAGTTTGGGCAGGATCTCAGTGGAGATCCTGATGGCGACGACAGGTAGCGGTCAGTTTTTCCGATGGCGGCGACGCTGCCGCCAACATTTCGTCCCCTCTTCTGAGCTATTTTATAGTATAGAAGTGTTACATATACATATTACTTGTCTACATGTTTGTATTGTCTACATATACCATCATCTCTTTGCCTAGGACGCCAGATTGTGTCACGGCTGAGGCAAGGATCACAGAATTCTTTGGAGAAACCAAGACTGATGGAAGATCAGTAAGAATTTCGAGAGGAAGTCTCTGATTTCATGGGATTGGGGTTGTGCATGCCAAGGGAAGCTTGGAGGTTTCCCTCCCCCAACCTCTTCAAAAGAATTCTGCCGACGCCAAGGCCACCAAGGCGGTGTGACGGCCTGCGGACGGCGACGACGGCCAGACTGCAGGAGAATTGTCGACAACGTCGACATCTGCAGGAGCTAAGGTCCAGGGCATCAACGTGATGAAGGAGGATTTCCTTGACTGCTACAACGGGTATCACCTTGGTCTCGCCATGGACCCTATCGAGCCGCCAAGTCTATCTCAGCCTCTCGGCGACGACCACAGCGACGACGACGCCATCTGCGAACCGCCACAAGCAGGCGCGTTAACTCATCTCCTTGGGTTGGTTGGCAACACACAACAAACTCTAAACAGGCGCCGGGCGCCTTGGGTAGGAAATGACCCTAAATGCTCCCAATCAGGCGCGTTAATTCGTCGCCTTGGGTTGGTAATCAACCCTAAACAGGCACGAGGAATTCGTCGCCCTGGGTAGGAAATGACCCTAAATTCAGGCACGAGGAATTCGTTGCCTTGGGTTTGACCCTAAATAATTTTTTTTTTCCGCATTTGAATTTATTGAATTATTATGTTTCCATGCCCATGGAGAAAAAGGGCCAATATGTTCGCTTCAGCGCCATCAGTCAGGTCGGAAGGACCTGCAGCGCCCCTGGTTTGGTCACCAGAGGCTAAAGGGAGTGCCAGAGACCAGTGTGGTCGCCTGGGGGGCAATTGCCCTATGAATATATCAAAGATTATTGCAGACCTACATGTAAGTGGCATGTAAATTAATTATGAAGCCCCCCCGACTGTCCTGCTGAATCAGTTTTGAAATCAGGGCAGTGCAGGGGTCAGAGCGCCTCCTTGGCCTTGCCTTCCTTTGGATATAGGCAAGGCTTCTAAGGAGGGGGGTGAACCGGTATGGGGTGCCTCACCCATACCCGCTGCCCAGCCTGTCGCGCTCTTCTCATTAGGAATTTTCCTGGGCTGATTCCCATCCTTATGGCATCCCGATTTCTGTGGAATTTCTGTAAAATACCCCAGAAATCGTCATTTTTCGTCATTTTTGGGCTGGCGACGACCTTTGTCGCCTGCGCGACGCAGCCCCAGATCGAAGTTTTATTTCTCGATTTCTGAAGATTTTAATCAATTTTACTGTTGATTTATCGTTTTTAGAAATATAGGAAAATAACGTGACCTTTTTCGCGGCGTTCCGCGAAGGTCAATTTTTGCAAAATCAGTCACGTTCACGATTTTTTTAAAAAATCCTGAGGAGATCCCAGGAATCAGCCAGGCGCCCATGGTGTGGCCCAACAGTGGCCCTCTTCATATATAGTTTGAATTGGGACAGAAACGCGTCGTGTCGGCTACGCGACGCGTTGGGGGGAGACACGCGAAATGAGTGTTTTTGGCTCAAAAATCACTATATTTCACTGTTTTGCGCCGAAAAAACCACTGTTTGGCCCAGTTTGGGCAGGATCTCAGTGGAGATCCTGATGGCGACGACGCGTAGCCGTCATTTCTTCTGATCGCGGCGACGCTGCCGCAAATACCTTGTCCTCTCTTCTAAGCTCTTTTATAGTATAGAAGTGTTACATATACATATTACTTGTCTACATGTTTGTATTGTCTACATATACCATCATCTCTTTGCCTAGGACGCCAGATTGTGTCACGGCTGAGGCAAGGATCACAAAATTCTTTGGAGAAACCCAGACTGATTGAAGATCAGTAAGAATTTCAAGAATAAGTCTTGGATTTCATGGGATTGGGGTCGAGCATGCCAAGGGAAGCTTGGAGGTTGCCCTCCCCCAACCTCTTCACTACGTTTTGAGGTTGGAACTCCAAGCTGTTGTCGAGTTTGGGTCTGAGTGTTCGTTGTGAGTGTTCTGGCATGTGTCTACTTCCAAAATGGCACATTGTTTGGCCATGAATCATTGCACATAGGGCCACACATAAATTTTTGTGATTGTGTCTTGAGTTTTATATTTTTCATGTGTTCATTTGTGATGCCCATGGAGAACCACTACTCTAAGGTATTTGGTCAAGCCTCTCGATCATTCGTGGTCTCCATGGTTCCTACTATACATCTATGGTCACTCTGGGTCGTGGTCGATTTCCGTCCTTACGCTAGGACCAATTTTGTATGTGCCATTTTGGCCATTTTTTGCTTGTAGTAAATTTGGTCATGTGAACATTGCCCAAATTGACTCAGTTATGGGTTGACTATTGGAACTCATGTCCTCCTGTACATGTTGAATTCCAACCCAATGTCTGATTCTGATGCAGATGAATGCTTTCTACTCCATCTGCATGCATTTACGTGGTTATAACTCACTTTCGGTCTGCCACAGCATCGCAATCCCTAATACCTTTTTGAAGATTTCACATTTTGTGTGTTCACTTCGTTCACTTGTTTCTTTTGGGGCTTTGGGCCACATTTCCTTGATCCTTGACCCAAGACCCGTCCAATGTGTCTACACTGGGTTTTTGAACTTGTCTTGGTATGTTCTATCACTTAGCCAATCCATTGGAACCGAGTCTGCCAAGTGTATAGGATAGTGGTTTTACATGGTCCCAGACATGTACATTATCGACCCTGAAAAATACCCTGTCATGTAGTCACTTGGCGGGTACACAGTAAAGAGCCTATGATGAGTTGGACCTTGAGGTCTTTTCCTCTGTTTCAATGGTGCTCTCTACGTTGTATTGAGCATTTGTTGGAAGGTTACTGGTACACAGCTTCACTATTTCCAATTTTCTCTGGAATTTGTTGAACATTTCAAATTTCATGAGGTCACTTCTGGCCCATGGGAAGGTTAGGCCATCTTCTTGATTTGGGCCAATATTTTACCCATGGCCTCTCATCAGTGTCTATTCCCCATACGTGAGGGGTCTGGGTTATTGCCTACCCTTATGGGATCTGACCAAACCCATATGCCACCTCAATTTGGACTTCAAATCTGACTCAGGAATGTAGTCATAAGCCCTTTTTGAGGTCGGGAAAAATGACCTCAAAAAGTGGGTATTGGAGTTTGTTGCCTTGCTCCAACCTGAGAGAGAGGTGAGGTGAACCCTTTTGGGACAATCAACCCCCCCCCCAGATCCTTTGTGCGTGCACTTCGCTGGCCCTTAGGCTGACCTTATGTGAGAGCTTTTTGTATTCCTTTCTCCCTTTTGTTTTCACTTATGGCAACTTCACCAAAGTGCGCAGCTTACCAGACCTGTTGCAGTGTCATGGTATCAGGGAGACAGACTCGGATATACGGTGGGCATAATGTTTGACTGATGCCCTTCAGATGTGCCCACATTGAATCCTTCCAATCCTCTATGGCTTGGCAGGAGAGTGTGTTGAAGTGGGTACCCTCGGGGCTTTGGTGTTGCCTGTTTTTGTGCCCTGCTTCCCATGCCAGGTCTCAGAGCCCGTGTGGAGTTGGGTCCTGCCTTTCTAGGTGTGTCACGGCGAAGGTCTTGGCTACCCCCAACCACCCTTGTTTTGTTTTGGGATGTGGGATCCTGAGGTAGTATGGGCGATATACCACTTTATCTCCTTTTCCACAGAACTTCCCGGGCCTAATTCTCATAGGCACCCGGGACAATAACCCCCCCTACGGTGGTGTTGTGGGGCTATCTCCTGCCCGAAGAGCACTTGAGTTCAGATGTTAGAAGAAGATGGTGAGTGAGTGTATAGGCACTAGACCCCCGCTTCTGGGGTCCTGTAGGGCCGGGAGTGGAGAGTGACAATCCCCCTACTAGGGTAGGCCTTGACAGCCAATGGGCCTTACCCATGTCTTGTTGTTTTGGCATGTTTTGTTCTTCCTCCTTGGGGATCCTGAATCAGGCTACCCAGGATGTGCTGAGTGGGAGAGTGGGCTCTCTTTGTCCCCCCCTCTCCTGCCTTGATGCCTCCTTCTTTGTGACTTATGTTGATTATTGCACCTTACCCTAACCGGGACATCGTTTGAAGGATTTACATGTTTCTATGACGATTTGTACATGCTTTCCTTCCTTTGTTGTTTATACCTCAAAGAGATTGATTCCATTTCGCAATCCCGATGGATGCTCACTGAGTTTGAGTGGAGGTAAGTAAGTAAGTAAGGGCCGCCGCGTCCGCAGCCTCATCTGACATCTCCTTGCTTGTTTTACATGGTGACCGCCTCTGGCGGGAAGGAGAGCTCTCCACCATCAGTTCCCCCTCCCTCACTTCACGGCCGAGAACTTCAACCAGGTCCCCTTGGGGCATGACCGGCGGTAGGTGTCTTTCGGTGGCGGCCCTCACAGTCTCAGCTTCTTCCGGTCAGGTAGGTAGGTAGGTATCTTCGGGAGCTCGGGATGCCTCCTTTGACATTGCAGGAAGAAGGTCTTACCAAGGGGACGTCCTGTCCCTCCCACTGCCCTATGTCAGGTGCCTCTTGAGCCGCTCCCGCATGTGCTTGGGAAGGCATTGTCGCGGCAACCCGGTCCATGTGTCCCAGGTGGGAGGGTGTCCCCACATGTGTCCATGGGTAGGGCCACATGCCCCCTCCTTTGGGCGGCAGCTCTGGGGGCTGCCCAGCCGTGTGGAGTATCTCTCACCACAAGGGGTATTGCTCCCGCTTGTCTACGGTACGACCGCCTCACCCTTGTGGCTTGAGTTGCGGGGCCACTCTGCTTGGCAGGTGACCCCCTCCTGGACTGTGTACCGGCTCGCCTGTCACCGGTTGCTTCCATGGCTCCGGGTGACGTTTGCCATGGTCCCCGATGCAGCCTGGCCGGGCTCGGATCGACCAGTGGCCTTGGAGTACCGCTCCTGCCACTGGCCCGGTGGGTCGGCTGGGTCGCCCCAGTGCGTCTGACCCATGGGGTATTGGTTCTTTCCTGTCCCTCGGCCGCCCTACGTGTGTGCAGTGTCCTGGGCCGCTGGGCTCCTGTTCACCGGTGTGCCCGCGCGGTTTGCTGTGTTGCGTCTGCGGTGTCCTGGGCCACCTGGGCTCCTGTTCACCGGTGTGCTCGCTCGGTGTGTTGTGTTGCATGTGCGGTGTCCTGGGCCACTTGGCTCCCGTTCACCGGTGTGCGCGTTGTGTGCTGTGCGCGTGTGCCATCGGTGGCTGTGTCCCTCTTCCTCCCCCCCTAATTTTCGTTTTTTTTCTTTTTTTTTATGGAAAAAAAGAAAAACAGGGGCGCGCGTATACTGCAGGCACAGGCATGGGCAGCTGGTGCGGCGGTGCAATAGCGTTGTGTCCTCTGGCGTGTGTCGTCGGTGCTGTGGCGGCGGTCGCGCCCCAGGGGTGCGGCTCGCGCGTCCTGATGTACACGGGCTTGGGTCAGGGTGGGTTTGGTGAGGTGTCTCTTTGCTTCTGGAGCTGGCTGGTTAGGCGGCTGTGTCGGCTGTGGGTGTGGGCTGTGGTTACGTTGTTCCCTCGGCGGGCCTGGTTAGGAGTCAGGGGTTAGCGGTTTCGGGGTGTGGCTCGGGTTTGATTTGTGCTTGGGTTCTGGCTCGGTTAGGCGGTTGCGACGGTAGCGGGCCTGGGTTCGGTGCCTTTGGGCGTAGTGGTGCCCGTTGTCGTGTGCGTTGGCGTCCTTCGGCGTCCGGTTCGTTTGGTGACTTCTCGGCGGGGCCTGGCGTGGCGCCCCGTGGTGGTGGTTTGCTGGGTAACGGGATTAGGTGGCGGCGCCGCTGGCAGAGGGGTCAGGCGCGTCGTGTTGTGTGGTGCGCAGGGCTCCTGGGGTGCTGTGGGTGTCGCCGGTGTCGGTGCGCCGACGCTTTTTGGGTGGTGAGGGGGTGTGTTTGTGCGGGGCTGGGCTTTGGGTGATGTCCCACAGGCGGATGCCGTCTCGCTGCGTCTCCTGGAAGGTCCCCCGCAGGCGCCTGAGGACATACAGGTGGTCCTGGGGCGCGGGGAGGTTGCGGGGGTGGACTCCCAGGGGGTGGAGCGCATCGGCCAGCATGGCTTCCCGGGCGGCCTGCGGCATCCACCCCCCCGCCGGCCGGAGGCGGCAGTTCTCCACCAACCCCTTGCGTGGCCGATGGACCAGGCCCTCGAGGGAGGGCTCTCCCCGGGCCCACTTTCGCAGCTCCCAGAGCTGCGTGTGGGTCCAGCGCTGCCAGCACTGTTCCTGGGCGGGCCTGCGGTCTTAGGTGGAGGAGTGGGCGTGGGTGGGTGTGACGGGGTCGTGGGGACCGGTGGCGGTGGCGGGCCGGGGGGATTCCTCGTAGTCCTGTTCCGTGGGGGTGCGTGGGGAGTGGGGGCGCGCGCAGATGTGGACCCGCGGGCGTGCGCGCACGGTCTCCGCCTCAGGGTTGGGCGGGGACTCGCGGCGGCGGCGGTAGTGGGGCATGCGCTGTATGTGGGCTGTCATCGAGGGTTGGTAGGGGGGCGGGGACGCTACTGGTGGACCCTGGCGTCGTTCTGGCCTGGTCGGGGGCGGTCCGTGGGCCTGGGGTGCGGGCTTTGAGAGGTGGCAGGAAGAGGTGCGTCGTGCTTCGGCCGCGGCGCGCTCCGCCATGAAGGTGGTGGCGGTGGCGTCGCGGACGGTGGGGGGGCGCCGCGCTGGGCGCTGCTGCCTTCGGGCCTGGGACGGCTGGGGCCGACTGTCATAGAGGACGTCCTCGGGGGGCCGGGTTTGCGCTGCCGTCGTGGCGCCCGGTTTGGACTTGGGTTTGGGCTTGGCTGCGGGTTGCGGTCGTGGCGCGCTGACGGGTTTTGGTGGCTGTTTGGCGGCGGTCTTGGGTTTCGGCTGGGTCGCGGGTGTGGACCTCGTCGGGGCGTCGGCCTTGGCGGCGGCGGGGTTGCTCGCGGTGGGGGCGTGTTTGGGGGCCCGTTTGGGAGGTGTCACCCGCGGCCTGGGGGGTGGAGTGCTGGATGAGGACGTGGTGGTGGTGGTGGATGAGGTGGTCGTGGTGGTGGAGGTTGTGGAGTCGGAGGCGGAGGAGAGGGCTGTGGGAGACGGCGGAGGGTCCCGGGCTTCTGGGGCGGGCGTATGATGCTGGGTCCTGCAAGTAGCGAGAATGAGGGTGCGGGTTTGGGCACCGGGCGTGTGCGCGCGTTTTCCCTGGTGATCCGTGCGTGCTGGTGCTGGTGTGGCGGCGTTGTCTCGGCTGCGCGGGCCCGTGGGTTACCCGGGGGGTGGCCATATCTGCTCCAGGACGTGCGGTTGTGTTTGCTGGAGGTAGTCGAGGGTCTGGAAGAAGCATCGCTGGATGCCGGGCATGTCCTCCTCTGTGAAGTGGGGGAAGTTTTGGCTGGGGGTGTCTGGGCCCGGCCACAGCAGCGTCATGAGGCGGGCTGCCACCATGTACGGGCAGAGCTGTAGGGTGGTGGGGCGTGGGGGGTGGGTCCCCTGCGGTTTGGGGGGGCTTCCCTCTGCTGGGAGCGCAGCGTGACGACCCACACCCAACGGTCCGTGGGGATCCCCCAGGTCCGTTGGGTCCACTTGGCGAGGCAATACATCGCCCTACCAAGGCCCTGGTTGCTGCTGCGGATGGAGAGCAGCGTGTCCAGGGATTTGCGTTCCCATGTACCCCAGATGTGGGGGTCGTCCGGGTCGTCCCCCCTGGCGTACGTGTCGGGGCCTGGGCTGTGTGGGGGGGGGCGTAGTCGGCGGGGAGGAGGGAGTCGGTGCCGTGTACCACCCAGTGGTCAGTGGGTGCGTGGTAGTTGGTGGTGGAGAGGGTGTAGTGCAGATTGTACATGAGGGTCATGTACGTGGAGGGGGCTGGCTGTTGCTCGTCGGGGGTGGGGATGTCCCCCGGGACGTGGTGCCGGAAAGTGCTCAGGGAGGCCATCCGGGCTACCCATGTTTTCCGCTCCCACTCTTTGGTGCTGTCGGGGGTGGCGCCGGGTGGGGGGTGGGCCATGTTTGGCGAGTGGTAGCGGGTGTGGCCCTTGGCGTCCACCCGCCCCCGCACGGGGTGTCCGACTAGGTGTCGCCCCCAGTCGATGGGGGGCACCCAGATCCGGCCCCCCGTGGGGGGCGGGCTCTCGCCGTCTGGGGTGGCGCTTGGGGGGCAGTCGTGTCGGGCGACGTGGAGGACGGCGTCAAAGAGGAAGTCTCGGACGCCTTCCCCCAGGGTGGCCGCCTGGACCAGGGTGGCCGCCCGGATGCGGGTGCTGGTGCCGGAGGTGCGGAGGCACAGCACGACGTCGTGTTCCCCGAGTCCCCGGAGGTGCTGCCATACCGCTGCGGGGTTGTGTAGGGCGTAGGGTTCGGCCGATGCGGCGGCTGGTGGTGCGGGCTGTGATGAGGGGGGTGGTGTGGGTTGGGGGGGGTGGTCGTCGTTGTCGCGCGTGGGGTCCGGTGATGGGGTCTCTTGTGGCGGTCGCGGGAGGGGGGATTCGCGGTGGCGTGTGTCGGCGGGGGTATCGACGTCAATTGGCTGGTGCTGGCTGCCGCGTTTTGCGTCCGTGGCCTGGTTTCGGGGGGGGGGGGCGGGGGGGGTGGTGTGGGGGTGGCGCTGTTGGTGGTGGGGGGGGCGGGGGTGGGTGTTGTGCTGGCTGGGGGTCTGGGCATCCCTGTGGGTCGTGTGGGTGTTGCGTGTGTGCGCCGTGCGGCCCTTGCGGTTCTTGACTGGTTGTGGTGCCGGGGTTTGGGTGGGAGGCGGCCGCATGATCGTCCGGGTGGGGCTGTGGCCCGTATGTAATGGGTGGCTGCTGGTGGATGGTGCTCGGCAGTATGGGGTGTGGGTGGGGGGGCTGCTGTTGGTGGTGGGGTGGGGGGGGCGGGGGTGGGTGTTGTGCTGGCTGGGGAAACGGGCGTCCCTGTGGGTCGTGTGGGTGTTGCGTGTGCGCGCTGTGCGGCCCTTGCGGTTCTTGACTGGTTGTGGTGCCGGGGTGTGGGTGGGAGGCGGCCGCATGAGCGTCTGGTGGGGCTGTGGTCCGTATGTAATGGGTGGTTGCTGGTGGATGGTTCTCGCTGGTATGGGGTGTGGGTGGGGGGGCTGCTGGTGGTGGTGGGGTGGTCGGGTATCAGGGAGACAGACTCGGATATACGGTGGGCATAATGTTTGACTGATGCCCTTCAGATGTGCCCACATTGAATCCTTCCAATCCTCTATGCCTTGGCAGGAGAGTGTGTTGAAGTGGGTACCCTCGGGGCTTTGGTGTTGCCTGTTTTTGTGCCCTGCTTCCCATGCCAGGTCTCAGAGCTGGTGTGGAGTTGGGTCCTGCCTTTCTAGGTGTGTCACAGCGAAGGTCTTGGCTACCCCCAACTACCCTTGTTTTGTTTTGGGATGTGGGATCCTGAGGTAGTATGGGTGATATACCACTTTATCTCCTTTTCCACAGAACTTCTGGGGCCTAATTCTCATAGGCACCCGGGACCACCACCCCCCCTACGGTGGTGTTGTGGGGCTATCTCCTGCCCGAAGGGCACTTGAGTTCAGATGTTAGAAGAAGATGGTGAGTGAGTGTATAGGCACTAGACCCCCGCTTCTGGGGTCCTGTAGGGCCGGGAGTGGAGAGTGACAATCCCCCTACTAGGGTAGGCCTTGACAGCCAATGGGCCTTACCCATGTCTTGTTGTTTTGGCATGTTTTGTTCTTCCTCCTTGGGGATCCTGAATCAGGCTACCCAGGATGTGCTGAGTGGGAGAGTGGGCTCCCTTTGTCCCCCCCTCTCCTGCCTTGATGCCTCTTTCTTTGTGACTTATGTTGATTATTGCACCTTACCCTAACCGGGACATCGTTTGAAGGATTTACATGTTTCTATGACGATTTGTACATGCTTTCCTTCCTTTGTTGTTTATACCTCAAAGGGATTGATTCCATTTCGCAATCCCGATGGATGCTCACTGAGTTTGACTGGACGTAAGTAAGTAAGTAAGGGCCGCCGCGTCCGCAGCCTCATCTGACATCTCCTTGCTTGTTTTACATGGTGGCCGCCTCTGGCGGGAAGGAGAGCTCTCCACCATCAGTTCCCCCTTTCTCACCTCACGGCCGAGAACTTCAACCAGGTCTTCTTGGGGCATGACCGGCGGTAGGTGTCTTTCAGTGGCGGCCCTCACAGTCTCAGCTTCTTCCGGTCACCCATCGAAGGATCCTCCGGCATTCCCCCCCTAGCACAGCCGTTTGAGCGCCTGCAGGCAGGTCTTCATGTGGATAGCCCTCGCCGACAGCGGAGCATTTCTCTTTGTAAACCACATTCTACCACTCCTCATCCCTCACGGGTTGGGGTACCCACCCGGCTGTGGAATGCACTTGGGTGTCGTCCATCCGCGGCTGGAGGCCAGGGGGCGACCCTTTCCACATTCCCCCAGGTCCCACTCACGCGTGAACCTACGTGTACTTAGGCCATTGACCCGGGGCACTCAGAGTCAACCCTCACCCCTGCGGACACCTCACGACCGTCCCGGAGTTCAGGGTATTTTCCCAACTTCCCGTGGCCAGGCTCCCCATGGTTGGCCCATGGTTCACCACTCCATGGCGACTGGTTTTCCAATCCCACGGGGCTGTTGCTTGGCGCTATCGGCCTCCCATCCCATCCCATGTCCCTTTCCCCTTCGCCACATCCGGTCACCGTACCAGACCCCGCGTCCCGTGGTTTCCCGATCCCATGCAGCCGCTGTGCCCCCATTCTATCCCTCATCCCGTGTTTCTACCCCACCGGGTCCCAGCAACCCTGTGGCGCGGGCCCACAGGCTCCTCATCCATCCGGGGACCGTTTCTTGCTCCTTGCACGGGTCGCTCCTATCCACTCCCCTTCTTCCGCGCACTCGGCGCGTTCACCTCCGCACGTTCCTGTCCGGGTCGTCTGGCCACTTTTCCCATGTCATGGCGCCTTTGGCCCACCTATGTATTAGCACGAGAACACAGCGTGTCCAGGCGGCTGTGGCCCTGCAGGGACTACCCCTACTACCACTACTACTAGCACTACACGTATCCACCTGTGTTTGGGCACAAGAACACAGCGCTTTTTTTGTTTTTTTTTGCTTTGCGGCTGTGGCCTAGCAGGTATGCCACCACACGTACCCCTGCTAGGGCTTGGATGGATGGTGTGCTCCGCTGTCGTGCCCCGCCTGCGTCGTGGTGTCCATGTTGATGCCCCCTTTGTTGTGTGTGTGTCTCCGCCCTTGGTTTAGGTGGGTGGGCGGCTTCGGGTGCACCACTTCACCCTACTTGTCCTATTCGCGGTACGAGTGACTCATGCATGGTGGGGGTGCGGAGAGGCGTAGCTACCAGCACTCACGTCTGGCCTGCTATACCCGGTCAAGGGCCTGCCACAGCGCGGCCTGTTGAGCCCAGCTCTTGTGCGGACAGGCTGCCAGCCCCGGATTATCCCGTCCGGGGCGCCAGGCCGCCACCTGTCCCTGGATGATCCAGTCCGGGGGACGGCGGCTGCTGCTGCTTGTTCCGCTCCGAATGATCCAGTCCGGGGCGTCAGGTATTATTTCACCCTTTAATGCTCGTGTCGTGTTTCGGCCATTCCTTCTTGTTTTGCCCCGGATGATCCAGTCCTGGGCACTTCTTGGCCTCGTCTCCGCTTCGCTGCATTACCACGGCCTCGTCCGGGTCTTCGCATCACTGCATCAGCACAGGGCTCCTCTACGTGGCTGCCGCACTGCTTCTCCATGGCCTGGTCCTCTTGGCTGCTGCTCTCCTTCACCTCGGCCTCTGCCTCCTGTTTACCTCACTGCATCACCACAGCCTTATCCTTTCCATGGTTGCACTACTTCTCCGCGTCCTCGTCCTGTTCTCCGCTTCTTTGCTGTACCCCGGCCTTATCCTCACGGCTGCTTCTCTGCATCAACCCGGCCTCATCAATAGGTCTGTTTCGCTGCTGCACCAGCGGCCTGTCCTCATCTTTGCTGCCCTGCGTCGCCCCGGCCTCGTCAACTTCTCTGCCTCCCTGCATTTCCTCGGCCTTGTCCGTTGCGTTGCTTCCGGTCTTGTCTCCTATGCTGCACCACCTTGGGCTCGGCCTCCTGTTTTCTTCGCCTCTGGACGCCACTTTGCCCTGGACGCTCCAGCCGGGGGGGTGGGGACCCCTTCTGGTTGATCCGCCCCGGGCAATCCTGCCTGGGGCGGCACACCATCTTTCCCCGGCTCCGGTGGTTGTGGCCGCTCCTTCTTGTTCTGCCCCAGATGCTCCCGACCGGGGCGTCTACCCAGCACGTGTCCCTCGACTTTTCTGTCGTGGGTGCGGTGGCTCCTGCTGCCTGTTCCACCCCGGATGTTCCAGTCCGGGGCGTCTGGCCGCCCTTTGTCCCCGGATGATCCAGTCCGGGGTGCGGCGGCTCGTGCTGCTTGATCCACCGCGGATGATCCAGTCCGTGGCGTTCGGCCGCCGCTTGTCCCCGGATGATCCAGTCAGAGGGGAGCCCGTGCTCCTTGTTCCGTCCCGAATTCGCCCGTCCGGGGCGTCTGGCAGCCAATTGTCCCCGGATGCCCCGGTCCGAGGGGCGGCCGCCTCTGCCACTTTTTCCGCCCGGAATGATCCAGTCCGGGGCGTCGGGACTCCTTCCTCCGCATTTCGTTGTCGCTTTGTTTCGGTCGCTCCTTCTTGTTTTGCCCTGTTTGATCCGGTCTTGGGTTCTCCATGTCTTTGTCTGCTCTTGGCTGCTTGTCCACGGCTTCGTTCTGGTCACTTCCTCACTGCATCTCCTTGGGCTCCTCCTCTTTGCTGCTCCACCGCTTCTCCTCGGCCTCGTCCCCTTGGCTGCTCCACCTCATCCCCGCGTCCTCGTCCACTTGTGTGCATCGCTGCATCTCTTGGGCCTTGTCCTCATCTTGGTTTCTCTGCTTCTCCCCGGCCACGTCCTCCACTCCGCTTCGCTGCAGCTCCACTGCCTCGCTCTCGTGGCCGCATCCCTAGCTCTACGTGGCCAACGATCCGGTCCGTGGCGATAGGCCGCCGTCTTGTCCTCGGATGTTCCAGTCCGGGGGGCGGCTGCCTCTGCTCCTTGTTCCGTCCCAGATGCGCCCTTCCGGGGCGTCTGGCCGCCACTTGTCCCCAGATGTTCTAGTCCGGGGAATGGCGGCACTGCTGCTTGTTCCGCCCCGGATGTTCCAGTCCTGAGGTAGTATGGGTGATATACCACTTTATCCCCCTTTCCACAGAATTTCTGGGGCCTAATTCTCATAGGCACCCGGGACCACCACCACCCCTACGATGGTGTGGTGGGGCTATCTCCTGCCCGAATGGGGACTTGAGTTGAGATATTAGAAGAGGATGGTGAGTGAGTGAATAGGCACTAAGCCCCCGCTTCTGGGGTCCTGTAGGGCCGGGAGTGGAGAGTGACGACCCCCCCACTAGGGTAGGCTTCAACAGCCAACGGGCCTTACCCATGTCTTGTTGTTTTGGCATGTTTTGTTCTTCCTCCTTGGGGATCCTGAATCAGGCTACCCAGGATGTGCTGAGTGGGAGGGTGGGCTCCCTTTGTCCCCCCCTCTCCTGCCTTGATGCCTCTTCCTTTGTGACGTATGTTGATTATTTCACCTTACCCTAAACAGGACATGGTTTGGAGGCTTTACATGTTTCTATGACCATTTGTACATGTTTTCTTTCCTTTGCTGTTTAGACCTCAAAGGGATTGCTTCGATTTCGCAGTCCCGATGAGTGCTCACTGAGTTTGAGTGGATGTGAGTGGTCTTCTTGTTGTGGTACGCTTACGTGCAAGGCAGGAGGGCGCATCGGCTTGGAGAGGGTCGACCCGGAGACGGTAGCCCCAGAACAGCAAGTTGAAGCATCGACCAGCCCCACATCCCGAGCGCCATCGGTAAGGCGCAATTTGAGCCCTTTATCCTCGGAAAGTGTCAATTTCTCGGGAATGGACTCCAAAAAGACCATGGATGCCCTCATCAAGGCCCTCATGGAGGTGGAAGACTCCGGTAGAGAGCGCCTTACCATCCAATGCGGCATGGCGCGCCTCCCTATCTTGGAGGACTTCATGATTGACCTGGGTTATGCCCTGCGGGTATGCAGGCCAGCCCTGGCCATCGAGGAGCGCTTGTAGTCCATGAGGAAAACAATCTCAGTGATGGAAGAGGCCGTCAGCGCCCCCCTACCGACTTCCTTGCGTCCACCGAGCCCCGCAGCCCTAGCTCAGGGCCACCCCCTGAGCCAGGCGCCTCAAACCCCCCAAGGAGAGGCCCCTATCTCAGTGGCCGCCCCCTCGCAGCCCTGGAGGTGCCCATCAGTTGAAGGGCAGCCCCAATGGTCGTAGTCAACTCAACAATGGCGGGCGCCTTCGAGTTCATCAAAGAGATCAAGGGAACCGCGGACACCATGAACGGAAACGAGCACACGACCTTGACGTCGCCAAAGAGGATGCCGAGCAGGCCAACAAGTGAAGAGTAGACGACAACGTGGAAGGCCCGAACCAGCCCCAAGGGCCCCGTCGCCAGCCCCTGATGACTCCACAGTCCTGAGCGACGCCCCCGAGGTACTGAATGACCCCCCCTGCGCCACCGGGGCTGAGATGGGGCCGAATCAACCCCCTTCAGCCAGTCCAGAGGAGCTCATGGAGTTGACCACCGCGGCCGAACCGCAGAGCCCTGTGGCGGACCCCTTTGACTTCAGGGATGTCCGCTCAGGGGTCAAGGAGGCCGAGAAGAATGCCCTTTGCGCCCCCTCAGGGGCTGAGCAGGCCGAGGAGGCAACCACGAACGAGCAGGGCAGTGTGGCAACCTGGCCCCGCTCTGAGGAGGCCCCCAAGACCATGCAGGACATGCTGGCGATCAACCCCAGCCCTGTGGAGGCTCTACAGCCAGCGCAACCACGTTCGCTCCATCGCCTCCAACAATTATGGGAATTCATCGCTCCCGAGTGCTAGAACCTGATCTGAAGCCCTTGGCATCCGCCATGCGGGGGACGTGCCTGCGGTTGTACTCAGGTGCAGCTGGATGACCTACGGGGAGTGGCAGTACCCTGCCAAGACGAGCATTAAGTTACATGCAGGTCTGGTTTCTGGTTTCAGCCCAGTCTGGATGTTTAAAGGGGTCCCTGTGGGTAACGGGGATCCACTAGACTGGAGCAGAACCTAGCAGACCTGTAGGGTGTTGCTTTTTGTGTTTGTCAGCAGGATCGATCCGTGTTGGGCTTGAGCCGTCGCAACCAGTCTCTGCCACTGTTGTACAAAGGAATCGGTGCAATGGCTAATTCTGAGTGTCTATAGGGGTATGTCAGCCTATGATGGCCAGAGCCCCAGAAAATCTGCAGCTGTGCTGATGTGGGGCCTGAGTTGTGGCAATCGGCCTGTGTCCTGTTTCTTTCACTTTATTTCTCAGTCCGTCGGTGGGGAGAAATGCCCTTCAGGGGTGGACCGCGACCGGGGCAGTTCGTCCTCTTGATAGGTCACCAGTTTCAGCATCAGAACCTGCCCCCCCTTGACGGTTAAGTGCAGCAGGCGAACACCGAGGTTGGTATGGGACCTGTACCTCCTTTTTCAATGCCTGATTGGTGCCATGGACTGAGTGCCATGGACCTGCAGTAGTGAGGGGTACACCAGGACGACCTACCCCTGTGGGGACCCACCCCCCAGCGCATGTGCCAGCTATGGTGCCATGATACTGCCAGGTCACAGAGTGGAAGCAAGCCCCACATCCTATCACGGGTGGGACATTGCTGTCACACTGAGGCAGGTGCTGTGTGAGAAAGATGTCCTTGATTAGTGCCCTAAATATTTTGGTGAAATCCTGCAGGTTTTGAAGTTGAAAACCCGTACCAAAGCAGCAAGTAGAGCAAGAACAGGATGTGGATCGAATCAATGAATAGTTTAAAATCCAGTGTGACACAGACGGGCTGCAGATGGACAAAGCAGGTATCAATACAAAGCTTCAATCACAAGAGGATAAGACAAATGATTTTTATATGACCATTGGCATGACTCTTGCTTCCAAGATAGTCTCATGCACTTCATGTGCACTCTTTTGGATGAAATGGAGTTGGTTAGGAATATGGGGCAAAGGGGTTGGGCCAGACACAGATTATGACTTGGCCAAGCAACTGTATTCAGAAACAGTTAAAACGTAGAACCACAAAAGATGGTAGAAAAAATTGAGTATAGGGGTCTTGGGCTGGGAGACCACTAGGCTTAACCTCCAAGGCTTAAGGCATGAAATGCCTATTTTATTTCAGTACATCCTCCATGAAGGAAGGTACCTCCGCTCAGTTGAGTGGTAGGGGTGAACTTCATGGGGGGCTAGGGTTATAAACCTAGTTACTTTGAGAAAGTGTACTTAAAGCTTCACAAGAGGGATAAAAATACTTAAGTAAGCCTCGGCATCAACAAAAGGGTTTTAAGCGGGGCTTAGCCTGGATCGCGCCCTCCAAGAAAGACATGGCAGTGACTTTTTCTTACTCTCCCCTGGAGTACTAGTTGATCAAGCTAGTAGGACCAAGGACAAAGGCTCAAATATTCCCAAAGTTACCTCAGAAAATGCATTAAACCTACCAAGAACCTTCTCATCAGTTCATAGAAGCCGATCACACTGTAGGTACCCTTGAAAAACAGTGTAATGTACCGTGCATGATGTCCCTTAGATGGGGCTTTCCTCAAACGTCGCCAGCGTGCGGCGAAAACCTTTAGTAAAAATTCGGGGGTAGTGGGGTTTGAACCCAGGACTCCCTCCCTAGAGTACACATGCTTGCCCACTAGGGTACAGTCGAACGCTCTAATGCGGACGGGTATTGCTGTATAAACAGCAATTTAGTAAACGTCCTGACCAAGGGACAGGGCGGAGCAATGCTCCCAATGGAGGACACAAACCTCCAGCAGCACTAAAAACTAGAAAATGGAACCAACAGGGAGTGGATGCTGTGGTTTAGCGAAAGGTGTAGCAATTTAAGAAGTCAAATCGCTAAAAATCGACGAAACTACGCGGGTAATCGTCGTTTTTAGACTAAAACGTAGAGTCGCGGACAAGCGCAACAGAAGCGGACTCCAGAAAAGGGTTGGGCAAGCGTAAACGGCTCTTGAAAGGAAAGGTATGACCCGTGGTTTTTAAAGTTCTAAAAGAAATGTTTGCACAGTTGCATGAAAATGTTCATAAACTTTAGGGAAAAGTATTGCAAAGGAAGCCACACCACAGAGCAGGTGGACAACCCATCTCTCAGGGATGCCAGTGTGATTTCACACGCATGCATTGCGTTCGTGTTGGTTGCTTTGATAAAACATTAGGGTAGTCACTGCTGTGTTTGTTGGGGGTTCGGGCGCTCGTCTTCTTTTGCTCCGCACAGGTCAAAACAGATATGAAAAGGTATGCGAAGCGAATGGAGCACGCAGCGCGCACGTAGGGTTCGCATATGCGCTGTGCTTGCAATGCATGTGCCTAACTTAGGCAATCACACACTGTGTCGCTTTCCCTGTGTCCCAATCCAACCTTGTTCTCTCTTCACAGGTAAGAAAAGAAAGTGCCTGCTCGTGTCTTGTGTTGCCTTAGCGCTAAAATGGGGTTGCTTAAAGCGCTTAGGTTTGTTTTGCGCTGTGCAGTGCGCCACTCTCTCCCTTTTCTCTGCAGGAAACAAAGTCCAAAAAGCATGCACGACACACAATGCATTAATCGCTTAGGGTTCTTTATAGTTCGCCGTAGGGTTATTTTATCGCCTATGATTGTTTTGCGCTCGTGTCTTCCTCGGCATTCACATGATGCGTGGTGAGTAAGGTAGGTAAGCCCAGGAGGAGCTCACCTCCTGGTTGAGTCACGCTGTGATTGGTTATGTTGGGTAGGATTAGGTAAGAGAGGGAGGAATGGAAAAAAATGTGCATACCTGTGCATGCATATGGCGCATCAAAGGGTAGGCCACGTGTATTCTGCACGGTAAAACTCTTGTTTAGGTTACCCAGGGACTCCAACCCACGTTCTATAAGAGCTTGCTTGCTTGCACCTGGGTTTGAGGACAGTGTATTATAGGGCTACCTGAGAAGCGTATAATACGTGGAGGTAGTCTTGGTTCCTCAGTCGCAGACCCAGGCCATCTGCCTTTGCTTTACAGGTGGGAAGGTAAGGGCGATTGGTGCCGTCTCTTGGTGCAGCGCTAAAGTATGCTGCGCAGATCACACAAACAAATAACTGCAACTCAGCCAGGAGTGGCAAGTGCAGTCCGACCTCATCGACATACATGCTGTGCACGCACAATGAGCACTCCTTCCCTCCTAGCTCTGACAGGGAAACGTGTAGTGGCGTCCCTGTTAGGCCACAGTTGCTTAGTAGCGCCGTGTTCTCTTGCTTTCTCACAGGAGGGTCAGTAGGACCCGTGACACCTTTGACAGCAACTCCAAGTAGCGTGTGTAGGTGTTAGGGTCAGCAGGCCTGGCAGGAGTTGAGGGCAAGTGATGAGTGCTCACCCTGCCTTCGAAGGCCGGTGCTGGCGTTAGTGAGTGTAGTGTAGTGGTGTCTCCCGTCCCGCGTGCTTTTCCACGTGGGCAGGGGAGTGCGTTAGCTTTTGGCCTTTAGCAAAAATGGGCGTTTTGTATGCCCTCAGCACACTTGGCCACCCCTCCCCTCTAGTAGGTAGGGCTTTTGCCGTCTTACCCCAAGGATAGGCGCCAGCACAGAAATTGAGCGCCATAGGAGTGGTAATAGTACCTGATTAGGACCTTCGGTCCGACGTCAGCGAAGCCCGGTCTGCGGGAGCCACGCCGGGGAGAGAAGTGAGACACGCACAGACATACGTAGCACACTTAGGGGTATGATAAACACTGTAAGGAAGGGTAGAACCCCATTGGTCTGGACCAGTCAGGGGTCCTGACTGTGGGCTCGCTTGTCCCCAAGGAGGGAAGACACACCTTGCTTCACGACACATTGCTTGTCATTTCCCCGCTGGAGGAGTAAGCCACCGTTCTACGTTGGCTCCCCAAGGTCATTACATTAGGGCAGTCCCCGTGCAACACATGGTCAACAAGGCATACACTCGCTGGGTGGCGGCAAACCTGAGAAGCGGCCACCTGGTCTACGCTGGAAACCATAGGCATGGGACTGCAGGGCACAGACAGGGTCAGTGCGGTACTAAGTGAGCAGTGGTCTGTGAAAAACCAATGGCCTTGGGCCAGGGAGTGGTTGTCACAGGGGGCTCACGGTCCTGTCCTGCGATGCAATGCGGGGCAAATCTGACTACTGCTCTTACACAATTCCACAGGCACATCTGCACAAGAGTGCTCACTGTCCCTGTAAGGTTAGAACACAGTCAGTAGACTGACACAGTGAAATTAGTTTTTCTTTTTACGCTGGGACAGTGTCTCAGCACAGGTTAGTAGCTGCCCCTCTTCGTTCTCAACGCGGTATGAGCGGAAGATGGGGTCCATACTCCCATCTGGTTGTATGAAGGCTGACATAGGTTCCCTGGTCGCCTCAGATAGCCCATAGCCATCCCACAGGTTTAGGAATTTCCAGCCCTGTTTATACTCGTGGCGAGCAATACCTGCAATCACGTAGTAACCATCGACTGCCATCTCATCAGCAGTCATCTCTTTCAGTTCGTCTGCCTCCTCTGGGCTGGCAGCGTTCTCTAGGTCAATACGCTAGACCTCACTGTCGCTGAGGCGCCATTCATCCCAGGACAAATCGTCAGGGGAGTGATAGTGCCACAACTGTTTAGGTGCACAAAGCAGTTCACCACCTAGACGTGGACTGCACCTGACATGGATCCTGGATCCATCTATCCTGATGATACGATAGGGTCGGAAGTAAGGGTCCTGTAGGCACTTTCTTGGCCAGGAGGGTAGGCGTGAATGGTGTACCAAAACAAGGTCACCAACCTTGAAGCTGGCAGGTTGCCGTAGGCAGTTCCGCCGGTTCACTTCACGGTCACGAATGTGTCTCAGGTTAGTTCCAGCCTGGTTAGCCATAGACTCCTTGTGTTGTAGCCAATCTCCAACAGGGCTCTTGAAGTCCTCAGGAAAGGGGGTTTTGAAGAACCAAGCAGGTGGTCCTCCATGGAACAGTTCGTGGGGGGTGAAACGGATAGAAGAGCTCCGCTGTGAGTTCATGGTCAGCACTGCCCAGGGCACTAAGCGTATTCAGTCTCTGGTACGCTCCTGTTTCATCAGGATTCTCAGGTTTTGCTCCACCACGGGGTTCTGTCTCTCACAAAGAGGGTTAGACGTGTGGGTATAGGGCACACCTGTGGGAACCTCCACGCTGAGGGCATTTAGTACTCGTTTGTACCACCCAGTGTCACTGCAGATGCGTACATCCTCATCAGAGTGCACCTGCTTAGGTGCCCCATAGGGTTCGAACCATTGTTCGACCAACATTTTCACCGTCTGCTCACCTGTGAGTTTCTTATTGCAAGGGAACACACAGGTGAAGCGAGATAGGCCACAGGTGACCACTAGGCAACTATCATAGCCGCCGAAGTGAGGTAGGCCGTGGATGAAGTCCACATAGAGAAGAGAGTTAGCACAATAGGGTATGGGTAAGCTGGAAATCAGTCCCCTATCCCTACTGTCACTCTGCTTGCTGGCATGACAGCCACAAGCATCCACAATGGTCTGCATACGAGACCTCAGTTCAGTCAGGGTTAGACTAGAGTAGAAACACTCGTGGAAGAAGTCCACTGAGTGATTAGCGCCAGTGTGACCAGAGCTGAGATCGGACCACTGTAGGCACCCATCAAGTCGGGCCTCAGGTACAACAATACGGTCCTCCTAGAAGAAGTACTGGTTGTTTTTTTACCACTGGTGCCCATCAATGACACGGGGTTCGACACCAGTGCTGACGGTCTGGAGAATTTCTTTATACTCTGACTGGTATTCGGTTAGGCTCCAACCCTCCAGGATTCCAGCAGTGCGAATGGACAGGTCAAGCTGGACATCCATACGCTGGAAAGCCTCTTTGGCGAGCACCTCAGAGCTCTCACCTATAAGCTCTTTGAGGTTATTGCGATATATAGTCAGACAGTTCATTTTTTATACCGGGGATATGATGAACTGTCAGCCTGAACTGGCTCGAGTAAGTCCACCACCGCTTTAGTTTTGCTTTCTCTGGTGGTGGGCCCTTCTGAAAACACTTCAGAGGTTCCTGGTCACAAAGCCAGACAATAGGGTTAGATCCCAGGAGTCAGGACTGTGATGAAAGCAGCAACATACCGGCCAGGAGTTCCTGGTCATAGGTGCTGTACTTGGAAGGCGCTTGGTTCCATTTCCAATTCCAGTGTCCCAGTGGCACCACCCGCCACTCAATGGTAGGATAGTCATGTTTCAAGGAGCCATCACGGTTTAGTCCCCTGGTACGATGATGGCAGTGGGTTAGTTCAGCTGGGTGAAGCTCCTGCCATTGGTAGATCATTCCCCCCCCCCCTACATCACTGGGATAAGTGATCAGGACTGTCTCGCCCTTACGGCAGGGGTACTCCCAGGCAGTTGGAGGAGGCAATTTTCTTCTTGAACTCCTGGAAACACTCCTCCTCTCTGGCGGTCCACCTCCAGGGAGTAGTGTTCTTGATTAGGTCAGTGAGGGGGGCGGAGGAGTAGGTAAAATTGTGGATGTGACGCCTATAGAAGTTACATGCGCCCACAAAAGTCCTCAGGTCGTGTAGACCCTTCCTAGGGTCATCGCGAATCTGCATGTCCTGTAGGGGCTGCATCTTAGACGCGGCTGGTTTCCACCAGCCATACCCCACATCGAAACCCAAATACTCCATCTCCTCTTTCATAAACCCACATGTTTCCAGTTTGATGCGGAGATCGTTTTCTTGACAATCAATGAAAAATTCACGGAGGAGAAGGACATGGTCCACTTGGGAATTAGTACCCAAACTCACGTCGGTGATGTGGGCCCTCATTTCTGCACCCCGAGAAATCAACTCTTGTACTAGAGGTCTTCGCCTCAGTATGTACAAAATTTTGTTCATTAGCTCCTGGAGGAGCGCTGGGGCATTAGCCAGCCCGAAAGCCATGACCTTCTACACACGACCCTTAGGGGTTATAAAAGCCAGCAGCTCCTGAGCTGCGGTGGTTAGGTCTACCTGCCAGAAACCACTGCGTTTGTCCACTTTGGTCTTGTGCCTGCATTTGGCAATACGCTCCAGGGTATTGTCCATGTTAGGAATACTCCCTGAGTGGTTCTGGGTTTTCTTGTTGACCTGGCCATAGTCAACAACCGGTCGTAGTGCAGTCGACCCTGGTTTAGCAACCAGCAAAAAGGGGCTGCAGTGATGGGGGTAGTCTGCCTTCTTATATTCCTCCACGAGGCCAGCATCAATACATTCCTAAATCTGGCGGTCCAATTTTTCGACCTGTTCCTGTGGAGCGGGATAGGGACGACGGCTCACTTGCGTCTTTTCAAATTCAGCTTTCAGTTTCAGGTCCATCGGGACCAGTTTTTTACACGAGAGGGGGGGGCGGTAAGGCGCCGAACACGTTCCTCATAGGTTAGCAGCAGTTTCTCCAGTCGGAGGTCAAGGTTAAGACTCTCGATTTTCTGCAGGAAGTCCTCCTCAGCATGCAGGCTGCTCTTTCCATGTTCTTTCTTTTTCCGCTGATATGCAGTTTCGACAGGTACAGAACCATCCTCCCACTCAGGGGGACATTGCTGCCCATAGTGCAAAGAATACACTAGGGGTATCTCAGGGTCAGGCAGCGTGTAGGAATCATCGTCCTTCCCAGACCAGATGGAAGATTTCCAGGTCTGTCTGAGGTATTGCAGCCGCTCTTGGCGCTCAATACCTTCGGCTTTCAGGTACAACAGCCGTCGGAGTTCCTGAGTGTCATCCTCAGACGGTGGCATGTTATTAGAAGCAGGCCGCGCTAGAGAATCAAGACTCCGGGCCACGGGTTCACCTGTGTGCATAGGCTGCATGTGTAGCACCGCTTTCCCAACAGGGGAAGTCGGTTCTGAGGTTGACTCTAGATCTACCTCCTCCAGCAACAGCTGGGCTAGGAAGGCACTTTGCTTTGGATCAACACAGCTGGGATCAACAGGAGGGATGTTGCTGGCGAGCTCAGACAGTTGGTCGTCAGCATCCTCCTTAACAGTTTCCAGATAGCCATCGGGAGATTCACACCGTGTAAGTGTGGCAGATACGTGCTCAGGAGATCGTCTTTTGAGATCAGAAAGAGTCAGGCCACGATTTTCGGCCATGACCTCTTTCAGTAGCACCTGATCTAGGTCACTCAGGGGTACAGGATTGAGAGATCCATCGACGATGGATAAGAAACTGGCTCACTCAGGGGCCGGCATAGCTGTGTCTGAGGCCTCAGGCACAGAGATGGGACCGTCGGGGAGTTGCACTCTTCCCACAGTCATTCGATCTAGCATACGGCGCCAGTAAGCGTGTTCACCAGAGCAGCCCCAGTCAGGGGTGCACATGACAAACCTTCCTCGCTCATAAGTGATTTTGGTTGAATCCTTCGCGAGCAGGGAGAAGGGGGGGTTAGCATAGGCTAGGCCCATTGCTTTCCAGAAGAAACGGAAAGCGTTGTTCAAATGTTTCGAGCAGTACAACTGCATGATGTGCTGTTGTCGGCTCGCAAACAATTCAGCCTGGATCTCATCCAGGTTTACCTGAAGGGCCGCCAGTCCATCTTCAAGAACGTGACGGGCCAATTGGTAGTTTTCAGTACTATAGTTAGTCTTGGATGCGTAGCGCAGCCCAGACTCTTTTTGTCCTGACAGCTGCAAAGGTACGAAGAAGAGCCCACTGCCAAAGTTGCAGTGCAGAGAATATGGGCGCTGGAGAGACAGCATTTTTACCTGGGGGTGCCTTCTTATGAAGTCGGTACCAATGATGATGTCAAGGGCATCGGTGTCCAACACTCTGCAGTGTTGGGTCAGAGTTTCGTAGCCCAGGCATATAGTCACATCGACCCCCCCCCAAGAAATGGATGTTACGCCCATCCCCTACTCTTATGGCCACGGTCTTAGCTTTCTTGAAAGTTTTTAGCAGGCGCCGGGCCACTATAGAAAGTGTTGCACCGGTGTCAAGCACCGCTCGAAAAACTTGATCCCCGATTTTCATGAGGATCCAGAAAACCAAGTCCTCCTCTTCGGAGCCGCCCCCCTACTCCTCAGCAGGGAATTTGACCTTCACCCCTGCAGCAATGAGGGACTTGGCCATCCAGGCCAGTGGCCTCTTCTTGGAGTTATTTCCCTCAGGGGTAGCGTTATCCCCCTGTGGGCGCTTCTTGGGGTCACCTTCGGCAGGAGGGGGAGTAGCAGCGGGCGCTGATGAGCGCCTCTTGGGGTTAGGGGATCCACCTTTGCCACCCCCCTTGCCACCTCCTTTACCACCTTTATCCCCACTCTGGGCATTACTGGTTGGTGTTTGGTTCTTCTGGCGTTCAGCCTCCTGCCGCTTGAGTTTATCACTCTCGCGTTTCGTCATGATACATTTGTCCTAGTAGTGACAACGTTTGCCTCAACAGCCACAGGCGATGGTACACCTGAAATGATCCTGACGGGTCACAGTTTTCCCATCTTTGGAGTGCTGCTGTCGTTTCATCTGCAGCATAGGACTGCTGCGTTGGTCGCAGTCAGGGGCATGACAAGGTCCCCCCTGGTCATTGACAGGTTTACAGTAGATCAGAGGGGGAGTACCTGCATCAGGCTTAACCTCATTCATGGCACGTAGGTTACGCCTTCCTTTACCACCTCCCTGGTTGGCGTTAGTGGGATTTTTAGGCTTTTTCCCTTTGCCACGTTCGGGGGTAGGGGTACCACCTCGACCCAGGTGCTTCTTGAGGAATTTCTCCATGTGGGGGTCATTCTTCCTCTCAAGAGCTAACTCGATCAGCAGGTCCACCAGGTCGTCGTAACAGTGGGTCCAGCTCTTCCTCTCAGAGGTAGCGCGGCAGTCATCCCACGTACGAGTAGGGATCTTACTCATTAGCCACAGGTGGGGCTCAGTGGCTCCATAGGAGCCCACGTTCATCCGTGAAAAAAGATACTCCGGGCCGACACGTATTCAGAGACTGGCGTAGCGGAAAGAAACTCAGGGAGCTTAGGTAGCTCCTCAATCTGTGTGCGCACACTGAGGTCAGTCTCATAGACTGGGAATGTTTTCTCCAGTCTTTGGAGTACCTCAGCCCATGTTGAACAGGTTTTTACAATCTGTTTCACCTGTTTTTGCAGAAATTTCGTTTTGCATGAGCGTTTCAGCAGTGAGCATTTAGTGGCCACATCCACATGGGATTGGCCAGTTAGCAAAAGAAACTCAGCAAAATCTTCTGCCCATTCGGGCGGATTCTTCGGGTCGGCTTCCGGCAATTCTAGCTGGATGTTCACCTGGGCATTTGTCTACCACTCTTCCCACCCCCTGGGGTTAGGCCTGAAGGGGGAGGAGATACCCCGGCAAGGGGTGCCAGGGCTGTCAGCCCTCTTTTCTCAGTCTCAGTCACTGGAACGTCCTGTAATTCAGCAATTGGGACTGTCCTAGCGCGAGGATGAAAAGGGCTGGGGCAAGTGACTTTGGGGAGCAACCTGGACACCCTTGATCTTTTGACCTCATTTCTGCACCCCGAGAAATCAACTCTTGTACTAGAGGTCTTCGCCTCAGTATGTACAAAATTTTGTTCATTAGCTCCTGGAGGAGCGCTGGGGCATTAGCCAGCCCGAAAGCCATGACCTTCTACACACGACCCTTAGGGGTTATAAAAGCCAGCAGCTCCTGAGCTGCGGTGGTTAGGTCTACCTGCCAGAAACCACTGAGTTTGTCCACTTTGGTCTTGTGCCTGCATTTGGCAATACGCTCCAGGGTATTGTCCATGTTAGGAATACTCCCTGAGTGGTTCTGGGTTTTCTTGTTGACCTGGCCATAGTCAACAACCGGTCGTAGTGCAGTCGACCCTGGTTTAGCAACCAGCAAAAAGGGGCTGCAGTGATGGGGGTAGTCTGCCTTCTTATATTCCTCCACGAGGCCAGCATCAATACATTCCTAAATCTGGCGGTCCAATTTTTCGACCTGTTCCTGTGGAGCGGGATAGGGACGACGGCTCACTTGCGTCTTTTCAAATTCAGGTTTCAGTTTCAGGTCCATCGGGACCAGTTTTTTACACGAGAGGGGGGGGCGGTAAGGCGCCGAACACGTTCCTCATAGGTTAGCAGCAGTTTCTTCAGTCGGAGGTCAAGGTTAAGACTCTCGATTTTCTGCAGGAAGTCCTCCTCAGCATGCAGGCTGCTCTTTCCATGTTCTTTCTTTTTCCGCTGATATGCAGTTTCGACAGGTACAGAACCATCCTCCCACTCAGGGGGACATTGCTGCCCATAGTGCAAAGAATACACTAGGGGTATCTCAGGGTCAGGCAGCGTGTAGGAATCATCGTCCTCCCCAGACCAGATGGAAGATTTCCAGGTCTGTCTGAGGTATTGCAGCCGCTCTTGGCGCTCAATACCTTCGGCTTTCAGGTACAACAGCCGTCGGAGTTCCTGAGTGTCATCCTCAGACGGTGGCATGTTATTGAAAGCAGGCCGCGCTAGAGAATCAAGACTCCGGGCCACGGGTTCACCTGTGTGCATAGGCTGCATGTGTAGCACCGCTTTCCCAACAGGGGAAGTCGGTTCTGAGGTTGACTCTAGATCTACCTCCTCCAGCAACAGCTGGGCTAGGAAGGCACTTTGCTTTGGATCAACACAGCTGGGATCAACAGGAGGGATGTTGCTGGCGAGCTCAGACAGTTGGTCGTCAGCATCCTCCTTAACAGTTTCCAGATAGCCATCGGGCGATTCACACCGTGTAAGTGTGGCAGATAGGTGCTCAGGAGATCGTCTTTTGAGATCAGAAAGAGTCAGGCCACGATTTTCGGCCATGACCTCTTTCAGTAGCACCTGATCTAGGTCACTCAGGGGTACAGGATTGAGAGATCCATCGACGATGGATAAGAAACTGGCTCACTCAGGGGCCGGCATAGCTGTGTCTGAGGCCTCAGGCACAGAGATGGGACCGTCAGGGAGTTGCACTCTTCCCACGGTCATTCGATCTAGCATACGGCGCCAGTAAGCGTGTTCACCAGAGCAGCCCCAGTCAGGGGTGCACATGACAAACCTTCCTCGCTCATAAGTGATTTTGGTTGAATCCTTCGCGAGCAGGGAGAAGGGAGGGTTAGCATAGGCTAGGCCCATTGCTTTCCAGAAGAGACGGAAAGCGTTGTTCAAATGTTTCGAGCAGTACAACTGCATGATGTGCTGTTGTCGGCTCGCAAACAATTCAGCCTGGATCTCATCCAGGTTTACCTGAAGGGCCGCCAGTCCATCTTCAAGAACGTGACGGGCCAATTGGTAGTTTTCAGTACTATAGTTAGTCTTGGATGCGTAGCGCAGCCCAGACTCTTTTTGTCCTGACAGCTGCAAAGGTACGAAGAAGAGCCCACTGCCAAAGTTGCAGTGCAGAGAATATGGGCGCTGGAGAGACAGCATTTTTACCTGGGGGTGCCTTCTTATGAAGTAGGTACCAATGATGATGTCAAGGGCATCGGTGTCCAACACTCTGCAGTGTTGGGTCAGAGTTTCGTAGCCCAGGCATATAGTCACATGGACCCCCCCCAAGAAATGGATGTTACGCCCATCCCCTACTCTTATGGCCACGGTCTTAGCTTTCTTGAAAGTTTTTAGCAGGCGCCGGGCCACTATAGAAAGTGTTGCACCGGTGTCAAGCACCGCTCGAAAAACTTGATCCCCGATTTTCATGAGGATCCAGAAAACCAAGTCCTCCTCTTCGGAGCCGCCCCCCTACTCCTCAGCAGGGAATTTGACCTTCACCCCTGCAGCAATGAGGGACTTGGCCATCCAGGCCAGTGGCATCTTCTTGGAGTTATTTCCCTCAGGGGTAGCGTTATCCCCCTGTGGGCGCTTCTTGGGGTCACCTTCGGCAGGAGGGGGAGTAGCAGCGGGCGCTGATGAGCGCCTCTTGGGGTTAGGGGATCCACCTTTGCCACCCCCCTTGCCACCTCCTTTACCACCTTTATCCCCATTCTGGGCATTACTGGTTTGTGTTTGGTTCTTCTGGCGTTCAGCCTCCTGCCGCTTGAGTTTATCACTCTCGCGTTTCTTCATGATACATTTGTCCTAGTAGTGACAACGTTTGCCACAACAGCCACAAGCGATGGTACACCTGAAATGATCCTGACGGGTCACAGTTTTCCCATCTTTGGAGTGCTGCTGTCGTTTCATCTGCAGCATAGGACTGCTGCGTTGGTCGCAGTCAGGGGCATGACAAGGTCCCCCCCTGGTCATTGACAGGTTTACAGTAGATCAGAGGGGGAGTACCTGCATCAGGCTTAACCTCATTCATGGCACGTAGGTTACGCCTTCCTTTACCACCTCCCTGGTTGGCGTTAGTGGGATTTTTAGGCTTTTTCCCTTTGCCACGTTCGGGGGTAGGGGTACCACCTCGACCCAGGTGCTTCTTGAGGAATTTCTCCATGTGGGGGTCATTCTTCCTCTCAAGAGCTAACTCGATCAGCAGGTCCACCAGGTCGTCGTAACAGTGGGTCCAGCTCTTCCTCTCAGAGGTAGCGCGGCAGTCATCCCACGTACGAGTAGGGATCTTACTCATTAGCCACAGGTGGGGCTCAGTGGCTCCATAGGAGCCCACGTTCATCCGTGAAAAAAGATACTCTGGGCCGACACGTATTCAGAGACTCGCGTAGCGGAAAGAAACTCAGGGAGCTTAGGTAGCTCCTCAATCTGTGTGCGCACACTGAGGTCAGTCTCATAGACTGGGAATGTTTTCTTCAGTCTTTGGAGTACCTCAGCCCATGTTGAACAGGTTTTTACAATCTGTTTCACCTGTTTTTGCAGAAATTTCGTTTTGCATGAGCGTTTCAGCAGTGAGCATTTAGTGGCCACATCCACATGGGATTGGCCAGTTAGCAAAAGAAACTCAGCAAAGTCTTCTGCCCATTCGGGCGGATTCTTCGGGTCGGCTTCCGGCAATTCTAGCTGGATGTTCACCTGGGCATTTGTCTACCACTCTTCCCACCCCCTGGGGTTAGGCCTGAAGGGGGAGGAGATACCCCGGCAAGGGGTGCCAGGGCTGTCAGCCCTCTTTTCTCAGTCTCAGTCACTGGAACGTCCTGTAATTCAGCAATTGGGACTGTCCTAGCGCGAGGATGAAAAGGGCTGGGGCAAGTGACTTTGGGGAGCAACCTGGACACCCTTGATCTTTTGAAATCATCAGCCAACGTGCTGGATCCCGGTGAAGGTGAGAGTAGTGCTGGCCTGAGTAAGGGTTCGGTGATATGCAATTTCGCCTTGACAGCCTGTGACAGAGCTGTCACATCCGGGTCTTCAGATCTGGAAAATAGTTTGGCCAAAAGGTTTGGCCGTGCGATCCAGAGCCCCATAGGTGGGCTCTGGGTGCACAGGATCCAGACTCTTTTCAGGAGCCCTTGAAGTTGTCGGCAGGTCTGGATGCCATGCTCTCGGGTGCTCGTGTACTCTTGGTCGTCTCGGTAGTGATACTGTGTCCGCTATGTCTGTAGATGGCCCCGAATAAAGGAAGGAACCCATCTCAGTTTGAGGTGGAGACCCGAGGGCATCAAGGGGTATTTCTCCATCTTCCCCTGCGGTGGACTTGTGGTACTCCTTGTGGAGCATAAACTCGTCCATCCTCCTTCGTAGGTCATCTTGTTCTTCAGGACCTCCAAGAGCCGTAGAAGAAGAGGCCGGACAGGCAGACCGGGCGATGGAGGCTTCGACTCGCCTGCGGAGGCGTTGCAGGCTGTCCTCACCATGGGCCGCTAAGGCATCCATGGTTAAAGGGGTTGTTCTGGGCGGATTTTGATTCGCCCTTCTGTGCTCTGGATCTTGCTGAGACCCAGATGCTGCTCTGAGTGGCGGTTCACTCTTTGGGTGGGCTACACTGCCAAGTTGGACTTGTTCTGTGGCCAGGTTCTGGACTACCGTTGAGTGGAAATATTCAATGTCCTTTTCAGTGTCCTTTCCTTGTGCTTCTGCGCAGAGTCAGTTCGAAAGGTACTCAGGGTTTGCCTCTGCTACCGGAAAGATGTCCTTGATTAGTGCGCTAGATATTTTAATGAAGTCCTGCAGGTTTTGAAGTTGAAAATCCAAACCAAAGTAGCAAGTAGAGCAAGAACAGGATGTGGAACGAATCAATGAATAGTTTGAAATCCAGTGTAATACAGAAGGGCTGCAGATAGACAAAGCAGGTATAAATACAAAGATTTAATCTCAAAAGGATAAGACAAATGATATTCATATGAGGGCTGGCATGACTCTTGCTTCCCAATTAGTCTCATGCACTTTATGTGCACTCTTTTGGATGTGAAATGGAGTTCGTTAGGAATATGGGGCAAAGGAGTTAGGCCAGACACAGATTATGACTTGGTCAAGCAACTGGTTTCAGAAACAGTTAAAAAGTAGAACCACAATAAGTGGTAGGAACAATTGAGTATAGGGGTCTTGGGGTGGGAGACCACTAGGCTTAACCTCCAAGGCCTAAGGCATGAAATGCGAGTTTTATTTCGGTATATCCTCCATGAAGGAAGGTACCTCCGCTCAGTTGAGTGGTAGGGGTGAACTTCATGGGGGGCTACAGGTCTCGCAACCACCAGCAGGGACCCACTGTGAAACTGGTCCTGATGCCACGCCCATTTGTCAGGAAATGCTGAGCTGTTTGCTGCCATTGACGCCAGCAGGATTCACACCTGAAGCGGGCTTGAGCGAATGACTGAATGACATCCACAGACTGACTGGGACTACCCCTGAGAGTAGTAACCAAGAGTCTCCATCCAATGAATGGGGCTATGCACTTTCTGAGTGTCTATTTCTTTTCGATTGACCCTCAGAAATTTATTGATGGATTCACCAGCAGTCCAGGCTGCTCGGTGATTAACGAAAATCCTGGGCTGTTCAATTTCTGGGCTGATCCCGTGATGCCGTGGATTACCATCAAAAGTCCCAAAGCCGCAGTTTGGAGCCGAGGCAAGTGCAACAACCTTGCAATCAATTTTTTTTGCCCAGCGCAAAGCCGCAACCGGGAGCGCCGTCCTTTGCCTAGCTTCGCAACGCCGTTTTCTTGGCAATGTCGCAAGTTGGGCTCAAGGAACGTTCCGCAAAGGACAAGACCGAAAGCAAACAGCTAAAGTCCGTGAAAAGTTTCATTGCTCGAACTCGGGCTAAAGTGGACGCCAAACTGACTCAAAGTCGGCTCCTCCCTACGCTTTCGCCCGCCAAGCGCAAGAACGACCTGTTTCACCCTTCGCTCGACCCTTCCCCGTCACGTGAGGAAGGCACGTCATCCAATGTCATTTCAGACGATGAACAACCCGAGAATGTCGCAAAGGAACTCTTCCAACTCGCCGAGACAACGGCTCACACCGCCAAAGGAAAAGGAGCCCAAGAGCCACAACATCAAGTACAAGCGCCCACACCGCCAACCAACTCCGAGAAGGTGCAAGACTCCATGCCCGAAGACACACACGAGAACACCGAGGGAAGCCATCCAAGTGATGCCGAAGAGTTGAAACAACACGAAGAAAGTCGCGAAGACCCGTGTGGAGATTCGGCAATGAACAACAACGTCGCTCTCAACGACAACACAAGGAGAACCAATGAGGTTGAACCCGACAACTCCCTCTTAACGCCACGAGAGGAGCAATCTAGGCCAAGCGCTATTCCGTCTCCCGAAGGAACACACGAAAAGGCCGAAGACGGGGAAGACCCTACTCCCGATGAAGCGGATGGTAATTCCAGAAAGCCTTTCTTCAACCCCTCCCTTGCCCCGGATGGTGTCTTTGCAAAGTTCTTGGTCAAGCATAAAGGTGAGATCAACACACACGATCAACAAGCACTATGGGGAGAAACGCATGCCCAAGACACCTTAGGAATTGATACAAATCAACTCATGTTGGAGAAACACCACAAGCAAGTCATCCATAATCAAGTACACGCAACAATAGACCTTTGCGCGAGCGACGGGTGCACCTTTTTCCATGACATTGATTGCTCCGACAACAATTCCTACTCCACAATTGGACATGACAATTTTAGGTACCTCAAAGACATCCTTCATCACCACTCAAAATTCTACATTTTTCCACACGCACAAGAATACTACAACTGCAAATACAAATACGGCAACACGTGGAACGAGTGGGCCCATGCCATCAATGAAGCCTTGCGAGAAGCCTTTGATTCCGGTGTTGTGTACGAAGGCTCCTTCATTCTCCCGGGAATGGAAGACAACCTTTCGGCAGAGACCCTCTACATGAACCCCTTGAACCCCGGCATGATCTCCCTCGCCCCTTGGATATGTGGAGTAGACCGGCTTTCGGATGCCAATACGTACAACCCATCACCTAATCCCGATGCCTCCGTGCGGCTCAACTTCCTTGACTCTCCTCAATACCCATATTTTCACCTTCACCTCTCCACCCGTCACAAGCACCACGCACACATCCGCTACGGCGACATCATGCACCCTCACACTTCCCTACAATGGGCTATAAATAAGGTAGACGCCACCGTCCAAGTGGCTGCGGTGCGCAAAACGCTACGATTCGAAGTTGCACGGCATTTGCTCCCGAACTTCACCGTCTCTTCTCCGAAAGAGCTTTCCAAAAAATCCAAGCAGGAACGAGGAGAGTATAGGCGGCGCCGTGGTAGCGCCCGGGACTTTTTCGTCCTCGTCAACAGCCTTTTCGATTTCGAAAACGACCACATCTCGGTCAACTCCAAAAATGCTTTCTTTCCGGAGGAACGCATACAGCCTCTACAATCATCCTCCGAACATATGTTCTGCTTCGACTACACCATTCCAACCCCCCTCGCCGAGAAGCTTCTCTCCACCATCTTACAACACCCTTTGTGGACACTCGGCAAAGTCTTTTGCATCCGTGGTTCCGATCTAGGGAAGCACAAAACTTTCGAAGTTGTACCTTCGAAAGCATACAAACAGGCCACACCGGACTGCAAACAAATTGACCTGTGGAAATCCCTCCTTGCTACCGAAGCCGTGCGACGCTGCGGTATCCTAGGGGCCATTCCCAGAACACAACACGAGTTTTACGTGTGCATGAACTCTCACAACAGCCCCTTGCTCCCCCAACGAGACTCCCTCACTTCCATGAGTTACATGCTCTTCCAAGAGAATAACCTGGTCACGTATCGGGGCACTACGGGAGCCATGATCTCTTGGGGAGGATACTCCTCTTGGCGCTCCAAACACCCGGGACACAAAATGGACCTCTCCGCCTCTCCCCGAAATGTGCACAAAGATGCCCCTCCCCCACCCTCCCCAGTGAAGGCTTGCATCAACCCCCTCCCCGAACCTCCTGATCCAGAACTGGTAGAAGTACACGCCCCGTCATCAGCACCGGACGTTGATGTAATGTTCGGGGTCTCCCTGCTTGGGAAAATTCGGCACATTTCGTTGTTCAGCGCCCCCATGGCTAAGGTGCGAGTCTACCGAGTGAAATATGTTCATCACAAATCCGCGCTCCTTGCAGAAGGCTTCACTGTGTCCCAACTCGTCTTTCACCCCGAATGCCTCGACACGGCGGCGCGTGACAACCTTTTGACTCCCGCCAACCCCCTAGTTTCGGAAGCCCAAGATTTCCTGTCACGTGTCATCGAGGCGGCGACGGCCTACGGCAGCGCGGAACAACTAAGTCTCGCGAGGGACCATTACTTGTCCACAAGCAAGCCCCTCTCCCTCACAGAAAAGATCGCACAGCTCCACCTCCACACGGGAAAAATGTTTGACCCCATCCCGGAAATAACAGGAGCCCTCATATCCAGTGAATTTTTCTCAGAAGAAGAAGAGGCCCTGGTGATGTCCTTCAGTGCAGATGAAGATCACCAGTGGCTGTCCGAGGGGCACCGCACAATGCTTCATTTCGGATTCAGGTACAATCCAGAATCAAAAGAAGTTGAACCTTTTCAACCCAATCGTCCCTGTTTTTCAAACTGGCGTCCGGGTGCTACAACGTGCGCGGGGACCAGTGGAGCAATATGCTTCACGACTACCACTGTTCCAGGTGCGGACAGCACCATCCTTTCGACCCTCTATCTTCCCTGGCCTTCTGCAAAGCGTTGGACCAGCACGTCCAGGCATACGTCTCTTCCTGGGGACCCCTATTCAGCCCCATTGTCCTGCACTGGTGGCTCTCTGGACCCTCAAAGGCTGACCGCAGGAACTTCATGAGAACTCTGGTACCTAAGTCCCTATGGTCATGCCTCTCCTAGCCTATCCCGGGCTCCACTCGCGCCAAGCACAGGGCCATGCTTGGCCTACCCCTGGAGGAACGCGTAAAGCACCTGGACAAGGCTGTCCACCAAGCACTTGACTGGCTGTGTTCGAATCCTCTCCCGTGGGACCCAATACTTTGGGCGCACCCCTCCGACCCTCTCAACCCCTTCTCAGTTTTGCACGGTGCGTTCAGTACCTCCGTCCACATGCCCCCTCTGACCCGCCCCGTATACCAGCACCCCCCACCTCTCCCCAAACACGCCTTAAAAAACCGTCCAAGCCAGCGTCAGCCAAAGCACAACCAGCCACTCGCCGCGCGCCAAAAAACTCCAAACGCCCGTCCAGCTGCGCATCCGCACCACGCCCCCCCCCCCCCCCCCTCGGCCATTCCCCGCCCTCCTCAGCACTCACGCCGATGGCCACCACAAAAACGCCATTGATCACCACAAACCCATCAGACCACAATCGTTTGGGCGCCCCCAAAGCGCGCCAAGACCCCTCTCCCCCCCCCACCCCCACGCTCCAAGGCACGCTACCGTCAAACACGCCTACCTCTCCCCCCAAGGCCCACTGCTACTAGGTGCCCAGGTCCGTCTGCCCCTGCCCCCCCCCCACTCCAACGCCTCCCGGGACACCCGAAATTTTCTCCGCCCATCCAGCGACGTTCTGTCTCCTCCTCTCGACCCCTTTAGCCCTCTGCCCCTTCCTGAACCCCCCCCCTCCCCCACAGGGTAAATCAGCGTTCATCTAACCAGACCATCAGGGCATCCGTGTACATATCTTAATATGTTGTTGTAAATACTTTCATTGGGGGACGTCAGCCCCAGAACAAGTTGATGCGGTTAAGAAGATTCGAAAAAAATGAATGGGAGTATGCTAACAGCATATCAGTCCTGCTGGCCCCATCCGGGAGTATAGCCACCCAGGCTGGGATTTGACAGAGTTCCAGAGGGTGGATTGAATAAGATACTCCGCCCTGCTTCGATGCCAGCAAAGGGCGACCCATAGCTCGTGGACGCCCTGTGCATTCTGACGTCCCTCTTGGCTGGATCGTGCTGTCAGGTGAAGGCACCCCAGTCTGCACAGCCAGAAAAGCCTGAAGTGCCAACGACCAGTGAGCCCTTTAGCTGCAGCGTACGGGCCCTGGCAGCTGCGACGGACTGTGACCGGACCAAGGAGGCGATGGTTGACGATATCCCCTCCTTCTTTTTTCCATTCCCCAGTGGGCATGAGCGTGGTGCCATGAAGGTCAGTGTCATGGACCTTAGGGACCCTCAGGACAATGTCCTGCCGTCCAGCTTAGCCCCAACTGGGGCCTCTTAGGAGACCGCGGCGAAACGCCTCATCAGTCCGCTGGGACACCGCGGAATCTGTGAGTTGGTGAGTGGAGTGCCTGTGAGTAGTGTTCTTGGCAGCCAGGGGGTGAACAATGTCCTCCAGTGGGGGCCCACCAGATCGAGCAAGGTCTATTCTTCCCGGGTAGACTGACAATCTACCTTATGGATGCACTCCCGCATCGTCAAAGAGTGCCACCACAGCCTTGTGGTTACCCTGCGAGGGTCTGGAGGACCTGCACTCAGTGGGAACCCCAAGTCAACCTTGGGGGAATGCCCGGTCTGGGGTAGTATTCCTACAGCGCCCCCAAGTGTAGGCTGTATGTGAACGGCTGATTCCTGCCTGCCTGCCTGAGCCAAGTGTGTCCTGCTTTCCGGTGTAGTAGTGGTGTGTTGAATGTGTTCTGAGGTGTCCTGGCATCTCACTGTGGGCGCTGCCTACCCACAGTACCGAACCAGATCGCCCAGGTGGAAGTCTCTGGGGATCTGGGAACCAGACCGCCCAGTTGCAGGTCTCCTGGGGGACTGGGGAACGTGTAGGTGTTTTCTCTTCTTCTCTGTGTCCATATGTATGTCACAATCTTCTGTACCCCCCTGTCCTGCAGGCAGAGGTTGGTACACCCAGAGTAAATACATTGAACAGGATGTATTTCAGGATCCAAGGAAAGCCGTTAAGCCAAAGTAGTCCATCAGACCATTAGGATCAGACTTCAGGCGGTACGACCTCCATATCCTGGGTCCATACGCCTGCACTAATCTCTCTTCCTCTACCACAGGAGATTGGCACTCAACCCATTTCCCACTGATACATACATAGTCATAATTGCTGTCCGTATGGAACTGACACGCCCAGGCGACCAAGTTGGGCAAATAGGCCCCAGACTGGCAGCATCACAGGGTAGTGTCCAGCCTATGGGTGCCTGAAAGTGGCTCCCAAACTGCAGCAGTCCCCTTGTTCGGGGTTGCCAACACCCAACCACAAATAAAAGGGCCAATCAAAGAAGAAACAGGTTGTTGGACTGCAAACAGCGGGACCCGCTGGGTAGTGCGTTCCCGTGCAGGCCCCCATATGCGGAGCACCCACCATATACGTGTACTTGGGCAGCACCCTCAGTGTCGGAGTGGACTCCAGACCCCAGTACAGTGCGTAGGTTGCAGCCACTGAGGCTGTGGACACCCCAAAGACATGGGCCCCTAAGAGGGCGTTTCTGGCCTTCTGGTGCAGCACCAACACCCAGAGGCCCTGAAGACCCCATTCTGCACTGCAGCAGTCTAATGTCTTCGAGTCAGACCGGTCCAGAAAATCCACTGATGACCAGGTTGGGTCAGTTCTTGTACAATCCCATGGCTCGGAAACCAGGGATAGGGTCACGAGGGGAGATGGCCATGTGGACCCAGGTATCGGCCAGAAACCTGGCAGCTACAGGGGGTTGAAACTGGACCGGTCTGAGGTGCAAAAAAAGTCGCAGCAACTTCCTAAGATAGACCACAGAGCCGCCATGGCTAACGGGGCACCTTAAAGCTTCCCCCTAATGTTAGCTCCTGTGGAGGCTGTGGCTGTACACAGCACTGCTTGTGGTATGAGTACAGGAACGTTTGGTGTCCCTGAGTGAAACTGAAGTAAGGTATGCTGAGTATTCTGACTGGAACATGTATGCTGCAAGTAGTCTGACTGAATCCAGGCACCGCAGGCGCTGGCATAGCCTCTGCAGTACCTATATCCTGAATCCTGACTGATCCTGGATGATCAGTAGCAATCTGTACATTGTTCTTCTCTGCATTGGTGAGGTTGATGGCATCTAACGCCCACTGAAAGTATGGGTCTCAGCCCACTGAATGGACTGTCATCTGTTTCTATTTCTTCCTCCACTGATGGCACGTGGGCCCTTCCTTCATGGAGGTGGGCAGCCATTGTCTTGATAGAACATTCAGTCTTCAATCCGGATAGGTGCTGGACAGAGGATAATGACGGCATGCCTGAACCATTTCCTCCTGTCACAGAATACTTTGAGTTTTAACTGATCGACTTTCTGGGTTGCTTGTTTTTCATTTGAACGTGTAGAGACGGCATTAGGTTGTTGAGCTAACCTGATGGTTCAGCCCAACAGAAGCACTGATGGGCAGAGGGAGGCCACACGGCTAAAATCGTTTTTCTGTGTCAGTTTTCGCCAGCACAATTGCTGGGCTGCGGAGGGGAGTGTAAAACGATTTGAGCCGTAGGTGAAGTTTTACACCCACCCATCCCATCGCTTTTTTTTTCCTGGTTCTGGATCAAGACGTCACCACCGTTTTTCTTTTCCGCTTCAACGGTGTCGTTGAGCTAGGGAGGGGAGTGTTTGGTTTCCGTCATGCCCTGCGTCCCCCGGCCCCCCCTGTGGGGCCTGAGGCCCGGTTATGGGGACACATACTCCTTTTTGTGCTGACCCCCGTCATCCCCTTGTGTAGGCTATCATAGGCCCACACTATGGGATTTGATAGGGAATATCATTAGCCTGAATCCCCAATTAAACCTTCCTTTCATGGTACTTTTGACTTGAGCCTGCAGTAGGAATATCAGGGACCTCGGCATGTTTTTCTGCCGCTTTTGTATCAGTCATTAGGGAATCCATTGCCCTGTTGATAGCTATGCCAATTTGCCTTAAATTCGAATAGGTACATAAGTTAGATATTGGCAGCGGCCTGGTGGTGAACTGGCATCGCGCCAATTCGCGGGCGAACTGCCAGCCGGGATCTGGCGACCCAAATCTCGAGACCATGAACTGGCCTTTACAGCAACTTCATCCCGTTGACCTGAATTAATTCTGACTGCACTGTTGTAATAGTCAACAGGTAGGTAGGTAGGTATCTTTGGGAGCTCTCGATGCCTTTTTTGAAAATGCAGGAGAAAGGTCTTACCAAGGGGACGTCCTGTTCCTCCCACTGCCCTAGGTCAGCTGCCTTTTAAGCCGCTCCCGCAGGTGCTTAGGAAGGCAGTGTCGCGGCCACTCGGTCCAGGTGTCCCAGGTGGGAGGGTGTCCCCACATGTGTCCCCGGGTAGGGCCACATGCCTCCTCCTTTGGGCGGCAGCTCTGGGGGCTGCCCAGCCGTGTGGAGTATCTCTCACCACAAGGGGTATTGCTCCCGGTCGTCCACGGTACGACCGCCTCACCCTTATGGCTTGAGTTGCGGGGCCTCTCTGCTTGGCAGGCGACCCCCTCCTGGACTGTGTACAGGCTCGCCTGTCACCGGTTGCTTCCATGGCTCCAGGTGACGTTTGCCATGGTCCCCAATGCAGCCCCGCCAGGCTCAAGCCAGTGGACTTGAAGTACCGCCCCTGCTGCTGGCATGGTTGGTCGGCTGCGTCGCCCCAGTGCGTCCGACCGATGGAGTGTTTGTTCTTTCCTATTCCTCGGCGGCCCTAGGGGTGCAGGTGTGTGCGGTGTCCTGGGCCACTTGGCTCCTGTTCGCCGGTGTGCCTGCTCGGTGTGTTGTGTTGCGCCTGCGGCGTCCTGGGCCACTTGGCTCCTGTTCATTGGTGTGCCCGCTCTGTGCGTTGCTTTGCGTGTGCGGTGTCCTGGGCCACTTGGCCCCTGTTCACTGGTGTGCCCGCGTGATTTGTTGTGTTGTGTCTGCGGTGTCCTGGGCCACTTGGCTCCTGTTAACCGGTGTGCCCGCTCCGTGTGTTGCTTTGCTTATGCGGTGTCCTGGGCCCCTTAACTCCTGTTCACCGGTTTGCCTGCTCGGTGTGTTGCGTTGCGTGAGCAGTGTCCTGGGCCACTTGGCTCCTGTTCACCGGTGTGCCCGCTTGGTTTGTTGTGTTGCGTGTGCGGTGTCCTGGGCCATTTGGCTCCTGTTCACCGGTGTGCCCGCTCGGTGTGTTGTGGTGCGTGTGCGGTGTCCTGGGCCAATTGGTTCCTGTTCACCAGTGTGCTCGCTCGGTGTTTTGCTTTGCGAGTGCGGTGTCCTGGGCCACTTGGCTGCTGTTCACCGGTGTGCCCGCTCGGTTTGTTGCGCTGCGTGTGTGGTGTCCCGGGCGACTTGGCTCCTGTTCACCGTTGTGCCCGCTCAGTGTGTTGTGTTGCTTTTGGGGTGTCGTGGGCCACTTGGCTCCTAATCACCAGTGTGCGCGCTCCGTCCTTTGCTTTGCTTCTGCGGTGTCCTGGGCCACTTGGCTCCTGTTCACCGGTGTGCCGGCTCGGTGTGTTGTGTTGCTTGTGCGGTGTCCGGGGCAACTTGGCTCCTGTTCACCGGTGCGCCCACTCGGTGCATTGCTTGGCTTCTGCAGTGTCCTGGACCACTTGGGTCCTGTTCACTGGTGTGCCCGTTCGGTGTGTTGTGTTGCGTGTGCGGTGTCCGTGGCCACTTGGCTCCTGTTCAGCGGTGTGCCCGCTCGGTGTGTTTTGCCGCGTGTACGGTGTCCTGGGCTCCTTGGCTCCTGTTCACCGGTGTGCCCGCTCGGTGTGCTGTGCTGGGTGTGCGGTGTCCTGGGGCCCTTGACTCCTGTTTCCCAGTGTGCCCGCTCGCTGTGTTGTGTTGCGTGTGCGGTGTCCTGGGCCCCTTGGCTCCTGTTCACCGGTGTGCCCGCTCGGTGTGTTGTGTCGCGTGTGCGGTGTCCTGGGCCCCTTGGCTCCTGTTCACCGGTGTGCTCGCCCGGTGTGCTGTGTTCCGTGTACGGTGTCCTGGCCCCTTGGCTCTTGTTCACCAGTGTGCTCGCTCGGTGTGCTGTGTGGGGTGTGCGGTGTCGTAGGCCACTTGGCTCCTGTTCACCGGTATGCTCGCTCGGTGTGTTGTGCTGTGGGTTGCGTGTGCGGTGTTGCGTGTGTGGGGCGTCGCTGCAGGGCGCTCACTCGTTCCTCCGGACGGAGGCTTGCTCGTAGCCGGCAAGGCCTAGGTACCCTCCAGGTGCGCACTCGTCCATCTGGATGGCGGCTGTTTCGTAGCCGGCAGGGGCTCGGTATCCCTCGGCTGTGCACTCATCCATCCGGACGGCAGCTGTTCCGTAGCCGGCAGGGGCTGGGTTCGCTGCCTGGCGCGCACACGTCTGTCCGGACGGCGGCTGGTGTTGCTTGGCACCTCTTCTCGTGCCGTGGTTGGCTGCGTGTTGTGCGCGCTCTCCGGGGTTGCGGCACCCGGCGGCCGTTGTTGCTTGGCACCTGTCCATTTGCCTTGGTTGTGGCCGGCGGCGTGCCTCTCTGGCGTGCCTCCTGGCCCCGCGTGGTGGGCCTTGCGTCGTCCGGTCCGGTCGCTTCCGGCTGCTCCGGTCGGCTTTCCCGACGCTGTGGTGCCTTGCCTCAGCCCACGGGCATGCGCCCCCGGGCTTACTGGGTGGCTGCGCGGGGCACGCGGACGCCGGCCGAGAACCCGCCTCATTGTGCCTGCCGCTGGCCCCTGCTGAGGCCGGGGCGCTGGGCTCGCTCCGCGTCGTACCCAATCAGAGCCCCACGATGGGGTTGTCCCTGGCGGGTCCCTCTGGCATCGGTCTTGGGCTGCGTGCGCTGCAGTGGTTGGCGTGTGTGGGCCCGGTGACTGACGCGTCCGGTTTCCTGTACCGTCCGTTGCTCGATGAGGAACTCGGCCGGTGCAGCAGGGCTGCTTTGTGTGGACGCCGACACCTCCCCTTGCGGGTCGGAGGACGCCAAGCCCGGGTCCCGTGCGTGTTTGCGTGTGTGTGCTCTTCTTGGCCGGGTCGGGCGGGCCGGCCTCCCGGGCGCGTTTTGGTGTGTGTCACCTTTCCTTTGGCTGCTTTGTCCTTCTGCTTTGCTCGGCCCCCTCCTGGGGGGGGTTGCCCCTTTCGTGTTCCTTGGTTTGCCCTCTTCCTTCTTGCATTGTTTGCCTTGCGCGCCCCTGTTGTCTTCTTGTTTCTGTGGTTTCCATCCCCGCATGCCTTGGGCCTTGGCGCTCTGTTTTCCCTTCCTCCGTTCCCGTCTTGTGTTTTTGTTTTTCTCTTCCTTTTTTTTCGTTTGTTTATTTTTGTTGTGCGCCCCCGGTGTCTCTGGCTTTCTCTGGTTTCCGGCCCCCGGTGCCCTGGGCCTTGGCGCTCTGTGTTGTTTGTTTCATTGGTCTCCCGCTTCTCGGCTTTTGGTGCGCTTGCGCTGCTTTTGTGCCGGCCGTTGGCTGCTCCCTGGTGGTTGCTGCCCCCCCTCTTGCTTTTTGTGTCTCGCGGCTTTTGTCGCTGCTGCTCGGTGCTGCGGTTTTTTTTGTTCGCCCCCGTTGTTTCTGGCTTTCTCTGGTTTCCGGCGCCGGGTGCCCTGGGCCGTGGCGCTGTGTGTTGTTTGTTTTGTTGGTCTCCCGCTACTCGGCTCTTCGTGCACTCTCGCTGCTTTTGTGTTTTGCGCCTGGCCGTTGGCTGCTCCCTGGTGGTTGCTGCCCCCCTCCCCCTTTTTGTGTCTCGCGGGTTTCGTCGCTGCCGCTTGGTGCTTGTTTCTTGTTTTTCTGCAGCTCTGCATTTGCTGCTCGTCGGCGGTTCTGGCCGTCTGCTGCCCCCCACCCCCCCGGGTGCGTGCGTGGTGCCTTGTGGTGTCTGTGGTGCCTCGTGCTGTCTGGTGTTGCCGCGCTGGGCTGTCCTTCCGTCCGGTGTTGTGCGGTGCTGTGTTGCCGTGTTCCGCGCTGCGTGTTGTGCTGTGGTGCCTCGCCTTGCTGTGTTGTGGACTGCTGCGCGCCGTGCGGTGTTTGGTGGGGCGTCTGTTTGTGTGTTGTGCTGCGCTGTTGGTTGCTGCTGCGTGTTGTGCCGTGTCTCTAGTTGTGCTGTCCGGTTGGGTTGTTTGCGTTGTGGTTTGCTGTCTGGTTTTGGTCTGCGTTGTCGTGTGCTGTGCTGTGTTGTGTGTCCCTGGGTGCGGTGCTGCGCCGCGCTGCTGCGCGTTGTGCCGCCCGGTGTTGTGCTCTTGTGTGCTTTGTTATTTGCTGCGCTCGTTTGGTGCCGCTGCTTGTTGTGCTGTGCTCTCTGGCGCTGCCCATCATTCTGGGGCCCTGCGCTGTGCGGCGCTGCTTTTTGCGGTGTTACCCCGCGCTGTGTGCTCTGTGCTGTGTGTGGCCTGGTGCTGAGGCGGTGTCGCGCCAATTCGCGGGCGAACTGCCAGTTGGGATCTGGCGACCCACATCGGGAGACCATGAACTGGCCTTTACGGCAACTTCGTCCTGTTGCCCTGAATTCATTCTGACTGCGCAGTTGTAATAGTCAACACTTAGTTTATGATAGGGAATTAAAAGTTCAGGTTCCGTTGCCACTATTTTCAAAACCCCCTTGACTTCATGGTGCCCAGCAATTTAAAGTATAGAGATAGCTCAGGCATCATTGCCGGCACCTTACGGAGCCTTTTTCTTTTACCACCCCTTGTTAGATTTGCCATGGCATGCACATCTTATGCATTTCATGTCCTCACTTCTGCCTAACCGTAAATTGAGATTTTCCATACATTTCTCCTGAGAAGAGATGCAATCGGATGGCATGACTCTCCTGTACAATGGTATATTATTTGTTTGCGTGTGTTGCAAGTCAGTTTGGAGATACGACTAATATATAAGGATTGAATCGAGGTTTGGTTGTGGTTTGGAGACCATGGTGAGTTCCAAGGTCACGTGGATTTCATTGACTCCAGGGTGAAGCCAACATTAGGAAACACTTTGGTTTGCCTTCCCTTCCCTTTGCAATTACGAGTTATTCTGGTGGTGGGTCACCACACTCCATGGTGGGACTCACGTTCATGCATAAATAGTGCATTTTTGTTGTGTTCATGTTGTCAGTTTTTCGAGTCAGTGTGTGGGGTCATTGTTGAGTTTTCTCGTAATTTGTTTTGGCGTTCTAACGATGACTCTTTAGTTAGATAATCACCTCCATTCTCGCTCGTTTGAGCCAATGGCGATGTTTGGCGTCAATTCCTGTTTCGAGATTCTGAGCACTTCGTTTTCATGTGCTCAAAGTTCGCCACTATATCTCCAAGATATAGTGGCGACTGAAAATCAGTAAGAGCTCATTTTGTTCTCACTTGGTGAGTACAAAAACTATATGTTCAGGTTTTGGTTGCATTTCGACACTTTTGACATCTTTTAGTTCGAAGTTTCAAACGTTTTTGAGCTCATTTTGCATAGTCATTTTATACCAAAAATCACTCATTTTTGGCCTTTCATGGGCCTACTTTTGGAGCTTGGATCTCCAAGCTTGTGTCAAGTTTGAGTCTGAGTGTTGTTTGTGCGTGTTGTGGCATGTGTTTTCCTTACGACATAACACTTTGTTTGGCCACGAATCATTGTACATAGGGCCACACATGAATTTGGATGATTGTGTCTTGAATTTCTTTTTTTCATGTGTTCACTTGTGATGGCCATGGAGAGCCACTACTTTACGGCTTTTGGTCAAACCTCCAATCATTCATGGTCTCCATGGTCTCTACTATACCCATATGGTCACCATAGGTCGTCGTCCAATTTTGTCTTTATGCTACGACTGATTTCCATGTGCCAATTTGGCCATTTTTTGCATGTAGAAAATTTGGTCATGTGACCATTGCCCAAATTTACTCAGTTATGGGTTGACTTTTGGAACTCATATCTTCATGTACATGTCGAGTTGAAACCGAACAAGTGATTCCAATGCAAGGACATGGCTTTCACTCCACATGCATGCATTTACTTGGTTATAAATCACTTTGGGTTTGCCACAGCATTGCAATATCTAAAACCTTTTGGCGATTTTGAATTTTGTCGGTTCACTTCATCCACTTGGTTCCTTTGGCTCTATGGGCCATATCTCCTTGATCTTTGACCCAAGACCTCTCCAGGGTGTCTACCTTGGGTATTTGAACTTGTTTTCGTATGTTCTATCACTTACCAAATCCATTGGAACCAAGTCTGCCAAGTGTATAGGATAGTCTTTTTACATGGTCCCAGAGATGTACATTATCGACCGTGAAAACCACCCTGTCACGTAGTCACTTGGCGGGTACGCAGTAAAGAGCCTATGAGGAGTTGGACCTTGGGGTCCTTTTTTAAGTTTCAATAGTGCTCTCCACTTCGTATTGAGCATTTGGTGGAAGTTTACTGGTACACAGGTTCACTGCTTTGAACTTTCTCTGAGACCGTGTTTCAAAATACTAAATTTCATGAGGTCACATCTGGGCCATGGGAAGGTTAGGCCATTTTCTCGATTTGGGCCAGTATTTTACCCATGGCCTCACATCAGTGTCTACTACCCATACTTGAGGGGTTGGCGTTGTTGCCTACCCTTATGGGATCCCACCAAACCCATATGTTGCCTCAATTTGGAATTCAAATCTGACTCAGGAATGTATGCATAAGCCCTTTTTGAGGTCCCCAAAAATGACCTCAAAAGGTGGGTATTGGAGTTTGTTGCCTTGCTCCAACTTGAGGGGGAGGTAGGATGAACCCTTTTAAGACAGTCCACCCCCCCCCCAGATCCTTTGTGCATGCACTTCCCTGGACCTTAGGCTGACCGTATGTGGGAGATATGTGCATTCTTTTCTCCCTTGTTTTTTCACTTATGGCCAGTTCACCAAAGTGCGCAGCTTACCAGACCTGTTGCAGTGTCATGGTATCAGAGAGACAGAGTGGAATATCCGGCGGGAATAATGTTTCACTGATGCCCTTTGGATGTGCCCACATGGAATCTTTCGAATCATCTTTGCCTTGGCGAGAGAGTGTGTTGAAGTGGGTAACCTCTGATTTTTGGTTTTGCCTGTTTTTGTGCCATGCTTCCCATGCTAGGTCTCAGAGCCCGTGTGGAGTTGGGTCCTGCCCCTCTACGTGTGTCAGAGTGAAGGTCTTGGCTACTCCCAACTACCCTTGTTTTGTTTTGGGATGTGGGATCCTGAGGTAGTATGGGTGATATACCACGTTACCTCCTTTTTCCACAGAATTTCTGGGGCCTAAGTCTTATAGGCACCCGGGACCACCACCACCCCTACGGTGGTGTGGTGGGGCTATCTCCTGCCCCAAGTGGACTTGAGTTGGGATATTCGGAGAGGGGGGTAAGTGAGTGTGTGGGCACTAGACCCCTGCTTCTGGGGTCCTGTAAGGCCGGAAGTGGAGAGTGACGAACCCCCCATCAGGGTAGGCTTTGACAGCCAATGGGCCTTACCCATGTCTTGTTGTTTTGGCATGTTTTGTTCTTCCTCCTTGGGGATGCTGAGTCAGGCTATCCAGGATGTGCTGAGTGGGAGAGTGGGCTCCCTTTGTCCCCCCCGTCCTGCCTTGATGCCTCTTCCTTTGTGACGTATGTTGATTATTGCACCTTACCCTAACAAGGACATGGTTTCGAGGTTTTACATCTTTCTATGACCATTTGTACATGCTTTTTTTCATTTGTTGTTTAGACCTCAAAGGAATTGCTTCGATTTCGCAATCCGGATGGATACTCACTGAGTTTGAGTGGATGTGAGTGGTCTTCTTCTCGTGCTACGCTTACGTGCAAGAGAGGAGGCCGCATGGGCTTGGAGACGGTCGACCCCGGGACTGTAGCCCCGGAACAGCTGTAAAACGATTTGAGCCGTAGGTGAAGTTTTACAGTAAGCTGCTGCATGGCGACCATTTTTGGACCGCATGACGAAGGTTCGTGTACCTATCCCAGATGTACCCCTCTATCTCCCTGATGGGGCAACCAGCCCATTACCAGCCCCACGCTGGGGAAGCATTGCATCTCTCATCAATGGCAATGATTGTGATATTTCGTTGGATGAACTGAATATCCAAGTGGTCAAGTTTCTCCACCGAGTGAACCGTGGTCTAACACGGTCCGATGTA